>JAFCIZ010000008.1:0-1200000 GCA_017871115.1 Cunninghamella blakesleeana
CCCTAACCCTAACCCTAACCCTAACCCTAACCCTAACCCTAACCCTAACCCTAACCCTAACCCTAACCTTAACCCTTATCTTTGTTTTGTCGTTTTTTTTTTTTTTTTTTTTTTTTTTTTTTTTTTTTTTTTTTTTTTTTTTCTTTTTCTTGGTTTGTTCCTGTTGTTGTTCGGTCCTGTATTGTTTCCATTCCTGTTTGTCCTGTTTTTTCCTTGGCTCTAATCGTTCTTTGTCATTATCTTTATTTGTATTTGTTTTGTTCTTGTTTCTGTTTCATAATTTTGGTGTTGGTTCTGTTGAGTTTGATTCTGTTTTTTTTTTTTTTTTTTTTTTTTCGACCCTAATCCCAGGTTCTCGTTAGTCATTTTGATCCGCTTTATTGCTTGTACTATTGTAATCTGTTTATTATGTTATTTTATCATTCTTGTCTCTATTATTATTATTTTGCTTTGTTATGTTTGTCCTTTTTTTTTTAATATATATATATTTTATAGTTTTATTAAATATGTTCTTTTTTTTTTTTTTTCTTATTTATTATAACATTTTAATCTTTATATTTCCTTATTAAGTATTTCCTTTTTTGTTGATTTTTCTTATATATACAGTGGGGGAAAAAACTGTTCGGACGTTTCCAAAATTTGACTTTGTTCTTTAATTACTCTATCAATACTTTATCAACCCTTATGAAACTTAGAATAGTAATAGAATAGCTTATTTATAAATATATTACAAAGTTTGAGTTTAAAATATTTAGATCTCCGGTTTTTATTAAGGTTTTAAACAGCGATGTCTATTCGAACAGTTTTTTCCAATTTCTAATTAATTAACTAATATCTTGTTGGTCCGCCTTTAGCATCCAGTACAGCTTGAATACGATCAGGCATACTATCTATATACTTCTTACATTGCTCCTCTGTAAAAGAATTCCATTCTACATCAATTCTTTCCCATAATTCGTGAACACCTTTAGCCCTGGTACTGTATTCACTAAGCTTTAACTTCAAATGGTGCCACACATGTTCAATTGGGTTTAAGTCAGGACTTTGAGCCGACCAATCTTCGAGTATTTTTATCTTTTCTTGTCGCATCCATTCAATAGTAGATGTTGCTTTATGTTTTGGGTCGTTATCCTGTTGAAAATAATACTCTGACCAGTCAAAACCATAGTATTCCATGCTATCTCTGAATGTAGTGTTCAAAATTTCTTGATAATCCTTAGCTTTCATAGTCCCATCGTAAACTTGACATGCATATCCTGGTCCAGAATGAGTTATACAACCCCACATCATTATATTTCCACCCCCATGCTTGACTGTTAAATCAAGATGATGAGGCTTCAATTTGTCACCTGGTCTTGACCAATAATATTTGCAGCCATCAGACCCCCAGACGTTTATTTTGGTTTCGTCAGAGAATACTACACGTCTCCAGTCATCAATAGTCCAGTTTTTGTATCTTTTTGCAAAGTTTAAACGGTCCTGTTGATGCTTTTTTGACAAAAGTGGCTTCTTTTTTTGATGGCAGAAAAAAAATTCATAGATTTTAAAACATTAGCCGATGTTTTGACTGTCAATTCATATCCTAGGTTCGATAACATCCTTTGGACATCCGTGGCAGTTAGTAGTTGACCTGATAGAACCATTTTTTTGATGAGAGATTTAGTTTTGTCGGCTACAACAATAGGTCTTCCACCAAGATTACGGTTTCTATTAGGGAACCACTTATTAGAATAGGAGCTAATGGTACTTTTTGATAAGTTAAGTCTACTAGAAATGATACTGTATGGTATTTCATTGATCAACATTGCTTTTAAATCATTTTGGACATCTACAGGTAAAGCTTGAGGCATCTTGTTTAATGGATAAAGTGAATAGGTAGTTTAATTGAAGTGATAAAGAAAAGTGAAAGAAAATAAAAAAAATAAACTGAAAAATAATGGTTTAAATAGTTTTTCGGAATGCATTTATGTTAGTAATCATTATTCTATACTTTCCGAACCAATAATAGTAGGTAAAATGGGAAAACAGAACGAAAATGCTTAATATTCACATTATGGAAAAAACTGTTCGAATAGACATCGCTGTTTAAAACCTTAATAAAAACCGGAGATCTAAACATTTTAAACTCAAACTTTGTAATATATTTATAAATAAGCTATTCTATTACTATTTTAAGTCTCATAAGGATTGATAAAGTATTGATAGAGTAATTAAAGAACAAAGTCAAATTTTGGAAACGTCCGAACAGTTTTTTCCCCCACTGTATATATATATATATTGTTATTATATCTTATGTCATTTTTTACATATTGATTTATTATCTATTCCTGTGTTCGTTATTGGTTTATTATTACTATTATGGTTTTTTTTTTTTTTTGCATTTTTATTTTATTTTATTTTATTTTATTTTATTTTATTTTATTTTATTATTAAAGCTTATAAAATCTACTATTTTTTTTATGTTCTTATTCTTTTTATTCTTTAATTTTTTTTTTTGTATTTCTTTATATTCTCTTCATTCTCTAATTTTTTACATAGTTTTAAATTTTTATAATTATATATATATATATATATATATATATATATACAATTTTTTTTTTATGTTTGTATAATTTTTTACATATTTTTAAATATATACATATATATATACAGTGGCTTCCAGAAGTGTTCGAATGTTTTCGTTTTTTTTATAAAATCAATTGTATCAATAAAACTTATTATTTAACCATGCATGATTTATACATCAATCGAAAGCCCTATTGATTGGCTTTCATATGAATATATTTATATGCATTTCCATATTTGGGTTGCGGAGTAAATGGTGTTTGAAAATTATTGGTACATTCGAACAGTTGTGTTGCGATGCCAAAAAAATACCACAACTTGTGATAAAACAATAATAGAGTATAAAATAATCTATAAAATGTTAGAATAAACCTGTTTCGCACTTTCTTAGTTCAAATCTATAGCTAATATTCTATTTTTTATATATTTTTTATATCAATATTGTCCATTTTTTAGTGATCTGTTATCAACATGCGTCCTATTCAAAATTCCATTAAGAACCAAGTCATTAACCTTCTCAAACAAGGTAAATCTATGCGTCAAGTAGCAAAGGATGTTGGTGTAAGTTGTACAACTGTCCACAAGTACTCTGCAGGTCTTGAACGGGAGATTCCTATGGCTGTTGGTGGTGCTGTATCCAAGCTCACTGGTAGAGACAAGTCCTTTTGTGTGCATCAAGTGACCAAAGGAGGTAAAAGTAATGCTACTGAGGTGCGAAAGGCATTAAAGGAACATTTGGAAATCGATATAAGTGCTCAAACAGTCCGTAGAACACTTAAAGAAAAAGGATTAGGGTCCTTTGTCAAGCCAAAGAAACCTCTCCTCAGTGCCAAGAATGTTAAAGCTCGTTTAGCTTGGGCAAAAGCACACAAAGATTGGACTTTGGATGACTGGAGTCGTGTCATTTGGTCAGACGAAACCAAAATTAATCGTTTTGGATCGGATGGACGCCGCTATGCTTGGAAAAGGGCCGAGGAAAAGCTTCAACCTAAACATGTCAAGCAAACAGTCAAACATGGTGGTGGAAACATAATGGTTTGGGGATGCATTTCGTACGATGGCCCGGGTTACATGACTAAAATTGATACAGTTTTAGATAAGGAACTCTACCAAGCTATTTTGGAGCATGAATTAGTGCATACATTTGACTGGTATGGCATGGATCAAAGCAAAATGGTCTTTCAACAAGATAACGATCCAAAACACACAGCCAAAACAGTCAAAGAATACTTGGAAAACCAGCCTTTTTCGGTAATGGAATGGCCAGCACAGTCGCCTGACTTGAATCCCATTGAGAATATATGGGCTTTAGTGAAAAACAGGCTCTTTAGCAACTATACTACACCACCAAAAGGGATGTTAGACTTGTGGGACCGTACTCAGGAAGTATGGAATACAATCACGGCTGAAGATTGTAAAAAAGTGATAGAAACAATGCCTAAACGTTGTAATGATGTAATAAAAGCAAAGGGCTATTGGATTGATTATTAAATAAAGACTTTTTGTACCATTTATATTGTGTTTTAATTATATTTTTAATTTTTTTGGTATCGCAACACAAGTGATCGAATGTGCCAATAATTTTCAAACACCATTTACTCCGCAACCCAAATATGGAAATGGATATAAATATATTCATATGAAAGCCAATCAATAGAGCTTTCGATTGATATAAAAATTATGCATGGTTAAATAGTAAATTTTATTGATACAATTGATTTTATAAAAAAAACGAAAACATTCGATCACTTCTGGAAGCCACTGTAAAATAAAAAAAAATGATAGTATATTAGAATAAATTAGCCTTGATCAATTTCTATTGTATATCAGATGTTTATTGTTATTATTATTATTATTATATAATATTTTTATGGTTATTTACCGTATCAAATTCGTTATAGCTATTTGTTTTATCACCAATATATTTCATAACTAAATCTCATATCTATTTTAAGTTTATCCCATAAGACCATAATTTAGTTTAACTATTTATTAATATTTATTTTTATTTTCTATGATCAATTAATTTATATGTACGAGATAAAGACAATTTTTTCAAAAGAAATTAAAGGGTTAAAATAGAAAAGCGAGTAAAATATACAGTGGCTTCCAGAAGTGTTCGAATGTTTTCGTTTTTTTTATAAAATCAATTGTATCAATAAAACTTATTATTTAACCATGCATGATTTATACATCAATCGAAAGCCCTATTGATTGGCTTTCATATGAATATATTTATATGCATTTCCATATTTGGGTTGCGGAGTAAATGGTGTTTGAAAATTATTGGCACATTCGAACAGTTGTGTTGCGATACCAAAAAAATTAAAAATATAATTAAAACACAATATAAATGGTATAAAAAGTCTTTATTTAATAATCAATCCAATAGCCCTTTGCTTTTATTACATCATTACAACGTTTAGGCATTGTTTCTATCACTTTTTTACAATCTTCAGCCGTGATTGTATTCCATACTTCCTGAGTACGGTCCCACAAGTCTAACATCCCTTTTGGTGGTGTAGTATAGTTGCTAAAGAGCCTGTTTTTCACTAAAGCCCATATATTCTCAATGGGATTCAAGTCAGGCGACTGTGCTGGCCATTCCATTACCGAAAAAGGCTGGTTTTCCAAGTATTCTTTGACTGTTTTGGCTGTGTGTTTTGGATCGTTATCTTGTTGAAAGACCATTTTGCTTTGATCCATGCCATACCAGTCAAATGTATGCACTAATTCATGCTCCAAAATAGCTTGGTAGAGTTCCTTATCTAAAACTGTATCAATTTTAGTCATGTAACCCGGGCCATCGTACGAAATGCATCCCCAAACCATTATGTTTCCACCACCATGTTTGACTGTTTGCTTGACATGTTTAGGTTGAAGCTTTTCCTCGGCCCTTTTCCAAGCATAGCGGCGTCCATCCGATCCAAAACGATTAATTTTGGTTTCGTCTGACCAAATGACACGACTCCAGTCATCCAAAGTCCAATCTTTGTGTGCTTTTGCCCAAGCTAAACGAGCTTTAACATTCTTGGCACTGAGGAGAGGTTTCTTTGGCTTGACAAAGGACCCTAATCCTTTTTCTTTAAGTGTTCTACGGACTGTTTGAGCACTTATATCGATTTCCAAATGTTCCTTTAATGCCTTTCGCACCTCAGTAGCATTACTTTTACCTCCTTTGGTCACTTGATGCACACAAAAGGACTTGTCTCTACCAGTGAGCTTGGATACAGCACCACCAACAGCCATAGGAATCTCCCGTTCAAGACCTGCAGAGTACTTGTGGACAGTTGTACAACTTACACCAACATCCTTTGCTACTTGACGCATAGATTTACCTTGTTTGAGAAGGTTAATGACTTGGTTCTTAATGGAATTTTGAATAGGACGCATGTTGATAACAGATCACTAAAAAATGGACAATATTGATATAAAAAATATATAAAAAATAGAATATTAGCTATAGATTTGAACTAAGAAAGTGCGAAACAGGTTTATTCTAACATTTTATAGATTATTTTATACTCTATTATTGTTTTATCACAAGTTGTGGTATTTTTTTGGCATCGCAACACAACTGTTCGAATGTACCAATAATTTTCAAACACCATTTACTCCGCAACCCAAATATGGAAATGCATATAAATATATTCATATGAAAGCCAATCAATAGGGCTTTCGATTGATGTATAAATCATGCATGGTTAAATAATAAGTTTTATTGATACAATTGATTTTATAAAAAAAACGAAAACATTCGAACACTTCTGGAAGCCACTGTATATAAAAAACAAATAAGTAAATAAATGAATATAACTAATATGATATATGGTTATACCTTACAAATTTTCTTTTCTGAATTCAAAGAATGCAATATATATTGATTTATTCAGCTACTCCACTGTAACCACAAATAATAATACATTACTTACAAATATTACAAATAGTCGTATTCATAATAAAAAAAAATACATTTTATTTGTATTAAAATGTGTAGTTTTGTTGTAAAAGAAATAAAATAAAATAGACATAATAACTTTCGATTTCTTTTGTATTAATGAATTTTATTTCAAGTTATACATAGATTGATAGTAGAAGGTATTTATCAATGCATAATATATTTATGTTACTTATCTAGTTTCTGTAAAATATAAAAAATAGTAATAAAAAGATAAATAATAATAATAATAATAATAATAATAATAATAATAATAATAATAATAATAATAATAATAATAATAATAATAATAATAATTTTTTATTTACTTAATTATTTATTTATTTTTTTTTTTAAAAAAAAAAAAAAAAAAAAAGAGAGAAAGAGAGAGAGAAAAGGAAAATAAAAATAGTTTAAAAAAATAAACGTCTCCACAATTTTTTTTTTTTTTTTTTTTTTTGAATTTTCTCAATCGCTATATGAATGAGATGCTTTGTTTTAGAGGAAAATTTATTAAAAAAAGGTATAGTGTATGAAGTGAAAAAATAGTTATTACTTTATTTTATTAATATTAAATTAATATTTCATAAATAATAACTAATATCATATATAAATATTTTAAATCCGGTTGTCGTATCAGGCTATTTTATCTTATAGTAAACAAATATAATGCTATGATTATATAATAGTAAATAGTATAAAGTAAAATAATGATAATGATCGTCAAGTGCACTGAGATTAAAATATATAATCTTTTATTTAAATGGATAGCTATACTAAATAAGGAGTTAAATCTAACTCAGATATATTATTATCTTTAAACTGTCAAACTTAACCTTATAAACTGAATGTTAAAAGTCCCTATATTGAATCTAACTATATTACTACATTAATATATAAAAGAACCAATGACGGTTATCATGGATCATCATATAGTAATAATAAAATATATGAAAGATCGTCATAATGGGGTTATAAATCATATTGATTAATATCACTAATCATATGAAAAGTGAAATATTATTTTATATAAATACTAAAGCAGAATTAGATTATTATTATCTTCATCTTATATTTATAATAAAAACAACCAACTAAGGAATTTCACTTAATTATTTTGTTTTTCTCTTTTATATATAAAAACTATTTATTTTACCTATTTTTAATTTTAACATATTTTTCATTTTTTTAAGTGAATCTTCCACATACAAAAACCCTTACCTATCATGTCTATTCTTACCTCTAGTTCAACTGATTCTGCTATTTCACAAATGAATACTATGGATAATACTGTGGCTACACAAGATAACCTCCAAAATCTTACCTTAGCCGATGTAGTTACTAATAACAATCCTATTGATAATGGTGTTCAAGATAGTTTATCAATTAGTTTCCAAAATCAAGATACCCTGATGATGAATAATACAGTTGATGCTATTACTGGTTCTCCTGTTCAAATAAATAGAACTTCAAAATCAGTGATGATTAATATTACTTTGCAATCATTAGTGGCTGCTGAAAATCAACTTCAAGATGCCCATCAAGAATATCTTCAACTTTTGGTGAATAATCCTACAAGAGAACAGCTAGAACAAAATGACAGAACAAGAAGTGATGCCTTGAATCGTGTTAAATCACTACAAGATACTTTAGATTTTTATGTTCAACAAAAGAATAAACAAGAATATAAAGTCAAATTACCTTACAACCTACCTGTATTGCAGTTTTCCAATGATTCTGACAAGAAAAATAATGGTACCATATTTGAAACCATAGATAAATTTTTGGACCATTTTGAAATGATACTTTATCAGCACAAATTGAAACTTGATGATGTATGGGAATCTTGCTATATTGGTGCCATACAACATTCTGAAAACAAGTTATCATGGTTTAAAGCTAACTTGATGAACAAGAATTTTTCTTGGGAACAAGCTAGATCCATGATAAAAAAGAAGTACGCTGGTGATCGTAGTGAAGGATGGTACATGCAAAGATTAAATGCCATGATCTTGAAGAAAGGTGATAATCCATTAGAATTTATTGAAAAATTCAATGTCACAAGAATCAATGCAGGTGTTGAAGATAGTATGGCATTTGGTTTCATGCTTCTTCAAAAGATGGATGTAAATTTTTATTATTTAGCACAGCAAATAAGACAAACCCATGCTGGTATGGCTGTTGAAGTACGTCCTATATTAAATTGTAAATTTATAATGGATACTGCTGCTTTACTATATAATCCTGATAAGATGGATATAGGTGTTTCTGCTGCTACCATTGGTGCCAAATCCAATAAAAAATATAATAAAGGTTATTCTAAACCTTATGAAAATAAGAAACATAAAAAGTTTAATAAGTCTTCGGACATAAAAAACAAAATTAATAAAAATAACAATGAATGTTATTATTGTCATAATGAATGGATACCTGGTCATCGTTGTGCGAAGGGCTATGAACTTCGTGCAGCAAAGAAGGAATTCAAATTTCGTATGGCACAGCTAAATGCTAAACAAAATGAAGCTGAACTTATCAAAAATCCTATGGATTTAGATAACTGTAAGTTAATAAATAAAAAATTAAATCAAAAAGAAAAAGAAAATGAATTTAAAAACAAAAATACTGATTCTATCATTGTACCTGTTATTATAGGATCTTTCAAAACGTTTGCTCTTGTAGACACTGGTTGTAACTTCAGTTGCATCAGTAATAGTTTTGTCCTTAAAAACAATTTTATTTTTAATAAAGTCAATGATGGTATCATTAGTTTAGCATCTAATAATAATATAATAAAAAGAATTGGTGTTACTAAAAGCTTATCATTCACACACGGGAAGTACAATATTGATCATTGTTTTGAAATAATGGACTTACCTGAAGATGAGAATTATAAAATAGTAATAGGAACTGATATTATGAATAAACTTGGAATCTACTTACAAGGATTGGCTGTATCACATGGTGATCACCAACAAATGGAAGTAGAAGAAATTATTGATGAAGTTGAGCCTGATAATTGTCCTTATGGATCATTAGAAGATCAACAACAATTCATAAATAATATTCAATCCAGTATAAATAATAATCAATCCATTCCTAATGACGCTTTTTGTACAGTACCTGAATCAATTGTACATTTAGACACACCACCTAATGAATCATGTTATCGTCGCCAATATCCTATTGCTGAAGCTGATATGCATTTGGTTGATGAAGCTGTTGAAGCATGGTTCAAAGAGGGTACCATTACTAAAGCTAGTGTAAATAATCAATGGAATAGTCCAATTACACTTGCACCAAAAAAAGATGAAAATGGAAAGAAAACTAAAAAACGAGCTTGTCTTGATCCACGACACATAAATAAGTTGTTGCAAGATGATAAGTACCCTTTACCTTTGATTAGTGAGATTTATTTAACTTTACAAGGATCATCGGTATTTACAACACTTGACTTAAAAAGTGCTTTTCATAGATTTATGATTGCACCTGAAGATCAACATAAAACCACCTTCACACATAGAGGAATACAATACATGTTTAGAGGTTGTCCATTTGGATTAAAACCTTTATCTAGTAAATTCCAGAGGGTGACTGCATTAATATTGGAAGACATGCCTTTTGCTACATCCTTTATTGATGATATTGTTGTATTTTCCAAAAATATAAAAGAACATGCTGATCATGTAAAAATAGTAATAAACAAATTAACTGAAGTCAACTTGTTGTTAAATCCTAATAAATGCCATTTTGCACAACAATCCGTCCATTTGCTTGGATTTTGTGTATCAGATAAAGGTATTTCTTTGGATAAAAGAAAATTAACAAACGTAGAAAATTGGCCAAAACCTAAAACAGGAAACGATATTGAACGATTCTTGGGTGTCATTAATTATTTTAGGGAACATATTCCAAAAGTTTCCACACTAACAAAACCACTTGATAAATTAAGAAAAGTTAAAGAATTAAAAAATAAATGGGATGACCAGTGTGAACACGCCTTTATTACTTTAAAAAAGGTTATAAGCCTTACACCTGTTATTTCGTATCCGTTAATGCATAAACCTTTTTATGTTGCTACTGATGCTTCTAACGTGGGTATAGGTGCTGTGTTATTCCAATTGAATGATAATAATAAAATAAGACACCTTGGTTTTATGGCGCGCTCGTTATCTAAATCTGAAATAAATTATTCCACAACAAAAAGAGAACTGTTAGCAATTGTATTTGCTTTAAATAAATATCATAAGTTCTTATGGGGTAATCATTTCGTTTTATATACTGATCATAGAGCTCTAACTTACATACATACGCAAAAAATAATGAACGCTATGATGAATAACTGGCTGGATACTATTTTGCAATATAACTTTACTGTTGCCCATATACCTGGTTTAAATAATATATTACCAGATGCCTTATCTCGTCTTTTTACAGTAGAAAAAGAACTGGAAGGGGGTGATGGCATAGAAAAAATAAAAACAATTAAAAATATTAAAGAAATAGAAAATAAAAAATCAGAAGAAAAGGAAGAAAAAATGAAAAATTATTCTTCCAAAAACAAAAATAATCACAGCCACAACGGATCTGGTTCCGAAAAAGAATTCCATAATGAAAGTAAAAATAAAAATACTATTGATGACTATATAATAATAGATAATAAAAAAGAAAGAAATGATATTATTAGAAAATATCATAGAAGTGCTGCTATTTATTCTATTAATCATCTTCAACAACCTGAAGAATTAAATAAAAGAATAATTATAGATCAGGACGAAAAATTAAAAATATTAAATAATCATCATGCTTTTGGTCACTTCGGTGCCGAAGCAATAGAAAAAGCAATACATGCTGATGGATTGCATTGGCCTAATATAAAAAATGATGCAATTGAATTAATTAAAAAATGTCATCAATGTATGCAATATAATATTGCAAAGAAAGGTTACCATCCTTTAACATCTATAACAGCTAATCTACCTTGTGATCATTGGGCCATAGATTTAGCTGGTCCGTTAGATGAATCACATAGAGGTAATCATTATATCTTAGTAATGGTAGATATCTGTACTAAATTTGTTTTACTCAAACCTTTAATTGATAAAACATCTTTTACAATTGCTGAAACATTGGTAAATATCTTTTGTGATTTTGGATTTCCAAAAATAATCCAATCTGACAATGGAACAGAATTTGTAAATGAAATAATAAAAGATATGTGTAAGATTACTGGAATTGATCATAGACTAGTATCACCATATCATCCTAGAGCAAATGGTGCAGCTGAAAAAACAGTTCAAACCGCTATGAATACAATAAAAAAGAAAATTAAAGGAAAAGCAAGAGATTGGGACTATTATGTAAAAAGTGCTCAGTTAGAAATTAATAATAAATATGTAAGACTACATAATTCTACGCCTTTTGCATTAATGTTTGCTAGAAAATTAAATGAATTCAAAGATTATTCTGATATTTCAATTAATGAAAATCATATAGAAAGAATAAAAGAAGTTCATAATAGAATAAATGATATGGCAAACATTATCCTACCTGCTATAATAAAAAGAACAAAAGAAATAAGAAATGCTTCTCAAGAAAAATTTAATAAAAATAATAAAATAATAGAATTTAAAGTAGGTTCTCTAGTTAGTATGATAACCCCTTATAAAACCTCAAAACTAGAACCTAAATATATAGGACCCTTTACTGTTATTGAAAAGAATAAAGGTGGTGCCTATAAGTTAATGGATAAAAGAGGAAAACCATTACCTTCTAAATATCCTCCAAACTTATTAAAAAGTGTATCCGAGGATCCAGAATTTGCTGATGAGCAAAGATGGGAAGTAGAAAAAATAATTGATCATCGTTTAACTTCTGATGGTGATTATGAATACCGAGTACGTTGGAAAAGCTATAAAGCTGACGATGATACATGGGAAAAAGAAAAACAGTTTGATGATATCAATACAATTATATCTTATTGGAGAAAAAAATCTGAAATTAATCTAGATCATAAACAAACTGTAAGAAATAAAAGAAGAAAGTTATAAAATAAAATAAAATAAAATAAAATAAAATAAAATAAAATAAAATAAAATAAAAATAAATAAATAATCGTATGTATATACAAATAAGATACATTTAATATATAAAATATGTTATAAAATAACAACATGTACAAGACATTATCAAAAAATCGCGATTAATAAATACTATTATAAATAAATAAATATGTGTATATAAACATATCTAGATACAGACTAGCCTGCTTTTCTGTTGGAGACGTCTAACAGACTGGAAGGGGGTAATGTCGTATCAGGCTATTTTATCTTATAGTAAACAAATATAATGCTATGATTATATAATAGTAAATAGTATAAAGTAAAATAATGATAATGATCGTCAAGTGCACTGAGATTAAAATATATAATCTTTTATTTAAATGGATAGCTATACTAAATAAGGAGTTAAATCTAACTCAGATATATTATTATCTTTAAACTGTCAAACTTAACCTTATAAACTGAATGTTAAAAGTCCCTATATTGAATCTAACTATATTACTACATTAATATATAAAAGAACCAATGACGGTTATCATGGATCATCATATAGTAATAATAAAATATATGAAAGATCGTCATAATGGGGTTATAAATCATATTGATTAATATCACTAATCATATGAAAAGTGAAATATTATTTTATATAAATACTAAAGCAGAATTAGATTATTATTATCTTCATCTTATATTTATAATAAAAACAACCAACTAAGGAATTTCACTTAATTATTTTGTTTTTCTCTTTTATATATAAAAACTATTTATTTTACCTATTTTTAATTTTAACATATTTTTCACCGGTTAAAATATTTTTAATAATATTATATTGATAATAAAAATACAGAAATAATTAAATCATAGAATAATTTAAGCATTACCAGCTCCATTGTAAACAATTAAGTTAGGGTTACCAGTTTTGTTGTTGGTAATCTTATTCTTAGTAGCAATGGAGGTAAGTTGGTTGTATAAGTTATCAGGAGTAGGGTCAGCTAAATCATGAAGGACCAAGGCGGCAACACCTGCAACATGAGGAGAAGCCATACTAGTACCAGACATGATGGTAGTAGCAGTGGTGCTACCAATATAATCACTCTTAATGTTAGAACCAGGAGCATTGATGTCGACACAAGTACCATAGCTACTGAAGTAGGATAATTTGTCAGTATTATCGGTAGATCCAACAGTATAGGCTCTAAGATTTCCAGCAGGTAAGTAGTTACAAGCATTACTATTGAATGAATAAATGATAATAATAATAATAACAATAAAGATAAAATAGATCAAGGGGTTAATATTCACGTAAAACAATTTCTTTTACTCCTCTTTTTTTAAATAATAATATAAAAATAAAATGAAAGTACTTACTCGGCAGAGTTACCAGCAGCAACAACAATAGGTAAACCACCATTTACAGCAGCAGTAATAGCATTATCAAAAGAAGCAAGACCAGAGCTTTTTCTTACACCAAGAGACATATTTACTAAAGATCTCTTTCCACTAGCCTTAGCATCTTCCACAGCCCATTGTAAACCATCCAATACATCAGTCATAGTTCCAGATCCTGACTTGTCTAAAACTCTGACAGATACAATGCTAGCCTTTTTAGCAGCACCATAAGTATTACCACCAATGATACCAGAAACATGAGTACCTATTTATACATTTTTTATAATAAAAAAATGTATATAAATATATGAATGATCAATTATTATTTTTTATAAAGTAAATTATTTTTGTATCTTTTCTTTCCTATATGTCTCGCTCTCTCTTTTTTTTTTTAATATAATAATTATATTTATTATTACCATGACCACCACCATTATCATCACCATCAGAAATAGTAGAGTAACCCCAAGTAACACGGCCACCGAAATCAACATGATCTTTGTTGACACCGTCATCAATAACATAGACAACTACACCTTCACTGTTTATAAAAATATAAATGAATAAATAAAATCAATTAATTAATATAAAGAATGATTTTAGATAGTTATTGTTTTTCTTCTAAAAAAAATAAAAAATAAAATTACCCAGCATGATCAGGATAATAGTAAGGTGAATTGTAATTAAGAGTATGTTGAGAAACACGTACAAGATTCCATGGAGCTGCAGATTGAGAGCCTTGAGCGGTAAAATCTGTTGATTTAAAAGGCTATTGGATATACATAAGAAAAGAAAAATAAGATTGTCATTAATATAAATATTTATTATTACTATTGGAATTAAAAAAAATAGACGTTATCTATTTATTTACCAAGAAAGAATCATCTTTTTTAATAGATTGAGGTTTAGGTAAATTGAAATTAATAGGATCATCAGGAATAATGGTAGCAATTTCAGGGAAAAGAGGTAAAATCTTGGCCAAGATACTATCTTTGTTGATCTTCACACTAATAGCCTTGAAGGAATCATTGATATCAATTTTCTTGTTAACAGTAACAGGATTACCTAAAGCAGAAACTTCATTGGTATCAAATAAACCAAGAACACCTTCTAAAAGGTTAGGAATAAAGCCATCAATGTCAGTCTTAGGATCCAATTGAATAAGATAATTGTGGGATTTACTGGCAGAAGGTGCCTTGTTAATAGCAGCAGCATTAGTAAACACAAAAGTGTATAATAAACAAGCAGCAATAGTAATGGATTTCATTGTTATTTAATAAAAATAATTGTTTGTTTTTTAAAAAAAGATAATGTAAAAAATGTAAAAAATGTAAAATAAAATTATATTTATACCTATTTCCAAATTTTGTATCACAATAATAATAAAAGAGGCATTTTGGTTTTGAGTCATATGTGCATAAACTGCTATTAATTTTATTCTATATTTTATTTTATGTCAATTAACTTACAAAAAGGTGTCATTATTATCATTATTATTTAAATGTTCTATGGATTCCATATTTTTAAAAAACAATATAAATTAAAGTTTACATTAAAAGTTGTTTCTTTGTGATTGCTATGTTTTGCTACAAATGGTAATAGAATCTAAAAACGGAAATAAAAGAGTGCCTGGTTTTTAATACAATATATTTTCTTTTTTTATTTTTTATTAAATGTTTATTACTCTTTAGGAAATAGATAAAACTTATTTTCAAATTTTGTCGTTATCTATACGTTGTGTACTACATTTATTTTAATCTTTATTATTTTTTATTAAATTATTTAAATAAAAAGGAAAGCGGAATTCATGCAAAACATACCTTATGATCATTGTATTCACTAACTAGCCTAATCTAGGAAAATAGGTAGGCCAAAATTTTTAAAACAAGTATCCAAATTATGTCAAAAAATACCATAAACGCCAATAAATGCCCAATATATATATATATGTAGTGTATATTAGGAAGTGAAGACGCCCTATTATTAACAACTTCTTTTAATAATTAATATCCCATAACATTGTACAATAAGTAATTCAAATAGTTCATCACACAAAATCTGTTTGAGGAAGAAAAACCATTGTTGCCAATATAGTAATGATAATATTATAGTTGTTGTTATTGACAATAGTAGTGATGAAAAGAATATTGAATACAAAGTATTACAAATGTCGATTTTCACCACCAAACATGTAAAATTGATATTTATACTATTGTTTATAGATATTATTCTCTTATTATATTATTGCAGAGTCTTAAATTATTATCATGTTATTTTGTATTAAAAAAATTTATATTATCATCACGATTATCTTTACATAATACACATGTTGATCATTGTAAAATTTTTAAGAGATGATTTTAATATAAAAATTAAATAGTCATTATACGTGGTATCTAATAATTATTTCATGGCGAAATGAAGGTAAATATTCGTATGTTGATAATTAATTTTCACGTAGATGCTTATTAATTATATCATCTAATACATATACATCAGTTGATAGCTGACTTATTTTTTATACTATCCTTGTTCTCTTTAATATAAAACTAGACTAGGTATTTAAATTCAATTAGTAGTGAGATGATTTATTTGCTTAATTATTAAAGGAAGCGTGTTTTCTTTTTATATTAATCCTCTGTAGGCTAATTTATTGTAAAAATAAAAAAATATACGTGAATATAGATTTATATCATTGCATTATAAAAAAAAAGCTAATATGATGTTATTCATATATCAACTTACCAAATAAGTACACAATGATATATAACGGAATTTATAAAATGGGTATATAAAAAATCATCTAAAGAATACATTAAAAAATAACTCTCAGCTTTTTGTTCTATAATAGCATTTTAATATTTTAATATTTATAAATTATTAAAGTTTAATACCTTTATTCCGCTAAATATTGTCAAGACAACTATCAATAGGTTCTCTAATTGATACCATTTGTTATTTATCATCATAAAATACAAAACTTCTATACTCTTGTATAACTATATATTTACATACAATTAAAGTGTTGGACTTGGAGTTGTTAACAATGAATAATATATAATTTTGCCATTCTATGATCCCAGCTATATAAACTCAAATACGCAATAATTTCAATCCATATATAGCGAAATATAAAGTTATATTATTGATGTTGCTTTGAAATTTATCATTTCAATAATCAATACTTTATTTGCTATTTTTAAACATCTACATATAATGTAAATAATAAATACTTGCTTTCCAAGAATTGTAGATGATTGATTTGATGATGAAACAACAACTGCTATTTTCACTACGTAAATTAGTATTAAATGTGATACCTTTTAATAACATGGTATGTATTTTTATTTAGTTAATAGTTGGTTTACCATCGTTGTATATTTCTTTCTTTTTTGTGTAACTTATATCTAATTAACCCATGGTTCATAATTCATTGCCCTCTTTTTTTTTTTTTTTTTTACTGAATACTACTATATGATGGGAACAGCTTGATAATTTTTTTTTCTACTAATCACCATCAAGGAATAAAAAACTAGATTATTTAAATGTCCAGTACTCGTATCACTAAATTTATATATAGATAAACTATTATATTTGTTGTATTTTGTATCGTGTTAATAAAAATAATTTTGATTTAATAGATTTAACTTAATTAAATTAGTTGATAAATGTAAATTATTTTATTGAAAGTTATTGTTGGAAAAACTAAAATCGTTTTAATAAGATTGACAATATTTATTATCATGGATTTTTCCTTTCTAAATAATCATTATTATTACTTAAAAAAAATAGATTAAATAATAACAATAGATTAAAAACTAAGACCATTCTAGGCGTATTGTTATTACTATTATCATTATATATACTATAACTTACAAATTTCAAAGAAATATTTTTATTCTTGTTTGAATATTTCATAAACAACAACTTTAATGATTTGGTCCTGATAGAGGATCCAAAGTTAACACTTTAATAGCTGGTTTAAAAATAACCAGATTTGATTGTATTCTACAAGGATAACATTCTGTTTCGTTACTAAATTCTTTTTTTAATTCATATATAGTGAGATTCATCCATTATCAAATAAGTTTATATCATATTTTACTAATATTGAGGTTATAAAAAAAAAGGAAAAAGAAATATTACGATTTTTTATTGCAAAAGTGATCTGAGAATGAAATAATTCTTTTTCACTATTTTATCAATTTGCCTATAGCGATTTATTATAACTCTCATTATTTTTTTTGGTTCATAGCTTTAATGATATTTTGTGTATCTTAAAAAATGTATAAATTCAATTTTAATTCCAATTTAATAAAGACCAGGCTTTTTCTTGTTTTAAAAACTTTTGTCATAATTTTTATTTTAATCAGATATTATCGCTAAACTACATATTCTTATTTATTGGAACTCTAACCCTCTTATCTGACTTTAATTTTATTATTTTTTTGCTATAAATCAAAAGTATGTAATTTAAACACCGCATTTTTCTTTTGAAATAGAATATAAAAATTAATATCCTTTTTCTTCCTCTCTCTCAATTATTATTTTTTTATAAAAATGGTCAAGATTCAAAAGCAAGCATATGAAAAAGTAAGAATTATTATAATAAAAGTGGCATAAATATAAAAAAAAGGGGGGGAGCCTAATGAAAGACTGTTATACAAATAAATTGATATTTTCTATATTTTGTTTTTACTTCTAAACTTAGGAAAAGGAATTTGCTACACTTTGTCGCGAAATTGGTGAAAATTTATTAAAATTTTCTACTTTTATATCCAACAATACTGATTATAATTTTTTAAAATTTAAGAAAAGTTCCAAGAGCTCAAAGAGTAAAAAGAATTCTGAAAAACGCGATTTACCAAAAAAACCTAGTAGTCCATATATGTGCTTTTCCAAGTCCGAAAGATCTCGGGTTAATCAAGAAAACCCAGGCCAAACTACCCAAGCTATTGCTTCACTTTTAGGAGAAGAATGGAGAGCTTTAAGTGAAAAAGAAAAACAGGTAATAGCCATAATATATATGCTGTATTTTGGTTATAATTATTATTAATATTAGGATAAGGATAATGCTAATATTTATAGTAATATCATTTTTTACTTTATGTTTTACTTTTAAACATTACTATTATTATTAGCCATATATTGACCTTGCCAAGCAAGATAAAGAACGCTATGAACGTGAATTACGTGAATTACATGAAGGTATTAATACTTTTAATTTAACTACAACTGTCATCGTACCAGATGAATCGGAAGATATACCAGCCAAAGAAGGTGAACAAGACGAAAAAAGTGAAGAATACGAACGAGACGAACAAGTTAAAAAAAATGAGAACAATAAAGAAGATAACCAAGTTAAAAATGATAAAAAGGTTAACCAAATCAAACAAACTAAACGAGAAATTCAAGTTCAAGAAAATAAAGAAAACGAACAAGATGAAGAAGATGAAGCTTCCACAAGTAAAAGACGAAAGATTATAGAATCCGGTAAACTTAAAAAACCAGCCTCCTCAAGTACACCTGTTATAAATAACGTACCTTTATCATCCCCTTATGTTAACACTAATGAATTAAAAAATGGAAAAAAGAATTTTAAATCAAAAAAGAGAAGAAATAATAAAAAAAAGAAAAACAAACCTGTAACTCGGTGAAAAAAATTGTTGTGTTTGTATATACACATATTTAAATATTTTTTTAAATAAACCATAATTAATGTTGTTCCAAGTATCAATGCCAGTATCTATCTAACTTGAATCATAAACAATGATTGCCTTGGGAGTTTACTATTTAGTTTATCAGCTTTATCCACATTATTAATAAAGAACCTCAAAATTTGACCATGATCTATTTAATTTATAATTTTACATATCTGAATGTTTTTTTTAAAAAAAAAATAACAATTTACTATATTAATTAAGAATAAAACTTCAAGTATTTAATTATTAGTCAATTAAGAGTAGTAATAAAATAACTCTAATCAATGGACCATGAATATATAAATAGATGATAGTAGAATCTCTATTTCAATGATTTTACTAGTGAAGTTTATTAATTTGATCAGCATATAAATATTGTTTCAAATTTTTTATTTTTAAAAAAAATGAGAAATCGGAAAATGTAGAACGAAAAAAAATATATATGGTTATGATGCTAGGATTATGTATGATTAAAAGAAGTATAATATTTTATTTATTGATTTATTATATTTTGATTTATCCATTTTGTATTAGATATCTAAAATTTAATTAATTATTTATTTATGGTAATTGGCAGGAACAAATGGCATTTTGGAAATAACAGCAGATTGAATTCTATTTCTTACTTTTACGTTGACTTCAGTATCCTTTTTGTGGTGACCATTCTTTACATAACCCATAGCAATATTCTTTTTCAAACTAGGAGAGGGACATCCTGATGTAATCTTACCAATTACTTCACCTTCTTTGGTTAAAATTTCAGCACCTTCACGAGCAGGAGCACCATCAACAATAAGTCCAACACGGCGACGGGTAACACCACCTTTAATTTGAGGTAAAATGTGTTCAGCACCTAAAAATCCACCAGTTTGACGACGTGATTTAGCTAATATTGTTGTTTTTAATTTAATAAAACAAGTAAAATAAAAATAAGAAAGAACGAGAAAATTTTAGTGGCTGATCCATTGACAATACTTCATAAAATTTCTCTTTTTTACCAATAGTCCATGTTAATCCAGCTTCAACAGGTGTTGTAGTTTCATCTAAATCATTGCCATAGAGACATAAACCAGCTTCTAAACGTAAACTGTCACGAGCACCAAGACCAGCTAATTCAACATCGGGATTAGATAATAATTTAGCAGTAATATTAACAATTTCTGGGGTAGGGATAGATAACTAAAATATATAATAAAAAATATAGAGTTACTATTAATGTTATCTCTATTATTTAAAAAATCACACGTTTTCCTTATTATTATTATTATATTAATAGTTATAATTACTTCGAAACCGTCTTCACCAGTATAACCAGAACGAGCCACATGGCAGGGAATACCGTTAACATCCAAGTGCTTACCATTCATAAAAGGGAAAGTAGATAAATCTTCTTTGACAAGTTCCTGTAAAGCGGCTGCGGCTTTAGGACCTTGGATTGCGATTAAAGAATGATCATCAATCACATTGAATTCAACTTCACCACCTTGTTGTTGGAATTTAGCCAATTGAGAACGAATATGAGCTAAATCCTTTTCAGCACACCCAGCATTAGATACGACATATAAACTATCTTCTTGTTGCATGATAATGGTATCATCAATAATACCTCCATTTTCATTAGTAAAAACAGAAAGGGTACCTTGACCTACTGGTAAATTTTCTAAATCAGCAACACATAACGTTTCAAAAAACTTCTTTCTATCTTTGCCAGTGACTCTATATATTATTTACACAACATAAAGAAAAATATATCTATTATTATTACCATTTATTTTTCTTTTATCCTATTTACTTTCATTGATTTTCTTTTGTAATTATTTATCCATTATAATACTCATTATTATTATTACCTTGATTGAAGCATGTGTGATACATCAAAAATAGAGGCTTTTTCACGAGTATGTAAGTGAGAAGCTAAAGCACCCAAGTTTTTATATACAACGGGCATAGCATAACCAGCAAAAGGAACCATCTTACCACCATTTTCTACGTGGAAATCATATAAAGCTGTTTTTTTTACATTCTATATTATTCATACAAGTAAATAAATGAGTGAAAGAACATTATGGGTTAATATGGTTTTATTTTTATATAAATAAAAATAAAGATACTTTTAATATAATTTCGCGTATTGTCAATTTTTTTTTTCTCAACTATTATTTATAACTTACAGAAGTTTCAGCAGTAGCATAGAATCGTTTTGTTAAAGGTCGAGCTTGACGTAATAAGGCAGCTGATTGAACATGTACTTTGGAGAGCATTTTTTAGGTAATATATATTAAATAGTAGTTAGAAGAAAAATAAAAGTGAAAGAAAAGTGAAAGAAAATAAAATTCTTAATTTTTTTTTTAAAAAAAATCCGTATTTAGTCCGCTACTTTGACTCGGTGGAAAGAATAAAAAGTATAATTGGTCGTTGAATAAATCAAAAAAAAAATAAGAGTTGGCTCGGTGGAATCAAAAAAAAAAAAAATCAACTTATTTCCTTTTATTGATATTCCCATTAAAAAATAAAAAATAAAAGTAATAATAGCAATGTATATACGTAGTAAAATAATATTAAATATAATTAAAATAAACCATGTATTTATTATTATTATTCTTGTCCCATAAGTCGCTTCAAATCGGCCAGCCGTTGTCTTAATCCTTCCCTTTCATTTTCACTATCAGCATAAAGGACTTTAATATCTACCACCATTTTTTCCATATACGCCAATTGCTCTTCTAAAGCTGTATTTCTTTGATTTAAAGCTGAATTCTTAGCCCCAAGTACTTCTAATTCCTCCTTCACTCTTGTTTCAACATCATTAGGTAATGTTTCTAAAGCTCTTTTCAAATCATAAGATTGTTGTCGAAGAGCATCGTTTTCATCATTAATTCGAGCAATATCCATTTTAGTATCAATCAACTGTTGTGCTACTTGTGCATGTTCTTTGTTTAAATCGTTCATGTTTAGTTCCAAATGTTTTACGGTTTCTGTTAATAATTTATTTTGTCTTCTTAATGTTTCGATAGCTTCAGCTTCAGTATTGGCTTTGGCGCTTTCTATTTGATAGTCCTTAGCTAACCGTTCCAGTCGTTTGGGAATGATATTGATGGTATACGCATCCGTTAATAGAGTACTTATATTATTCTAAGAATAATAATCAAAAAAAAAAAAAAAAAAAAAAAAAAAAAAAAATAAGAAATTAAAAAAAAAACAGATCAATTATTTTTACTATTATGTAAATATATATTACCTTATAAATATCCAAAACGTCATTTTTCAAAAATTGTAGACATGAATCAAACTCCATTGCTAATAATGTTGGTTGATTTTTCTCTAAAAGAGCCAATGCCAATCGATGTAATGCTTCTATACCTTGGGCTAAAATCAAATCATATACTCTGAATACAAAATCAATTGGAAATTTATAGGCAAATAAGGTCATAAACCATTGAGAAGCGTACATATTTGATCGAATCCCCAAATGTTCAAAATGTCGATGAAGATGAGGTAATTGGTCGTATATTAACCCATCCAATTGATACATTCTTTGATGTAATAAATTAAGTTGTGGTGCAAAATGCCCTTTCAGTTGATATTTATCCATTAATTTGACTAACACTCCAAATGCTTCTTCTTCTGGCATCTAAAAAAAAAAAAAAAAAAAAGAATAGAATAGGAGAAAAAAATTAACTACCATTATTATATTTGTTTACTATTTTCACACAATTTTATTTTTACTTACATTCATTAAAAGTGGTCCGGCTATAAATGCAATACCTTGACAATAACCGATATCTAAATCATATAATGAGTAAGCTTTCACCACATTAAATAAAGCGTCTTGGCCTTCTTTTGTTTGAAAATATTCATAATGAGGAAACGTTCTTTCTAAGTCACGTAAAATAGCCTTTTCATATACTGATCCATCTTTTAATAACTGCATATATTTTTGTTCTAACTTAATATCTTTTGATTTTGCAAATAATTGCCAAACCATACCACGTAAAGCTTGGGGGACGCCACGCTGTACATGCAACAATAATAATGCTGGCTCTGATTTTGCTACTTTATCATAGTCTGATATTACTTGCGACCAAAACTCTATAAATATAGATAAATATATATATATATATATTATTTATTTAATACCTGTTCTCTATTCTCTGTTCTCTATTTATATTTATAATTTTACATTAATTACATGAAAAACTTACCCCAATCAACATCATCTTGGACTTGTTCTTCTGTTTCTTTTTCTTCATCTTTTTCAAATAGTTGTGGTATAGGAGATGATATATCTTCTTCTTCTTTTTCTTCAATAACTAGTTTCTCTGTATCAAGTTTTTCTGATAAAATAGGTACAGTAGGTTGTTGTTGTTGGCTTACAGTCCCACGACGTCGTCTTCCAGTAGCATTAGTTTTATTATTTGGCGAAGGTGATAAAGAAGGTGCTGTTGTTGAAGATATTATGGAAGTAGCATTGGTTGTTTCCGAAGACAAACTATGTATGTCAGGAGAAGAACAAGTGTTTATTGATTCTTTTGCAGTGGATTCGTTAGTGCCAAGTATTTCTGTGGATGCCATTTATGAATAATAAGTATAAAAATATATATTGAATAAATTAAATAATTATAAAAGACTAGGTATTAGGTAAATATGTATGTAATATATAATAATATTAATAATAATAGAAAAAGATATTTTTAAAACGAGGAAAAGAAAAAAGGAGAAAGATAAAAATAAGAAAATTTAATTTCATATAAGAAAATTAATTGTTTTTTAAACTCAGTTTACTTTTTTCAAATAAAATCAAGATGCTATAATTAACGTTTCAAAAAAAATAGTAACTATGTTTTACATTTTATTAAACGGAAGGTGGTATATAATTATCTGAGCCCAATGAATTTAAATGATCTGAACAACTAAATAACTTAATACAGCCATTTTTTGGGTCTCCATTAAAAACAACTACTTGAGATACACCTGTATTACCATGTCTTCCTTGCTTAATAACATTGGCTTCTTGTTCTTTATATTGATAAGTGACAATAGGTGATGTAACAAACCAAAAACATAGTGATCTTAGTGGTCCACCATGAGTTACAATTAAAATATGCTGATATTTATTTTGATGAGCATCTTCGATGATATCTTTATATGCATTAATTACCCTTTCATTAAACTCCTTGTCGGTTTCTCCACCATGTTCTTTAATATAATCATTCACGTTAGTATATTTATTACCATCACTCTTTCGAAAAATAGCAGAGATCGATTGGCCAGATAATTCTCCAAACCCTCGTTCTCGAAGTTCAGGAACATAGCTTACAGGAGTAGTGTTATGATGTAATAGAATAGCTGCTGCTGTCTATATTTATTTATTATTTTAAAAATTAATATTATAATATTAGAGTATATTTAAATATATATGTATGCATGTATGTTTTACCTGTTTACATCTTTTTAAATCACTACAATATATTTTGTTAAAAGATTCTTTTGAAAATCTTTCGCCGACCAAGATTGCTTGCTTATGTCCTAAATCATTCAAGATAGTATCTATAAATAAATATAAATTATGTTTATGTAAGCATATAAATATAGATATAATAATAATAATAATAATAATAATAATAATAATAATAATAATAATAATCATAATAATAATAATAATAATAATAGGCTTATTATTAAAAACTACAAAATAATATTATTTTTACCTGTTTGTCCTTGTAAGATTCGCATATTATTAGCATCTAAAATTAGTTTATAACATAAATTGTAAAATAGTATTAATTAAATCAAATATTATATTATACACTAAGTGATATATTACTACATACCCGTATTACCATGACGAACAAAAGTAATTAATAGAGAAGAAACCATTTTTTTAAAAAACTAATTTTTTTTTTGG
Source organism: Cunninghamella blakesleeana (assembly GCA_017871115.1). NCBI lineage: Eukaryota > Fungi > Mucoromycota > Mucoromycetes > Mucorales > Cunninghamellaceae > Cunninghamella > Cunninghamella blakesleeana. Next base: position 25,558 of record JAFCIZ010000008.1, read on the forward strand.
AACAGAGCATATAAAAAAGGCGGAATTTAAAATAACAAAAATTATAGTTGGTGCTTTCAAAAAGTCAAATTATTTTACATTTAAACTTTCCCAAGATTTTTATTTAATTATTTTGATGATTTACTACAATAATGTCTTTACCTATTTCAACAATCGCATTCCCTATAACAAATAATTATTTTTACAAAGACTTATATAAAAAATGAAATAGCACTATTAAAATTTAATGTACTTAAAGATATGCAAAAAAGTAATAAAAGAACCCTTTAAAATATGCATATTAAAAATATTATGAATTTATTGAGCAACAAATATTTTTTTTACAATTATATTGAATATCAAAAAGGTACTGCAAAATTAGCTTTTTTTATAAAATGTAGGAAAAAATATAACATAAATAAATCCAACAAAATATATTAATATTATACATTTATTTAATAAAACTATCAATTTGAAATTCCGACTTTTTATGCCCTATTGTTTTGTATTTCTTGTGAATATACGATTCATTTTTCATTAATTAGAAACGGGGTTTAAACTCAGAACGCTTAAATATTTTATAACTGTAATTATAATATAAAAATATTTTTTTGATGGAGCAATTTTATACCCATACTAGCTAAATCGACCTCCACCGACCAAAATTAACTGAATTTTTTATAAAAATTTTTGAGCAAAAAAAAAAAGTAATTCAATTTTTTTGTTTTCGACAAAATATTTTTAATATACTGGATTGTTTTATTAATTTTATTAACAGAATGTTAAAATTTTTTTCTAAAAATGGTAAAAAAGCTGGTTATAGCTTAGATGTAACATGGTTAATTTTTTTTTTTTTTATTTTTTTACAACTAAGGCTGGTTACTTCCATATAGTCTTCCCATGGTATAACATAAATAATTGCTTTGCAGAACTGCAATTTAATGTCCTTCTTTTTATCAAAAGGACAAGAATTATCATTAATTGATATTTGATCCTTTTTACAAGTAGTTGATCCCGTGATAAACTGAACTCGATAATTCATACCTGCCACCACTTGGCCTTCTGCTTTCTTTATTCTAATTAATTTATATCCAACGTTGCTTTTATTTATATTTTCATTGAAATTTTTGATGGCAAACTGTGTTGCACTTTTTACACCTTCATCCTTAACATCATAATCTGTCCATCCACCTACGACAGGAGTAACAGCGCCATAAACGAAACCAATCAACGTAAAAATCAACAGGATTATTCTTGTTTTCATAATGTTGTTTAATAAACGATTGAAGAAACAAAATAATAGAAAAGTAAATGTAGTTATTTGTATATTTATACTTGTATATTTAAAAAATGACATTCCAAATTTTATATACATGGGCGTAAAACGGGTTTTTTTAATAGAAAAATAACCCACAAGTTCTATTTTAAGTTTCATTTTTGTCTTTGGAATTCAATATTTTTTCTACCATATTTTATACATTTAGAGGAATAGTTATAGATATTTATATATAAACATATAGTTGATTTGTTATAAAGAGAATAAAATACATAGGGAATTAAATAAAAAATAAAATAAAAATGATACAAAAAGGTATAATAGTATAAAATATAAAGTACGTTTATAATATATATATATATATAAGTAAAATAATTCAACCACCTAAACGAGCAAAGGGTGATACAGTAGCCTGTTGATTACCTTTAGCGTTGGTTGCTTTTTGAAAGGGGTTGGGAGATGTTGCTCTAGAAGATACAACTGATGATGGTGCACTATTATCTTTGACTTTTCCAAAAACACGCCCGCCCCCATTAACTGATGAAGGTCGTTTTATTGATGCAATGGTTTGAGATTCCCTTTCCCTTTCATCGTCTTCCTCTTCATTATTACTTTGATATCGGTGATGTGATTGGTATTGTTGTTGTTGTTGTTGTTGTTGTTGACTTTTACGTTGATGTTGTTGATCATTTTCAAATGATAATCTATTTGTGATATGATTATTATTTTCTGATCCGTTTTTAGGTGAAGTAAAGAATTGTTCAAATTTTTGTTTCACATTATCTCCAATATGCTGCCATTTCATATTTAAGGGCCTTCCATCTTCATTATTGTCCACATGGTCAGTATTATTTTGGTTCCTTCTAATTGGTGTTGCAGTTGTAGATGATGCTGATGATTCACCTTGACTGCTATGAAGTCGATTTCCATTCTGTAAAATAGCATTTAAATGTCGATCACGTTCTTGTCTTAATGATTTTGCTAAAACATCATTACTGTCAGATCCATTTTGAGAATGGTGATGGATATTTCTTGGTTGAGAAGAGGATCGTTTATATTTAGCTGAATATGTCTAAAAATAAAATGGATACTAGTTAGTTGAACTATCAATTATAGCTATTATTATTGTTATTATTATTTATTATCATTTATTTTCATTGTTTTATTTTCATTTTTATTTATTTCATTGAAAATTTATATATCATTACCCCAAATGCATTTTTGGCTCTATCCAATAGTCCGGTAGCTTGATTATTTTCAGGGTGTAAGTTTCTTTCTATTTGCTTTCTCTCTAAAATAAATAAAGTATGTATGTATAAGACTGTATTCATTTCTATTTTATATACTTTTAATATTTTTTTTAAAAGGAGTAATTTGATTTACCATCCATCACCAACTCCTTCCCTTCAGCCAAATCAATATTTAATGATCCACCACTATTACTACCAGTCTCTGGATCTAAAGAATGATTGTGGCTACGATCGTTGTTATTATCATCATCTGAGTCAAAAAATTTAGAAGAAGTGGTTGTATTGAAATAGGCTGACAATACCGGAAGTAAAATAACTATTGGAAAATAATCAATAAAAGTAGTGCCTAAAAATGGTACAAGATTTATATGACCCATAAACTAAAAAAAGAAAAAGAGCAAGTAATTAAGCAAATATTAATATTTCATTTGTAAATATTTTTGTATATCTATATGCTAAAAATTACTCTACTAAACACAGTTTCGATCGTTTTTGTATTTGAATCATCGATCAATCCATGATCAATGGGATCCTGTTCTGGAAGTTGCTCTGTTGTCATTGTACCAAGTAAATTTATATAGTTATAGCATAATGGAGCCCTGTATATTCGGAAAAAAAAATCATGGTAATTTAGTTTTTAATGTATTTATAAAAATATACTCTTTTTATTTTTATTATAACTTACATCATTTTACACATATAACCAGTAAACCATAATAAACTATTAGGATCAGTATGATGATGAGGAATTAACACATAGAGATTAAAAAATCGTACTTTAAATAATGAAGTATAAACACATATACACATCCACATTAACGTTAAAAAGGAAAGTAACTATCATATACAGCAAATATATATATTAAAAACAATCAATATTAAATAGTCTATTTATTTTATTATTAGATGATATTGTTGCTTTTATTTAATTCTATATTTTTTTTGCCTTACTTCTACCGCTGCATAATTGAGATCACATGCTTTTTGAACTAGGCCAACAATGGATAGCATAGGAGATTGGACATTAAATGTGAGCTCAGACCATAAAATACAAATACTTGCACATGCAGCTAAAATAGATAATACACGGTATACAGTAGATCGAAAAATAATTACCCACCACCATTCTATAAATAAAATCCAGATATATATATATATATATAAATTGATATATTCATTACGATTATTATTTAAAAAAATAAATTTTAGTCTGTATAATTACATATATATATATATATATATACTTAATTTTACCTATTTTATATTTCAAATTTATCCAGAAAGTTTGTTCTTCTAATGGTCGTAAGCTAGAATGAAAAATTCTATAAAAATATGATGTTAAGATTAAAATAATCTTATAGATGTGTATATTCATACGGGTATATATATAAATGAGTGTTTTGATTGTTTACCTATCAGAGTTGCCTTTATTTAATTCGATATCTTGTAAATAGAATGCTTCTGAAAGTAAATTTTTCCATAACCTAGTTAATAAAGTAAAATATTAAAGATAAAATAAAAAAATAAATAAGAATCCATAATTAACGCTTTTACTTTTTTATAATCACTATTATGATCTTCATCCTACGCTAATTTTCTATCCTTCATTCTTTCTGCCAATATCATATTCCGATTCAAAGTAATAATGTAATCTTCAGTAAGCGTTTGAGGAATGCTTGAAGTATGGTCCCTATCAGGTGTTGCGCTATAGTCAGGATGTCGTACAAATGGAAATCGTTGAATAGTTTGATCTATTAATCGTTTAATAGTCGGATCGCCACGGCTAGATCGATGAGTAACTGCATTTATGGTCTGAAACAATATAAAATATAAAATATAATATAGCAATAAAATATATAAATCATCTTACATATAAGGTAAGTGTATATATTAAAAATTACCTTTGCCAATTCATTAAATTCTAATTCACTATCCATACACTCTTCTTTTACTCTTGGAGCTTTTATATAAAGTTCATCTAAACGTTTTCTGATATCACCACTATTCCATAAAGCTCTTGGTACAGATACTAAACCATAGCCCATAAACATAATGACTAGAAAGAGACCCCAGCTATTGGCCATAGCCATGACAAAACCTTGAATTTTTTCTCTACCAATGATATTAACCGAATACCACTGTTATTATTACTTTCATTATTATTATATTATCATAAAAAAAAGGGTATTCACAATAGCACCCTTATATTATTATTATTATTATTACCTTGTAGTATATCCACCTTTAAATACAAGATATACAAGTCCAAAGATACCGACAACAACATAGATCATATAAAATCGAATATTTACACTTAGAGCTGATTTTAATTTCTTAGCTATATTAAACTCTCCTGTGTTGACATAAGCCTGCATCATTGGGATAAACATCCTATTGTGTATTTAAAAAACGTAAAAAAAATAGAAAAAAATAGAAAAAAATAGAAAAAGATAAGCTACCTTATACCATTGCTATTATCTTTTACTATTTTCCTCTTTATTTTGTTATTCCTGTTCCTATCCTTATCATTATTATTAATATTTTACCAAGTCAAACAAAACGAAGTCCAATAGATAGTTCTCCAAGCAACATATAAGAAAGTTTGAGAAACCCAGGTGAAAGGGATACGACATTCGCCTAGCTGACACTTTGCTGTTTGATCATAAAGAGTCTAATAAATAAGATAATAATAATAATAATATAGAAAATAAGCAAAACATAATCTTTTTTTTTCTTTTCTCGGAATTGCAATATAATTCATTTACAGAAGCCATATCTACAGGTAATAAAAGGACGATCCAAAAAGGAAAAAACCAACCGATAATACAAACAGTAGAAACATACCAGGGTTGCTTTTTAATATTGCCATAAAATGATATCAAAGAAACCACAATAAAAAATAGTGTAATAATACTAATAAAAAGTGGAATCCAATGACTATTTTGCTCTTCTACACCCATTTGTAATCGTGATAAATAATTATAGATATTGTAATCAATAATATGTCTTAGAAAAAAAAAAATGGAAGCAAAAAAGAAAAAATCAAATTCGAGTTCCCCCTACTGACGAATATTACCAAAAAAAAAATAAAAAAATAAAAGCGGTATTTAAAAAAAAAAATTTAAAAAAAAATTAAATCAATGCTATTTTTTTCTTTTTACTTCTATATTTTTTTAAAAAATACCCTAATATTATAAATCAGTAATCAAATCATAAAAATATAAAAAATGCCAGAACAATATACTATTCCTACCACTATGTATGCCCAAGTCTTGGAAAATTTTGGAGGTACCGATGCTTTTGAATATAAACAAGTACCAACTCCTACTATTAAAAAACCAACAGATCTTATTGTCAAAGTGAAAGCCATTGGTACAAACCCTATCGAAGCCAAATTAAGAAGTGGAAATTTATTTAGTTTCCTGGTTAAGAAAAATGCTATTTTAGGTGCAGATTATGCTGGTATTATCGTAGCAAAGGGTGATCAAGTAAGCGACAATGCTTTCAAAGTAGGTGATGCTGTCTTTGGAAAACTTCATTTACCCTCAGGACCACAAGGTAGCTATGCTGAATATATTCTTGTCTCTACTACGGAAGATAAAGCTATTGCTAAAAAACCTGAAAATATTACTTTTGAAGAAGCTGCTGCTGTTGGTATTGCTGGTTTAACTGCTTTAGAAGGTATATATAACAGGGTTCCCTTTACAACATTAGAAAAAAAAGAAGGTGAAGATAGAAAAATATTGATAATTGGTGCTTCTGGTGGTGTAGGAACTTATGCTATTCAAATGGGTAAAGCAATAGGTGCTTATGTAGTTGGTATCTGTAGCGCTAGAAATGCTTCTTTGGTTTCTGAAACATTGGGTGCTGATCGAGTAGTCGATTATAATAATGAAGAAGATATGACTAATTTACAAAAAGAAATAAATTCATATGATGTGGTATTTGATTTAGTGGGTAGTGATTCTTATTATAAAAAATTCATTACTTTAGCTAAAAAAAAAACTGGCGTTTTTGTTACAGCCGCTGGTCCTGGAGAACATTTTGGTGCTAAGAAAGTGAGTATCTTCAATTATCTTTCTGCTGGTTATACTCTTTTAAGTCGTAGTCTCTTTGGTTGCTCTCGTTATGCTATGATTGCCGAATTACCTGAACATCAATTTGCTTCCATTATTGCACCCTGGTTTGCTAGTGGTGCCGTAAAAAGTTTTATTAAGCCTGAAAATGTTTTTGATTTGAAAGATGTTGCAAAAGCTCATGATCAAATAGAATCTAATCGTACTGCCGGAAAAATTGTACTTCAAGTTACTTCTAATAATTAATCATTTTATTTTCTATTTTTTTTTTTTTTTTTACAAGATCATTAAACAAAAAATCAAAACAAAACAAAACAAAAAAATAGTCAGCCCATTTATTACATAATATATTTGTTTAAGTAAATTTTTATTTTCATTTTTAATCATGCATATAATAAATAATAAATAATATCCTACTTTTTAAAAAAAAATTAAATATATTTAGTAATACTATTCTTGTTTAAGATGTACAGTTTTTAGAGCTGATGATACACGTAAATAAGAATCAAAAAGCATAATCAATGGTAAAAGGAGATAAGGGAAATAAAAACTAATCAATGTCAAACGCTCAGAGGTAGTCAAATTAAAAGTAGGATTAAAATATACTTCAGCTAAAGTAGGGAGAACAGTTGTAGCAACATGTGCACCATAAGCAACAAGTCCTAAACGAATATGAAGAGAATCTGTTTAAAGATAAAAATAAATAAAATATAAATATAAATATAAACGATTAATATGCTTGTCAGTATTATTATTATTATTTTAAAAAAAAGAATCATTTAAAATAAATTTACTTTTCCAAAGACCATAACAAGCAATAAAGAAGAATATTAATTGAATAAATAATTCGCAATAAATAAAGGATAAAAACCAGTAAAGAGGTTCTTTACTACCCATCAAAGGATCTTTAAAATCGTTCACCAATATAGCAATTACATCTTTTAAGATTTGAGGTACAATATGAGGAGGGTAAAAAGATTGCAAATCAATTAATAAGGTAATTGGAATATGCGTTGCAAAATATATAAAATAAATTAAATCCAAAGGTCGATTGAATAAAGGTACTGTCATAATTAAATAGAAATAGGGTTTATTTTTTTTTTTATAAAGAAAATTAGAAAAAAGATATAGGTCCCATTTTTTTCAATTAAATTAATTTAAACCTCAGCTTCGGGCCGATTTTTTTAATTTGACAAAATAATTGAAGGCATTTAGTGATAAATTTAACAATCGTCGCGTAAAACTGATTAAATAATAAAATAAAATAAGTATTCTATGAAAAAATAAAGAAATATCAACTAAGCATACTAATTATATTAGATAATAGTACTAAAGTGAAAATTAAAATGGTAAAGGAATTACAGTGTATTTTATTTTTTTAGCACCCTTTTTTAAATTATCTTTAAATTAATTTTTATAATAAATTGGCGCTATCATTTTTGTATCATTTTTTTTCATCATAATATTGATCAACTAATCTATTAGCAATAGCATATAGTTCTGGGTCGGGATTTGGGTTCACTGAAGCTAAGGCATCCATACAGTTATGAGTTTCATCCAAGATTTCTTTTCCTTTGGTAACACGTGTTAATAACAATTCAATATAAGCTAATCCTAATCTTATTAATTCAGCATCTTGTGATTTGATAAAATCTAAAAAAGCTTTGATTATTGTTCTATGGGGTAATGAGTCCATATGTTTTTGTCCGTGATAAGCGATATTTAATAAACAGGTAGCTGCCTATGTAAACATATATATATTTAATAATGCTTCAGTTTTCCTTTCATCCATTATTATTTATACAATATTCAATATGAATTTTAAAAAAATCTCTTCATCAACACTTACCCCTTTACGAATATCAAAATGGCCTGCTTGTATTAATTCAGTTAAACCTTGGATTGTTTCTTCAGTATCCACTTGTTCAATTATATAGGAACGTTTTCTATAAAAATATATAAAATATAAAAATAATCGAATAAACATATGCAAGTATAAATATATACAAGTAAATAAATAAATAAAATGTCCACCCACCCAGATGTAATATTTGATAAAACCCATAATGCTTCCTTTTTTACAACTTTAACATCTGAAGAAGTAGCCAATTTCATTATTGTTGATAAAAATGATATTTGCTGAACTAATATTTCAATTGTTTCATCTGATTCACCAGCTAGATTACCCAAAGTTCGTAATATTGGCAAAACCACAACACCTTCGTTTGATAATTTATGTAAAACTTTAATCAATACATGCACAAATTGAGAATCTTGTGCGACTTGAACTCTAAATTCATTACTAGCAGCTGTCAAAAAACTCATAACCCAAGCAACTTCTGTAATAGTGTCCGCCTAAATATATATATAATATACGCATATATGATTAGTTAAATATAAATATACTATTTTTATAATCAGATTATATATTTAAGTTTATTTATATATATTTATACATATGATTAAATATTTACTTACAGTTTCTTTTGATAAATGATGTAATAATTTTGGCCCAATACCAGCTGTAATAAAAGGTTTTAATTGCGATTCTTCTCCCCTTGCTAAATTAGCTAAAGCAAAACATGCCGATTGAATTGTACTTGATTCCTATTATATAGGAGTAATAATAAGTATAAGAATAAATAAAATTATTGCACTATATGTTAATTTTATATTTGTATATATTTTTATATTACTTTATTTTATTCTCTTTTTTTTATTTATTTCATTTAATTATTTTACATTAGAATCCAACATTCGAATCAATGGTAAAATGGCTCCATTATTTCTAATCCTTGCCCTCACTTCATCATCTTCATTGGTCATGTCACCTAAATCTTCAGCAGCCATGTTTCCTAACGCCCCAGCAGCCATTTCACGAAGTGTTGAGTTTTCCGAGTCTAGTAAATTGATCAAATAAGGTATCGTTGATATAGATTTTATCCATATATCGTAAGGTCCAGCAGCAATGTCTTTTTTTTAAAATTATATATAAATGTATATAAAATAATCAAAATTAATTTATAAATATTATATTAAACATAAATATATAGGTATATCTTACTTGATATAGCTTGAACGACTCTAATCTGCTCATCAATTTCTGTACCGGTTAACAATCGCTATACATAAAGTAAAATTAAAATAATGAAAGAAAAGAAAAAACTTAAATGTTTGTATCCTTTTGCATTATTATAAAAAATTATATATATATTTACAGTTAAAGTTTCAATACAGTTGCCTTCAATAATAAATGTCAATAGAGCTTCGGCTGGTTCCAAAACAAATTTTCCTAAGTATTTTAACGCTTCCATTCGTACTTCTTTATCGCTATTTGAAAGATCATGGGCTAAAGATTGTACTTGCATAGTATTTAAACGATAGTAGGGATCTATATCTTCTATTTTTGTAATTAAATATATAGATATAGATATAAAGATATGAATAGTTTAATTAATACAAGTTTGTTTATTTATATTTTTTTTTCTTATTTATTATTATTACTAATATTATTTAAAACTGTTGAATACTTTACTATCATGTTCAGAGATATTTTCCATAAATTGTTCATGATCTTCTGGTTCAGATTCCCCAGCACTTTCATATTCTTCTTTACGAGTCAAATGCCGATATCGTTTTGCTGTTATTAATTGTTCGCGGTGCTTTTTTCTTAAAGTTTGATTGATGGCAAGACGTCTCTGACGAATATCATCTGAGGAGCCAGATATACTAGTTCTCTTATATAAATGACGATGGTTGGGTTTATCGGGCATAATATTAACTTTAACAAATAAACAATAAAGAAAAAAGAGAAAGAAGAAAAAAAAAAATTATGGGTGGGAAATATTTTTTTAAATAGAAAAAATGACTGGGTTTTATTCAAAATTATTTATATTTATATATATTTTTGCATAATAAAAAATTTAAAAGTCCCTTAAAATCATGACCATACTATCCAATCGAGCTATTGAAGTTTCTAATCTCGCTAAAACTTTTTCCATATTATCCTTTTCAGCTTTATCTCCATCACTTAACAAATCCATATTTTCAATTACATCTTTTCTATTTAATTTTTCTAATAAACGGGACCGAATAGCCAATTCATTTTTTTTACGTTGTTGAAGATTACCAAGGACACGATAAATATCTACCAAGATTTCTTCATAGCATTTTTCAAGAGGCACATACCATAAATGAAATGATCTACCAGGTGCACGATCAGCTGAACGAGGAACTTCTTGAATTTCAACAAATCCATGTAGATGCAATAAAGCTAATTTTTCTCTTGTATCTTTAGGTGGTAACATGGCTAATTTTTGTACTTGAGATTCATCCAATTTCCCTTTTTCAATTAATATTCTAACAATACGACATGTGGCGACACCAAGCCTTTCACGAAGTAAGGTTTCCAATATTTTACGTTTCATAGATAGTCGTAATTTATATAGATTGATAGAGTATTGATTAGACCCTAAATCATCTCTTGTTTTTAAAAATCCAGATTGATCCAACTTTAACAAGTTGATATAGCCACGTAGAGTCTCCTGTGTACTAGGTTTCCTATTACTATGGCTATCTAATATGTCTTGCTGTAATACAATATCCCCTTGGGTTAAAAGATCGGGTGCAAGTATGTTGGCAATATGCATTGGTGTTGCAGCAGCTGTTTTTTTTAATAAAAATAAAAATAAAACAAGCATAAGTATTAAAGAGAATATATTTTTATATTTTACTTCCTATTTTATTTTGTTTATTTTCATTTTCATTTACGAGTATCATCTTCTTTTAAACTCTTCATCTTATCCTTTGCAAAATCAAGAAATCCTTTTAAAACTTGTCCTGCTGTTCTATTTATTCTTTCAGTAGCAAAATCAACTATTGCCTAAAACGAATACATAGATAATATTAAAACTACTTTAGTTTCATTTCTTTCAAATTATATTTTAGTACTATTATTTGCTATATTTCCTTTTATTTACAACCCTCTCTCTCTTTCTCATCCTCTTTCTCTTTATATATATATATATATATATATATATTACATCATTTCTAAATATCATATTAAACTGTTCATAATTTATATTAAAATACACCGTATTGTCAATTTCAATAGTGTCAGAAGCATCTTCCATTTTTCTATTTCGTGCATCACTGGTATGTCTCTTTTTTTTTTTTTTTTTTTTAAAAAAAAAAAAAAAAAAAAAAAAAAAAAACAGTTAAAATTTTATATATTTAATAATTAGCAATTTAATAATATGACTATTGATATTTATATTATATTACCTTGGCTGGTAAACCTAAAGGATCAGCAGCTTTTCGTTTCTATTATTGATATCATTTTAATAAATGAAAATAGATGAAAGATGAATCATGAGTATATCTATCTATCTATCTATATATATATATATATATATATATATTATTATATAAACATAATTACCATGCCAACCATATCACCCATATTAATTTCTGATTCTACTTGAGCTTGTGCTGCTTTTTTAATAGCTTGTAATTCTTTTGTAGTAGTAATAGTATACCTTTCGGCTTCTTTTTCTTCAGCTTGCAGTAATCTATCTATTGCTGATCTACTATGTTCCGGCAAAACGGCCGTAATGAATTTATGATAGGCCATATTGGTGAACGTTTTAATATAAACATTTACATCTATTTAAATTAATTTTATTTTTACTATTAGTATATAGATTTAAGATAATTGTTTAAAGTTTATCCCAAACTATTGCTTTTATCTATACATCTTTCTATTGCTGTCTTTTTTTTTTTGTACTTACTTGGATCATCTTTCTTAGCTTCTTTAATACCGTCAATAGTCATTCTTCCGTTTAAAAACATTAATTCACTTATATCTTTACCCTTTTTTTTTGTTTATTTAAAATTATATACATATATAAATATACATATATATAAATAAAATTGAAAGCCCAACTATTGTTTTTTATTTACTTTTTATCTTTAGTATATAATGAATATATTTACCTCCTTTCCAAACCGTTCTTCGGATAATCTTAAAATAGCACCCATACGTAGTCGTAAAAGAATCTTTTCAGAGTTTATCAAATAAAAGGTAGGTTCATAGGCAGTTAACGTGTCAGCCGGATCTGTAAAATAACATATACCATGTTGTATTAATACTGTTAATGATTCTCGTACTTGACGCTGTGTAAGTTTAGTAAATCGAATAATATCGCGTAAAGTTAATCTTCCTTTTAAAAGAACCTGGTGAGCTACTTTCTAAATATATAAATAAATAATATATAGCCATTAGTATTATTACCATTTTTAAAAAATAAAAATAAAAATATATTTACTGCAGGAAAAGGGCCAAATTCTTCTTCCATAATTTCTCTACATAATCTAAATTCAAACGACATTATATTTTTTTATTATATTAATTCATGTATATAGTAATATATTAAACTGAATATTATTATTAAAAATAATAATAATAATAATAATGATCGAGAAAAAGAAATGAAAGTAAATTATTGTTCAATTTTTTTTTTGTATTAAAAAATAATACACTCCGCCCCTTTTTTTACATATTTTTTAGTGGCTGCGGTGTGGAATATTTAAAAAATTAAGCAAATTGTTTTCAAAGTTTCCTTCCTTTTCCTTTCTTTATTATAAAATAATAATAAAATAACTAATGCCAAAATCACCCTATTTCAAAAAAACCAAAGAAATAATAAATAAACCATTAAAAAAAAATATAGATCAAGATATATTGAACAAACAGCTACCTGATTATCTTGATTATGATTTAAAGGTATTATTTGTTGGTATAAACCCTGGAATAACGAGTGCTCTTCGTGGGCATCACTTCGCGGGGCCAACGAATCATTTTTGGGGTTGTCTTTCTGAAAGTGGTAAAGAATAGTCTTCTTTTTATATACAATATTATTATAAAAAATTATAAGAAGAAAAAGAGATCTACGATAAATGGAGTTGGATTACAATATAATATATATATATATATATATAGGTTTAGTAGATCGACCCTTAACTTATAAAGATGATAGTATTTTAACAACTCAGTATAAATTAGGCATGACAAATTTATCGCATCGTGCAACCCGGCAACAATCTGATTTAACCATGGATGAGCAAAAACAAAACATACCACTTTTAACGGAAAAAATAACAACTTATCGACCAAAAGTAGCTTGTTTTATTGGAAAAGGAATATATGAAATTTATGCAAAAAAAAAAATTACTAGTTTAGGACTACAACCTATCAACGATGCAATTCCTTGGAATTCGAATAATGATAATGGAGAATCTGGCCATACACTCATTTTTGTTATGCCAAGCACAAGTGGAAGAGTCTCAGCTTATCGAAAATCGGATAAACTCAAGTATACAAAATTAGTTATACAATACTTATATATTTTTATATAAGGGAGACAAAGATTATAACAGGTTAACATTTTATTTTATTTTTTTCAAAAATATTGAATAGATTTTTTAAACAATTGTGTTCTTTAGTAAATCAACAATGCAATAATTTAGAAAAATAATTTATAATATTCTACACTTCAACATTCATCGACAATTCATTTTCATACCATCAATGTATAATGCAATCATCATTTTTATAATCACATTTTAAATATTATTAATAATCATAATAAAAATTAAAGAACCATTCATTTTATATGCATTTAAAAAATCAAAAACCTTTTACATTTTTCAGAGTATAGAAATGGGGTAGCATTGGTTATTTATTTATTTTGCATCGCAAGTTCTGATAAAAATAAAAAACAATAGAACTACTAATACAATATTTGAATAGGTACTGAAAGAAAAGTTTATTTATTTATTTTAAAAAAGAAACACATAAAAAGCATGAAAACATTTTTATTTTATATATATATATTAAAAAAAAGCAGGATTAACCTTTTATTCATAGATAATAAATTAATATGTATATATTGTTTGCGAATTGGTAGTATATGCATCAATTATAAAGATCATTGAGAACTATAATTAGCATTTAACACAAGTATATATACTTATACATACTTATATTTATATTTATATACCATTACACCAACCATTTCTATGTCTTATTAAAAATGCATACACACACACACACATATATATATATATATATATATATTAAAATGAATTTTTATTAAATGTAACCTTTTTCCTTTTTTATTAATATTTTTTTATTTATATTAAATCTACTGCATTGAAACGAGAAGCTGACCGATCAAATAAACTGGATTTAAGGTCGAGGTCTTCCAAAAATGGATGATGAGGTGCTACTTCACGTAATTGACTATAAAATGTTGATTAAAAAAAAAAAAGAAATATGATAAATAAATACTGTGTATATTTATTATTATTTTCGGTATATATTAATACATATAAATATGTATCTATTTCAGATTACCTAATATATCTAGTTGTGACTTCGCCTTGTTTAGCTAATAAATTAGAACATACGATCATATTAACAAGAGTATCAGGATCGTTATTATTCTATTCAAATAATTAAATTAAAATCAAAAATAAGTAAAGAATGTTAGATTCAAAATAAGCTCCGTTTCATAGTCCCCATAGTTTATAGTATTACTTTATTTAATGCTTCTAATAATAAACTTTCCGCTTCAGGATATCTACCCATAGCAAGATTAGCAGCTGCTTGACCGTTTAAAATTTGAATTGTTTGTGAGGTATTGGATTGAGCGAATTCTTCAAAAATATAAAATGCTTCTTGATATTTTTCACCACCCTATTTAAATACAGTTACATATATCAAAAATTATAATTATTATCATCACTCATTTAAAATTTAAAAAAATCAATATTTAAACTTTGATAATCCTAATTACCACTCTTAAATCAACACATGCTTCCATTAATTGTAATAATAAAGCATCTTCGGCCCATGATTTAGCATGATTGACTTCATTTCTAGCCAAATCCAATCGATCCATTTGTAAATAAATTTGAACAGCTAATGCAGAACTATCAATATATATATATATATAATATATTTTTTAATATATTAAAATCATACATATCTATATGTTATTTTTATCATTTATTTATCAAATCCATTTTACCATTCTAATTTCTTTGTACGAACATGAATAACCTGAAGAGCATCATCATATTTACCTGCACGAGCAAATAAAGTACCAATGATAACTTGAACGACAGTATGAACACGGTTAGAGCCTTGTTCAAACAATTGCTGAGCGCGTTGAAGAATATCATCAGTAGGTTGTTGGGTAGATTGTTGTTGTAAAAATAAGGCTAATAAATAAACAGCTCTTAATCCAGCATCCAGAGTATCATCGTTGTCTTTTATATCTGATAAAACAAGATTGTATTTTCCTTGTGCAATATAACTTCGGTACATGTAAGTTTTAGCTTCTATTTTGCCTTCTGGTGATTGAATAACTTGCGAACTGCTGACTTGATTAATTAAAGATTGATAATTGCCTAAAGCAAACATATTACGAATACCGAATAAGACTGATTCTTCATCCATTTTTGTATATTCAACTATTTATTTTAGAATAATATATATAATTTTATTAAAAAAAAAAAGATGGAACTAGATGAAAGAAAATAAAAAAAAGGAACGTTGGAATTCAACATATCAGTTTCTGAAAACCCACGTAATTTAAACTCCGTTATTTTAAAGATTTAAATTGTGGTAGGCGGTGACTGACTTTTTTCTTTTTCATTTTTTTCACTATTTTCTATTTCTTATTTTTTCTTTAACACGTAATGGAAGAATTTATTATAAAGCATATTCTCTCCTCTTATTAACAACAATAATGAACAATTCTACGGTTTATTCAAACAAAAAAAAATAATTAAAAAGGATCAAACCATTGAACAAAAGAGATAAAGAGCAAAGGAAATAATCACAATCAAGGTATATAATGCATTTAGCATAAAATTTGAATTTTTTTAAAATAAAATAAGTACTCTTATTTTTTTGATATATATTTATATTTATATTGTCTCTTTTTTTTAACATTTACAAAAAATAGTAGTTGAATCTTCAATATATAAAAAAGAAAAGGAAAAAAACTACAGAAAATTGAAAGCAAAAGGCAATAAAAAGACGCAAAGAAATACTGTTATATTAACCTATAAAAGATGTTCAGTTACCAGAATTTATGGTTCAAGTGCTAAAACTCATTTTAATGCTTGTAGCTCTGGATTCAATTTTCATTCTTTTTTTTTTTTGGAAGTTTCATTTGCCGGTTATCTTGTTGATACTACAAGTTACCATACCGATTCATCCTTCTTCATCGCGTAAGCTAATAAAAATAAAAAGGAACATTGCACAAGTTAAGCTTAATTTATATGTATGACATTGTTGTTATTGTATTGTGTAGCATTTTACTTCACAATCTATCATAGACTTCCACTATCTCTAAACTATTCTACATACTCATCCCAACAACATTAATAGCAGTCTCATTGTAATAATCTAGTATCTTCCTTTTCTAAAATCACCACCATTGACCAACCTAATAATTAGATTATGATTACAAGTACTAGTATTAATACAACTTCTCCAACTTTACTTCCCAACGTAATTATAACACTAATACCGCCATATTTTCTTTTAATAAATTGTAAGAGACTGATTATCTTCGTGAATTTGTAAGCATATTATTGTACCATATATAACATACGAGTATCTATATATTAAATAGAGCTCTTTCTCTTTTTCTTTGTATATATATGGTTAAATTTTGGCTGCATTTTAATTTCGTGAATGTTCAATTACTCCTATGATTTTTAATGTCAGAAAAAAATAACTTACAAAAGGAAATAAAATAAAATCAATCCCCGTATTTTTTCTTTTTTTTTTAACAAAAAATAATATTTTTATTCTACTAAAATGTTCTCTAAAATATTTAAATCTTTTGGTTCAGATGGATCAAAAAATAAAATTACTGCACAAGATCAAGCCATATTAAATTTAAAAATTCAAAGAGATAAATTAAAGCAATACCAAAAAAAGGTTTATAAACATGAAAAATAATATATATATATTTCGAGTTTTTTTAGTTAATGTCTCTATTTTCATTATATTATTAAAATAGATAAATTTAGTAATAGAAAAAGAAATACAAGCAGCAAAGAAAGCATTACAGGAAGAAAATAAAAAGAAAGCATTATTAGCCTTAAAAAAGAAGAAATATCAAGAACAATTACTTGAAAAATCCGAACAACAGTTGGTGAACTTGGAAGAATTGGTAAAATTAAAAACAGCTCTTCCATTAAATATATACATAGATACATAAATTTAGTTTATTTATTTTTTATTTATAATACTTGCTTATTTTATTTGGTTTATATTTATATATTAGACACAATCTATTGAATACGCTGTGGTTGAAAAACAAGTATTGGATGGTTTAAAGAATGGAAACGATGTACTTAAGGAAATTCATAAAGAAATGTCTTTGGAGGATGTTGAGCGTCTAATGGATGATACTGCCGATGCTATTGCTTATCAAAACGTAATATGAAACTATGGATAATAATATATTAATGAAATTAATAATGCTAATTTTTATTTTTATTTTTATATATAGCAAATCGATGAAATCCTTAGTGAACAACTTACAGCTGAGGATGAAGAAGACATTCTTAATGAATTGAACCAATTACAAATAGAAGAAGTAAGAGAAAATGTTCATTGGAGAAAAAAGAACAAAATATAATAACAATATATGAAGAGGTCATTTAAACATATTTAATATAAATTACTATTTATTTATTTGATAGATGGAAGCAAATCTACCTTCGGTGCCTGAAAATAATTTGCCTACTAAAGTACCTGAATTACCAGATGTTCCAACACATATTCCTGCTAATAAGAATAACAAAGGTAAAATAGATTAAATAAAAATAAAAAATAAAAATAAAAAGATTAAAGTAATGGAAAATATACCTATCATTCATTCACTTTTTTATTTATTCTTGATATTTATTTTTAAAAGAACCAGAAGCAATTCGAAAAAAAGAACTTCACCAGCCAATGTTATCCTCTTGAATTCACTACTTTTGATGTTATTACATAAAAAAATGGCTAACTAATCAATATATATATTCTTGACTTAAGTTTAGGAATTGTATAATAAAATAATTAATTTATAAATACATAAATAAAGAATCATAATTGGTATATATGGGATAAACTATGCAGTATTTTTTAAACATTACTCACACACGAAGATTTGTATATATATGCAAAAAGCAGTAAATAAAACATTAAAACGACGCAATGAAGAGAGAAAAGAAAAAGTAAGTTGATACTAGGACAAAATGCGAATTATTTATGAAATGAATAAAGCTAAAGAGCAATGATTACGAGTTTTAGATTATGTGAAATTTTAAGACTTCACGCATTTATAAAAATTATCAGCTCTATGTAAACTAATATTCTTTATATATGTAATTATTATTTGAAAAAATATATATTTTTTTCATTTTTTCTAAAAAAAAAGATAATTATGCAAAACGATTAACCGATATTTTTTATTTTATTTATTAGAGTCTCAGTTAGTTTAAAATTTCAGTAAATTTTTTAAATATAATGGACCCTTTTTACTATACTATTACATTTTTAAATATTTATTAATTTTATACTTAGCACATTAAAAAAAAACAGCTCCAATTTATCAAAAATAATCAAAAAAAGTACTGGGATTTAAATTTAATTTTTTTTAAAAAAAATGATCACGCCAAATTTTTTTACTTGCTTCCATTTCTCTATTTTTTTTTTCTTTTTACTACCTTTGTATTTATTATTTTCATTAACGTGCCTTCTCTTCATATACTTATTTATAAATTATCGTTATTTTAAATGACAACCAAGCTAATATTTATTGATTCTGAACATATCAAAATTGAAGCAAGAATAACTGTTCCTGATTTACCAACAAATAATAATGTACCAGCTATTATTATTTCTCATCCATATGGTCCTTTAGGTGGAAATATGAATAACAATGTTGTTATCAAATTACATAAATATTTTTCTGAAAAAGGATTTCTTACTGCTAGTTTTAATTTTAGGTATATTATTATTATTGTGATAATAATTAGCGCGTTATTATACATTATTATTATAATGAATAGTATTTTTATAATCTAATACTGTTTATTTATTTATTTTTATAAAGAGGATCAGGAAAGTCATCAGGTCGAACTAGCTGGACTGGTGCACCTGAACAAAAAGATTATCAAGCAGTAATAAACCATCTTCTTCATAATAATAATCATCATATTTATCCAACTATCTCACATTTATTTATATGCGTAATACACACACACATATTTATATATACAATAATTAAAATAAATAGAAGGAAAAAGGTACATGCATGCTAATAATACAACTAATTGTGCTATTAATTTTATTTATATATACATTTATTTAGGGATATTCATATGGAAGTATGATAGCATCAACTATGAAAGAAACATCTATACAAACCTATTATATTTTAATCAGTTATCCATTAGGTGTTATATGGGCTTTATCAACAACAAAGATGAATTATTTTAAAACACAAATGAAGCAGTTAATACAGGAGAATCTTCACCCTGTTTTAATAATATATGGAGACCAAGATCAATTTACCAGTGAAAAATCATACCAGTCATGGATTAATACAATTCTTTCAGATAAGGATCACCAAGACCATAACAATATACAATATAAAAAATTAGATGATGTGGATCATTTTTGGTTTGGTAATGAATATCGTTTAATCGAAGATATCAATTCTTGGATAAATTCCTTATCTATACTATAAAATTAAATCTATAACATAACCATAAAAAGGTAAAAATCTTTTTTTTAAAAAAAATAAAAATAAAGAGTTCTCACGGTCTATTCGTCGGCTAGAAAAAAAAGCTAAAAAAAAAAGCGGAAAGAATATTTTTGTACCTTATTTTTCTCTCTCTCACACCCTCCTTCTTTTTCTTTTTTTTTTATATTTCCTTACTTTTTTTAGTCTTCCTAAATACATATTTTAAAAAAATGGTTACAAGTTATATCACTAGAACAGCTAATTTTTCAGCAGCTCATAGACTTCACTCAACACAACTTACCGATAAAGAAAACTTATTAACTTATGGAAAATGTAACCACCCAAACTTCCATGGACATAACTATAAACGTAAACTATTTTTTATACACATATACATATATATATATATATAACCAACAATAACTTTCTATCTATATAAACATGTTTAACTAACTTTTGTTATAATTTTTTGAATAATATTTTATTTTATATAATAAAATAGTTGAAATCACCATTAAGGGAAAAATTGATCCTACCACAGGAATGGTAATGAATATGGTTGATTTGAAAGAGTGTATTAAAGTTGCGGTAATGGATCCTTTAGACCACAGGAATTTGGTAAGTAATATTATTGATGAATATTAATGTTAAAGGAGAAAAAAAAACGAAGCAAAACATAATTATTTGGATATATATAAATAGGAAGTGATTAGTAATATTTTTGGTGGTATTTTCTTTTTTCTTTCTTCTATCTAAAAAAAAATATAGGATATGGATGTAGAATTTTTTAAAACTCACCCTAGGTAACTACAATCATTCATGCATGCTTAATTGTATTTTATTTTATTAAAAAAAAAAGCTGAATAAAAAAGCAACGATATCTACTTATATATTTACATACTCATTTAATTAACTAATTTAATATAATTTAATTTTACAATAATTATTTAATAGTACGGTAGAAAATTTAGCGGTTTTTATATGGAATAGTTTTAATCGCCATTTTCAAGAAAATAAAGAAGCATGGGGTTCAAGTCAGGCTAGATTACATAGGGTGAAAATTTATGAAACTGAACATAATTCTGTAGAATATTATGGTGAAGAAGATTAAGGATGACTATTATTATTATTTACTAAAAAAAAAAATATATTAATAGAAAAATGGGACCATTTACACTCACATATAAATGTAATCTTAGTATATAGTTTATAATTGCATTTTTAGAAATATTTTTTTATACCCTATAATTCTTATATTTAATAAACGATATAAAGAAATTTTAATTACCGCCAATAAGGCAATAAAGTGTGGCTAAGTTTGAACATCGTCACAGTCTGAAAAAAAAATTTTTGGGTATATGATTCAATGAAATTCTCAACTTTTAATAAAATCCTCCTCTTTTTTTCATCTGGACATTATCACCATGTAAGTTTAATTTATATTTATATTTATTATTATTATTATTATTACTGTTATTATATATTTAGTGTTAGTTTTGTTTATTATCCAACAAATTTCAATATAATATTTAAAACGACTATATATTATTTTGAAAAAAAAAAATATAAAATAATAATATTATAATATATTCTGGTGGAATAACTCAACTATACTGAATAATATATGAATAAGAAATAAACAGAAACTATGGATAAATCGAAATAAAGAAATTCAACGTTATTAAAATATACATATATATCTATTACTGCATTATCATTATGATATAGGGTCAATTTACGCATTCAAAAACGTTTGGCCGCTTCCGTTCTTAGCTGTGGTCAACGCAAGATCTGGCTTGATCCTAACGAAATCAACGAAATCTCCAACGCTAACTCTCGTAAGTTAGATATATAATCCGCAATGTTATTTAAAAATATATATATAAATATTTATAACAATTCATCTAATTATTTTTTTTACCTCAACTTTTATTTTTATTATAATTATCTCATTCTCTTTTTTTCCTGAAATAATAATAATACAGGTGCCAACATCCGTAAGTTAGTTAAGGATGGTTTAATTATCAAGAAGCCTGAAATCGGTACTTCTCGTTTCCGTGTTCGTGAACGTCATGAAGCTAAGCGTCTCGGTCGTCATATGGGTACTGGTAAACGTAAGGGTACTGCTAATGCTCGTATGTCCAAACAAGTTCTCTGGATGCGTCGTATGCGTGTTCTCCGTCGTCTCCTCCGTAAATACAGAGAATCTGGTAAGATCGATAAGCACTTGTACCACAATCTCTACCTTAAGGCTAAAGGTAACGGTTTCAAAAACAAGCGTGTATTGATGGAATATATTCACAAGGCTAAGGCTGAACAAGTTCGTGCTAAGAATCTCTCTGAACAAGCTGCTGCTCTCCGTGCCAAGAACAAGGCTATGCGTGAACGTAGAAAGCAACGTCAAGAAGATAAGGCTACTGCTTAAATTTTTTTTTCTCTTTAATAAAAAAAATTTCTTTATTTTTGTTTTTTCAATTCTCTATCTTTTTTGTTCTTCGAATAGAAAAAAATAATAATAATGGAGTTGATATTAATAGTGTAATATAGTAATCATATTAACAAAAAAAGAAAAAAAAATCATGCAAAAATTCTCGTTATGTTGTCATTTCAAATAAAATAATTTATTTAACTATTTTGTAGTATGGCAACTTTTGAAAATGTATCCACAAGTGCCAATGTTTTTTTTTTATCAAAATAAATTTGAAATTCTTTTTCCAAAGAGTGATATGTCTTCAGTTAATAATTCAGGTACTTCCAATGCTGCAAAATGGCCACCCTAAAAAAATGTATTTATACGTGTTATTATATTAGATAAACAATTACGATGCTACTTTTATCATATTTTTTTAAAAATTACGGTTTGATATTCAGTGTATAATTTCAAATCAGAAACGTTCACTTCAACCCATTCTTTTGGTATCCCTGTATTATATAAATCAATAGATATGTAAATAAGTATTTCGGTTAAAATTAAAGAACACACACACATATATATATATATTACTAAAGAGTTCAGCTTTAAAATTAGTAACAGCGACAGGGATATGAATGACAGGATGACGATTCAAAAGTTTTTCGTTTTTATATTCGTCCAAAAATTCAGAATAAAAACGAATAGAAGAAGATATGGTATTGGTCAACCAATATATAGATACTTGAGTAAGAAATTCATCTGTTGTGATTGTAGGAGGTAATGGAGAAGAAGATAAATCATCCGAAGTATATCCAGTAGAACTATGATCAGTCCAATGATGGTACTTTTCCAATATCCAACCTAATAACCCAACAGGACTATCCGTTAAACCATAAGCGATTGAATAAGGTCTTGTGCCTTGGATAGCTCTATACCCAGCGTCTGGATCATTCAATGTGTCCACTGGGTTTGTACCCACGATCTTGAGCTTGTCTTTTCCATAAAGTGTATCAAATTTGATTAAATTGGTGGCACCAAGTAAAAATTTAAATACTTTAAAAGGGTGATTTATGATATTATGAAATGTTGGAAGTGGTGGTAAACCAAAGCCCATAGTGACATGCATACCAATACAATGTGAATGATGTTCATTAGCTAAAAAGTAAGCCAAGTGGCTTCCCCAATCTGTACCAAAACAAACTATATGTGTATTAAAATAAATTGAGAACAATAGAATGAAAAAGTAGCCTTTTTTTCTTACAGCTATTAGCTATGTTTGACTTACTATATTTAGAATAACCAAGTTTTAGCATTAGTTCATTAAGCATATCTGCAATTTTTGAAAAACCTGTTCCCACTTCGGTTGGTGCATCAGAAAATCCATAACCTGGCAAAGAGGGTACAACCACATGATAAGCCTATTTTAAAAGTACAATTTTAAGTTTTTTTTAAAAATATATATATTTGTATATATATGTTATGCAATATTGATGGTATAAAATAAATATATACTCTACCTGACCGTTTGCACCATCGCGTAATGGGTTAATTATTTTGTGGAATTCGTAAAAAGTACTAGGCCAACCGTGCAATAGTAAAAGAGGAATAGCATTAGGATCGTTTGAAGGCTCATGAATATAGTGAAGTTTAAACTGGCCATATTTTTCCAAAGCCATTTTATAATGATGCCATTGATTTATTTTTGACCGAACCTTTTCCCAGTTATAATTATTTTTCCATTCTTTAAGTAAAGGTTTTACAGCAGAAGCCGGGCTACCATATTTCCAACCCACTCTTTCTTGTGATAAGCTTAATTCTTGGGGAAAAATTGAATTTTCAATACGCGTATGTAAATCTGATAGTTGTTCAGGTGTAAAAGATGGCACTTCGAATGTTTCGATGCTCATATTATTTTTCTTTGCACTTTTTGTATATATCTTTATTTAGTTTATATATATACCCTTTTATTTTATTATTATTTATTATTTATATATTTATTTAAAGAAAAAAGTAAAAGAAAAAAAGAAAAATTAACCAGGTTTAAATTATGTACAAAGGTCAAGGAAAAATTTGAATCCCGGTTTTTCGCAGTTTTTTAGGATCTACCCCTCTTTTTTTTCCATTTAGTCTAGTGACCACAACCCGGCGCACCCTCCTTTTCTTTTTCTCACTGATATGTGTGTTTTCGTTAAGAGTTATTTCTACTAAAAATAGAATATGAGTTTAAATTTATTTTAATTATAAATAAGAGAATTCTAATGAGCTCGAGCTCTTATTTTAAAAGTAGAGCGGCTTAATGTAAGATAAAAATAAAAACTAAATAAAATAAAAAGCTTAATTAGAACAATAAAATTTCTAAAGTACATATTAAAAAAGTTTAAAGCCAGAGGGAAGATCATTTATAAGAAGGGTAATAATCAAGTAAAATAAAATAAAAGCGATTTAACTTAATAATATATATTTGTTATAATAATAAAATAAAATAAAATAAAAAGGTATCAATTTCTTAATTGATATAAAGTTAAAATAAAATACTATTTACATTATGACAAAAAATTAATTTTGGAGTTGATCTGAAATTAAAATTCCAGGGAAATATTTTTAATTACCGCTAGCTGGATTAGCATATGCGATATCTCGAAAATAAAATAGAAAAAATAAATTAAAAAACACAAATTTTTTTAGCTAGTCATCCATAATTTTTTAATGCGGAAATTATATCCATTTTAATAAATTATCTCAGCATTTTAATACAAAAAGAAAAAAACCTTTTTCTATTTCTTCTTCTTTCCACATGCCTATTTTGTTCGTTTAGAATGAATACAATATACATTTTAGTTTACTTTATTTAAAACTTACATCATAAAATACGAATCTTTTATTTCATTAAGATGGATATTAGTAAAAGTGTCAAATAATATTTAGCTGGTATTAAGAAATAAAAATAAGAGTTTATATTTGAATCATTCCGTATAATAAATTGCTATGATCATCAAAAAAATAAACTTTAATTTTTGAATATATGCTTTTTTTCGCATTTTCATTATTTTCAAATTAAATAAAAATCTATTTTTTTAGATCGATTACTAATAATGATATTAATTCATGTATATTTATTAATGAAAAATAGTTAATTAAATAATAATAACAAAAATAAAAACGCTATCAATCATTATCAAGGAATGGCGTGCTTCATCGTTTTTTTAAGAAAATAGGCGGCCATTTAAAAAAAATTCAAAATAATTTTTAATTTTTCTATTTTTTTTCGGTTCTTATTTACACCTTCCCGTTTATTATTACTATTATTATTTTCTAGAAAATATATATATACATTACATTAAACTTTTTTTTTTTTTCACTTGATAACTGATGATACCTCGACTTGCAAATTCTTGGTATCGTCAGACCTTGTCGCCTTTTAAAGGTGTAACTACTTCCTATAGTAAAAATGTATATAAAGGCATGTTTCCTTTTATAACGCCATCACAGCAACAATCTACTTCTTTTTTTCATACAATGTCTAAAGCTTATCAACTTGCTCAACAGCAACAGCACCGTGCGAAAATGTATTCTTGTATGAAATTAAATCAACAATTGATTGCTTGGCCTGCTGGCAGGCGCGTATACTCTTCTCAGATAAAAAACACAAATAATAAATCTTTGTCTTCAACTACTTCAACAAACTCTGCTACTGCTTCAACCGCAACTAAAAAAGCTTTTTCTTTGGAAACAACAACAAATGAATCTCTAAAACAGCGTAATAAAACGGATTGGGCTATTATTAAACAATTAATGAAATATATATGGCCTAAAAATGATATTGGTGTAAAATCTAGAGTTGTTATTGCTTTATCTTTACTTATTGGTGGAAAAGTAAGAAAATATACCCTTTTATATAATAAGGAAGAAAAAATAGACGTAAATTTAAATGTGAGCATAAAGGTATGTTTATAACAGTTTATCATATATATTTGATTGTTAGTTATTGAACGTTCAAGTCCCTTTTTATTTTAAAGAAGTCATTGATTCTTTAAATGCGACTATACCTGAAGAAGGAACTATGTGGGCGGTTTGTGGTGCTGCTATTATTGGATGTAAGTTAAATAAATAACAAATAACAACAAATAAAAAATGGACCATTTTTTTTATTCTTCATCATTATTACTTTATATTATATAAAAAAAAATAGATGGATTGGCTCGACTTGGTGCAAGTGCTTTTCAAGAACTTAGAAATGCTGTATTTGCTAATGTCGCACAGAAAGCTATTCGTCGGGTTGCATTAAATGTTTTTACTCATTTACATCGTCTTGATCTCGGATTTCATTTATCTCGACAAACTGGTGGTTTAAATAGAGCCATCGATCGTGGAACAAAGCAAGTATTAAAAAAAGCAAAGAGAAAAAAAGACTATATATATAAAGGGTTATGGATAAAAATGACTAATGTGTTTATTTATTTATATTGACTTTATGTAGAGGAATAAGCTTTATGGTTAGTTCTATGGTCTTTCATGTTTTACCAACCGCTTTAGAAATATCAATGGTTTGTGGAATTTTGGTAAGCTAATTTTTCCACTTTTTATTACTATTACTATTATAATAATAATAATAATAATAATAATAATAATAATAATAATAATAATAATAATAATAATAATAATAATAAAATCATAAAAACGATTCTAGCATTCACATACTATTATTATTTTAATTTACGTTAATAAATAAAAATAGGCTTATAATTTTGGTACACCTTATGCGTTGGTAACGTTTACAACTATTGCTGCTTATACCGCTTTTACTGTCTTAACAACTGCATGGAGAACTAAATTCAGAAAACAAGCTAACGCTGCTGATAATATTGCCGCCTCTAAAGCTGTAGATTCTTTGATTAATTATGAAGCCGTTAAAGTATATATATACATAAAAAAAAACAATATATAATGAATTACTTTTTAAATAAAAAAAATACTAAACTCTTGTTTTTATATTCCACTTTTTTATTTTTGATTTGTAGTATTTTAACAATGAAAAATTCGAAGCACAACAATATGACAAACCTTTACAAAGTTACGAAAAAGCATCCTTAAAAATTGCCACCAGTCTTGCAGCTTTAAATGCCGGTCAAAACGCCATATTTAGTACTGCCTTAACTTTAATGATGCTATTATCAGCTAATGGGGTTATGAAAGGAACTATGACGGTTGGGGATGTGGTAATGGTTAATCAATTAGTATTTCAATTATCTATGCCTCTCAACTTCCTTGGATCAGTATATAGAGAGTTAAGACAATCATTAATTGATATGGATACCTTGTTTGATATTGAAAATAAACCACCTACAATAGTTGATGCACCTCATGCAACAGATTTTATCTATAAAGGAGGAGAAATTAGATTTGAAAATGTAACTTTTGGCTATCACCCAAATCAACCTATTTTGAATAATGTTAGCTTTACCATTCCAGCTGGTAGTCGAGCGGCCTTTGTCGGTCATTCTGGGTGTGGAAAATCAACTATCATTAGGTTACTTTATCGATTTTATGAACCTCAATCAGGAAATATTTACATTGATGGGCAAAATATCAAGGATGTAAAAATGGAAAGTTTGCGTCGTACCATGGGAGTTGTTCCTCAAGATACCAGTCTTTTTAACAATTCCATCCTTTATAATATTCGTTACGGTCGTCTTGATGCTACCGATGAAGAAGTATTGACTGCTGCAAAGAAATCTAATACCGATGCTTTTGTTAAAAATTTACCTAATGGTTATGAGACTATCGTAGGCGAACGTGGTGCATTATTATCCGGAGGACAAAAACAAAGGTAAATAATTTATATTTATATTGTTAAATGGGAAATTGATCGCTTATATACTTTTATTTATTTTTTTAAATATATATCATTCATTAGAGTGGCTATTGCTCGTGCTATGTTGAAAAATCCTAAGGTATATAAATATCAATATTTATATAAAATTATAAGTATTAAAAATTATAATTTATGATTTTATTAACATATTATTACTACTTAATGTTTATTTTTCTCCTTATAGTTCCTCATGTTGGATGAAGCTACATCCGCTTTAGATAGTAAAATAGAATATATCAAAATTAAGAAAAATTATAAAAATGATATTAATTTTCTCTTTTTATTGTTATTTTTTTTTTTCTATCTTTTTACTACTATAGCTCACTCTGAACAACTTGTAAAGGAAGCAATGAATGAATTAATGAAAGGAAAGTCAGTTTTAGCCATTGCACACAGACTCTCAACAATTCAAAACTCAGGTAATGCTTATGAATGCATATATAGAGAGAGAGATATATATTATAGATTTAATAGAAGCTCTTTATTCTATTATTATTAATATATTATTATTATTTAACTTTATTTTTTCTAATATAGATTTAATTATTGTAATGGGCCGTGTTCCTGGAAATATTATTGAAAAAGGTATGTAATTATAAAATTATAAATCTCTGAAAAAAAAAATACATCGTGTAAGTAACCATATAAACATATATTTGCTATTTCTATAGGCACGCACGAAGAACTTATGAAAAATAGATCAACATATTATAGACTACAATCTCAACTTAGCGAAGCAGAATTATTAGAGAATGAATCAGAATATAATGAACCTTTAAAAGTTTAATATGAAATAAAAAATGTAAATTAAAGTTATATACTATTAAAACATAAATATATAAGTATATTTCTTGAATTATCTATATATATATATTATATTTTCATAGGTTCTTTCAAAACTATTTTTAATGTTTTTTTTACTTAACATAAAAAATAAGTCTGGAATTACAGTTAATAACTAAATTATACACAAAATACCTAGTAAAATGACAATAACGAAAATTACATATATATACGATCATTTCTAAAATAATATTTTTTCTCTTAAGACAGCCCAAATATAAAGATATAATGCGTTTTTGCGAAATTCAAACTCAGTGTTTTTAAATTGGAAATTTTGTGCCACTTTTTGTATTTTGTTTCTCTCTTTCTCTTTCACATAAATTTTTCATTTATTTCCTTTACTAATTTATTTATCATTGTAAATAACCTATTTTAATTAACACTTGCATTATAATAAATATTTATATAAATATAATTAAATAAATAATGGATCATGTAGCAAGAAATTTAAAGGTAACAAGCTAGTTAAAAAAGATTTAAATTTCTTTTTTACTCTTCGTATATTAAGCAATTTTAAACCAGGAAATATAAAATAAAGCTATTGAATTACTAATTTCTTTTTTATACTGTTTTATTACTATTACTATTATTTAAATATAATATTTTACAATACACTTAGTATCCTTTTCTAATTAAATATACTTCGGCAACAACGCGTCATTTATGGACTTCAACTACTTTACGTAATGGTTTTCAAAGTAATCAGCAAAATTTACTGGTAAATATATTTTTTTATGTCTTTTTTTAAAAAAAAATTGCTAAAAAATATATTTACTTTGATATATTTATAAAAATTAGTAATATATTGATAATGATAACATTGTATAATAATGGAGTCGTATTATTAATACTAAAATATTAATATATATTTATTTACTTTTCTTATTATATTTCCCTTTAAAATATAAATAGAACAATAAAAAGCTTGTTAGATGGTTTACTGCACCTCCCAAGCCTAGTTGGAGATATTTATCAAGGCTTGAACATGACGCTAACGCTCATCCTAATGATCCAAGGATCCAAGCTGCTCTTTATAAAGTATATATAATTTTATTTAAGAAAAAAATAAAAAAAATAAAAATAATCAAATAATTACATATGTAAAATAATTAACTCCTTTTTTTTTTTTTTTCTCAATAATACATATTTATGCATAAAAGGAACTTCGATTAGCCAAAAGGCCTCAAGACGTTATCTCTCGCTTTGAAAATACAAGATGTAGGCATGATGAAGAAAGTTATAGACAGTACGTTGCTGCATTGGTTGAAACAGGTCAAGAAAATAAAGTTATACCCGAATTATTAAAATTCATTGAAGGTAAATCAAATTTTTAACATATGATTTTTTTTTTTATTTATTTT
This sequence comes from Cunninghamella blakesleeana, assembly GCA_017871115.1. Taxonomy (NCBI): domain Eukaryota; kingdom Fungi; phylum Mucoromycota; class Mucoromycetes; order Mucorales; family Cunninghamellaceae; genus Cunninghamella; species Cunninghamella blakesleeana. The sequence goes on from JAFCIZ010000008.1 coordinate 56,451, forward strand.
TAATATTGTATATTTAAGGAAAAGAAAAAAAAAATGGAAAATGAAAATATGTATTTACATATATATATATATATATATACAACATCTAATATACTATTTCTTTTTTTTATTTATTTTACTTCATTTAGGAAAAGGGTCTGGTGAAATTGCAGGTTCAAATAAGGCTGATCCAATTTATGTGGTTGTTGAAGAAGGTAAATTCAATATATATAATAATAATGATTGTAAATTATCATTATAATAAGGCTTATAATAATTTCATTTATTATTTCTTTTTTTAAATATAACTAGCACGAGGGTTTATGTTCTGGAAAGCTTTACGGTGGATTGGTGTGACATTTACATATACATTTTGCTTTTTAACGGTATTATCACTTGCTATGGAAAATTCAGGATTATTAAAAACATCAACATCAGTACAGTCAGAATATGAACCATCTCAACAACAAATCGTGAAATTTGAAGATGTACAAGGATGTGATGAAGCAAAGGATGAACTTGAAGAATTAGTAGAATTTTTAAAAAATCCACATCGATATACTGAACTTGGCGGCAAATTACCTAAAGGTATACTGTTAACTGGTCCCCCTGGGACAGGAAAGACATTGTTAGCAAGAGCCGTAGCCGGGGAAGCCGAAGTGCCCTTTTTTTTCATGTCTGGTAGTGAATTTGATGAAATGTATGTTGGAGTTGGCGCAAGACGTATACGTGAATTATTTGCAGCTGCTAGAAAGAAGGCTCCTAGCATCGTTTTTATTGATGAATTAGATGCTATTGGTGCAAAAAGAAATCCCAAAGATTCGACTTATATGAAACAAACTTTAAATCAATTACTAGTGGACTTGGATGGCTTTTCACAAACAGAAGGTGTAATTTTTATTGCAGCAACAAATTTTCCAGAATTATTAGATAAAGCATTGGTCCGTCCTGGTCGATTTGATAGAACAGTCAATGTCCCTTTACCTGATGTCCGTGGACGGATTCAGATTCTAAAACATCATATGAAAAAAATCACCATTGCACCGGATGTAGATGTGGAATCTATTTCAAGAGGAACAGCTGGATTTAGTGGTGCTGATTTAGCTAATCTTGTCAACCAAGCTGCCATCCAAGCAAGTAGAGAAGGTAGTCGCCAAGTCACTTTAAAACATATGGAATTTGCTAAAGATAAAATTATCATGGGCGCGGAAAGAAAAAGTGCAATTATTACGGATGAAAGTAAATTATTAACAGCTTATCATGAAGGTGGACATGCTTTGGTAGCTTATTTTACACCTGGTGCCATGCCATTACATAAAGCAACCATTATGCCTCGTGGTCAATCCTTAGGTATGACAGTACAATTACCTGAGATGGATAAGGTAAAGAAATAAAAATATAATAATTTTATTTTTATATTATACCCACATTTATTTATTAACAATATTTATTTTTATTGTTATTCTTCTTTTCTTATTATAGGATTCATATACTAAAAAAGAATATATAGCTCAAATAGATGTTAGTATGGGTGGTCGTGTAGCGGAAGAAATGATTTTTGGAACAGATAATGTCACCAGTGGAGCACATAGTGATATAGTCAAAGCAACAGAAGTGGCAAAACGAATGTAAAAACTATTATTCTAAAAAATAATAATAATAAATTGATTGATATATTTATTTATTTATTGCTTTCATCTATAACATACATATATATATACGTAGGGTAAGGCATTTTGGTATGAGTGAGAAAATTGGTCCCGTGGATTATCAAGATGAAGATATGCAATTACTTAGTACGGAAACTAAATTGCTGATTGAAAATGAAATAAAGGAACTAGTAAAAGGATCAGAAGACAGAGCAAAAAAAATCCTCAGCACCCATAGAGACGAATTGGATCGATTAGCAAGAGCTTTAGTGGAGTACGAGACGTTAACAGCTCAAGAAATTAAAGATGTTTTAGCAAATAAACCCATCCGACTGAATTCAGCATGAAGATTTTATTTAAAAAATGACAAAAATAAAAAATAAAATAGACACACTTCATATTTATATATATACATACTTGAAAAATTTTTAAAAAAATTATTTACACATACTGTTTATTTTTTCTTTTTTTATTTATCTGATTGTAATTTATTAATTTCAAATAAAAAATTCTTTTGAATAAATATTCTATTCTTTTTTTTTAAAAAAAAAAAGAAAAAAGAAAAATGGCTCTTTTTATAAATCCATGGTATTTAGTTTGTTAGACAACAATCGGGATCAAATCAGTAATAAAAAGCGGAGATAAATTTATAAAATAGTGAAAAACTGTAAACTGGAACTAGACTAGCAAATGAAAAAGGGTATATTTATATTTGTTGTCCGAATAAACATCGATGGCAATAACAAGAATAAAAAAAAAGGTGGGATGAGGCTAACAATATTTAAAAGAAAAGAAATATGTTTAATTTTTTATATAAAAAAGAATTATTTGATATAACATCAGTCTCATCATCATTGGAAAATACCTCCAAAAGACATTTGTTTATAGCGCTTTTTTTTTTTTGATGAGAGGTTTCGAGAAACTTTTTAAGGTAACACAAAATTGAAGAATAAAGTTTTGGATATAAATGTTAATACATAGTACGAATATTATATCACTTACGTATTTCCTTCAATTATAATAAATCACTCTCCCACTCCCTTTATACTTTTGCTTCATCATTGAATTACATGATGAAACGACACGAATTATTCGAAAAATCTAAAATCAAAAGTAAAAATTAAAAACCAAGAATCAAAAACGAATAAATAATAGAAAATTGAAGGAAACTTTAGCTTTAGTGGAGATTTGCTCCATAAACCAATCAAACAAGTATCCTTTATTGGAGATTATAAATAGTACTTTTTTGTATTTTTTTTATGTAATTGAAAAAAAGAGAGAGAGCGAGAGTAAGAGAAAGTAAGAAATAGTCTTGTTTAATGATATATGATTATCATTTTAATAAACTATACAATTTTTTAAATAATTTCTTTTACGTATATTAACAAAAGTATGAAATAGGTGATATCAGGGTCTTTTTTTTTTTCAAACTCATGAGAGATCTCGTGATATTTTTTTGGCTTTTTTCAAATTCCAAAAAACTTAATTCATCAATTGAGTTTGAAAACATTCAAAAATGTTTGGTGAAGTTTAAACGAGATCATCTACAATTTTATTAACTATTGGACTTATATGTCAATATAAGTTTATGTTTATAATTATTATTATTATTATTAATAGTAATAAAAAATAATACTTTTATAAATATGGAAATTAATGTAAGAATACTTTTTTGAAAATATTAATATATATATATATTTAAAGAAGAAGAAGAAAAAGAAACTAAACTAAAATAAATCTATTGTTACTTATTTTGATGATATAATATAAAAAAGTGATGATATCTATTACATTATTGTTGGACAAAATATATAGAAAAATAAAAGAATAATGATCAAGTAATACTATTGGCCATTAGTGCCGGTCGGATTTTAAAAAAAATGAATAAATTTTTTTATTCTACCTATTCTATTTTTTTTTTCTCTTTCTTTCACATTTTTAACCTTTTTTCTTATATATAATTATACCAACCATTTTACTTTTTTGACTCATTTAAATCAAAATAATAAACAAATATTAATTAATAAAGATATTGTTTGTTTTTTATATTTTTGATTTAAATCGATGAAGGTCAATTTATTCATATATACTCTAGTAGTATTATGTCTCTTTTTACAAAAGTATAATGCTCTACCTATTTTTGAAGTTCGTAAGTTTATATTAATATTATTACTTTATTCTTATCTTTTCTTTATATATATATATATAAGCTTTATTTTTATTATTACTATTTATATATAATTGATTCAGTATGATTATTTATTAAACGTATTCTTTTTTTTTTTTTTTCATATTTTATTTTATAATTATTTAGCTAATGAATATGATTTACAAGGTCAAAAATGTCCATTAAAACCTCAAGATAATACACCTTGTCCATTATTATGTGTAACCAATCATCAATTATGTCCTTCTTCACTTGCACCTACTTGTCCTACTGGTCAGCAATTTTGTGGCGATGGTACCTGTCAAACTTCATGTGAAGGTATAGAAAATGCTTGTACTTGTGGAGATGCTTCTATCACTAACTATGTACCTTGTGCTGCCGGTCAGCTTGTGAATATCACTCACTTTGATCCCCGTAATTTGGAAGTTCAAACACAACAAGAATGTGCTAAAGCTATTCAACTTACTAGCTACGGTGCTTATCCTGATTACAATCAACCTTCTGTTTTTGTCACCTGCCCTGTAGTATTACCTTATTTTACATGGCGTGAACCTATGTGGATTGCTGTTTGGGTCTATACTTGTGTTCAAACTTTTATTTTAATTGCTTGGCACCTTTATAAAACAGGCCGTGAATATGCTTTCCAACGCGAAATGGCTCTTTTGAAATCACCATCATTATCAAACCATAGCAACTCTCATTTATCAAACAAGGCAATGAAAGATGGTACCTCTTCAGCAGCAGACGAATCCACTACTAATTCAATTAATGAAAAAATCGGGCTTGCAATGGATTCCTCAAATGAAAAAGAAAAGAAAAGCAATAATAAAGAACTTACTGACGATGTTTCAAGTGAAGCAGCTTCCCTTAAAGATTCTGAAAGATTACGTTTTAGAGGCTTCAAAAATGATTACTTTGGTTTATTCACCTTTGGTTCTGTCATAGTGACATCTCTCTTATTTGTTGTCTTTTTGGCTTGTATTGTTAGTGATAATTATGGTAATTTAGGTGGTGCTGAATTAGCTATCTTTTTAACTGGTGACCTTTCTTCTCAAATTTACTGTGTAGTTTGGCATATATCCGGTGCTTGGTTTGCTACTATTCTTATTACTCAACAAAGATTAAGAAACTACTTCCGTATTGAATCTTATGCTCATAAATGTCCCCACATTCAAATTGAACGTAAACAAGATCCTCTTATCTTTTTAGATGATGGTAGTAAATGGTTAGCTAAGCTTAGACATTGGGAAAGCATATTCATTGAACGATTTGGGTAATTCACTTTTCATATCATTAGTTAAAAAATGGCATTTATAATCAATTATTCTTTTTTTTTTTTTTTTACTCACTACTCTTTTACTATTTTTTTTTTTTTTTTTTTTTTACAACTCAATTTTTTATAGATGGAATATCACTATTAAAACAACTGATGTACATAAAACAACAAGTAATGTCAGATACTTTGAATATCAATGTATGCGATATGTTTATAATGCTCAAAAAACCAAATTTGAACCCTATGAATTTGACCTTGGCAATACACATCAAGAATTACAGAGCTGGTCAAAAGGTGTTTCTTCTGAAGAAGCCTTCCAACGTTTAGAACTTCTTGGTCCTAATTTAATTCGTGTAGAAGTACCTAGTATCCTTCGTGCTATTATTCAAGAATTCTCTTCATTATTATACTTGTATCAAATGTGGTGTATGTGGGTTTGGTATTTCTTCAAGTATTATCAAATGGGTCTTGTTCAAACATGTATCATTCTTTTATCTGCTTTTATTCGTGTCTTTTTACGTTTACGTGGTGAATATCATATTAGAGATATGGCTGAACAAAAAGCAAACGTACGAATTTTCCGTGATGGAGAATGGTTAGAAAATGTATGCAGTAGTGATATTATTCCTGGTGACATCTTCCAAGTAGAAGAAAACAGTCTTGTTCCTTGTGATGCTGTAATTTTGAATGGCGAGATTGTTGTCAATGAATCTTCTTTAACTGGTGAAGCCATGCCAATTCGTAAATTTGCTATTCCTCATGATCATAATATATACGAGCCTATGGGGTCAGGAAAAAACAATACCTTGTTTGCTGGTACTATAGTTGCCCAAATTAACCTTTTAGATAATTCTGCTGCTGCTGAAGATGGTGATAATGAAAAGAAAGATATCAAGAAGACAAATGCCTCTCGTGCTTATGCTTTAGCTTTAAAAACAGGTATTACTACCGAAAAGGGTACTTTGATTCACAAGATTTTATTCCCTTCTCCTGTTAGTTTTATCTTTAATGAACATATTAAAGTAGCTATTGGTGTACTTTTAATTTGGGGATTGATTGCCTTTGCATTATCTATTTATCTTATGGGCCGTGGTAATATTACTAGTTGGTATTATGGTATTTTCGTCATGTCACAAATCTTTTCTCCTTTATTACCTGCTGCTTTTACTATCAACCAAAGTGTATGTGCTGCTCGACTTCGTAAAAAGCAAATCTTATGTATTGATTTACCCCGTATTAATTTATCTGGTAAAGTACGTATCTTTTGTTTTGATAAAACTGGTACATTGACAGAAGAAGGTCTTGAGTTCTTTGGTGGTGTTAGTAATTTGAAAGGTTTTGAAAAATATGGTGAACGTATTGATGATCCTTTAACTATTGAACCTACACTTGCTATGGGTATCGCTACTTGTCATGCTGTTACAAAAATTAAAGATCAATTTATTGGTAAGTACCTTATTTTTTAAAATAATAATAATAATGAAAAATAAAAAATAAAAAATTGAAATAAAAATAATAATAAAAGTAATAATAATAAATTCTAATTATTATTCTTATTTTTCTCTTTTAAAATATTCTTTTTTTTAAAAAAAAAAAAATAGGTAATCCTGTTGATTTAAATTCATTCCTTAGTATGAAATGGGAATTATTACCTTCAAATGATGCTAATTATTTAGATACTTTACGTGCACCTTCAGCTGATCCTAACAATAAAAATGATCTCGTACATGTTATTAGACGTTTTGAATTCGTTCATGCCCGCGCTTCTCAATCTGTTGCCGTCCTTGATCCTAAGACCAAACATGTTCATGTCTTTTTGAAAGGTTCTTTTGAAAAAGTAAAAACTTTAAGTACAAAGGAATCTATTCCTGATGATTATGATAAAACTGCTGCTATGTACGCTAAAGAAGGTTGCTATGTGCTCTCTATGGCTCATCGTGATTTAGGTGTACTTGGTGAAGATATTCAAATGGAAGATATTAAGTCAATGACTCGTGATGATTTAGAAAAAGGATGCGGTTTTATTGGTTTTGTGTTATTCCGCAATATGTTAAAACCTGATACTCAACAAGCTATTACTGAATTAAAAGAAGGTGATACACGTGTAGTGATGATTACTGGTGATACAGCTCTTACCGGTATTTTTATTGCTCGTCAATGTGGTATGATTGCCCCTCATCAAAAAGTAATTCTTGGTGATTTAGTAGCTGGCAATATGGTATGGCATGATGTGGATACAAATGAATATGTAGATGTAGACAGTATTTTATCTCAAGATCATCGCGAAGAACATGAAAAACAAGTAGAATTAGCATTAACAGGTCGTGGATTTGAATGGCTATGTGCACAAGGTAATATGCGCCAATATCTCTTACATACACGTGTGTTTGCTCGTATGACTCCTGGTGATAAAGTACAATGTGTTCAATTACATATGGAAAAAGGTGTAACAGCTATGTGTGGTGATGGTGGTAATGATTGTGGTGCTTTACGTGCTGCTCATGTTGGTCTCGCTCTTTCTGAATCAGAAGCATCTATTGTCTCTCCTTTCAGTACAAACAATCGGTCTGTTATGCAATGTGTGGAATTATTAAGACAAGGACGTGCTGCCTTAGCTACCAGCTTTGCTAATTATAAATTCTTAATCTTTTATGGTGAATGTATGGCCTTTTGGGAATTGATTATGTTCTATTTCACTGTTATCGGCACACAACCTATTTGGATTTCTATTGATGGGTTTACTACAACCACTATGACTTTTGCTATTACCCAAGCCCTTCCAGCTGCTAAATTAGGCCCATCTCGACCTACTGCTAAACCTTTAGGTATTCAAACATTAGCTTCTTGTTTAGGTATTGTCTTTATTAATTTCTGGTTCCTTGTCACAAGTGTTGTATGGCTTTTCCAACAAGATTGGTTCATCTGTAATCAATTCGATAGTTCTTCTATCGACGCTTCTCGTTGGTGGTTATTAGGTGATAATTATGAATCAGAAATCATTTCCTTAGTAGTCATGGCACAATTCTTCCACAATGGTTTCTTGGTCAACTTTGGGTCAGTTTTCAGACAACACTGGTGGCGTAATTATACTTTAGTGTTTATTTGGTTATGTTTCTTTGTGCATATCAGTTATCTCGTTTTAGCTGATCCTAATCCTTATAGTTGTATTTTCCGTATTAATTGTGGTACTCCCTCTGTATTGGAATCCCTTGGTTACCCTACTCCTTGGTGGTCTATTGATGCTTATAATGCTCCTTTAGGTCATAATGTTTTACCTACCTACTTTAGATGGCAATTGTGGGCTTTCATTTTAGGTAATATGATTGCCACAGTTATATGGGAAAGACTCATTGTACTTGGTATTGCAAGAACTTGGGCTATTAAACGTTCCGAACGTCAACCAAATCCAAAACGTATCAAATTTAAACTTTAATTATTAAAAAAATGAAAAGAAAAAAGTACTGTCATTAATATTTTATCTATAATTTATTATTTATTATTATTTTTTACTATTTATTGTTTTCTTTTTATATTATTATTATTCTGTATTTATTTAATTGATGTATTCCCTTTCAAATGTAACTTCATAGATTTTTTGTTATTTTGTTTTATTATAATGTTTTTATACTTTTCTTTAATAAAAGAAAACGAAAAACCTATATAATTATAAAATTAAAACTAATAAAAATATATATATATATAAAATAATAATAATAATCTACTAGCGACATTACACTTGTAAGATTACAAAAAATTATGCAAACTTTAATTTTTTTATTAAACACACAAAAAATTCAAATTCCACACATTAATAAAAATATAGGTATTTAACATCTTTTTTAAAATATATATATATATATATATACAAATGACTATTAGTACATAAAAAATGGTTAAAATTTAAAAAAACAAGCGAAAAAATTATATAAAACTCAATATTCAAGCTAAATAACCATCCAACTTCATAAAAAACTGATTAATTAACTAAAGACTATAACAGACCGTTAACATAATATGCATATATCGATTAGTTTTTATATGACAATCTTGAATATCGATTAATTTATTTAAAGGTTCATACTCAAACCAAACATCCACTTAATTGTATAAAAAGTAAGCAAATTGGTCTGAAATTTGTAATACATTAATAATAGAACCATTCTCATTATGATATATATGCTGACTTTCATAAGATTGTAGATATTTAAGAATAAAGTTAAAAAATACTATTTAATCTAAAATAGTAAACAAAAAAATAAAAAAAAATAAACAGCATATCTGTTACTATTCATTATCATTGTATTTTAATAATATTAATTTAGATGTATAAAAGAAGTAATTTTATCAGAATAGGGTTTTATATTTTATGAAAAAGAAGCGGAATTAAAAAAATTAGCATTGAATAAAAAGGCAGAAATTAAACCCTTGCCATTTTTTTTTTTTTCCACTTTTCTCCTTTTACGATTGATATTTTTTTAAAAAAAAATATAATAATTGCTTTATAGTAAAATTAGTATGGACACCTTAAATAGTTTGAATCCAGTTAGAGGGAACAGGCAAAGAGCCAGTTCAAGTGTCACTGCTTTACCTATACCACAAGCGCCAGAACATACAAATCATCGACACTATCAAATAGAATCTGATTTAAGAAGACATCCCTATAGCGTATTATCTTCAAGTGCTCCCTCTATATCCCAACTTAGTGCTCAAATAAATAATAACAGTACCAATGGTCATAACAATAATAGTAGCGGAGATCTACATCATAAAAACTATTTGCATATGAATGCAAATGAAATCTTAGGCTCATTTATTACTTTGGATTTCGAGGGTGGTACTCATGTCATAGTTCGTCCAAATCGTATTATACGTGGTAAATGTTTAAATAAAATAAATTAGAGTAAATAAATATAAAAATAAAAATAAATAAAATAAAATGGTGACAACCTAAATAGTAAGTTAGTAATAAAATTGGATAAATAGGTACAGCTATTCTTGATCTTGCTGAAAAGACTCTAGTTACAAGGATTCGCATTAAGGTAATAGATATAAATATATATTATATAACGGATATGTGCATTATAATATAGAATAAAACATTAATAGTTATACATAATACTATAATTATATATATATAGTTTAGGGGTGAAGAATTTGCAACAGTGAAAGTCGATGAATCAAGTATTGGTGGTAAAAGTGAATGGATCCATCAAATGATAACAACTTTTTTTGAAGAGGATTACAAATTATTTGGCAACGAAGCTACTCGTATGTATTATAATTCTTAAATGATATATATATTATTGATGCAGTTTTATAAATAGAATAATGGTATTCACATTGATATTTATTAAATAGCATATTCGCAAAGTGCTTGGGAAGAATTGGATGCTGGCCGTTATGAGTTTCCGTTTGCATTAAAGGTAAAATTTTAATAATAATAAATAGAGTAATAGCAATAGTATATATAAATGAAACTATTAACTTTATATCTTGGTTCTTATTTACTATTTATATATATATATATATATATTCAATAGTTTCCTAATGTGAACTATCCTCCTTCCATGGAAGAACCTCCTGGTTTTGGTATTCGATACATTTGGAGTGTACATGTAGATGGACCTGGGTTACAATCTGGTTTGAAAAGTAAAGAATACATTACACCATATAGACCAATCATTGTTTCAACAGAAGGTAATAAAAAAATAAAAATAAAAAACACTTAATTGAAGTTCATAATCGTTCAGTCGTAATTAATTGAGTTTTCTATTTTTTACTATTTTTTCAATATATATAACTATATAAGCTAAGGAATGGACATATAAAACAACACTCTTTCGTGATAAAAAACAACCTATAGCAGAAGTACATGGAAAACTATATAAACAATCCTATTGCCCAGGTAATTTATTTTATTTTATTTTATTTTATGTTTCTTAAAAAAAAGTGCAGAAGCAAATGAAATGTGCTAGTGTATATAGTAATTATATATTATTTTTTTTATTTTATTTTTTATTATAGATGAACCTTTTTCAATGCAACTTAATATATCCACATTACACTCAGAATGTAAAATCAATGCAATACACTTTAAATTTAGAAAACATCATGAAGGGAAAATGGTAATACAACAAGGCACAGCATTTAGAAATCATATTAGGACAGTTATTCAAGGCAAAATCCCTATTAATAGTAATTGTAATACACATATATCAGAAGAAGTAACATTTGATGTTCCAACAAGGTTAGTGTCACCCTCCTTTATATCAAGAAATACACGTGTTTGTTATGATCTCCAATTTCAAGTACATTTAGAACATGGACACGTATTTAAATCGGAAACAGTAGCTGATTTTGCTATTCCTTTTACCATTGCCAATTTACCTTTTGAACAATTACTACGTATCCCTGATATTACCAGTATTCAATTTTATCAACAATCAAAAGAATGCCCCCTCTTTTTTAATCCTGAATTAAATGAGCCACCTGAACCTCAAGGATTACCTAGTGAATTGCTTGGTCCTTTAACTGCGGCTATGAATACACCTGCTTCTGGTGTGAGTCATCAGGCAAATAATAATAATATGGAAGAACCACCAAGTTATTTTAGTTTACCAACCTTACCTCCTCAGCTCGAATTAAGAAAAGAACGAAAAGAAAAAACTGTATTTACAACAACACCTGCTAAAAGTGCTTATAACATTTCTGATATTGAAAGCGCGGTTATAATAAGAGGATTATATGATGAAGGGTGGTAGTATTATTAAAAAAATATTCTACTGTAGCTATACAATTTATTATATTCTATTTTACTTTATTATAACTAATTCTAAAAATTACTCGTATTACATATGCACGTATATATTCATTTTACTTTTATTATTATATACTAATATACGTTTATACTTTTATATTATTAATATTATTATTATTTTTATTATTATATTTAATATATTATTACATAATTGTCACATTATCTTCTTAGTTTTGAATAAAATAGCCGTTGTTTATCTTTCTATATTTTTGCATTATATTGGATATCATATAAGAAATAAAATTAAATATAAAAAAGTTTATTAAAATTGATTTACTTTTGGTCAGGAGTCAAATAATGCGCATATATCATTATGACACACTTACCTAGTGGCTTATTATGATTTATTTAATCTCAGATCTTTTTTTTTTAAATATACCTTTTGAATTTTTTTTTTTTTTTTGTTTCCCTTTTCTTTCTTTTCTTTTCCTCTCTTTTATTTATATATTATTTTTTTACATATATAATTTAAATCTAGATAAACATATATTTTACTTTATCATGGATTTAACTATTGTCACAAAGTCTATTCCTTATGAAATATTAATCGCAGTTGTACTTGGACAACTTGAAACTAAAGTCAATATCATTGGAGGAACTACAACCAGTTTAAAAGTAAATGACCAACTTGTATTACAAGGCAGCACCAATATTACACGTTATCTTATTCGTTTAGGGCATCTTTTAGATGAACAACAAATAAACAATCAACGTGAAGCCAATATAGTAGATAATTTATTATTAAATGATGTTTTAGTAGCTACAAATATCATTGAACAAAAACAAAACACTTTTCTTTTATCAGATAAACCTGGATTAGTTGATTATCTTGCTTGGGGTGTACTTGTAAATAATGGACAACAAAATGAATATACCCAATCAATTGCATCCACACCTATTATTCAAAATGTATTAAACTTGAAAGAATCTATCTTAAAAAGCGTTCCTGCTGCCAAAAACAATGATGATGTTGTTATTCCTGGCTGTGATCCTACCTCTAATCCTTTAGATATTTTTAGATCCCGTATTGCTCGCCAATTAGCTGGTGTGACTAATATTGACCCTGTAGTGATTTATAATGCTATTGATATTCCTCGTCAATTGGATCATGGTGACTTTGCTCTTGCTTTACCTCGTCTTCGTGTAAAGGGTAACCCTGTTCAATTAGCTAAAGACTGGGCTGCTGCTTTTGTCCCTGATGAATACCTTACTGGTGCTTCTGCTACAGGTCCTTTCTTAAATTATAAAGTTAATAGAAACCTTTTAATCAAACATACTCTTTCTTTGGCTAGTTCTGCTGTTGAAAATTATGGTTGTAATAAATCTGGTGCTGGTAAAAAAGCTATTATTGAATTCTCATCTCCTAATATTGCTAAACCTTTCCATGCCGGTCATTTACGTTCTACTATTATTGGTTCCTTTATTCGCAATGTTTATGTTGCTAATGGATGGGAAGTCATTGCTATGAACTATCTTGGTGATTGGGGCAAACAATATGGTATTTTTTTTTTTTTTTTTGTTTTAAAAAAAAAAAAGAGTAATAATAATAGATGATTAATTTATTTTCTTTTCTCTCTTTTTTTAATTGATATACTAGGTCTTTTGGCTGTTGGTTTTGCTAGATATGGTAACGAAGAAAGTTTACAAAAGGATGCTATTAAACATTTATATGATGTGTATGTACAAATCAACAAAGATGCTGAAAATGAACCAACAATTCATGATGAAGCTCGTGCTTATTTCAAAAAAATGGAAGATGGCGATGAATCAGCTTTAGCATTATGGCGCCGATTCCGTGATTTATCTATTATTAAATATCAAGAAGTCTATGGTCGATTAAATATTACTTTTGATGTTTATTCTGGTGAATCTCAAGTAACAAAAGGTATGGAAGAAGCAATGGAAATTTTGGAATCCAGTGGTTTATTAAAAGATTCTGAAGGAGCTAAAGTCATTGACTTGGAAAAGTATAAATTAGGTGTATCAGTAGTACAAAAGCGTGATGGCACAACATTATATATTACTCGTGATATTGGTGCTGCAAAGGAACGTTTTGAAAAATATAACTTTGATAAAATGATTTATGTTGTTGCTGCACAACAAGATCTTCATTTAAAACAATTATTCAAGACATTAGAATTAATGAATTTTGAATGGGCAAATAAGTTGGAACATGTGAACTTTGGTATGGTACAAGGTATGTCTACTCGTAAAGGAACCGTTGTCTTCTTGGAAGATATTTTGGATGAAGCTCAAGAAATTATGCACGAACAAATGCGTAAAAATGAAGCTAAATATGCTGAAATTCCTGAACCTCTAAAAGTAGCAGATGAAATTGGTATCTCTGGTGTCAAGATTCAAGATAATTCTGCTCGTCGTGTTAAAAATTATGAATTTGATCGTAATCGTATGTTCTCCTTTGAAGGTGATACCGGCCCTTATATTCAATATGCACACGCTCGTTTATGTTCTATTGAACGTAAGAGTGGATTAAGTGTCAATATTAATGCAAATGTAGATTTATTAACTGAAGAAGGTGCTTTGGATGTAATTCGTACCGTTGCTCAATACCCTGATCTTGTTAAAAGTTTGATGAATGCTTATGAACCTTGTAATGTGGTGACTTATGCTTTTAAATTATCTCATGAAATCTCTGCTGTATTTGATCAATTATGGGTTCGTGGTGCTGACCCTGCTGTCGCCGATGCTCGTCTTCTTATGTACTGGTGTGCTCGTGTTACTCTTGGAAATGCTATGCGCTTATTAGGTTTACGTCCATTAGAACGTATGTAAAAAAAAAAAAATTACATATATATATATAAATTGAGAAGAGTGTACAAAAATAATTTTAAAAAATATATAATAGTAAAAAAAAAAAATTGTACAATTACTTTATATATGGCATACTTTTTTTATTTTATTTTATTTTATTTTATTTTTTGTTTATATTCTCTTTCTGTTATAATTATTATCATTTTCATATATTTTCTGCTATTGCTATCACTATTATTTATGTTTTTATTTATATATTATTTCGTTGTAATTGTTATCATTCCTGCTTAGTTCATCTACCTTATATTTTAATAAAAAAAATAAAAAAAAAATCATCGCTTTACGTATTATTTTTATTTTATTATTTTATTGATATTCTTTTATAAAACAAACAAAAAAAAGAAAAGGTTTAATTATCTATCTTTAAATATACATAGATAGGATGTGCATAATAAAACCTGACTTTTTATATAATAAATACATTTAAAAAAAAACATGTGTTTTTTTTAATAAATTCTGTACGTATGAAAATAGAGTGACAAAGGCTATAGAATATTGTTATATATTTATTAATAAAAAAAATTGATATTCTAATTATTATTACTATGCTATTATTATTATTATTGGTTGTTATTACTATTTAATTTATTTATTTAATTTAAACAGATAATTCAGCTTGAAGTTTTTCTTTAAGAACATCGCTATAAGGAGCTAAAGCAGGTTCCACATGTTTAGTAAGGAAACTATCCACTTGTTCAGGAGCACGACCAATGAAAGTGGAAGGATCTAAGAGAGCAGGTAATTCATCCCAGATAGGTTTGAAATATTCGGTGTTTTTAATACGTTCAATTAAATCATTTTCACCACCTTCCATTTTAACGACATGAGCAGCTTCATGAGAAAGAACACGAATTTGTTCATGACATTCTTGACGATCACCACCCTTTTTTACAATGGCCATGATGATATTTTCAGTGGCCATGAAAGGTAATTCTTGACGGATACGGCGTTCAATGACCTTAGGATAAACGACCATACCTTCAAAAATATTTTGCATAGTAGTTAATAAAATATCAGTAGTAAGGAAGGCTTCAGGTAAAGAAATACGACGAATAGCACTGTCATCTAAAGTACGTTCAAACCATTGAACAGCACTTGTTTGGAGAGCATCATTAACTAATACCATTAAATGACGAGATAAAGAACAGACACGTTCACATCTCATAGGATTTCTCTTGTAAGCCATAGCAGAACTACCAATTTGATCTTTTTCAAAAGGTTCTTCAACTTCCTTTAAATTAGCCAATAATCTGATATCGGTGGCAATTTTATGAGCAGTAGCACCAAAACCAGAAAGTGGGTGCAAGACGTCAATATCAATCTTTCTAGAATAAGTTTGTCCACATACGGGGTAAGCTTCTTTAAAGCCAGATAATTCAGTTACTAATTGATCTAATTGTTCAATCTATTATTATTATTTATTAATAGAAATAAAATGGAATAGGATATATATAGAATATTAATTTTAAATGCTATTAATCACCTCTTTTTTTTTTGCCCTAGCCATTTTTAATATATATATATATGCACTTTGTATTTACCTTATCGTGATCACCATTGAATAAAGCCATGAAAGAAGCTTGAGTACCAGTAGTACCTTTAACACCACGGAACTTCAAATCATTACGAGCACGTTCAAAGTTACGTAAATCCCATAATAACTCTTGAATCCAAAGAGTAGCACGCTTACCAACAGTAACTAATTGAGCAGGTTGGAAGTGAGTGAAACCAAGAGTAGGAAGAGCACGATATTCTTTTGCGAATTTGCTTAAAATATCAATAACATGAACTAACTTGTTGATAACAATATCATAAGCGTCTCTTAAAATCATCAAATCACCGTTATCTAGTACGATATAAAGATATATTTATAATAAAAATAAAGAGCTATTACTATTATTATTCCACCTATTTATTTTATATTATATTATTATTATTATTATTTACCTGTAACATAACAAGAAGTAGCACCAACGTGAATAACACCAGCAGCTTTAGGAGCAACTAAACCAAAAGCATGAACGTGAGCCATAACATCATGACGACGTTTTTTTTCTTCAGCAGCAGCAACTTCATAATCAATATTAGTCAAGTTAGCACGCATTTGTTCAATAGCTTCGTCAGTAATATCTGTCAATCCAATACGTTGTTCGGCAATAGCTAAATTTAACCAAAGGGTACGCCAAGTAGAGTAACGTTTATCTTCAGAAAAGTTAAAGGCCATTTCTTTAGAGGCATAGCGTGACACTAAAGGTGATTGATATTTTGAATGAGAAGACATGATTTATACTATTGTTTTTTTTTAAAAAAAAAAAAGTGTATATATAACAAGGATTTTTTTTAAAAAAAAAAAAGTAAAAAAGCAAAAAAAATTTTTGAGTCATTTTTATTTTTTTTTTTGATCCCGAAAAAAAATTGACTTTAAAAAAATCATCCGATTCATCTGTTCACTATTGTTCAAATTAGAAATAATGAGAGTCGAAAGTGACAGAGTGTATTTTAGTCATATTGTAAAAAAATGTTTGGCAAAGAATAGTAGAAAAAAATAGAAAGAAAAATAATAATAAAATTAGTTAAATGAATCATAGTATTATTATTATTTGAAACGAACCTTCTCAATTTGTGTAGTTGATCTTGTGACATTTTATATATTGCATAATATCAAAAGGTTTCATTTCATCATGAATGTATCTTCCAAGAAGCGTCTCTCAAGAAATATCCATAACTTGTAAGAGACCGTACTCTTCTCAGTCTATTCCAATAATATGTAAGAGTTCAACTACTGCAGCACCTTGTTCAATTAATTCTTCTTGTTCAATCAATTGATCTTGTTCATCCTTATAAAGTAAGAGTTTTAATAATAACGAAAAAAAGAAATAGTTAACAAAAGGTGAAAAAATAAAAAAAAATAATGAGTTTAACTAAAGAAAAAGAAAAAGAACAGATTTTTTTTATACCAGATGCCTAAATGCTGTCAAATAATACTTGTACGCTTTGTTAGATCTTTAAAGTTTAAATCCATTTTCTTTTTTGAAAAGTCTCGGCCAGTAATTTATAAGAATTTATTTTATATATATATATATATATTTGCTATTAACAAAAAATATAAAAAAGAATAAAAAAAAGAGAAAAAATAGAGCGCGTTTTTTTTAAAAAAAATTACCTGGCGGTCTTTAAATTAAACTCTTCTCCCACTTTATTTTGACATTCCCTATTGTTTTTTAAAATAATAAGAAAAATGTCAAAAACTTGAGTGCAATTCTTTTTAATTCTTTCTTAAATTATTTGGGATATTTTCTTAATTGTCCAAAAAAACTAACGTATAAAAAAACCTTCACCATTTTTACATAAAAAAAGTATGCTTGGTTTTATTTTATTTTTTTTTGTCTACTTGAATCTTTCGTTTGTCTAAAGTCAAGCAGAAAAACTGTAATAACCAACTCTTTTAAAAAAAACCAAAAACCATGAATATACTTTTATTTATAAATCCAAATCCAAGCATATCATACTAATTAAAAAAGTTAAAATAATTTAAATAAAATATAATTTTAATAACAACGAATAACTAATATATATTGTTAACTTGAATAATTATATTCAGATCAAATATTCTTTCATATACATGGATTATAAACCAATCGATTCAGCATATTAATACTTTAATACTCTAAATAATCATCTGACTTTATAAATAGGATATCGAGCAATTTAAAATTTTAAAGGTTCACGGGCAAAGTTATTATTTATAAATGGGATAATTTTATAAGATGGGCTTAAAAATTGGTCGATTAAATTAAAGAACCATGTTTAAATCAAATGCCCATCTATATTCATTGACTATATGTCAATTGATTTGATATTTTAATTAATCAATAAAATCATTCTCCTCTAAATATAATCTAATCTTCATATCATTAATCAGTAAAAAATTTCTGATTAAATATTATCTAGTACAGAATTGAGATAATGCATAATAATAATAATTTTATAATGATCACTAAATAACTAACCTTTCTACTTGTAGATTAAATCAATATTTTATTAGTTTAACTACTACTTTATAAATAAATATAATATGACAATAATTATAGTATTAAGTGAATGATTTATTTTTAATATATATACATATATATATATATATATATAATAATTTGGCGTCTAGAAATGAACATGTATAAAAGTAGTTAAACTATTTTAATATATACTATATTAAAGCAAAAAAGGTGGCTTGCGGAAATCGGATTTTTTTTTTTTGCATTGATTTTTTTAAAAGTTAAAAAAAGGCACAATTTTTTTTTTCTTTGCTCATTCCTTTTTCTTTTAAAAAAACACTTTTATTACTTCTATTATATTATTACATTTATTTATTAACTTATTTATATAGAGATAATTATATATTATAACAATGTATTTATTTCAAAGATTATTTTATTCTAAATCAGCAGTAACACAAATTACTAAAAGTGAATTTTCTACCACTTCTGCTTTACTATCCAAAAGATCTCAACTACGTAAACCTAATATATCCACTCTAACAAAACACTTAAAACCTGATGGATTGACTGGGAAACAACGAAGAGACGTATTACGTGAAAAACTAAAAACTAATAAACCTAAATCTAATCGTTCACCTTATGTACCTGTTAAAAGAAGATTACAACCCATAGCATCTACAACTTCTGACATGATATTACCAACTGAAAATATAAAAGAATTATCTACGTTTTTATCTAACCAAACGTTTAGCGATCTTGGATTACAGCCCAAAATACTTGAAGCCGTTACAGCATATTTAAGTCAACAACAACATATATCATCTAAAATAAAAAATACAGCCACAACTGAAACAGAAACGACAATAGAAAATAATATCAAACCAACAGAAATCCAAGCCCTTTCTATTCCTAATTTAATTAACTCTACTACAAAATACCAGCATTTTTTAATAGCGGCGGAGACGGGGTCTGGAAAAACGTTAGCCTATTTATTACCAGTGATTCAACAATTAATGATAGACGAACAAAAGCATCATATTAAAAGAAGATTAGATCACCCAAGAAGTATTATTCTTGTTCCTACTAGAGAATTAGTGCAACAAGTTACCAAAACATGCAAAAGTTTATCGCATGTGGCTAAATTTAGATGTATAGGTATTGATCGATTATCTACTACTAAATTAAGTCAACAGTTAGCGACAGGGCCGGTTGACATGATTATTTCCACACCTACCACCATGCAAACCTTAATTAAAAAGCATGTTATTTCCTTGGCAGATACAAAATATATGATTATGGATGAAGCGGATTCTTTATTTGATGCAGGATGGGGAGACGAATGTAAATCATTAATTCACACGATTCAAAAAGTCAACTCAACTCAACAAGAAAAACAACAGCAAAATAAAAAGTTGAACAAAAATAATAAAACCAATCATCAACAAGAGAAAATTATCATTGTTTCCGCCACATTACCTAAATCGGTACAATCTACTTTAAATCAGCTTTTCCCAACTTTATTGAAAATCACCACGCCTTCTTTACATAAATCACTACCTAATTTAAAGCAATCGTTTGTCGATTTACAACGGTTTAAAGGCAATCGTCAATTAGCATTATTGGAAATATTAAAAAAAAATATGGTGAAGGATGAAAAAATATTGATCTTTTGTAATACAAAAAAATCGGTAGAATTATTACAACATTGGTTACAATCTAAAAACGTACCTGCCTTGGCATTATATAAAGATGCTTTGATCAATCGTGAGGAAACTTTACAGCGCTTTAGTCAAAAATATAATACTAATGAAGATCTACATGATGATGATGATGAAGAAGAAAGAAAAGGAAAAGGAATGGATAATATTTTAATTAGTACAGATATTGCTTCAAGAGGAATTGATACAACTTTTGTAGATCATGTGATTTTATATGATTTTCCAACTTCCATTGTAGATTATCTACATAGAGTAGGTAGGACAGCAAGAGCAGGTCAAGTTGGTAAATCTACTTCTTTAATTGGTCGTAAAGATAGAATGATGGCCGATAGGATTAAAAGGTCTATACGTGAAGGCACTATTATGACTTAGAGAAAAAAAAAAAGGAAAGATTATATAAATATATATATATATATATATATATATATATATATATATTATAATCATTCTATTAATATGTATAAACTATATATATATAAAATAAAATAAAATTAGACATACATAAAAAAAACGTGATATATTAATAAAAAAAAAACTTGTGTATAGGTTATACGTGTATATATATATAGGTTACTATTATTTTTTTAAGGGACGAATAAGAATGCTTTTAAAATAAAGTTCAGCTTTTTATCAATCCAACACATGTTTTTTTTATCTACTTGGTTGTACGAACCTTGCAGTCAATCAATCACATATTATATTAATATTTGAATCTCAGGCATTAAAAGATGTGTGTACATATAGTAGAGATCAAAGTGTAATTTTTTATTAACAGTAAAAAGTATAATATAAAATAAAAAAAATATATAAACATGAAATAAATATATATAAGCATAGATAATTAAAATATAAAGGGATTGAAAAAAAAAAAAAAATACATAGGTAATTGTTATTGCTAGTGTTGATATCATTATTATTAAATTGTTGTTGTTGCTGTTATTATTATTGAATCATTATCATCATCATTATTAAAGTATAAAAGTTGTTGCTGTTATCATTATCATCATCATCATCATTGAATTGATATTACATAGTTGTTAATTGAATTGTTGTTATAGTATATAAAATAAAAATAAAAATAAAAAATAAACCGACAAGAATGAATCAAGTATAATTTTAAATAAATATAAAAAATTGAATGAATGAATGAATGAATGGAATATATATATATATATAGAGAGAGAGAGAGAGAGAAAGGAGTGGATAAAAAAAAGGATATCATATTAAAAAATAAAAATAAAAATGAATAAAATTAAATACGTTCAGGTTCATCATCTATATCAAGACTTGGAAAAGAGACATAGTCTGTTTTGAAAGACCAATCATGTTTTTCTTCATGCCAATTAGTAGATGTAGTTGATTGAATAGAATCAAAAGAAGTGGATCGCATCATCTTTTTATCTTGAGGTATTTTCTTTTTAGTATTATTATGTTGTTTAGAAGATGCCTTTTTGTTGGTAAAATCGGTCAAAAATTGTAACATCATTATTTCATTTAAGTTGAATAGTTTTTTTTAATACGTAGAATTGGAGTGATAGTTAATGTTTAAAAAATAAAAAAAAATTGGATGATTAAAAGTGAAAGAAAAGAAAAGAAAAAGAAAATTAAAAAAAGAACCTTTTTTATAATTTTAACTTTTTTTTTTAGAACCAAAAAAAAAAAAAAAATAGAAATGTCATTCTAAAAAAAACAAAAATCTACAGTGATCTTTTTTGTCGATCGTCCTTTTTTCTTCTCCTCCCTTAATTCTATAATGAAAAAAGTAACAAAAAAAATGAATCTGGACTCCTACTTGCAGCAGGATAATACCAATAAGTTGTCATTGTCACGTTTTACGTACTATTTTTGATTAGAACTTACTCCGATTGGAAAAAATGATATGGGGTTAAACCTTTTTTTCATAATTATTTTTAATTTTATTATTTCGCCAAGTACATATGATTTCCTTTCCCAGTCATCCGATTGCTTTTAAAAATATTGAATATACATATATTCTAATAATAAATTCAGATTTAAAAATAATTTATTTTAACATAAACTATTTTATAGTGCTAAAAAAATCATTTCTTTTTTTTTTTAATAGGAAATAAAAAAAAAAATGGATATTTTTTTTTTTTTTTTTTTGATTTTTTCTATTTTTCTGAAATTATGTCAATGTTTCTGATAGGTAGAGAGTGCGCGGAAACAATATTTTTTTTATGTTTTTCGGTTAATTTTTTTAAAACCCTGTGATGACGAAAAATAGCATTAAATTTTATTTTAAATGAATATGCAGAGATGATTAATATATAAAAGATGAGAGTAGATTGTATTAATAACAATAATAGTACTAAACGTAAATATGTAACTATTTAATCGTTTAATAAAAGGTAGACTATTTCAACAGGGACTAAAGTAGTAGTGGTGGTAGTCGTTACAGTAGAATAATTTGGATGTCGATGATGATGATCATTTGATTTTTTAGATCTTTTTCTCTTATGTTCCTTTTCACCATCATAATCACTATTATTTTCTTTTTCAATTATTTCATTTGAATAAATAATATCTTTAATTTTTTCAATCCAAGTTGTGTCATCATCATCTATATTTTCATTATCGTCTAAACCATGTATCCATGAATGTCTTAATAAAGAAGGGAACCATTTTTCTTCCAAAGAACTCGTATCGTCATCGTCGTCGTTGTCGTCTGAATTATAGTCTTCCCCACTAAGATCTGTGTCTTCATTTTCATCTTGAGATGGACTTTCAATATCGCTAATAATATCGTACTCACTTGGGACGGATAACATTCTTGGTGTTAAAGTAGGGTCAAAAATACTATTGTTGCCAGCTAAAAGAATGCCTACTTCACCATCATCAAGTTCTCGTATTCTAACCGACGAATTGGTATAAATATTACCTTCTTCATCTTGATATTCTGTCGAATAACTTTCATAATGATATCCCTTTGATATTGTATTTTCATCCATTATATATATTATATTTATATTTATATTATATTTATATTTATATATATCGTTTTTTTATGAATAAAAAGTAAACAAACAACAACAAAAAAAATTTTCTTTTTGGAAAAATAGATTTATATTTTTTTAAAAGCGCATAAAAACGGTGTTTAAAAAATGGGTTGAACCATTTCTTTTTTTTTTATTTAGGTTGTAATTTTAAACTAGAGAATTCATTCCATAAATCTTTGGTTGAAATAGTTTCTTGAATAGTATTACTACTTTCTTCTTTTGTTGTTATGTTTCGTTTTATGTGATCATCGTTATTTATTACTTTTTCTTCTTCTTTTACTATTTTTTCCAACATAAGAGTTTCACGAGCACATTTACATGCCATATCAAACGTACTTGGTAAATGATCAGATATAACACTTCGTTGGACTATAATTTCACTTGATACATTAATAGCATTGGTTTTTTTAATGACAACTCTTGTATCATGATCTGGCATAGGATCTAACCAAAATTGATAAATTTGTCCTGCTACAAATAACTAAAGAAAATATATATATATATATACAAAATAATAATAATAAATATTTATATTTCTTCATTTCCTTTTTTATATATTAATATAAAATTGTCTTACTCTTGGGTTTTCTTTGGATTTTAAACATCTTGCTCTAACTTTCTCTATACGCTCAAAAGCCTGTTTCCATCTATTATCCCCTAAAGCTTTTGGCCCAACCAGTTTTGTTGCTTCTACACTTGCAATAATTAACTCTTTGGCGGTCATCATACTTCCATAACTTAATTTACTAACGATATCATCTGCATACACAAAAGAATAGATGTGTTCCTATATATTTAAAAGAAAAAAGTAAAAATAATAATGATTTAATTAATTTTAATAACTATAAAATAATGAGCATATATATTATTACTTTATATGATTCAGCTAATTCTAAACTTAATCCACAAGCAGGGCCATATCCATAACATTTCAATGTAAAATCACCCATTTGTTTAAATTCCTCCAAATAATCCATGAGTAATATAGTCAATATTGAAGCTGTTGCTGCTCCCAAACTATGACCAACGATATATAACGCAGTTGTTGAATATTGTCTACAATAAGATAATAATTGAGGGGCAACCATTTTTAAAAACCAAACGGCAGATTCCTATTTATAAAAATTAATATATATAAATTAGATTTACTTGTCTTTTAAAACAAGTGTCTTTATTTTACCCATAATACGAACGTTATATTTATTACCTTCATTCCTGAATGAACTATACCTCCTCTCCAAGGCTCATACGTACAAACCAAGTCAGTTAAAGTATCCGACACACTCTATCATTTTTTTTAGAAATAAAATAAAGAAAAGGAAATAAATAATATCTATTAATAAGCACATTTTTCTATTTTTACTTTTAATATTACTACTATTATTATTAAAATTAAATCCCCCAGCCACGCAGTACGAATATACATATATTACCCTAGTTTACCATAGTTCCACGGATAGATAAAACAATAGAATTGGTAGATCGATCATGAACAATAAAATAGCTTGGACGAAACGCTTCTGTACTTCTAAAATTATAATCCAATAAATCATCTTCGAGAATAGATAGAGATTCTACCACCGATAATGCATCTGAGTTACTTCGCCAACTGTCAGAAAATAGCCCATTACCACGACCTACATAATTTAACCCTTTCCAGCCATACGATGCCATAGCAAATTTCCAAAAATGACCAGCTAATTCCACTTGCTTTAAATCCATAACAATTTCTTGTGAATGTTCTCTAGGTAATTGACCATAATACCTTTCTAATAAAGTATACCCGGATATAATTTGAAAATTACTTAGTTCTAATCCTTGCCCCTGATATTAAAAAATTAAAAAAAAAAAAAAATAATAATAAAAATAATAAAAATAATAAAAATAATATATATATTTAATATAAAAAAAAATAGTTATATATTTAATATATTAATTATTTAATTTATATATAAAAGTATATATATAATTATTTATATATAATTATTACTATTATTATTATTACTTACAAACTGAGCCAATAATTTCCCAATAGCACGATATACTTGAGTTTTATCCTTTGCTTTTGCTTCCTCATTTGGCTTATTCATATCTGAGTTTGAATCATTCATTTCTTTAACTAACTTTAAATCATCATCATCATCAAGTACCACATCTTGACTTGATTCATCCATTTGTCCATTCTTATCATTATTATTATTACTATTATTATTGTCAGATCTTGTCTTAGTTTGTAATAATAAATCAGATAATTTTTTAGGCAATTGATCATCGATTTCTTTTAAAACGACGTGGTGGTCATCATGATGAATGGATTGAGCAATAGTTTGATACCGATAAGCCAAATGAATATGAAGAATCCCAAGATTGTTTTTCCCGGCTGCTTCCTGTCCTATGGTGGAACTTGCTCCTGATGATAATTGTTTGTCCCATATTTCATAATAATTGGTAAATGAAGGTGGCATCGTTTCTAATAAACAAATCCGAAACTCTGTTCTTCCTATATGTTTATCGGGTAACCAGTTATTATGTTCATATAAATCAAGTTGTAAAGTACTAAATAGTTGTGCATGAAAATCTACTTGGAATTCAAATACTTCTGTCCACTTTTGTTCATCCGATATCACTGTCTGTTTCTTTTGATCTAGTTGAAGAATATATAAAAAAGAAATATATAAATATAATAATAAAAAATTAATGCTTCTACATATTGCTTTATATATATATATATATATATCTGTGTTTATATTTTATTCATTTTACCCCCCAAGGTAATTAAAAAATATGGTTTCTTTAGAGGAATTTTATTTAATATACAATCTAATATCTTCAACTACATAAAATAAAAAAAAGGAAAAATAAACTTTTAGCAAAATATAAATTAATAATAAATTGTTGGGGTTGTTATATATATATATATATATATATATATATATTTATTAATATTACTTTAAGAACCCCTTGAGGTACCAACTCCTCTTCCACAGAAATATCGTTAGTGCCTTGATTAAACATTAATATAAATTCATTATAAAAAAAAAAGTAAAGGAAAAAGTGAAAATTAAAAAATTAAAAAAGTGTGGCGGCGTATAAAATATATTAATTTTTTTCACTAAGATTTATATATCCAAATTTGGAAAGCGTTTCCAGTAAAACAATTCTTTCTTATATCAACTAAACTTTTTTTTAGCATTAGAATAAATCGTTTTATTATTAAAAAAATCTTATCATGTTTTAACTTTTTATTATTTATATTTAAAGCAATATTTTATTTGACAAAGTGTAAATAAAATATACAATATCTTTTGAAAATAAGTTTTTGAAAGAGTATATGGATATAATATATATATATATATATATATACTTGTATTTTATGATTATCTTGTAACTTATAAATACATCAATTTATTTAATAAGCTCAACCTATTCACACCTTTTATTACTGAACAAAGCAATTTCCTTATTGGAAACAAACCTTTTTTTCCCTTTCCTTTTTTTTTGTTTTTTTTTTGTTTTTTTCAATTAAAGTTCGTTTTACGGAGAACTTTAATATATAAATTTTTAGGACAATGAACCAAAAAAAATATAATAATAATCAAAAGTGGATGATACACGGGATATATATAGTATACATATATATATATACATATATATATATAACTATTTGGTTTAAATATTAAAAAAAAAAAAAAAAGAAAATTGAATCACTGATTACCATTCTATATTAGTAAATATTACAATTTTTTTTTTTTTCTTTGTATGAAATATTATAAAATGGTATTAATAAAAAAATCATGAATCCCTATTTTAACTATATAAATTTATCTAAATAAAAACAAATATAATAAATAAATAAATCGCTTTTTAATTATAAAAAAAAGAAATCGTTTTAATATAAATCTTTTTTTTTTTATGTACGCAAAGTTGATTTCGGAATTTAAGAACCACATCATTATGTAGCTTTATTATTGATAATACTACTTGTCAATTAAGTTGAATAATAAATAGTATATATATATATATATATATATATAAATTATAAACCTTGATAATAAAATAAAATAAAAAGTCGAGGGATTTTAATAAATATATATTTATATATATATATATGTATATATATATATATTCAAAGAAAACGATCTTTTCAACGAAAAAAAAAAAAAAAATTAAATAAAAGTATAGAGATTAAGTAATATAAACTATTATGCAAACAAAAAACAGACAAAAAAATACAAAAAAAACCCTCCCTTTTTTTTTTTTTAATATAACAAATTGATTATTTAAACTTACCCTTATTTTTTAATAAATCAATGCCTGTGGTTTTCCAAAGGGAAGTGACGATATCCTATATTTGGAAAAGTCTCTATTTTTTTATTGTATTCAATTATACCCAAAGTAATATATATTTACGCTTTGTTGTCTTATCTAAACGGTTACTTTTTTAAGGAGTCTGTGTGTGATCTGTTAACTTTTGACATTTATTTAATTCTTTTTTATTTTTCACTTTTTTTTTATTCTTTTCTTTTCTTTTTCTTTTCCCTTTCCTTTTTTTATTTTATCTTATATTTTTAAAAAATTTTGAAGAATTGATTTCTTTTAATTTTTTTTATTATTTATTTTGTATAAAGTTTTTTTTTTCTTTACTATTATTAAATATTATTATTTCTTCATTCATTTATTTATACAAATAGATATATAAACATTAGTAGATATATATATATATCTTTTTTTATTTATTTATATGTCAGCAGTAACTTCACCAGTAGCAAATTCACCATCCACAGTTTCATCTTATGTTTCATATTCAGACATGGAACAACAATCTCATGATCACCCTCTTTCGCCTAGATTAGTCGCCAATATACAGCCTATAGCATCCTCCTCCACACCGCTACCACCAAAAAGATCTGTATCACCTGACATAAATGAAATGACGATAGAAGAATTAAAAAAGGATTTATTAGATACTAAAATTCGTTTAAAAGAATTACAAGTAAAATCAAATAAGTATAAGGTAAGCAATATAGTCTCATCCTACAGCTAAAATGTATATACTTTCATATATTGATTACTCATTTTTTTTACCAAATTTTATTTTACCTTCAGTTGCTATTACAAAAAGACCATGACGAAAAGGAAGCTATGGTTCAAAAATTAAAGGAAAACTTGGGCTTAACAGCCGAAATGTTTAATACTATAGATGGAGATTTAAAAGAATCATGTTTTCAATTGATCAAACATAGAGATACAATTTTTAAAGAAATTCAAAAATTTGAAAAATCACATAAAATGTATGTAAACTAAAAATAGAAAGTAAAAATAAGAATGAGAGTATTAATCTTTTTATATATATTTATATTTATTTCTGAATAATAGTAAAACCATCCAACCTGTTTTAAAAAAAGCATATGATATTCAATTAGCGTCCATACAAAAAGAGATTACAGCATCGCAGCAAATTGTAACTAAATTAAATACTGAACGGGATAACATTATTGAAGAAATGGTGTTATTGAATACCAAAAATGCTGAATTAAATAATATGAATAATGATTTATCAAGACATATAGCCTGTAGAGAAAGTGAAGTACAAGCATTCATGGCGGGTACCTATTTTGTTAATCAACATAATCAACAACAACTATACCGTCACCACGGCGGTATCACATCTTCTTCGGAAACCTCCAGTACCAATCCTTCTATATCCACACCTGCCAGTCCTAATTTTACTATTGAACCTTCTATTTCAACTTCTTCTTCTAATAAAGATAATAATAGACAAAGTCGTCGAGCAAGTGCCAACTTACCATCTTCCAACCAATCCAACTTATTACCACAACCAACACGTCCTAATTCTTCCGACTTGAAAAAGTTTCAATTTAAAAATAAAAGTATGTTTGCTGGTCTTCAAACAACTAAATCACCTAATAATAATGATAACAATAAAAAGAAAAAGAAAGAAGAAAATAATATTAATATCAACACCAACACCAATAATAATGAAGATAATATTAAAATAAAAGATCTTGTTGATGAAGATAAACGTCACCAATTTCAACAACAACAACTTCAAGCTATCCTTACCATGGAAAAAATAAAAACAATAGGCCATCACCAATTTGCTGAAACCAAGTTTTTAAGACCAACTAAATGTGAAATATGTCATGAAAAAATGTGGAGAACAAGTGAATTAAAGTGCCAAGGTAAAAAAGGGATTTATTTTATTTATTTAATAATAATAAAAAAAAAAAAAGGGAAAGAGAAAGAAAGAGAAAGGGGAAATGATCGAAAAAACTAGTTTTTTTATTAATTTTTAAACCCCCGCTTTTTTTTTTAATATAATGAATATTATGCAGCTTGTTCTATGGTTTGTCATTGTAAATGTGCTACTATGATTGTTGAACCTTGTAAAAATGCCTCTGCTTTACATGTTAAATTACCCTCTAAACCACAAAGTAAGTGTGGATAAATTTAAAGATATATAAAAAGAATAAATCAAGTATATATATATATATATATGCTAAAGCAGTTGTAATTAATTGAATTTACTCTTTTATTTATTTTCGTATATTCTAGAATCTATGTTTGGTACTGACCTTGCATTACAAGTTAAAAGTGAAAATAGACAAATCCCTTATATTGTTCAATGTTGCATTGAAGCTGTTGACCAGCGAGGACTTGATATGGAAGGCATTTATCGAAAGTCAGGTGGATCAAGCCAAATGAAATTAATTCAACAAAACTTTGATAATAATGAAAAAATCGATTTAACCGATGCTACCAAATGGAGTGATCTTTGTGCTATTACAAGTGTTTTAAAACAATATTTTAGATCACTTCCTAATCCTTTATTTCCTTTCGAATTTTATAATTCTATGATGCAAGCTATTGGTAAGTTTTTGTGAAAATATATTTCATCTTTAAAAATAATCGTTACCGTCATATTTACCTTTTTTATTATTATTATTTTTTACTAGATTGTCATGATATTAATGAACGTATTGACCAATTAAGAAATGTATTAAGTACAATGCCAAAAGAAAATTATATGACAATTCGTTATTTAATGGAACATTTGGAAAGGTAATATACATAAACATAAATAAATATATATAGACATATAATAAAAAAAATTATCCTTGATTATTAATTTTTATAAATATATATTATCATTATTATTTATTAGAGTTCAAAATAATAGCCGATATAATTTGATGGTGCCAAAAAATATAGCCACAGTATTTGCCCCATCCTTAATCCGTCATCCTGATGAAATGCGTGATATAGCTGAAATGAATCATAAAATTCATGTGATGAGCTTTATTCTTCAATATAGAAAGGAATTATTCGATACTCTACCTCCATTACCACCAAAAACAACCTCACCTACCACCACCACCAACACCTCTACAACAATTGCCCGATAATTTTTTTTTCTATTTCCTATCTATTTTATATACTTATTTATTTATTTATTTATTTTATAATGTTTTTATACGAGTTTTACTATTACTTTATTTTTTACCTCTTTCTACATCTACCGCTATTATTATATTTTAATTCATTAATTATCGTAATAATAGATATATACATATATATATATATATATATATATATAATTATAATTATTATTCATATAAATAAAAATTACTGTAAAGTCTTTCATTAATAATAATATAATAATCTGTCTTTACATTTATTTGTTTATTTTAATCTTGTATAATATATTTATTACTATTAAGATAACCGTAATATGCCGTTATTCGCTAATATATAAAAAAAGAAAAAGAAAAAAAAGATCCAATATACAAAGTTTTAATCTATTATCTTTCCTTTCCATTTATTTAAATCGTTTAAAATAAGATTGGGTAGTAGTTGATTGTTGCATTCTAAAATCAATAGCGGAAACACTACGAGCTGGAGGTTCAATTGTCCCATCAAAAGGTGATGCCATGATTTCTGTTGATTTTCTACCAGTTGGTTCCTCTTGAGTTTGTGTATCATCTCCACTAACAAATTTATTAAATCTACCTTCTATAGATCCCCATAATGAATCGAGTGTATTCTTCTTAAAGGTTGGTTTTAACCAAGATGTCATATCACGTCTATTTTTTAAAGCGAAAAAAATAAATAGCATTAGTATCATAATAATTATACACCATAAACATATATATATATATATTACCTAGCTTGTTTTTTTCCAGAGGATTCACTACAATATTCTGATAATTCTTTTATTTTTCCAGAAAGATATTGATGTAAATAGGGACTATCCTTGTTAAAAGACTTTATGCATTGTTGAATTGCATCACAATATCTAGAAGCTTCATTAATTAACCCAATATCAGCGAGCCACCATGCATGAACTAATTTATAACCTTGTAAAAATGGAAGACATTCGCCACTATTACCTGATCGAAGGGAAGAACCAAACTCCATCAATTCTGTTAATAATATGTTTTCTTCTTCTGTTATAGAGTATCGTTCAATTTGATTGGTTCCTAATAAGGTGTATCTCACATAAGGTGTATCCAAACCTGAAAAAATAGATGATTGTGGTGATAAAATATAACTATATATATATTTAAAAGAAAAAAGTATTATATATAGATACATAAGTAAATATACTTTAATATTTATAACAATTATTATTATATGTGTTATTATTTTACCAAATATGAGCGGCATAGACCCACCCATGTCGTATTAAAATATCACCAAGTGATGTGATGGCTTCAAAATCTCTTGCTGTACGGTTTGCAAGTATTAACCCAAGTGTTTCTTTCCATTTACTTAATTCATGTTCTTCAAGTTGAGGAGTAGGCGGTTGTTGTTGTAAAGGATTACCTAAAGTACTCTTTTGTTGTTTATCTGTGGTGATAAATTCAGACACTAATTCATATAAAAAATAAATAAATAAAAAATAGAGAGAAAATTGATTAGTCACATCTCCACAATATATATATAATATAATTATATATTTATATTTATTAAACTTTACTTGCTGTTGCACCAGAACCAGAAAAGAGAGCATACAAGACACGAAGAGCTTGACGATTCCCTGTAATATTATGATATACTCTTTCTTGTTTTAAAGCTGCAGACATTGCCAAGTCTCTTTGTGTAAAGCTACGAACCACAGTTTGCCAAAGTTCTCTATCAACACAACTACTAATCACCAATGCATGAGACCATAAATCTTCTTGCATAGCATAGATGACTGCACCTCTACGATCTCCTTGTTCAAGATAATTTTGTAACTTGTCAAGTACTACTTCTGATCTATCATCTTCTACTGTTTGCCCATTTTGTTGTTGTTGTCCATCATATAATTGACCATTATAAGCAGGTACACTAAAAGAGTTTATTTCATTATTTATTTCCGTTTTTGATTGAAATAAACTAGTAATATATTTCATAGATGTTTCACTAAAAATAAAAAAAATCGTATTAATAAACATTCTTCCTCTTCCCCTTCTATTATTATTATTATTATTATTATTATTAAAAGAATAATAAATAAATAAAAATGATATATACTCTACCTATCCAATAAAGATCCATCATGTTCAATCATCATTTTAACTAAAGTCCATAGTAATATTTTGGTATTCACATCCAGTGGATTAGCTGATGCTTCATTTTTAAAGTCATTGATACGTTGTTCCATAAATCCAATTACTTGTTTCTTTTTATTTTTGATACTAAAGTTAGGGTCAGATAAAACAGGACTAACTGATAATAATGATTCATCTAACTTCTTGCTCAATAAAGGATGGTTGACTAAAATATCTTTGAGAGATTTAAGTTGAATAGCTCCAGGTAATCTTTTTGGTGTTGTATTATTACTACTATTGTCATTATATCCATTCCCATAAGCATTTGTGTTGGCATAGTGTGGTTGAGTACTACGTGGAAACATCATACAAAGTTTACCTCCAAATCCAAAACTGACTAGAGGTGCACCCATATATCTTTTTAATGGGTCTTGTGAAACTGGCAATCGTGCTGATGCTTGTTGTTGTTGTTGTTGTATTAAATTAGACGAGTAGCTTAATGAATTTGTACTTTCAATGTTGGCTGTTGGGGTAGAAGTGACATCATAAGGATTAGGAACATAAGATGGTTGATGATGACTATCCATAGTTGATGTAAAGTTGTTGTTAGAAGTATTATTGATGATGGTGTTTGTATTCGTATAAGATGCTGGATCATATGCTGAATTTGATAATGGCGTTGTTGTTATTGGTATAGAATTTCTATGCTGATAAGGTGCAGAATACAATGAATTGCTATTGGAAGGCGTTAATGGTCTTTGATTGTTATATAAAGTAGGTGTGACACTACGTTCAAGTGGTGGATTGTTTTGTTGCTGTTCTTGCTGATAAATAGATGAAAAGGTAGGTTGGTTGTATCCTTGCTCTTGGACAGGAGGCGAATAGGCACGATTATAAGCTGATTGAGCATGTAAACTAGTTGATGTAGATGCTGATATTGGTATATTATTAATAGGTGTGGGTGTTCTTGACTCATTTATAACAAAAGGTGTACCACATTCTTCACAAAATTTAGATGCTTGTTTATTTTTTGCTTGACATGAAGTATTTACACAAATTAATGGAGTAATATTTTCAGTTCCAGATAACTTTGGTGTACCACTACGTGATAAATTATTTATATTATTATTTATAGTGATTCCATTATACGTATTCACATTCTCTACAGGTGACATTTGTCTACTAATTGTCCCTGAAGGGAAATATGTTGGGCCGTAAACTGACGTAGTATTCGTGGGCGGCGTTGTTGTTGCATTATAATTTGAATAATCTGGCAAGGTATTATTATTATTAAC
Source organism: Cunninghamella blakesleeana (assembly GCA_017871115.1). Lineage (NCBI taxonomy): Eukaryota > Fungi > Mucoromycota > Mucoromycetes > Mucorales > Cunninghamellaceae > Cunninghamella > Cunninghamella blakesleeana. The sequence continues at coordinate 90,753 of JAFCIZ010000008.1, forward strand.
CTCTGGTTGAACTTGTAAAACACTATTTTGTTTATCTCCCAAAATTAAATCATCCAAATCGTCTGTTAAATCATTCATAACTTTACCGCTATCATCATTAGTGATGGAAGTAGTTGTGATTGTAGTCACTTGTGAAGTACCATTTATTATAGATTGATCATTTAAATTCTGCTGATCATTTACATCCACTTGATCCCATTGTTGTGAAGTTGATTTTATTAATGGTATACTTGCCTTCCTTTCTTCTACAGAATAGTTTACACTATTACTTATTTCATTTCCAGTATTATCATTGTTATGTACTTGAGTTGATGATTCATATACAACGCTTTCTACCTGATTGGTATTAGCTGTATCATGATTAATTTGTTGCTGTTCTTCCACTTGTGCTATACCAACTGTTTCTTGTGGAGCACTATGTATAGAATAATCTAAAGAATCACCTTGACCCACTTGATGAATAGAAGTTACTGTAGTTGTTATATTTGCTGTAACTTCAACTGTGGACGATATATGCTGCTGTTGCTGTTCTTGGCTATATTGTTGAGTCTGAGTAGTTGTACTAATATCATTATCCATACTATTGGCTGTAACTGGTACTGTTCCAGATGATTCGCTTTGTAAATTAAAAGGATCAGGATTATACTGCTGAGAATTATAATACTGAGGGTCATAACTATTATAATTATTACTATCATAGGTATATTGTGAATAGTCATATTCTTGGCCCGTATTTGGATCATAGTAATGATATTGACCTTGCTCATCATAATAATAATGGATATTAGGATCAAACTGCTGCCATTGTTGCTCCGTTTGTTGTTGTTGTTGTTGTTGCTGTTGATATTGATGGCCATATACTTGAGTAGTATCTTGTTGAAGAGAAGATGGTTGATATTGTGTACCATCTTGATATTGAGATGAAAATGAATCTGTTGCAGGGAATTGTTGTTGGGATTGTGATTGAGATTGAGGCTCATATATATTTTGTTGCTGATATTGTTGCTCTTGTAGATTTGAAGAAGTCGTTTGATCCGAAGCTTGATAAATACCTTGCTGTTGTTGATATGAAGGAGAAAAAAATAGAGAAGAGGTATCTGTATTTCCAAAAAGCGAACTAACATCATTTGTAGGATGGGTATTTTTATCCACTGTAGGTTGTTGTGATGGACACGTAGGATTGGTAGAATTTAAATTAAAAGGATCATTTTTACCATCAGAAACACTATTAAATGGAATGGGTTGATCGTTTACTGTATTAGAGGAAGTCATTATGACAAACAAATAATCAACGTGACTAAAAAAAGAATAGGAAAGAGAGCGAAGATTAATATATTTTTTAAAAAAGCTCGAGTAGCATTATTATTAATAATATTATTATCGCTTTGTATAGATATCAATTTATATTTTTTATTCTTTTATTTTTATACCTAATTAAATCTTTTGATCCAAATTATATTTTTTAAAAATAAATAAATTTATATCTGTACAAAGGGTGAAAGAAAAAAAAGAAAAAGAAAGCGGATAAAGAAAAAAAATGAGCGTTGGGCATTTTTTTATTTTTCTTATTCCTGATCATTAAAACTCCGCGTTTATTTTTTTTGATTTTCGCCCATCAAAAAATACTCGACTGTGCTACGCTATACAAATCAATTATTATTCAGTATTTTAATATATATAATATGAAAATGAATCTATTTATATAAAAACATCAATTTGATATTAATATAAAACTAAAGGATATTAAAAAAAACGCTGCCCGTATAAAAATAACAAACAATGATAAAATTATCAAATCAACTGATATTGCAGAAATTAGATTAGATCATCATACCAAAGAGAAAAATATGATTAAAATTCGCTATTTTTTTTTAAAAAAAAAAAGAACAATGGTGCACTCACCGCCTATTATAACATATGTATATATTTACATTAATGACAATTGGATATATAAATATAGACATATTAGGAGAATATATCTAATTCAGATGATATAATCACTATCGAAAATATCATTGGATCCTTTTTTTATTGAAAGAAAGAGAGAAAAAGAAAGAACTTCAAATGATAATAAAAAAGAAAAAAAGAAGAAATCAAGGCTCTGCTTTTATAATCTGTGCGCGCAATAGCTATTAAAAAAAACGTATGCTAACCCTAAAAAAGTAACGACTCAACATTTGTTATTACCCCAAATTAGACTTCTTTCAATATTTTTTATAAGACAGCAAACTTTCATTTTTTGACATATAATTGTTAAAAAAAAGGTTTGTATTTTAAAAAAAAAATTATAGTTTTTATTATTATTACCCAGAACAATGATTCTATTTTATTTATTTTTTCACTTGTGATATTCTTTTTTGGTTCCAATATTTCTACTCACAAACACGTTTTTAGCTTTATTTTATACTACAAACTGGCATTTTTGTGAGATTTTCATGCTACTTTCGGAGAAGTAAGTGCTTTGTTACACGGAATTAGTTCAAAAATAACAAAAAAAAAATACAATTCGTAAAACCATTTAATAAAAACAAAAAACTATTAGAATTTTAGTTTTATTTATTAACACTAAATAAAAATAACTATAGATATAAATTAAATGTTTATTTTTTTATTTTTTTAATAATCATCAAATATCAATTTTATTTAAAAATAGTATTATAAAAGAGCATTGTGTACAATATTGCTGCACACTTGGGAAACCGTAACCTTATTCCTTATTTAACTTCGTCCTCCGGATCTTTAAATTTAACCAATTGAAACTCCCACAGACTTATTAATTTTTTAAGAATCAATTTCTCCACCGAATTTTGTACCTTTTTTTTTTTTTTTCTTCTTCTCTCCTTTTTTCTCTTTTCCTCTTTATTATTTTTCGTTACTATTATTTTTTTTTTCTTTTTCTTTTTTTCTTTAACCCTCTCCTTTCCTTTTTTTCGTTCATTAAAATAATAATAACAACTAAACAAAATGATGTACCGAGATACATTAAGTCATGAAAACTATACACTTGAATTAGCATGTTATAAAGCATTAATTGCACTTAGCGCATTCTCTTTATTAGTGTCACTTGGTCTTTCTCTTAAATTTAAAAGCTTTTTACCCAATGTTCATTTAACTGTTGCAGCATTCAATTTCCTTGCCTATTACGTACTTACTGAAGTTATTTATACTATTATTTTTGACGAAGGTGTTTATTTGCTTATTTACTATATCAGTGTTTTATTAGATTATATGGCACGCCTTTTTGTTTGGTTAGCAGCAGTGGAAGTATTCAGATTAAATCCCAGAAAACCTTTGATTTGGATTTTAGTTTACCTTATGTACCTTTTAGCTCTTGGTCTTATTGGTGTTGAAGGTGTCTGTGTTGTTGTGCTCGGTATTGTTCAAATGGTATTAGGCGAAACAACAAGTCCCGTTATTTTAGAAACTATGGCCAAATCCAAATTAGTAGCTTTATATTTCCCTTGGGCATTTGTTGGCTCTGTCTTTTTATTCTTTGTTTTCTATTACAAGACTGTAAATCATTTCTATGGTACTTTTATCCTTTACTACATGATTCTTGTTCCTGGATTATTAGTTTTGACTATTAACGAAAATGTTTTATCCAAGACCGATCAAAATGATGTACGTTCCGCTTTTATTGCTGAATTTGTTGTTTATCGTCTTGCTTATTTGTTGGCTATTGTTTGGGGTTCCCTCTTTGCCAGTCAATGGGCTAAATCCAAAGAAGTACGTCAACCTGGTGATGTTACTGCTGATGCTGTAGATATCGATATTGATGACTTCGATGAAAAAGCCGAAGCTTCACACTCAAGCCGTGTTCATATGGTTTAAAAAAATGATCAATCAACTAATTAATCAATTCCATGGACGTATATCCAAACAATAATAAATAAACCCATACTATTTATCACATTCTCTTTTTATATATTATTTATTACTTACTTTTTACTATTACTCATTCTTATTTGCATCATGTATCATAATATCATTATGTAATTATTACTACTTAGTGTTTGTTTACTTGATGTAATCAGTGTTTCTATATTTAATAAATAAAATAAATATACAGCATATTTGTTGCCAAGTTTTTATCGTCACTTTTTTCCTAGTCTTTGCTATTTACTGTAAAACGGTTATAACTTTTTTTCATACTTGCTTATTATCTATTAAAAGAGAGCGCGAAAATAAATTGTCACTTATATAAAACAAAATAAAAAATTATTTTAGTATTTTACATATACAATAATATAAAATAATAAATAAAAATTAATGGAAATTTTTCAAAAAAATTTAAAAAGGGAGGCGTTATGTCTGTTTTGACAAAATTTACTATTAATAAGAGGAATAGATGAAAGATTGAGATAATGTTTAAAAGAAATGTGAGAGCTTCAGTGAATATTAGTTTTCATTCTATTAGTAGAGTGATTTAATAAAAATAAAAATGAAATAAAATAAAAATTTAAAGGAAAAGAAAAATTAAAAAACTCAAGGTAATAAAATTATATGCAAATAAATTTTAAGGTCAGTGGAGTGTAGATTATTATATAAAAACGATAATTATAATAATAAAAAGTAGGCTAAATAAAATAAAATGAAACAAAATGAGTTGAAATATATACTACTTTAAAAAATATTTTAAATAAAAATAAAATAAGATGATTTAGTTGAGAGATAAAATAATTTTGGCATGATAATTTAAAATAAAATTGGTTTAGGTAAATAATATATTATTATAAAAATACTATTAATAATTTAACGAAAAAAATATACACAAAAAAAATTTTATAACCTATATATATTAATAGAAAATTTAATTAAATAAAGAGATAAGAAGGAATAGAAGAATAAGGCAAAAATTTGTAGGAATTTGATTGTAGAATATAGGTTATAGAACTTTGGTTGTAAAAAAAACATATGCTTTTTTGTCCATCAGCAACATTGCCTTGGGAGACAAAAGTGTAAAATTTTTTCCCAATTTCATTTATTAAATAAATACTGCGGATATTAAAATTTGCTGCCTGTTTTTTTAAATAAAATATTAGCAAATCAAGAAATATTTTGCATAATATTAAAATGTTAATGGATAAACTATCATTATAAGGTATCATTTTGATATATATTATTATATTAGTAAAAGGTGTACATTTCATATAAATTATATTTTCATTTATACATTTTACATAAAAGCATCAATTATCTTGTAGAAAGAGTATATTTATTATTTATAAAATTAAAGTATCTAGTAAATAACTTTATGGGTATGTAATTGTTTTTTTTTTTTTTTTTTACAAGATGAAAAGATTGTAAAAAAAAAAAAATTAAAAAAAAGGAAAAAAATATTTGTACCAGTTTTTATTTTTATTTCTTTATAAAAGGAAGGAATAGTATAACCTTTTTTTACCTTTAAATTAATTGGTAATTTTTCGAGCTCATCTTATGAAAAAAAGCTATGCTATTTATATTTGATAAGTTTAGACCAATTGGTTATTGCGTTACAAAAATAAACATTAAACTTGATACTAAATTTTAATTTAATCTATCAATATTTAACATCATCATATGGACATTGGCTTACATATAATTAATGACTATACAAGTGATATAATAAAATTTAAAGTCAATTAAACTATTGTATATGGATAGAATTGAATATTTAACTTGGTGGTTAGTTTTTGATTTGACTAGTCTATACTTATGACCATTGTATCAAAATTAACCCATATATAGAATATAATTATGTTTACAATATATTAAAATTTCAAAGCAATTGGTCCATTGATTATGCAGATAAAAAACATTTAACATGAAATACTATTCAGTGAATAAATTTTACAATCTTTTAATTTAAATATTATTTATATTTATGAAGGTAAAGAAAAGTGAAAGTGAGTAGGAATAACATACTATAAAAAAAGTAAGAATAGAAATATTTAGCTTGCGAAAAAAAAAAGAAAAAGAAAAAGAAAAAAGATTAAAAAAATAAAGATTAAATACTCTTCATATAGATACACATATAAAAATAATTTGATTATATTATATAAATGAGAGACTATAATATAATCAAGAATAAAAAATATTAATTGATAATCTGACAATTTTATATTATTTTTATATATTGTTAATTAATATTTAACGCGAAATATATGTGTAAATAGATAATATTTTAAAAAAAAGAAAAGCGAAGAATATGATATGAAAACTAACATTATTTTTTTTTTTTTTACAATTGATGGACTTATGCTAATATCTCATGTGATGCCATAAACTGAAATTTTTTTGTGACAGAGCTTTTTTTTTTTTAGTGTGGTCAAATTTTATTAAAAAAAGTTTAAGTCCGCTTTTTTTTTACTCTCTTTGCTTTTCTTTTCTCTTTTTTTTAAGGATTAAAATAGAAAATGTAATAATAATAATAATAATAATAATACCAATAAACAATAAAACAATATTATTTATATTAATTTTGTTGTCATATTAAAAAAAAACTAGAAAATAAAATAATATAAATTTGTAATTATATTAATCTTTCTTTTTTTACTCCTTTTTTTTTGGTGTTTTGATTTTCGTAACAACTTTTTTATTTTTTGTCACCTATTTACTTTTTATACACTATTGCTATCATCCATTATAAAGAAAGAAAAAAAGTAATACTATATATAAAGATTATTGTATGACAAATATAAATAAAAAAAAAAAACATCAATAATCTCGATTTGTAACTAATTTTCTTTTCATTTATTTTCTAATATATCTGTTATATAGTACATCTTTTTAGCTTAAATCTTTTTCACTCTAAATAAATATATACATATATAATGGCAGATTCACTCTTACTGTGTAGAACATTATATGAAGCTGGTTGGAATTGTTGTTCTACTTTAGATTTAACTTTAAAAACTCTGAATAACATTCCTATTCAAGAAGAATCAGTAGCACGAACTTTAGGTATGATGGTACGTACACAATCTTCGGCTGGGCATGGAAAATCTTGGAATATTGCTAATTTTGTAAAGGCTGTTAATATAAAGGTAAAAAAAAAAAAAAAAAAAAAAAAAAAAAAAAAAAAAAAAAAAAACATAGCTATATAAACAAATATATAGACGTGGAGTATAAATTTAAAAAACTAAACTATTAAAAAATATATATATTACTATTATTATATTTATTATATATGGTAGAATGAACAATTACAGTGGGAAGTAGTCTTTCGATCAATTGATCATCTTGATTTTGCTATTAGCGATGCTGCGGGTCTAAAACTTTTATTTGATGCGTGGTCTTCTTGTCAAAATGTAAGAATATATATATATAATAAAATAAAAGGGGAAAAGGATACAATAGAAAAAAAAATAAAGCAAAACTAAACGGATTCACCATGTATTTTATTATTAATTTATAGAATAAACCATTTCCTATAAATTTATTCTTTACTCCTTGGACAAATGTACGTGGACAACTTAGTATCCTTTATCACATGATATACAGTAATTCAGATCTTTTAGTGATGGTTCAACAAGCATTATTACCAACAACGAAAATAATTCGAGATACGGATATTCAATCATTGTATGTTAGCGTTAGAGCAGAATGCACGCGTCTAGCAAATCAACCTTTAAATTGTTTAGAATTGGTGAATACAATTATACATCTAAGCGATACCATAGTTTCTGATGATATTCGAATTTTAACAGATCGACTTTCTATTCAAGCACCAGAATTATTACTTTTAGGAATGGCTCAAATACAGCCTATACAAAATCAACTTCATCGTGATACATTACTTAAATTGCTCAACATATTTTTAATTGGACATGCAAATTCAAATTTGGTGATTATTTTATTATGGAAATTATCTTCTGGGTTATTAATAGATGGTTTTTTGGCGTTATATAAAAGAGATCCTTCTTCTATATCGCGTATTTTGGATGTTTCTCAAGATGCAAAGGTAGATGATAATAAGAAGAAGAACAGGGGAGGATAGTAATTATTAATGTCAGTTTCTTTTTCTTTTATTATTACTATTATTAATTTGTTTTAGATATTGGTTCATGTTCTTAAAGTTGATGTTCCACACTTTTCTTTGGATTTAGCTTCTTTGGCTGCAAGACGACAATATTTGAACATGGAAAAATGGTTACTTGAAATGTTTGCTAATGATAAATCAAATGTGTTTGCTGCTAGCTGTATTGACTTTTTGGAAAAGAAATATTTAATGGAAGTAGCTCAGCAACAAAATGTAAGCGGAATATCAAGTCTTCATTTATCAGTTGATGTTATCAGGATTTTCTTTCGTGTTTTGACTGAAAAGTAAGAATTTCATATACATTTATTATATTAATACAAAATAGGAAATGGAAATATTCTGATGGTATATTAACTTATTTTATTGTTGTTATTACCACCCTTTTTATTTACAGGGTCGTGCAACCATTTGAAAAAACTAAATTGGCAAAATTGATTCAAGCATTTACAAAGATGTATCCTCAGATTACTGAAAACATATCAACCCCACCTAAAATGACACAAGAAAATAATGATATGGAATCCGCTCGTGCCTATGCTCCTGATGTTGAAGAAACTGTTCGTCGATATTTTGAAGGACTTTATACAAAAGAAACTAGCCCAAGTCGTTTCGCTTCTTTGCTTAAAACTTGTCGAAATTCATCTGATCAAAAACAACTTGATTTTTTTTCTTGCACCATTCATACTCTAGTAAGTTTAAAAATAGTAATTGGATAAAGAAAAAAAGAAAAAAGCTATTAAGATTGACTATCTTTAATGCTAATCATATATTTATTATAGTTGGATGAAGCTAGATTTTTTGATCAATATCCTGATAATGAATTACTCGTCACTGGTGAACTTCTTGGTCTTTTAGTTGAGCATCATTTAATTTCTTATGCTCAGTTACGAATTGCTTTAAAATATATATTAGATGCAGTTAATAACAGTTCCGATTCAAAAATGTTTAATTTTGGTGTTCAAGCTCTTTTACAATTCACTGATCGATATGCAGAATGGCCTCAATATACCATGCTCCTTTCTAAAATCGATGGTTTAAAAGCTTATCCAGTTATTTCCAACAGTATCTCGTCAACATTGAAACAAATTGGAAAACGCGAAATTGATGCATCAACTCCAAATGAGGCTTCTATAGTTGAACATGATCATTCTGTAAAAAAAGATGATAATAAAACACCAGCTACTTCAGCTTCAACAACAGCAACAACAGCAACGGCTAGTCAGGATCTTGCACCAAAAGTATCAAGTCTATTAGAAAAATCAGCATCTGATGCTGCTCATGAACAACCTTCTACAGCTATACAGGAGCGTGTTTCATTCTTGATCAACAATTTATCCATCTCCAATTTAGATGTGAAAGGACCTGAATTACGTGAACTTTTACAATCCTCTACATGGCCATGGTTTAGTCATTATCTTGTAATCCGTCGCGTTAGTATTGAACCTAACAATCATGATTTGTATGTCTCTCTTTTAAACAAATTAGAATTGTCCCAATTAAACGACATTGTAGTTGAAGAAACATTGAAAAGTATTCATTTGTTACTCAAATCAGATACTATCATATCTTCATCTGCTGACCGTAAATTGCTTAAAAATCTTAGTATTTGGCTTGGCAAAATGACTATTGCAAAGAACAAACCCATCCGTCATAAAGATTTATCATTTAAGGTACAATAAAAAATAAAAATATAAAAAATAGAGTATAAAAAAGCGTGATAAAAAATAGAAACTTTATTAATTTTGATCTTCTACTATTTATCGTTAATTACTGTATTTACATTATAAAATAGGACTTATTGTTGGACGCTTATAGCAAGGACAGATTGATCGTAGCCATTCCATTATGTTGTCAAGTTTTACGTCAATCAACTACTAGTAAAGTATTCAAACCCCCCAATCCTTGGTTAATGAGCCTTTTGAAACTTCTTGCTGAACTTTATTGGACTGAAAAATTACGTCTCAACTTGAAATTTGAAATTGAACTTTTGTTTGATGCATTAGAATTAAACTTGAATGGTAAGTAGCTTTAAAAATAAAGGGAAAGAAGAGAAAAGAAAATACAGAATGAGAATAGAAAGAAAGATATGATATTTGATTTAATTTATTAACCTTTAATTTTTTTATTATTTACTTTTGGTTTATTTTTATTTTGGCCAAATGATAGAAATTGAACCTACTTCAATACTTGAAAAGCAAGCCCAACCATTACAAGAACAATCAAATCAGCAACAACAACAACAACAACAATCACTACATTCATTAGGATCTCAACCTTCATTACATCCAATGGCAGAAGGAAACTTCCCACCCTTCCCCGATCAAAAACAACAACGCCAAACTATTCCAAATAATCAATTACCATCGGATGAAAGACCTGAAGTGGATATCAGTCCCCTATTAAACAAGTTACAGTTTAATCCTGCCATTTCCCAATTTATCACTCAACAGCCTTTAGCCAAAGTAACTATCTTCCGCGCTATATCTGAAGCATTTGCTGATGTAGTACCACCAGTTATCTTAACATCTTCAAATATTGCTGCTATGTCTACAAAAGAACTTGTTCTTAAAGATTTTGCCACCGAACCAGATGAATTAAAATTGAAACGTGCTGCATATTCTATGATCCAGCCTTTAGTTGGCAATTTAGCCGTGGCTACTTGTAAAGAACCTCTCTATAATGCTATGGTTGGCACTATTCGTGAACACCTTATTCAAGCTGGATTACCTGAGGTAAATATTTTTTAAAAATAATAATGATGACAATGAAAAATAATGATGAATCGAAAAGGCAGATACTGATTTTGTCTTTTTTGAACTTTTTCATTGATAGCCGCTTTCTGATGATATTGCAACAACTATTGTTTCTGAAAATCTACAATTAACTTGTCTATTTGTACAACAATTAGCTCAATTACGTGCGATTAACGATATTGACAATGCTTTATCTATGGCCTACACTAATCGTATGATTCACAGAGAGGTATATATTAACATGTTTTTTTTATTATTTATTATTTAAAAAGAATAAGGATAATAAAAAAGTTAAATATAAAATAAAGTTAGTTAATTAATCTCTTTTTTTTTTTTTTACAATTATTCAGCAACAAGGCGGTATGTATTTTGACCCTCTTAGCCGTAAAAGTGCACCTCGTCCAATTCCTTTACCAACTGTATTAAAACCAAATGGCCCAATCACTCCTGAACAGGTACTTACTATATATACACTTGATTGAGATTAATACAATATACTAATTTATTTATTTAATACTATTATTTTTTATTCTTAGATGTTTATTTATGAAGCCTTTAATCAGCCTGTTAATATACCTCAACAAGCTAATGTTGGTCAACAAAGTAAGAATGATTCACTACATTGTAATGACAAAAATATTATTATTTTTATTTTCACAAATATTAATATACATACCATTTCTTTTCTTTTTCTTTTTATATATATTTACATATACTCTAGTTCCACAAGTTTCATCATTCCCTTCACCCCATTTACCGCCATTACCTCCAACAGATGCAGTTACAAATGCCAACGCATTATCAGTTAAATTAGAACAAATGCTCCTTGAAATGGATAAATTAATTCGACAAACCAATTTGCCATCACTTTCAAGTTTACCACCCAATCATGACCTTTTCTTATTGATTCGGCAAATACCTCTAATGATCTCACAAAGTTCTGCACCTTTACCATCCGTTTTGAATTTCGTAGAAAAAGTAGTATACATGTTATATGAAAGCAGCACAACATTTGGTCGTGAAATTTATGTCGTCTTTTTACAAGCTCTTTTTGAAATATCTCATGAAGTGACTCATGAAACACTTGCATGGTTTTTATATGCCGAAGATCAAGTAAGATTCAATGTTACTTTACCATTAAAATAATAATAATATTAATAATAACTCATCTTAATTTTATTATTATTATTGTTGTTGTTGTTTTATTTTATTTTTTGTAGAGAAAATTCCATCCCGATGTTATTAGTACTTTGATTCAATATGATATTATTCTTGCGGATGAATACGATGCGCACTTGGCAAAAATGATTCAAAATAAGGTTGAAAATTCTATTCCTTTTGCCATCAAGTTAATAGAATTATGCCTTTTGTCAGATAAACCATTTACCTTTTTGGAAGACCATTTCCTTACCATCACTGCACTTCGTCAGCAATTACAAGAAGATAACTCATTAACAATGTAATATTAAATTATATAAATATAGATATGTAAAAAGATGGTAGTAATAATATATGTATGAATTCATTTTTTGACAATTTTATTTCCGTTTTTTCTTTTTATTACATTTATATAGAGTTTCTCAATTTTTTGATATTTTGAATCAAACTATATCAAAATCTAATGTTGAAGGCAACAATGATACTTTGGTTTTAAATTCACGTTTACTATTTGCTGAATGGGTTCGCCTTTGTCAACATCCTATGGTAACAAATAATATATGTCAAACTATGGTTAAAAAGGTAATGGTATATATATATATATATATATGTTTATTTAATATTATTGCCATGTATGATTATTTATTTGATAAATATATACCATTTTACTTTATATTAGATCATGTCACTCACTCAAGATCCTTCGAGTTTATCGTCATTTACAAGAATGTGTACAGATGTTTGTGTAGAATATTATTCATTTAATAAGTCAACAAAATCAACAAATCAAAGACGTGCGGTATGTATGATTGATGGCTATGCCAAACTTATTGCAGCAATGGCCAAATTAAATAAAGAAGATGGCAACGAAGATTATAAATTTAAAATATTCAGCAACTCATTATCGGTAGCTGTTTTAGTTTTGGCTCAACATCATCAACAATTTGGGAATGAATTTAATCAAAAACCATTTTTACGACTTTTTACATCACTTTTTGCAGAAATGTACGATTTAATGGATGCTAACATGCTTTTAGCTTATAGGTAATGTTAATAATTAATTACAACTATAATAAGAAATTAATAATAACAATCATACTCATTTAATATTTTTATTTTATATTATTTACTTTAAAAAAAAATAGCGAAACATTACTTACAATTCAACCAAAAGATCTTCCTGGATTTGCTTTTGCATGGTTACAATTGATATCACATCGTACCTATCTTCCCCAATTACTTGTTACGGATGATAACAAAGGATGGGACATTTGTCATCGTTTGATTCTTGGTTTACTTGAATTCTTGGGACCTTTATTAGAACAAGAAAAATTAGATGTTGCCATCAAAACTTATTATAGAGGCTCTCTTCGTGTATTGGTTGTCTTATTACATGATTTCCCTGAATTTCTTTGCCATTATTACATTGCATTATCCGAAGCCATCCCCTTCTCATGTATTCAAATGCGTAATCTTGTTCTAAGTGCTTTCCCAAGAACAATGCATTTACCTGACCCCTTCACACCAAACTTACAATTAGATGATTTACCTGAATCAAAAATGATACCATCTTTGGATGATCGCTATTTAGAAAATATCACAAATTCTGGCATTGTTTCAGCAATTGATCAGTATTTTGAATTAAAGAAAAAGGATAATGAAGATGATAACATGCTCGAATCATTAGTGGACAAAATTATGAACGAAATTGGTGGTGCAGCATTAAAGCAGCATCCTAAAGGATTACAAAATCTCGGTGCTATAGTATTATATATTGGTGGTAAGGCTTCCATCTTGTTGTCTCAAGGTGAACCCCTTTCTGATAACTGCGCTGCTATTGCGTTATATAAACAATTATTATCTAATATGGTTTCCGAAGGTAATAAATATGTGTAGAGATATAGGAATACAAATACATTATAGTGAACTTTCTATTTACTTTCATTATTACCATTATTTATTAGGTCGTTATTTATTAATTGGCTCATTTGCTGACCACCTAAGATACCCTAATAGCCACACAAACTTCTTTAGCCAATTGATTCTCTATTTATTTGATAAAGAACAAGTAGAAATCAAAGAACAAATTACTCGTGTATTATTAGAAAGATTAATCGTTAATCGTCCACATCCTTGGGGCTTATTATCACTTTTTATTGATTTAATGAAAAATGATACTTTTTGGAAACATGATTTTATTCATTGCTCGCCTGAAATTGAACAATTATTTAGCAATGTATCAAGGTAATATATTTAATCATATATATATACATAAACGATATATATGTGATAAATTTTATAAAAAATTGCTAATTTTTATACTATTTATTTTATTTTTATTAGATCCATTAAACATGCTTCATAAATCAATTTATGCTATTATTCATACTTTTAGAACTTTTTGTAAATCCATAAATAAATAATTTTTGCTATAGTGATATATATTTGAAATATACAATAGAATACCAACATACCATGTACAAATAAAATGTATGTAATATGTTCCATTTTATTTTTTTATTTATCTGGCTGTTTACTTTTATTATACCCATATAACATGACCTTGTAATATAAGAAAAAAATAGATGGGCTAGCAATGATATCGGGTAAATTATATATAAACTGGATTATAAAATAAGCACTGATTATTTGTTAGACCATTTCATTGTTATAAAACATAAATAAAATAGAATAATAAAACTAATTATTTCAAAGTTATATATTTTTATCTTCAATGTGGTTGACTTGGTTAATTTAGTATTTATTGTTTATTTTTCTTTATTTCGAGGTTCATTGCTCTTTTTCTTTTTTAAAAAATTCCTTTTTAGGAAACAAGTGCTTTAATTGCTTCTTTTAATATTTTTAAGCAAAGCAATTTTTATTACTTTTTTTTTAAGTAAAAGACTTGTTTCTTCGTTTTTCTACATAATTTTTAAAGTAATAGAACTTTTATAAATTTTCAGCTTTTTCTTTTTTCTCAATAAAAATATATGGAGATATATATTATATTTTTGGTTTTTATTCATTATTATATTATTTGTTTATTTTAAAAATGATTCTTTTTAAATCACATATTTATATATATAATGGAACAAACTCATACTATCTTTTTCTTTTTCTTTTTCTTTTTTCAATATCTATATAAAATCATTTTCATATTTTTTATCAATCTTACTTTTTTTACTGTTTAAAATAAAAATAGATGTAAAATGCAAGTTAAAATTTTATTTCAACTAATGAAAATAGAGAGAAGATAAAGATTTTGTTATAACAAACAAGTTTTTTTTTTTTTTTTTTTTTTTTTTTTTTTTTTTTTTTTTTTTCATATTTTCATTTTTTCTTTTCCTTTTTACTTTTGAAATGGGTCCTGTACAACTGTGTTCATTTTATTGATAACTGATGAGACTATGACCAAACTAGACAAGATTTTACCGAATTATCTTTTTGTTTTAAAATGGTTAGAATTATATGATAATGTAACTTTATTTGTGATTTTTTAAAAACTAAATACGCGTACCATGATATGATTAAAATTTTGATATCTAAACCTTAAGTAATAAACCACTTTTATAAATATCTTATTTATACAATTTTAACTATATATAATTAAAATAATTGTATATTTAATTGCCTTGCTTAAATACTCGTTTTATCACATATATATTATTTTATATTTTATCTATCCTGTCACTCAGATAGGCGAAGTAGCGTCTGTTTTTTTCTGCAGCTTCTGAGACAACTACCTTTGTTTTAACAACCTTTCTCTTACTCTCTCTAAAAAATAAACTCTGTTTTAAATATTGTTAGCAATGATGCTCTCTGATTTTTTTTTTTTTTTTCGTTTGGCCTTGTGCTACTGATGTATAAACACCAAGGTGCTTTTGTTCCTTACCCGATTCTTATAAGTTTTTACTTTTTTTTAAATATAAATAGAACCAATTTTTCTCTCTTTCTTTCTTTTAAATTGTCAAATTTTTATAATAAATTATTATCTATTAAAAAATTATTGAACTTGTCCACTTTATAAATCATATTTTATAATTTTAACTTATTTTACTTATAACTCATTCAAATTACTGAATTTATCTATTTTTTATAACAAACTATATTATTTTATTTCATATTTTTATATTTATTTACTTAAATATTTTTCAACAACTCAAATTTAAATTACTTTTTAAATTTTTTTTTTATTATCTTTATTTTACATTGCGGTTACTGAAATCTCTCTTTAATCCTGCAAATATATTACACCTTTTAAAATTTTTATATTTTTTACTTCTGTTGCGCGATGGGTTCGCTTGGATTATTTTAAAATCCAGTCCAACACTTTGATTGGCTAATATTTTTCTAACATTTTTCTTACCACTTTTGATGTTAATTTTATTTAACATTTTTCATGCTAATTTTTATTATTATTTTTATTAACAAAATTTATATCACTTATTTCATAATATACTTATCAACACTTTTAATATCATTATTGATATTAAAAATGGAATATCTAATTTTTATTTTAGTATAAATACTCGACCTTTTTTTCAATTTTTTGAAAAAACTTTAGTTAATTTTTATTATAATAATAAAGTACTTATATTAAAACAAATAAGTCTATTAACTCATCTTTTTAGCTAAAGATTATATTTATTATTAATATTGTTGATTACTATCCAATATTACTTTATATTATAATATTATAATAATCGTTGATCTTTATCCGATATTATATTTATTTTATTTTATTTTAAATTTATTACTTTGTTTATATAATTGTTGATCTTTATCCAATTATATAATTTATTTTATTTTATTTTATTATTTTATTTTATTTTATTATTTTATTTTTATTTTAAACTATTAATCTAAACTAAGTTGTATCTACTTATAAAACAAGATACTGGTGCTCACTGACAACTAAACTAAACTATAAAACTATCTACTTTCCAAAACTATAAAAGGAAATTCTACTTTTCAAACAACCCAAAATTTACACAACACTTCTTTATTTTTACTTTGTTTTATTTTATTTTTTATTCCTTTATATTAAGTCGTTCTACTTATAAAACAGGAACTGGTGCTCACTGGAATTATATTATACATATCAAATATTACTTATAATACTCATTCCTCATTTCAAAAAAATAAATCTTAAACAAAAACCCACACAACAATATATTAATGCCAAGAGGCGACATCCTTTACGCATAAAAATAACATTTTATTTATATTTTTTAAAGCAATAAATAATAAAAAATCAATTTAAAATGTTTCTCTAAATTTTTATATTATTATCTTCATCGTTTTACATTGCAGTTACTGAAATCTTTAATCCTGCAGCTATACTACACTTTTAATTTTACTTTATTCTAACAATAATAACTTACCAAAAAAAAAAAAAAAGCGCGTATGTTCTTATGGGCACGTCAAGGATAATATTTTACCCGATATAAGGGTATAAAAAATAAACGGTTGAGACTACCAGGGGTCGAACCTGGAATCTCCTGATTCGTAGTCAGACGCCTTATCCAATTGGGCCATAGTCCCGTTAGTTGTAAGAAGAAGTGATCACACTTATTTGAAATCATGCTATAATGAGATTTTATTTTTTATTATTGTTTTGTATTGAAATCCTTCAAGATCCAAATTACAAAGATTTAGAAGTATAAAGTACATAGTTTAATTTAGTAGTAACCCAAAATAAAAGAATAAAAAACAGAACAAAATAATAAAATAATAAAATATAAATTTATATAAATTTATAGAATGAATCCAGCAAATGTTAGAAAATTTGATATCTGAAAGAGCAATTTTTATTAGAAAAAAAATCATGAAGTATTTTAAAAGGGGTTGAATTTGGAAAATGGATGAACATGAAAAAAGACTGAACATGAAAAATGACTTTTGATTTTTTAGTATTTTCAAACCCAGCACAGTTTTTAACTTTATTGTATTTTGGATTCCGATAGAAATATGCAAGTATAAATCAGGATTCTATTATAGTAATAAAGCTGCACTTTTCTTTCGCGTATTAATCGATACTTGGTTTTAGTTCTGTTTTTTTTTTTTTTATTCTTTTAGTTTGAGGTATTAGAATTGTTTTTTGTTGAATTTGAAAAGCAAAAAAGTTAATTTTATTTTTATTTTACTTTTATTTTATTTTATACTTATTGTTTAATTCGATCACTCGAATTGAATTAAACATATTGATAATATACTTTTTTTATTTTTTTACAACTCTTGAATTTAACCACTTCAAGTTGAAATACCATACATATCGATTAGCATCATTAATAGTAGTAATGATAATTAAAAATAAAATAAAATAAGCTCAACATTCAAAATAACAAAAAAAAGATTATAAAAATTGACAATGAAAAAAAGATAAAAAAGAGCAATGCTTTATCCCACATTTTTGTATATTATTTTTTTAATCTAAATACTTTTTTCTTCCCTCTAATATTTACGATATATAATAAAGTAAAAAAAAGTTTGTTTGAATTTTTAAAAAATATAAATTATAACTGCCTTTCACACAATATATGCCCAAATTTATTAGGATTAATATTACACATCATATTGAAAACATAAAGTTATTTTTGTAGCTGATTTTTTTTTTACAATTCAATTCATTTATCAGCTATTTATTTATTTGGTTATTTTAGTATTGAATTTGTCAAATTTATTTTTTATTCTTAACTCTTAAACCTAACCATTTCAAGTCGAAGTACCGTACATTTCATTATAAATAAAACTAACTGAAGATGTGATATTCATTCCAAAATAAAAAAAGAGAGAAAAAAATTAAAAAAAAGCTTGAGAAAAACTATATTTTCATGTTTAAATAAAACTTTAATCTTTATTTTACCTTCACCTTTACAGTTTTTATTTTTTATTTGTTTATTGAATGAAGACCATAAATATCTTCACATATAGAAGTGCTTTAAAAAAATTAATTGAATATTTTGAATTTGCATGAAAAGAGCTATAGGAACAATAATGATTTAAAAACTTAAAAATTTAATAGTATATTGATTAAATAAAATTAATATTTATTAATATAAAAATATAAAAATAAAACCAAAACATATATTTATATGCCCGTATGTACTACTATACTATAAGTTTATATATATATATATATATATATATGTGTGTGTGTGTGTTCCCCCGGTAATTATAATCTATTTTATAAAACATCCTTAAAATGCATAGATTGGCATGTATCATCATTACATATTCCACCATCGAGTTCAAATACACACATGCTCTTTTTACTATATTTCAACACCCCACTATTACCTGTATTAAACCCAAGAGAATTCAATACTGATGTATAATGCCCTTTTTTTTTCTATAATCAAATAAGATAATTTTAATAACATAAATGAAGCATATACCAACATATATATATATTTAAACATATACATATTTATATACATATATACATTCACAGTAATAATAATAATGATATATGAGTATATATGTATATATATATATTTATATTTATATTTATACATATATTGGCATATAAAGTAGATGTATTAAAAAAAAGATTATCAAGTTAATTTGTTATATAATAATTTTGCATTTTGCATTTAACATTTTACAATTTTTTTATTTTTTGTTTTTTGTTTATATTTTATATCTTATATTCTTATTTTCCTTACGCTATTTTTATTATCGTTTATTGGCTGTGAATGGTCCGTTGTTATTGGTGGTGTGTTATTAGTTGTTAGCTGGAGAGGTTTTTGTGATATTTGTGATGATGCACCAGTATTATTTATTAGGTGAGAAGGGTATAATTTTACTGAAGTTGTACTATTATTTTTTATTGCTTGTGAAGAGTTTTGTGATACTGGTGATAATGAGTCTCTAACCTAAAAAAAATCAATAAAATCAATAGAAAAATAGAAACAAATAATGAGTTTTTTTTAAATAATTTTATATTAAATTTCTATTACTTTTCATAAAAAAATGATCAAGCTTACCGTTGATATTGGTATTGTTTCTGTTTTTCTAGGATTATAAATTGAATGTATCTTTGGTTCATCCGATATAGTATGCGTTGACTGTGATGATGACAAAGGTGTACTTGGTAAACTTTTCCCTTTATTCTTTGAAAAATGTTTAATTCTATCATTAGAGTTCGTATCTGTACACAATTCTTTATGAGTGACAGGAATCTCAGGTAATCTATGATTCTATATATATATATATATCAGTATATGTCAATATCGATATTTTTATCTACATTTTACTTTGTTTATTTTATTTCACTTACGTTATTATATTGTATTGAGGAAGAATGTTCTGTTGATAACGTTGGGGTATGGTTTGTTAAATCAGTGGCATCTATAGTTGAGCCATTAGGCGCAGTTATATTTTGTGTGTTTGAATTTAAAAAAGAATGATTTGTCGTGGGTGGGATAGAGCTAGTCGTTATCATAGACCCTTGTGTATCGATAAATGAGGAATGATTTGAACTTGGTAGAGTGTAATTATTTGGCATAACAGGATCTTGTATATTTAAATTTGAAAAAGAATGTTTTGTAGATGAGGTCGAATTTTTTATTGTAGAAGAAGATAAGGGAGAGGAAGAGGAATGCTGATGTATCAAATTTTGTTGAGCAGATATAGGTAATTGCTGTGCAAAAGGCAGTAATTGTGTTATAAATGGAGATGTACTTGGTGGAGCTACTGTTGATTTATTATTATTGTTATATAACGAAGCTGTAGTTGGTGGCAGTGGCACTGATACTGGAGGATTGGGTGGGCTTATATTAGGTGCTATTATTTTATTCACTAAATTATTATTCTTTTTATAATTATTCCTTCCAACAGTTTGCTTTTTTTTTTCCTTCACTTTTGAAATGGCACCGGATTTTTTTGTTGATAAAGCAATTCTTCGTAATACAGATAACTTTTCTTCCGAGAGTTTATTAAGTTGAATATTAATTTCTTTCAACAATTTTCGTTGTTCTATTAATTCTGCAGCTGCTATTGTTGGATCCATAGGATAATCAATTTGTTTCATATTTGGTGAAGAAGGTGGAGTAAAAAACTTTTCATCATCGGAACTAGCCTTTATAAATGAATAAATAGAAGAAATGAGTAAAAGCCATTAATATAAATTAATAAAATATAAGACTTAATTTTTTTGAAAATAAAAATAATAATAAATTGATTATATTACCATTGTATACAAGTATTGTTCAAGAAGAATAAAAAGAAAAGAGAAGAGAAAAAAAAGTATTTTATTTTTTTAAGCAAGTCCCGCCAAAAAAAATTTTCAATTTCCGATTTTTTCGTGTTTGGTAAAAAAAATTCGCGCTGGAATTCATTTTTCTTCCTCTTATTTTTTTATTTTTACTTTATTATACTCTTTATATCTTTATATTCCCACTCTAAATTATTATTATTTTTTAAAAGTATCAATAAAAATATCAATAGTGTATAACCGATTTTCATGGTTAGAATCACTTCAGCGAGATATATTCAAGCTTATGAAAGAATCAAAAGAGATTCGTTACAAGGAAACTGTATTATATTTGTTGCTCCTGATGTAGATGCTATCTGTTGTTGTAAAATTTTACAAGTAAGTATTAGGTTTTTCTCTTTCTTTTTCTTTTTTTGTATAATAAACTATAAACGTAGTTTTATATTTAAAAAAATTGTTTTTTTATATCTGAATAGAGTTTATTAAAACAAGATATTATTCAACATAAAATTGTACCTGTATCTGGATATCAAGATTTACAAAAAGCAAATGATGATTTAGTAGTTAAGGATGAGCAGGTAATAATAAAAAAGAAAAGCAACTGAAAATCATGGATACTATAAATTTTGAACCTAGATTAATAATGAAAAGATTTTTTTTTTAAAAACCATATATATTTATGTAGTTACGTACCATTATTATGATTAATTGTGGTGGTCATGTTGATGTATCTGAAATTCTTAAAGTGAACGAAAACATAACTATTTATATCATTGATAGCCATCGACCTTTACATTTAGAAAATTTTGTTGGACGCCATAATATATGCGTATTCGATGATGATGATGAAAATGAAAAAATGGAAGAGTTAATCAAGATTTATGAAGAAATATTTGTATGATAACTATAATAATAACATTAATAATAACAATAATAACAACAATATAAATATTAATAATTAATGCGTATACTTAAATGAATTATATATATGTATATTTTTGTCGTTAACATAGTACCATGACTCTGATGATTCTGATATTGATAATACAACCGAAGAGTCTGATAATGATACAGAAGAAGATGAAGATGGAAGAGTACAAAGTAATCGACCTCGGCAACGACGTAAATTAGAAGATAGAATGGATGTAAATATAAATAAGATATAAAATTTTGTATATATCATATCATATATTAGATGCGAAAGAATTTCTAATTTCTATTTTATTTTTGTACTTAGAAAAGACAACGAAGACGTATGCATGAACAAAAATTACAAGAGTATTATGATAGTCTATATTATGCTAATTCATCTGCTGGTCAAATGTATATCCTTGCAACTCAATTATCAAAAACAAATAATGAATTATTATGGTAAATAAATAAAGGAATAAACGAACAGATGAACAAATAAATAAATGAATAAATACATATACATATTCAAATGATTATAACTGAAAAAATAGTAAAAAAGTATATATATATATATATATGATTTATTTACCATATATAAATTTAATTATTTCTATTTTAGGCTAGCTATTACTGGAGTTACAGCACAGTATATCTTTGAGCGAAATGATACAGCTAAATATTTAGAATATGTTAAACGATTCAGTGATGATGTAGCGTTATTCAATATGACTGCACAAACACCAACGCATTTAAATAAATCTGAAGATACCATTCAATGTGAAGATGAATATAGATTTATGTTATTTAGACATTGGAGTTTATATGACAGTATGTTTCATTCAGGATATGTAGCAAGTAAATTAGGTGTATGGAGAGAATTTGGACAAAAACGTTTAAATAATATGTTTGCAAAAATGGGGTAAAATTATAAAATGAATGTTTGAAAATAAAATATTATATATATATAAAAGGAATTTTTTTTTAAAATAATAGTTGTTCTTTTTATTTTCTTATATATATTTATAGATTTTCACTTCAACAGTGTCATCAAGTTTATACCCACATGGACATGGAATTGAAAAACATTTTACGTACAAAAATAGAAGCTGTGGCACCTTTATATGGATTAACAGATATTTGTTTCCCAAGCTTTTCACGTACTTATGGATGGAAATATAGATTATCAGCAAGTGATGTTGTGTATGCTTTAGCTACCTTATTAGAAACGAGCCCTTCAGCAGCTGCATCTTTAGGTGAATCCGTACAATGGAATAATGATCAAGATTGGGGGGAGTTGGATGATAATACAAATGACCATCCTGATGATTTGGGTAGTGTGCGAAGAAAATGGTGGATGCGGAATTTTTATACATCTTATGATTCTTTAAATAGGTATATAAATAAAATTGAATAATAATAATAACAATAAGAGATATAATAACGAAATAATAATGGTAAGAGCGGCTCTGAATATTTAACTAATTTATTTATTTCTATATATATATATATATATATATAGTATTGATGGTATTCAGCGTGGAATTGGATTATGTATGAAGATTCAAAAGGCTATTGTTAGACAAGGGACTTCCATTATTGATAAAAAAAATACAAGAACTTTAAAGAGTTTTAGAATGGTACTTATTAAAGATGGACCTGATTTACCTTTGTTTCAACATCCATTAACGTTATCTAAATTAGCATTATTCTTAACAGACGCATACCGAGTAAGTGTTTTTTTTTAAAAAAAAATAAATAAATAAAATATTGTTTTGTTAATTAGTAGTAACGATTAATCATTATAATTACCATTTTCTATTGTATTCATAGGAACATGGACGAAGGAATTTACCGTTTGTTATATCGTCTTTAGATGAGGAGCATGATTCATATTTAGTTGTTGCAAATACTGGAGCGCCTACATTTGGTGATATTCGAAAAAAGTAAGTATCGGTGAACTTTTTTTTATGACTCGAATAAATGTATATATTTAAAACACATTTTTACTTTTATCATTATTATTTATAAGCATTTTTTTATTTTTTATTTTTTATTTTAGTCGATTTGGTATTGCATTTCAAAAAGCTTCATCAGAAACAAACGCAAGAACTTCCTTTGATAGCTTCGAAACTTCAGTATTACAGATCCATAAAAATGATTTAGAACACTTTTTAGAAAAATTGTATATAGGCTCATCATAATCATTTATCATTATTTTCATGTATAAAAACTTTTTTTTTTCTCGAACTTTCCATCATCAATAATAATATCAATAAAATCTTTATATTAATTTCCAATAAATATCATTTTTGAATAAAAATCATCACGACTTAATTAATTCCACCAACAAATAAATAATCATTGCTATTAATATTTCTGAAAGTATGGGTAATTATTCGTTTTTTTTTTCTTTTACGGTGGTGGTCAAGTATAAATTGTTTTATAAATACATTATATATGTTGATCTGAAATTTATAATTTATTGAAACAGGATCTTTATTTCGATTAAAGGAAAGAGTGAACCAATAAGAAAAATGATGAACATGTATCAGGGTTGTCCAATAAATAATAATGATGTTTAGCCTAAGTATTTTTGTCAACCTATCAAAAAAAATTAAATAATAATAATAAAATAGAGTTAATAACTGCTGTTTATCCAGCTTTTTTTTTTTTTTTTTTTTAAAAAAAAAAAGGCTCACAGGAAGGAAAAGTTTGAATTCGGCGGGTAATTCATCTTCACTATATAATCGATCAGTAAAATAAATTCGCCTTAAACGACAATTAGCATGCACGGTGACTCTAGAAGTTTCGACATAATTGGTAGCATAAGCTCTTTTGACTAGATCTGCCAAATCAAACGTCATTTGATTCCAACCGGGTTCCAAACGTAAAGGCATAGTAGTGATTTTAGGTTTGACACGAGTAGCTAGTTGATAATTGGATGCACGAAATCGTCTTATTTGCTTTTTGTCATCTATAACTTGTATTTCAAAAGAAACATATCGATCCATATTTTTAACAATAAAAACAACATATGGTAATTTGATGCCCAATGTGGGTGGTGATGAACGTTGAGTAGATAAACCTAAAGGTGGACAAGTGATATAAGTAGTAGAAAGGTGGTTGGATATTAACTCTATAACGTTGGAACTAATCATTTCATCTTGTACGATTTCTATTCTTGATATAATTTCATTCAGAGGTTTTTTTTCTTTTTCTTCGTATTCTTCGCCTACTTCTTCGAGTTTATTATCATTATCTTTATTTTCTAGTCTATCTTTATTATTGCTGTTATTGTTGCTGTCCTTATCTTCTATACTTTTTATATTATTTTTTTCTGCTTCATGGAGTGTCCATAACTGTAGTGGTTCATTACTAATAGGATGTTTATGTTATTAAAATAAAGACTGATATATACATATATATATATATATATGTTCGTAATTTATATAACTTTTTTTTTTGTTATTTACCCAACACTATATAAAATAGAAAGAAACCCTGACTATGTTATAAATATATAAAAAAATATAAATATAAAAAATATAAATATTATAGATTGAATTATATGCTTAGAATTGATCTAGTTAAATAATAGAATTGTACCTGAAAAGTATTTCTAAACATTTTATTTTATTTTTAAAAAAGAAAGGGAATAATAAGTAAACGACAGAAGAATATGAATTTTTTATAAAAAATATTTTAAATTTTAATCTCAGCCTTATTTTTTGCTTGAAAAAAAAAAAATAGTTTTCTAGGGGCAATTGGGTTTTTTTTTCTCTCTTCCACTTATTTTTTTTAAAAAATAAATAGAGCAGAATAGAATGTTATCTAGACAATTGATACGAAATCAAGTACGTTATTTTTCCAATACAAAATATAGATTCAACAATAGCAATAATAATAATAGTAATAATGAGCAACATACAATGCCACCACCATCCGTTTCTAATAGACCTTTAACAGAACAAGAAAAAAAACAGTTGGAACCAATGATACGGGTAGATCAGTCTGGAGAAGTAGGTGCTTATTATATTTATAAAGGACAAATGGCAGTATTAGGTCGAGATAAAAATTTGAGACCTTTATTACAAGAAATGTGGGATCAAGAAAAGAAACACTTGGAATTATTCAGTGATTTGATTGGTGAACATCGTGTTCGTCCTAGTTTATTACGTCCTGTATGGGAGGTTGCTGGTTTTGCTGTTGGGGCTGGTACTGCATTGTTGGGAAAAGAAGCTGCTATGGCATGTACTGAAGCTGTTGAAACGGTTATTGGACATCATTATAATGATCAGCTTCGTGAATTATTTGAAATGAAAGATCATAATAAAGACTTGACCTATCTCTCCGAAGTAAGTTTTAAATGAAAATAAATAGTGTAGGATTATTATTATTTTTTATTTACTAATGTATATCTAATTATTCTTATTATCTTTTATATTGGATCATAACTATTTTAGACTATCGCTAAGTGTAGAGATGAAGAATTAGAACACCTTGATACAGCTGTCGAACATGATGCTCACCGTGCACCTTTCCACTCTGCCCTTTCAGCTGTCATTAAACAAGGGTGCAAAACTGCCATTTGGATTGCAGAACGTGTTTAATTATCACCTGATCTTTTCTTTTCTCTTCCCCCCCCCCCCCCCTACATTGTATTAAATATCATTTTTTTCCATACTGTTCATCACTCTTTTCTTGATAATATATAAATATATTTATCTAATCTATTTTTTTTTATCGTTGTCCAATGAATAAAAATAATACCAAATAATAATAAAATAAGAATCGTAATAATAATAATATTATTAAATCAATAAATTAGTAAGTAATAGTTGTAATGGTTGTAATAAAGGTGTAATAAAAGAAATTAAAAATATAATAATGAAAGATGGTATCTATAAATATAAATATTAAAAGAATGATTTTTTATGCTGTTATTTCATTTAAAAAATATATAATAAGCAACGATAACAGATATAACGATAAACAAAGTCATAAAACACATTATAGATGCTGATTGTTTGTCTGCCATTTTTTGAAAATTATGCATAGTTTTTCCAAGGATATTACCCGTATTTGAAAATTGATCATTCTATTGCATAATATATAAATATAGCTATTATTAATCCTTTTTCTTCTTCATTTTTACCATGATATCCTATTTATTATTATTAGCATTTCTACTATTCTAATATCTTACCATAGTATCTAATAAACCATTACCATGACGAATTTCTTCTCCAATTTTACCAGTAATCTAATAATATAAATATGCACCAATTGTTATTTAATAAATATAATGTTGTTTATTACTATTATTATCATTTTTCTTTCTTTTATTTTTTTTAAATAGTTTATATTATAGAACCTACGCTTTTTAATATATTCACTTTCGCAGATAATCCAGCAATACGATCATCATTTTGACTTTCAAGGTACTCTAAATCATTGTCATCCATTTTTATTTGAGTTGATCGATCAGGTGAGGATCGGGCACTTCCAAACATTGATGAAGACGGTGATGGTGTATGTTGTCTAGATAGATGATCTCCAAACAAAGCTGTTCGATTATGTAAATTTTGATAGGACCTAGAGTATTTTAAAGAAGAAAAAAGGAAGTTTTTTTGTTAATTAGTACTCTTTTATAATAAAAAAATGATACTAATAAAGAAAAAAAAACATAGTAAGAAAAATTTAAAATAATAGTATATACCTTACACTACTTTGACCAAATTGTCTTGACATAATAATAAAAATAATAATCTATTTTAATAAAAATAAAAAAGTTATGAAAAAGAAAAAGAGAGGAGAAAAAAGAAATCCACCAGATAAATTTTTCATCATAAAATAATTCAAAGCGGGAATTGAAATTGCCAAAAATTGTTCTTTTTTTTATTTAAAGATTAATATTCAGGTTAATTATTCATTTGTCTCCATAAATTATAAATAAATTGACTTGGTTTTTCCAACAGATTAATTCTCATAATATGGTTTTAAAAATAAAATAATTTGTATAAAAAAAATTATTATTACGCACAAATTATGTCAATTTTTTGGAGCCTTAAAAGGAAACCTACCATTCATAGTTAGTTGATTTCTTTTTACGGATTCCAAATATTTCCATAGTCAAAGTGTGTATAGTAAAACTCATAATAAAAACAAGATCTTTTTTTTAATGCATACTTTTAAATTTATCAAATTCATATACCTGCTTAAATATCAATTATGTATATATTATTATAGACAATTTAATTTATTTTAATAAATAAATAATAAATAAATATATTTAAATTTAACCAGAAATAAAAATAACTATGTAGATAAATCATAATCCTTTTTTTTTTTTTTTTTTTTTTGCAAGTTGTAAATAAGCAAATAAAGAACTTATTTAGCCACTCTTTCAGTTAAAGGTCTGATATATTTATCGTGGTAGTCAGGTACACCAATAGCTTTAGGAGCTTGTAAAAGAGTATCAAAGTAAGCTTGATAAATATCACCATCGTATTTAGCTATAGGAGCCTTAAGTACAAAATCAGGAAGACCCCAAGCATCTGTTAAACCAATAACTTGATGACGAAGGCTTTTACAAACGGATTTATATAAACGATCGACAGCTTTAACGTGTTCAGGGGTGAAATAACCGCTCTTATAAAATTGATCACTATATTTAGTCAAGACGTGGAGACCCCAAAGGCCTGTTAATTTATTCAATATAACCACTACTTTTTCATCATCAATGGTTGGGTGGGGGCGGGTACGACCAAATCTATTGGCATTATCTTCAAATAAGAAGGTAGCAGCATGCAATTCAGCAATACGAATGGAATCCATGACAAGATCACTTTCAGATTTTCCTTCTTTTTCCACAGCTTGATTCAAATCGTTAAGTCGTTTCACAAGGACAGTGTGTAAAGCATCAGTGATGAGACTGAAATCTTTCAAACAAGCTTCAATATCATTAGGTTGGACATCCCAAGTGGTTTTGGCTAAACGTTCTTTGGCATTTAATACATAGTGCATAGAAGATTGGAATTGAAGTTCAGGATAATCATCATAGTCTAATTTTTGTGCTAAACGTGTTCTTAAAATCTTGGTAGTTTGTTGGGCCAAGACAATATTATCACCGCCACCAGTTGTATGTACACCGAAATCATTTGTAATTTGTCCAATATTATTATAGGCATTATAACTATGACCTCCACCAGAACGACGGCATGTTTCTAAAATATCAGTACAATACCATCCGACTAAACTCTTGAGACATCCAGAAATGGCATGAAGATCACCCATATGATTTAAAAATGCAAATTCATCCATAGATCCACCACCTGTTAACACTTCAAATTGTTTATCTAAGGTTTCATAAGAGGCTTGTACCATATACATAAAGGCAATACCTGGTATAATGTTGACATAATGTGATTGGTAATCCATAATTTGTTGATTTTTAGGTCCTTGTCTACGGACGACACCATATCTTGTTGCAATAACAAGGGCTTGTGTTACCATTTTAATCATACCTACAAGAATATATTGAAAAAACAAAAAGAATAGAAAAAGTTAATAACAATGCAATAATAAAAAAAAACATTCCTTATGTTATTATATGATGATTACCTTGTACTAAAGTAAGACGTTCTGGAATTAAAGTAGCGTACATAACAACAGGATTAGGAGGCTCATGGAAGGTACCATCACGGTCTAATTTAACCCATTTTGATAATAAGTCGGATCTTGGAATGCGAACTTTACGGAATTGGATCCAACCATTATCTAAACCTTGACGACCTATATTTATGATGAGGAAGGAAAAAAAGAAAAAAAGAAAAAATGATGATAACTTGGTTAATAAATATTAAATCATAATAATAATAATAATATATTTCACGTACCAACTTTAGCACCAACATCACCAGCGATAACATTAGGCATAAGTTCCCCAGTATTTGTATCACGAAGTTGTACTACAAACCAGTTAAGGCCTTTATGTTTTCCATTAATATATGTTTGAGCAATCACAACTGTATGAGTAGCTGTACAACCTGCCATACCGATCCATATTTTTGCAGAAGTAATATTAGGTGAGTCAATAATAAATTCATCAGTATTAGGATCATAAGTAGCTGTTGTTTCTAATTCTCGTAAAGCTGAACTATGACCAAGTTCTGTCTATATATTTTAAATATATAAGAAAAAGATCATATTAGAAATAAATCAATAAAAATATGATTCATTACAGTTATATATATATAGAGAGAGAGAGAGAGAGAGAGAGAGAGATAAATATAACTTTTTTTTTTTTTACCATAGCAAAACAACCAATAACACTGTAATTATCGATTAAAGGACTCCAGTATTTCTTTTGTTCTTCACTTGCCATCATATTCATCACATTACGGAAAAGTAAATCATGTACAAGAAGACGCATACCAAAACTTTCAGAATAAGTAGTAAGAGCTTTGATAAGATCCATTGTAAATTCATCATTTTTTGTTGTTTTTTTAATTTGAGCTACTTTATAAATTTGACCCATAGTACTAAATAAATATAATATATTATTTTCATTATTATTCTTGTTAATAGATATATTATTTTATTATATTTCATTTTATATTCTTACAATTCACGAAGTTCTTCGCGCGACATTTCTAAAAAGTTTCTAGGAGGTTGGACAACTAATTCAGGGTCTCTTTTAATAAATTCAAACGCGGCTTGCTGTTATATAAACAATATATAAGTTTTTTTTATCTATATTATATTATATTATTATGACTATTATTTATTTTACTTCTCTAATATAAGCAGTTTCACCACCAGCCCAGAATTTAGCTAAAGAGTTGATATTAAATTCAGCTGCTTCACGTTCTCTTTTCATATCGGTTACTGTTAATTTTGACTGAGAAGAAGGAGTTAAATTAAGTTGAGACTTAATTTGATTTAAACGTTCTAAGGCTGCTTTAGCATTAGGATCAGTTGAAGCGGATAAAGGAATAGTCATATTTTATATATATATATATATTTAATTAAACTATAATAAATTTAAAAGATGGTTAAAAGAAAAAGAAGTTAAAAGTATGAATGATTTTTTTTTTTTTTTAAATTTGGAAATATTGAACCCCACAATTTTTTTAAGCGGACTAAATATTAAAAAATTAAATCCGGCATGTGATTTGATTTTTTTTTTGCATTATGATTTTTCTAACCATTTAAACGTACTATTCTTCTACTTTATTGTTTTTTATTTTATATTTTTTAATATATAAAAGGGCTTTTTTATTTAAATATATATATGGTTATTATTTTGTAGTTTTATTATTATTATTATTATTAATATTTTGGGCATACGTGCATGTTTTTAAGAAAAAAGTAAAGGCTGAACTATTTTATTTTATTAAATTATGTATTTATGTTATGTGTAAATACTTTAAAGGCTGAACTATTTTTTATTTATGTTAAATATGTTTGTTTTTTAGAAAGGCTGAACATATTAACCTTTACACCGTTCGGGTTTTTAACTTTTTTTTTCAAAGACTTTTTTTTTCTTTGGTGCCTCTTTTTCTCTCTCTTTTCCTTTCTCAACTTTTATTATTATTTTTAAGAATAAAAGCATATTTTAAAAATACCTCTATTTATTTTTGGATTTAATCTATATTAATACTGAATGCATATCAACCAACTTTTGATTATATTAAAATATTATTCTTTTAAAAATGAATATAATAATAATATATAATATTGGGAAATCTTATTATGTAATATGTATATATATATATATGTATTTATTAATCTTATAAGATATATTAAATATACCTTTTAAAAAAATTATGAAAGGGGTGAAGGTGGGGGAGGTGGGAGAGAAAGAGGGGAGGGGGGGAGAGGAGAGGAAAGTGAAGAGATGTAGTTATATATTTTTTTAAACTTTTTGGAAAGAAAAAGGAAAAACGAGGGAAAAAAAATGATAATTTTTATTAAAGGGAGGGAAAAAAGGAACAATGAATAATCTAATCATATATTATCCATTTTAGTATTTGATATTATAAATACAGAAATATTTATTAGCAATAGTGAAAAAAACGTGGTAGATCACTTTCTTGGTATTTCTTGGATGGAAAATCATTTGAAGAAGAAATATAAGTTATAATTCTAATATAGATTATTATTAGCGGGAATCGAAATAATTCATATTTATAAAAAAAATAAAAACCTTTAATTATATATAAAAATATACCTTTTTTATTTCTTCCTTTCTTTCTTTCTCTCTCTCTCTCTTTTTTTTTTCGTTTTTCATAATTTTTATTATTCATATATACCAACCCATTATTATTAATTCAATCAATATATGCAGTCATTATCACAGCCAAATGATATTGAACCACCCTCATACGAAGAATCATTATATTTTAAAAAAATAGATCATGCTATTAACAATAAAAACAATCATCATGTAAGTTTATATAATAATAATATCCATCTCCATTATTATTAAAAAATAAAAATGACATATTTTTTATTAAAAAACATTGTTTTTCAAAAATAGAAATGGATTCCCCTTAATTATGATAAAAAAGACATTCTTTTAGTTCCAAAGAATGAAAAACAATTGTTATATACAAGGTAAAAAAACAAGAGGAACTAAATGAAATAAAATAAAGATCAATCATATGAATAATATATATGTATATTTATACAAAACACTAATTGGCATATTTCTGTATTTTATTTTATTAATAGTAATGAAAAAAAAAGAATTCGACATGAAGAAAAAGAGGATGAAGAAGAAGATCAACCATTTAATGAAAGACTTGAAAGAGTATCATCTTGTCTACAACAAATGATTGAAGAAGCCAAAGCAAGTTTAACAACAGCAAAAAAGAATAATCAAAAAAAGAATATATCCAATGATCAGCAACAGCAGTATTCTAGATCATCGCCATCATTATCAAATATACCAAAACGTCAAAGAAAAAAAATAAATAAAAGAAAATCACAACAAGATTTATTAGATAGTCAATCAAGAATAGCAGAGGCTATTGAACAATTAAATACAACTATATCTCAGCATATTACTTCATCATCATCACCAAATACCCTTCATCATGATTATTTTATAGAACAAAATGATGATAACAGCGATTCAAGATCATCATCACCACTTGTTTATCATCATCATTATCACCATTACCATCATTACTATCCACCACCTTCGGATAAAGAAAAAGAAAAAAAAATCGTTCCAAAAAAAAGAAATAAAAAATCATTCTCGTCATCCAACAACAACAATACTTTATCTTTTTGGACATCAGCATTTACCGAAACAACATTATTATTTGGCATTTTTCATTACATATTATCTTTATCGAAACCTACCTCTTTTTTATTTAGTTTATCTTGGTTAGTGAGTTTATTATTAACCAAGAAAAAATCTTTATCTTCTCGATCATTTTTAAATCATTTTACTTTACTCATGTCGCATTGGTTAAAAAGAAAATGATTTTTAATAGTATACCATTTTATGATTTATTTTATTTTATTTATGTATTTTATGTATTTTACTATGTTTTATTTTTTCATTGTACTAGTTTATGTTATTTTATCTTTTTGTATAACCTTTTAATTATATTTGTCATTATATATATTTTATTTCACTATGCTTTATTGTTCTATAATTAGTTTTTACCCCATGTATTTTTATATGAGTGCACAGGCCTTTTTTTTAAATTTTTTTTAATTATTATAGATATAGAAAATTATAATATGTTTAGAATGGAAGAATATTAATAAAAAAATTAGTGTATGAATATACTATGTCATATGATACTAGTGATGTCTCTCTCTCTCTCTTTTTTTTTTACATGAATACTTTTTTTTTTTTACAAAGTGTTTGATAACCCATATGTTTATTTATATTTTAATGCATATCAATACATGAATGTATTTATATATAAACTGTCATAATAAAAACTCCACTTTTTTTTTTTAAAAAAAACAAAGATCGCCACGTTGTTAGGAATCCTGGGAAAGAATCAACTTTTTTCATATGGTGTCGTACAAATATATATATATATATATATATATATATAATGGGAGACCCAAGAAAAGGTAATAAAAATGGTTATTGTTTTTAATTTCTTGTCTGAACACAAGGATAATTACTATTTAAATAATAATAGTAATAATAATAAAGATTTAAAAGGATTGTTGTGAGTACAAATAAAAATAAGACAAAATATAAATATAATAGATAGACATATGAGTTTTTTTATTCGAGAATAAAAAAATAATAGTTTATTTACCAAATTAAAGTTGTTGTTGTTTAGTAAAAATAAATGTCACTAATCGGCTTTTCCATTTTTGTAAAGTAACTATAAATTATTGAACCCGTTCCAGTTTTTTTTCTTTTTTTTCGTCAGTTTAAAATAATACTACATTCCATTCAAACAAAAAAAGAAAAAGAGAAAAGGTTGATATGTATATCCGCCAATTCTATTTTTAATTTTTTTTTTCATGTTATTTTTATATTCCAAGAGGACCGATAGTTTCCATTTTATTATAACCATCGTTGATGTTGGAGAATTTTTATTTTTTAGTAGTTATTTTTCTAATAGTTTATCAACCCAGAGAACAAAAAAGAAATTATTGATGTTTTCCTTGTTTAGAAGTGAATGAGAGAGCAGTGGCGTTTTTGTTCTTTAAAGTCTTGGCTGCTAGATGACTTTTTAATAATAAAAATACATCCGTATGCAAACTTTATAATTGCCTTTTAAATAATTGTTTATATTCTTAACTATAAAGTAAAAATGGGCATTTCCTTTTACTTGCACCTTTTTTAATACTATATTGCTTTTTCGTCAAAACAAATTATTTGACAAATGCGGAATTTAAAGTTAACTGCTACTTGAATAAATTCAAAATTTTATTTTTGAATTTCTTTTTCTTTTCTACATTTAATTTTTTTTCAATAATATGCAATATTTTATTTAAAATGTTAAGCACGATAAAAAAATATATTTAAATTATAGGAAATCGTCAATTCGCATCTGTTTGACTTGTAATTTCGACTGAAACAGCTCTCTCTATACAAAGCTGTTTAGAAATATGGGTATAAGAACACCTATTCCATTTAACATTGTTTTTTTTAATAAATCTACATAGACTTATATATTTAATATAATAAAATGAATTCCAATAGATGGACATAGAAGTAAAGTTACCGTTAAATTATTTAATATTTTATAAATTTTATTCTATATATAATAGACGTTAAATCATTTTATTCACTATGATAAAATCAATTGACTAATTGAAAAATACAACGTTACACAATAATGCAAACAGAGGATAATTTACATGTTTTAAAAAAAAAGTGCAATCATAGCCAGCAAGCATCTATAATTAAAATATGACAAAAGGAAAATCAAGAGTTATTATAATAATATATAATAAATGTTAATATACTTTTATATACGTATCTGTTTTAGCTTGGTACGTAATAGCAAGAATAATATATATAAAACAAGTAATTATTATTCTAACAGCGATTGATGTTTATGTTGTATCATAGGTAAAATCAAACTATCAAAGTTATGGTTCTTTTTACAATTATAATGACTTTATCTAGATATTGCGAGGTTTGGGGAAAAGTAGAAAAAATACTGAAAATTCTAGGCCAACATTTACAACAAAATGGTGAATAGTAAAAATAACTAGTGCCGTCGTTACGGATCTTGGAGAATAGTATGAGAGAAAATATAACAAATAAAAAAATCTTTTTAATCATATTTTTTTTATACGTGTAGAAAAATAAAATTACTACAAGTAAAACTAATATAAAAGATTAATCAATGGATTGAATATAAAGTTTGCAAATAATTGGAAACAATAGAGTATTTTAAGGATATCGATATTTATATAAGAAATAAAAGAGTTGGTGATATTATTTTAACGATTATGGATGGCTATTTTTATTATTCTGCTCTTCTTTCTTTTCTTTAATACATTGATATTCCATGAAGCAATAATAACAAGGACAAATGCAAAAAAAATAAAATAACAATTACTGGCTACACTATATGATAAGACATATCAATATAAAAATTCTTTACTACTAATATAGACATAGATATTAAAAACTCTTTCATAAAGTGCCGGTTTATGGCTAGTATGATGATTTTTTATATTATGAATAATTTTATATATGCTATTATTCAATCAATAATATTTATATTACTTTATCAATATTATATAGTTACTTATATGTATTATAGTACCATGTATATATATATGTCATGTTTGATTTGAGTATTATTACTATAACTGCCACTGCTGTTAAGAGTATTGAACCAAGGCTACTAATAGAAAGCTTATGTGTTTATAATGATATATGCGTCAAAAAAGATATTATTTGAGTTATCAACACTTTATATAACATATATAACGTTTTCTCCGTCTCCGAATAATAAAAGTTAATATCAAAAGTATATAAAAATAACTATATTTTTTAAAATACATTAAATAGTTTATATGTGAGGAAAGAAAAATTACTATAAAATTAGATAAATCCTTTTTTTTTTTTTTTTCATTTTTATTTTTTAGATGATATTTGTACAAAATAAATAATTTTTAATTCAAGAAAAAAACTCTTAATATGTCTGTTATAGAGATTTGATAAAAATACTTCATGTATCTACCATTAGGCATATTTGTTTTCCTATTACCAATTAGCGAAAGTAATTTTTAAAGTTTAAAATGTAAATTCTATTTTTTAATGGTTTAAAAGTTCTTAATATATTTGGATGGTGATTCTAGAAAATATATATAGAAAAAGATTTATGGATTTTTTTTATTAAAAAAAATTAGGAATGAAAAGTATTCGCCCAGTATTTTTTTATTCTTACTTTATTAATTAAAAAAAAAAGGTGGGTTATTATAGCAATTACAAAAGGAGTTAGAATCTGATTTGCTCTTAATGATTGTACATGTAATATAAATAGGAACAAAACAAGACGTCATCTTCAAAGTTATCAATCATTTCGAACGTTGGATCAACGTATACACCAAGTTTTTAATATAAACAAAAATCGTGTATTTCTAAATACATACCTATTTTTTATTACTACTTTTTTTTTTTAATATAAATGTAAAATAAATGAAAAGTTAAATAGACTAATTTATATTGATGGAAAATATTTTAAATATACATTTCAAAAAAAGTAATACCGTTTTTTTTTATTATATTTTATTTAAAAAGAAGAGCCAAAAAGAAAAGATTATAATTTCTGTTGAGGATATAAAGCTTTTAATTTATCTACTCTATCCAAAAGATCTTGACAAAAATGAACAGCAGCACGACGTTCTTGGCGAGCAGTAACAAAAGAACTTGGGCACTCCACTCCATCTAGAGTAAGCAACGCGCGTACAAGCATTTCTGATATATACATGGCTTCATTTTTCTGTTCTTGTAATAATGATAATGTAGTTGTCTCTGCTCTACCTTCATTTTCTTGTGGTTGATGGTGTTGATCTATGGTATCAATGCTATTTAATAATAATAACGGCTGTTGATTTTCTAAGGCTTTTACTTTTGCTACTAATGGTTGGGTATTCTCCATCACTTTATGAATTCTTGCTAAACATCCTACTTCTTCTTCATTTCCAGATGCTGTTTGTTGTAATTGTTCAGCCTATAATATATATACAAAAGAAAGAGAAAAATAAAAAGAAAAAAATGAATTCTGCATCTTTTTCTTTTTTTCTTATGCATCATTTATTTATCTTTATTAAAAAAATAAATCAGCTATTTTTCTCTTCCCTCTTCCTTCTTATATTCCATTATTCTATATTTCTCTTTGTTTAATTATTATTATTATTATTTACGTTGACATTTTCCCCATGAACCACAAGAATAGAAGAAGGTTGAATACCTAAACTAACAAGTGTAGCTTGATCGTCTTTTAAATAACCACCATTATATTGTAACGTCATATTGGCCATAGGAATATGAAATTGTGCTTTACATTGTAATTTGATATCATGGGTAGTATATCGATGGTATTGCGCTGGATGTAAATAAAAAGGTTTCAGCTGGTCTTTCCATTGTATTAATATATATGGCCGTTCATTATTATAATTATTATTTCTGTTCGTGGGTGGTCTTGGCTGTGATGTAGGTGATGGTTGATATGGTCTTTGTTGTTTTTTATCTTGAGATTTAAAACCAAAAAAAGAAGCAAGATGATCCATGGTATATTTTATTGTCTATGCTATCTATTTAGTTTTTGATAAATAATATATATATATATATAATATGTTTCTATGTGTATGTCTATTATACTGTCGCCTAAAAAAACTTGTTAAATTAAAAATATATATAAAAAAGAAGAGAAAGAAAGAAAGATACATAATTTAGTAAATAAATTATAATATAAAGTCATATCTTTTATATTGAATTTACTAAAAATAAAATAAAATAAAGGTATTGGTAATATAAATAAAACAAATAGAACGATTTTTTACTTTTTTTAAAAAAATGGAAAGAAAGACAAAAGAAAAGAAAATCCAAAAATTTAATTTTTTTATTCTTGAATTTTAAAACTCAACTTCCAAAACGCAGAATATAAAAAAGTAACGTGCCTGAATGATATTATGTTCAGTATATTCAAAGGGTACATTTATTTTAATAAATAATATATATTCTTATTATATTTATTTATATATAAAAAAATCAAAAAACAAAAACAAAACAAAAAAAAAAAAAACTTATATAAAATGATTAAAAAATTATGTATTAAATAAATGAATATATGTATATATATATATTTAAAAATAGTACACTAAACTTTAAAAAATAATAACAGTAATAAAAAGAATGATATCCATCAAGTCCTATTTAAACCACCATATAATTCACGTTGGTTTTTCGGAGTATTTATAGGAGAAGGAGGTTGATAAGAAGAACTATGAGGATGTGATGACGGTAAAGAAGATGAAGAAGATGAAGAAGTATTTGGAGCAGGATAATTAATAAGTGGAGGTGATGATGACGACGACGACGATGGTAGTGCATTAGAATTTGATATTTTTAAAAAAGATGTATTTCTATTATTATTATCGCTTTGCTCTTCTCCTTCTTCTTTTTCTGTTGTTGTTGTATTTAATAATGCAGCAATAGAGGGTGAATGTCTTGCATCATTTATTGAAGGTGATAACAGTGGTGGTTGTGTTAATTTTATAGAGGACAAATTAGGTGGTGATGATGATAATGATTTTGTTATTCCTTTTTTTTGATGCAAATATTTATTCCATCTCTGTCGGCATTGTTGACTGTATCGATTTGGTACCATTTTTGCTATTTTATCCCAATTCCCAATCCCGTTGATTTCAACAGATTTACGTAATAATTCATCTTCTTCTGGTGTCCATCTAACATAGGTTGATTTTGTTCTTGGTTTTTCATTATTATCATTCATTATTATATCTATTTTAATAATGATGAATATATATAATAATAAGGAAAAAAAGGAATATAAATAATAATGTAAAATAATATATATATATATATATATCTTTAAAATAAATATCCTTTTTTCTTCTTTTTCTTCTTCTTCCTTTTATTATTTTTTAGTTTCAAATAAAAATAAAGAAAAAAAAAATCTAGTTTAAAACTGATATGCTACCTTCATTTTTTTGTGGTCTTGTTGGGAAAATTGATAACAAAGCATTTGCAGAATCAATGGATTTTTTTGATCTTTTTTCATTTAATCTATTATTATTGTCGTCATCGTAATTAATGTCCTCTTCTTCTGTTCCTTCCTTTATTGATTCGTCATCATTATTATTATCATAGATCGAATAAAGATGTCTTTTTGTTGTTAAGGATTTTTTTAATGCTTGCTGTTGTTGATGAATTTGTTGTTGTAATTGTAATTTTTGTTGTTGTCTTTTCGATATGATGGGTTTATCTATATCTTGGCTTTTATCATTTTGACTTTGACTTTGCTCAACACTACTAGCATTGGCACCCGTACCAAT
This sequence comes from Cunninghamella blakesleeana, assembly GCA_017871115.1. NCBI lineage: Eukaryota > Fungi > Mucoromycota > Mucoromycetes > Mucorales > Cunninghamellaceae > Cunninghamella > Cunninghamella blakesleeana. The sequence continues at coordinate 130,846 of JAFCIZ010000008.1, forward strand.
ATTAGCATGTACTGTATTATTATTATTTGTTATATTCGTTCCAGCCGTTTTAGAAGTAGCGTTTTGGGATTCAAAATCGGGATCACTTAACATTTGATCAGCCAATATTCCAAGACTATCCAATCCCGAAATTGCTGTAGCAGGTCGTATATCGCTTCGCATTTTCGGAGAATATTGTTGTTGAAATAAATAAGGTCGATTTCGTGGCGAATCTGTAAAACGAGGAGATTTATGGTGAGATGATGTTGCTGTTGCGGATGCTGATGCTGTAGTTGTTTTTGGTGATGAAGTGGATGTTGCTGTAATGGATGAAGATGGTATACCTGAGGAAGAGGATGAGGATGTCATTGGTATCGATAAATTATTATTTGTATGATCATAATGCTGTGTTGATTGTTGTTCTTTTGATTTTAATATATCTTGAAAATAATCTAATTCTGCTTCTCGTGCTTTTAGTCTTAAATTTGTTAAATGAATTTTTCTTAATAGCTGTTTTCTATCTTCTAGTAATTCTTCTTTGCTTAATTTGTCATCCTAATTTAAAAATGAGTAAGTACAGAAGAATGAAGATTATTATTATTATTATTATTATTATTATTCGCCTTACTTCAGGTAATAATTCCATATCTTCGACTGATTGCAATATTTCCTTCAAATTTATTAATCTTTTCGACAATGTTTGAATATCTTTGTGTAACATTTTAGTTTCTGTATGGTAACTTAATCGTTGTTCATTTTCCTGTAGATAAATATAATATGCATTTATAATTTGCATTAGTATTATTGCTTTTATTATTGCTATTAGTAATTTATTTCATTTTTATACTTTAGTTTATATATTATATGAGTGATCACTTACTGACATTATATAAACTTGTTTCATTGTTTCTATTGTTTTATTAGCATCGGGTGGTAGTGGGTGTGTATATCTGAGTTGTTCTGATTGTGAGTATATTATATTCCTTAAATATTGATTTCTTTCTAATGATTCTCGTAGCTTTTTATTAAAAAAAAAAAGGAGAAGGAATAGAGAGAATGAATATTCATCAATTCATTCTAATTCTTATTTTCTATTTTTATTTTTTAAAATACTATATATTAATAATTTACCAATTGTTCTTGTTGTTCACTTGTTTTTGATGACCAATCTTCTTGATAAGGAGGTACATAATCCCACTATAATATCCATATTAATAAAATTAATATATTAATAAATAGATTACTATATTTTTAAAACTCGTATTTTTTTTATTAATATTATTATTTATTTGTATTGTAACATTTACGGGAATTTGAGTATTGGTAGAAACGGGTAATGAATGATCCGATATTTTATTTGGTAATATAGAAGGAGGAGCGGGTGAAGAAAGTAAAGGTAAAGGTTGTGGTTGTACTGATTGATGATGAGGATGCTGTGATGGTGTAGTGCTACCAGGTGGAGGCATGTCGGTTCTTGTTGCTGAGCCAGGCTCTGTTAATACAAGATCTATTTTCCATTTCGCATCACTTCCCCAACGTTCAATCTAAAATACAGTTATCATAAAAAATTATAATAACTGGTCATTAGTATGGATACAGATACATATGCACATTCTATCTTTCTGGAGATTTTTTTTTATTTACTTCTCTTATCTCTCCTTTCTTTTATTTTCGTTTATTTATTTTATATATTACTTGTTGTCTAACGGATTGAAGTATACAATCCAACTGATCGGAATTTTGTGTAAAAGTAGACTGTCGTCTTCCTAATGGAGAAGGTGATTTTACAGTTGATATATCTTGAAGTCTAGATGCTTGCATAATAAATTAGAATGTATATATGGAGATTTGTTCTGTTGTTATTTCTTTTAATGCTTTTGATATTAATAATAAAAATTTTGATGAATAATATTAATAAAAGATAATGGATAAGGAATAACAACACAGTCCAATAAAGTGCGTAAAAAAAAAGAAAATAAAAAAGATATATATAAAATAAAAAATGTGTGAGAGAAACAAATAAACAACAAAAAAAAAAAAAAAGAGGAGGAAAGGAAAAAAAGGAAAGAAAAAATCGATTTCAACGCGTTTTTTCCTCTTTTTTAGAAACAAAAAATTTTTTTTATGCTGTCGCGGGAATTAACTCATGACGTCGAATTTTTTCATCATTTAGAATTTTTTATAGTATTATCTATTAATAAAGCAACCAATTGGCTATTATAGATTTATTAGTTTTATATATGCATCATCTATATGTCTATTTGAATCATGGTTATAATGTTTTTTATTTTTTTTTTTAGTATTTAGTAGTTTATATGATTAATCAATCATATTTAATTTTATGTATTTAATATAAAAATTAGTGGTAAAAAATGAAATAAAATAGCAGTATTATGATTTCCTGTCTTAATCATATATATACATGATCCATTATATTGTATAAATTGCTATTAACTTTATTTTTATCTTTTTCTCTATTTATATATCAATAAAATAAAAAATACTCTCCATTTAAAACAAAAATGGTAAAAAATAAAAAAGTTATTGAAAAAATAAACTCATTTTAAAAAATATAAAAAATGATATTTGAATCATATTATGAATATAAAAAATAAAATATAAACAATACTTAATTTATGAAGTATGCTTTAAAGAGTTTTGATAAAAAAATTAAGTTTTAGTTTTTTATATATTTATCTTTTTCAATTTCCGCTGGTATTTTATAAAATAAGGTTATTATTCAAAACTAATACTTTTATAAAGACTATAAAAAATAGACTAATTGACTTGAAATTTTAGTATTTCAATGGGGTGGTTATTTTCTTTTAGCATACCAAATTTTATATAATAATTATACAAATTGTTGTATTAAAAGATTATATTCAAGTTTACTATTCCATTCTCTATTAATATGTGAAAACTTCAAATTAATCAACCTTTTTTTTATAGGAATAAATGAATTTTTAAAAAAGTATTCATTTGAATCCTTTTTCCAATCCTTTAAAATAAATAGCATTCAGTTATTATTATTACCTTTAATATATATATATATATATATATACATATAAAACCATTTTTTTAGGTGAATTTTGCTCAAGGGTGGACAAGCGGCTTTTGAAAATAACCTCTTAATACACATTTTTTGTCTTAATCTTTTTCTGTTTCTTTTTTTTTTTTTTTCAAAAAAAAAAAAATGGTAGCTATTTGTAGTGTAGCTCAGTTCTGTGCCACTTCTGCTGTTGAAATTAATAAATTAATATGCTGCCAGTTAATTAAAAAAGCTTCTCAACAAGGTGCAAAGGTAAAGAATATAACTTTTATTAGATTTAACTTTTTATTTATTTTTATTTTTTGACCTTCCCTCCCATTCTATCTCGTTCCTTTCTTTTTTATAGATACTTTTTTTACCAGAAGCCTCGGACTTCATATCAGAATCCAAAGAACAAGCTTTATCATTAACTGAATCTTTAGAAACATCCTCCTTTGTGAAAAGTTTAAGACAATCTGCTAAAGCAGAAAATATATGGGTATCTGCTGGTGTACATGAAAAAGTGAGCATAAGAAAATATATAATAATAACAGTAATAAAAAAGGCAATGGATATGAATAATGATAAGGGATAATGATTATTTATTTATTGTATATAGTGTAAAGGTGATTCGAATAAAATCGTCAATACACACCTTCTTATTGATAACCATGGAGATATATTGGAAACATATCAAAAAATACATTTATTTGATGTGGATATAAAGGGCGGGCCTCGATTATTAGAAAGTGAATTAACAAAACAAGGTGACAAACTGGTTCCACCTATCGAAACACCAATTGGTCGATTAGGATTACAAATTTGTTATGATCTTCGATTTTCTGAATTATCTATTTTACAAAGAAGGCAAGGGGCAGATATATTAAGTTTCCCTAGCGCGTTTACAATAAAAACAGGTCAAGCTCATTGGGGTAAATGAAATAAAATAAAAATAAAGATAAAACAAACATGTGTATATAATTTTATGGATTGATCGATAGATTAATTAGTTTTGTTTTTTTATATTTACTTTTTTTTTTACGATATGATGTGATTTAGAAACTTTACTTAGAGCAAGAGCTATTGAAACTCAATCTTATGTGTGTGCAGCGGCTCAAATTGGTCAACATAATGCAAAACGTGCAAGTTTTGGAAATTCAATGGTAAAAATAAAATAAAAATAAATAATAGTAACAATAGTGAAAAAAAAAGATGGAAACGATGGATAAATGATGACGATGATCCATTACAATCTCTTACTCTCTCTTTCTATCTATAATATTTATATTTGTTTATTTATTTGTTTATTTATTGTTACTTTTTTTTTTTTAAATAGATTATAGGTAAATAAGGAATACCGTGCTGATCATTATCGGAAACAACAGCGATAATAACATAAATTAATTTCTTTTATTTTATTATATATAAAGATCCTTGGGGAACCGTATTAGCAAGATGCCCCGATACAAATGAACCAAGCCTAGCCTTTGCAACCGTTGATTTAGATTATTTACAAAAGATCAGGACGGAAATGCCAGTGATGGCACATAGAAGAAATGATTTGTATTAATATTCTAGACAAATGAAGGGCAGAGGAATTTTTTTAAAAAGTAGGATGATATAATAAGAAATGAAATATCAAATTAGAATCAATTATGCATATTTGACTTTCTATTTTTTTTTTTTCCCACCTTTTATTTTTATCATATTTTGTAACAGTTTTTTTTTAATTTATTTATTCTTTATTTAATTTAAAATCCATCTTATTATAAAATGATGAGTATATATATATATATATATATATATATGTATATATATTATATATACCTTTATACACATACATACATACATACATACGTACATACATATATTCAAGTTCCAAACTCTATATATAAATGATGGATCATAAATGCATCAATATACATAATATAAATATAGATTATTCAATTGGAGAAGGGAATAAAAAAAAAGTACCTTGAAAAAATAAATAATAAGGAGATGAAAAAAAGTAAATAAATAAATAAAATAAATCGTTGGGTCATTAACTAATAAGGAAAGTAAAGAAAGTCGTACCCTTTTTTTTATTTTTTATAAAAAATGCTTTTTATTTTATTCACATTAAAAATAAATAAATCAGTGTATATAAGTGTGTGTGTATATATATATATTTGTATGTTCAAAGATAAAAAAAAAAAAATGAAAAGCTTTTTTTTTTAAAAGGTTCATTAATAATACTAATAAAAAAAAATAGATAGTAAACTAAAAAGCAAGAGATATAAACAATTTAAAATAAAAATAAACAAGAGAGAGGTGGAAAGGTTAAAAGGGAAAAATGTCAACTTTTTTTTAAGAGGAATTTCTTCGTTGTAATTGTAACAAAGTAGAAGAAGACGAGGAGAGAATGGGTAAAGAGGCTCGGCGTTCCATTTTAATCATTGCCATCCATTCATCGTTATCCATTCTATCCATATCATCATCATCCTTCATAGTCTGGTACCAATCATGAATATTTTCTTCATACATAGGATTATTATTGTTACTATTATTGCCACTATTTGTTACCAAATGAATGATTGACATGAATAAAATAAATACAGATAAACCAGCCAGAGGAGATAATATACGTTGATCGATTAAATGGGAAGTTGTGGAGGATGAAATCATAGTTGATGATGAAGATGTAGAGGAAGAGGAGGATTGTTTTGTTGAAGTAGCGCCGTCTAAAATCATAGTAAATAATACATAAGGGATATGAACAAGAGGAAATAACAGAAAGAAAGTCCATTTACTTGAGCCACCATTGCTACCAGAATTCTTTTTATATTTTTGGTTATTTGTACACATCATGGAAGTTTCTTCGTCTTCTAATGGGTGAGAAGAAGGTGTGGGTATAGAGATAGAAGTAGAAGAGGGAGTTCTAGTGTGTTGTTTACGATGGTTAGCCAAATCACGGGATAAGGAATCTACTAAAGCAAGAGAAGAATCTAATCTTTCAAAAGAAGCCAATAATGGATCGGTTGGTGATAATACTTTATCTTGTGATGATGCTACATATTCTAACGGATAGTCTGTTTCATATAAATAGCCCTTGTCCAGTTCATATTTATTTTCCTTTTGTTGGTGTTGTTGTTTATAATGGATAGAGTGGTCGTGATCATGCTCATGACCTGTCATCATGTATGAAAAAGAGGCATCATTATCAAATAGCAATGATGATGGGTGTGACGTATGGATTGATTTTTCGAATAAAGGTGAAGTTGTACGTGACATGGGAGTAGTTAGTTCTGTAGAAGCAGAAGAGAACCGGTCGTCATCATTGACCATACTTGATAAAGAAGAGGACATGGAAGTACAAGTAGAAAGGTTACTATCACTGCGTTCACGATTCATTGGGTAGTAAGAAAGGGTTGTAGTACTAAGGGATAATTTTTTAGGTCTTGGAAGGCGAGAAGGGCGTCGTAAATGATGACTGTGACTTCTTTTCATCATTAACATATTATCGATATCGTTTAATGTTGAACTTGTACTTGGTATCATATTAGGTAAAAGGGTAGTAGAAGAAGAATTAGATGGACTTGAATATATCGTCGGTGTAGTAGTAATGGTATTGGACATATTTAATAAATAATCGTCGTCATCATCATCGTCATCATCATCATCATATTCATTATCATCTTGGTTATTATCTAAATTATTTCTATTTTTTTTTAAAGTGGTTGAAGGTAATGTTTGAATAGCTTCATTAGCTTCTTGAATCAATGCTGATAATATACCGGATATTCGATCAAATTGTTCTTGATCTTCTGGATTTGTATCACTTTCACCATCATCATCGTCATCGGATTGCCAATCTGAACTTGAATAATTCTTTTTGGACAATATATATGGTTCCATAGGCATATCCTTTTCTTGTACTGCTTCCGTGTTGATTATTAAGGTGGTCATGCTTTTTTATTATTATGATTATTTTTTTTTTAATATAAACAATTGCTACTATCTAAATAAAAATAAAATAATAAAGAATAGGTAGGTGTGAATACATGTATTTATTTCTTTCGGGTCTAATAATTTATTTTTTATATCCTATTATATTTTATTACATTGATAATCTAATTGTCACGTTCTATAAGTTTAAAAATATGTACTATTATTTATCAATAAAGATAAAGTAAAAAAAAAATATATGTATATATAAAAAAGAGAAGGGAAAGATGTATTTATGTGTATATATTAATATATGTATATTATATATAATAAATTATAAAAAGAATATATAATACGAAAAAAAAAGAAGAGGAAGAAGAAAGAAAAAAAAAAATGTCCATTGCATTTCAATATAAAATGTGAAATTTAAAGTCAGCGCATTATCATTTTTGTAAATGCGGGAACTCGAGAGTAATTTTTTTTTTCTTTCTTCCCTTTGTTCCCCTTTCTATTTCCCCAATTTGATTATATTGAACTCTTCATCATAATAAACAAACAAAAAAAAAATAGTTGTTTTTTTTCACTTACTTTTTATTTATTTATATTTATTTTATATTTGTATTATCCAAGGTTTTTATTATAAAAAGTATATATATTTAAATCTTTTTTTTTTTTGAAAAAAAAAAAAAAATGGGTTAGTGCTCCGCTATGGTCGTACTAACTCTTTTTTCTTTTTTATTTTTTTAAAAAGATTGTTTATTTATATATCACAAAAAGGCACGTACCATTTTATTTTATAATCCCCTTAATTATTATTATTATTATTATGTTTTGATATGTTGATATAAAAACAACCAATCATACATTAGAATTTACATATATTTTTATCCCTGACCTCAACTATTTGTTTATAATAAAATGAAAATGTTCATTGAAAAAGAAAGAGGAAAATCAATCTAAAAAAGGATTTGTTATTTTATTTCCAAAAAGTAACCAGATGACTATATTTTCGAGATCAGAAAGCATGATGTGATTAAAAAAAAAAAAAAAAAAAAAAAAACTTTATATTAAGTTGTTTAAAACTATAAATGAAGATGAGGGTCCATTGTATATATTAATGATTTACAAAAAAAAAAAAAATATTAAATAAATAGTAAATAGTAATATATATATATATAATAGTGTTGTCACATTATACTAATGCATATGTAAACATGACCACATGGCAGTATTTTTATCAATAATCTTCTTAATGTTATATAAATCTATCGATTGGACACCGAAAATACCAAGGAAAATAATAAAAAAAAGTGGGTTGATTAAAATGGATTTTGGTTTACATCACATCGTTAAAAAATAGCTTTACCTTTGATCCTAATAACAGCTTTTTTTTTTTGCTTTGCATGGCGCTATTTCATTTTTTTTTGTATTACCTACTTTTTTTTAAAAAAAGAAAGAAAAAGAAAACCTATCTTATCATAGTCGGTAAAGATACAATAATAAACGAAACATTATTATTAAAGTTATAGTTATTGCAATCATTCTTTATTTAAATAAATATTTTTACTAGTTCATAAAAAAATTATTTATTTTCTATGTATTAAAAAAAATGAAAGGCGAAAAAAATAAATCGCGGTGATCAATTTTTTATTTATTTTAAAAAAACGGAACTTGATTTTTTTTTCCACCATTTTTTTCTTTTCTCTCTTTCTTTTTTTTTAAATGTATGAACAAGCTAAATCCTTTTTAGCACCTTTATACCATGATATAAATAGGCCATCCGATCGCCCTTTAATAACTTTAACTTACGCTCAAAGTATTGACAGTAAAATCGCTTTAAGGGGAAAACAGTTACTGTTATCTGGAAAAGAAAGTTTAGCAATGACGCATCGTTTAAGGGTTTTAAACGATGCAATTTTAGTGGGCAGTGGCACGGCATGTATAGACGATCCTCAGCTTAATGGTAAATAAAAAAAAATATGCATAATATAATAACAATATATATTAAGGTGTGATTATATATTAAAATTATTATTATTATTATTATTATTATTTATTATTTATTTATGTATAGCTCGTTTTTTACCTGATAATGAAACTTATAATCAACCTCAGCCAGTGATATTGGATTCTCAATTGAATTCACCTTTAAATAGTCGATTATTAAAAAATTATCAAAATGGTCAGGGAAAGCAACCTTGGATTATAACATCAACAAAAATGACATCTTCATCAAAGAAGGTATATCTAAATACCATTCCATTTTTGTTTTTATTTTTTACAAGTAAATGAATTAATTTATGGGTGAATAAAATTTATATTTATTTATTTATTTTATATGGATGAATAGGTAGCATTGGAAGATGCAGGTGCAAAGATATTCATGATAGAACCAACAATAGAAACAGGGAGATTGGATTGGGAAAAGGTTTGGACATTACTTTGGAAATTGGATATAAAAAGTGTCATGGTAGAAGGTGGTAGTCGAGTGATACAATCTTGTTTAACTAGTGGATTCGTCGATCAGTTAATCGTTACTATTGCTCCAGTATATGTTGGTAATCAAGGGGTTGATGTATCTGCTGTATCTCAATTAAAGGATGTAAAATATCAGACGTTCGGTCGTGATGTTGTAATGGCGGCTAGAATAGCTTAGTGGTAATATTCAATATAATAATAATAGTATATAAATAAAAAAGAACAGGTCATGTTAATAAAAAGAAAGAGGTTTGATATTAATGCATGCTTTAAAACTCCGTGCTTCTTATTTTATTTAGTAGATTCATAGCAAATTAGATTTATTGTATTAATTTAAAAACTAATGGTTTTAATAGTAAAAGAAAATTATAATAGCCTGCATTTTGCCACTCATTTGTCCCATTTACCTGGTTCGTTGTGTTAACTTAAGAAAGAAAGGTAATTTTTTTATTTTAGGTATTTTAGTAAAGCTGATTTCTTATTGAACATGCTCCCCCCCCCACCAATCGATCTAACCAAAATCATCTCCAACTTCTTATTCTTAATTATGCGTAGTAATGCATGGAAAAATAGTAAAGAATAGTCTATTCAAGTTTGATCCTATATATCTACCTCATTCAAGCTTTATATTCAACATTATATGTACTTCTTTTACCGTTTTTACAAAAATCAAGTTAAGAATGTTTCTTTTTTTATAACTATTATTGATTATAGTCATTATTTTATTAGTATTCATTAAAATAAATACAAGTATTGTTATGTCGGCTTGAATTATAATGGTTTTTTTTGGCTGAAATCCTTTCTCACAATTTTTTTTATTGTTACTAAAGTATATTAAGAATAAATTGATTGTATGAGAAAACATATTTATATAAAAGGCTTTGAGCAAAAGTTTAATGTTGAGTACATATAAAAATAAAGAGAGAGATACGAAATAGGCAATACTAAAACCTGCATTTCATTGTTTTTTTTAACAGTGTATCATTTTTAATTATAGTAAAAAAGTGCCACCTTTATATATATATTCAAAATATAAATATAAATCTCTTCTTTTAATACTCCTTCTTCTTTTTTCTTTCTATAACTACTTTTTAATTGGTAACCTCATTATGATCGATTTTAAATCCCGTAGTCCATTTTTTTCAATTTTCTTCCCCTTTTCTTCATTATTTCGAATCGATACTTTGTTAAACATTGGAAATAAAATGATTCTTTATTCTGGATATAGTCTGCTACAAATATTGGCTAAGGTAAAAAAAAAAAAATATGACTTTTAAAAAATAATATTTATTTTAACCGACTTATTTTTCAATTCCTCTCACTCTTTTTTTTTCCCCTACTCTTTTTTATTGTTATCTTATTTTTATTTTCTCTTCTCTTCACTTTCTTATACATATATTTTTATTATCACTGAATTCCTACATATGTATATATATATATATATGTATACGTAGACTAAATATGTAGTTACTTTTATTACATTTATCATCATGATCACCGTTCAATCAATGCACTTTAACTACTTTGTTACTGGATCTTGTTTCACTGCATTTATAGCCAAAGTATTGAAAAGATATTGGAAACAACCTCGACCTTATGGACAAAAAGGATATGGGATGCCATCCACTCATTCACAAGTAATCATGTATTTTGCAACATACACTTTCAATGTTGGATATCAAACTATGCCTTGGATTGTTACCTTGATTGGTTGTTTTGCTTTAGCTGTAGTGTGGTCAAGAGTGCAACTAAAACATCATACTTTAGCTCAAGTGGCTGTAGGATCTTTTATTGGAATAATGATGGCTATAGCATGGTGTCAAGCTTGGTCGACGATAGAGCCTTATTTAGATGAACTTTATCTTATGTATTTTGTAAATAATAATATCACTATATCATTAAAACAATAAATCATTCAAAAATAAATAAAATATAAGTATATGAAGATAGAGGTATTTACAAAATAATTATATTTATGAGATGGATAAAAAAACAATAAATCAAATTATATATTCTTTTTTTTTTCTCTTTTTGTATATTCACTATATGTGTCCAAATTGGGAAACTTATTGACTTATAATAATGTAAACAAATGATAATAATTTATTTTATAGTAACCATAGCAATAGAAGTAATAGTAATAGCAATAGTAATGATAATAATAATAATAATAATAATAATAATACACTGAATTTACATATATATATATATATATAAGATATATATGTACAAAATCATTCTTCATCCCATAATAATCTATTTCTTTGAATTATTTCCAAGCAAAATCCCAATTCTAAAATATGAATATAAATATATATTACATAAGCTTTATTTCTTTTTCTTTTTCTTTATGTATATAGTGGTTCTTTATTCTTAATTTACCTGGCACAATGTCACTAATAGTTTTATATAAACCTTCACCTACTTGATCGATAAATTGCTTTTGAAAGTGGGGTAAAGATACTTCACCACGTTGATGAATCTGTAAAGAAGTCATACCTAATTCTTTTTCTATATCGCCTTGTTGATGTAATTCTTTTACTAAACGTTCTGCCCAGATTTTTGCAATCGGAAATGGTCTTGCCTGGATAATAAAGATTTTAATAATAGTAAAAAATAAAATAAAATAAAAAGATAATAATAATAGTAATAATAAATATATTAATTATAAAATCATTATCATCATTATCCATATTTGTTTGATATATTTTATATTTATATATATATATATTTTCTAATATTATCATATTATTAAAGTTGTTTTTGCTTTTTCATTTATTTTCATTTATTCTTTACAATATTAGATATGTCAACGCATTTAATCAACCCATTCAATAAAGTTGTTTTTTCATCTTCAGATAATGTTGATTGATGGTTACTATTTTTTATGGTGTTTATAAGCGCTTGTTGATGATGTTTTATTTTATCTATATGATTTTTATGTAACGCAATATCTGTCGAAAGTATTCCTTTGATGATTTTTGTTCGTAAACCTGATAATTCGATAATATATATAATGAGTGGTTTGTCTTATCTTTCTATTTGTCTATCTCTTTTTTTTTTTTTTTTCATCGTCAATATTATATATATATATATATATATATATAATTTATATCCTTTTTTTTTTTTTTTACCTACTATATTTTGATCTTTATATTTGTCCGCAGGCCAATACCGCTGAATTAAATGACATAATAGCATGGAATGAAAATTTTCTAATACCGATTGATCATTATATAATAATGCTAAAGAAGTACGAGTATTTGCCATAAAACCATTGGTCACACCAGGATGGCCAATATCATGACCAATACAAGCCAATAATAATGCTAATATATCTAACCCATCAATAAAATATTTATAAGGGGAGAAAGAAGAAGAGGTAGTAGTTGGATTATTGATCCAAGATAATAACCCCATTTTACATAAACAATAATACATAGCCTGAAGTACATCGAGTACGTGGTAATAACAATGGTATGGATTACTTTTATAATAAGCATGCCAAATATCATGGAAAAAGTTTAATAATTTATCTATATTTTTTTGAATAATAAAATAAAGACCATGGTAGTGATTAGTATTTAGTGAGTTAGTTCAATTTTATTATTTTTAGTTCATTTTACCATGAGGTAATTTATAAGGTGCCATATCGGGTAGTTGAAATGCCTGTTCAAATATTAATAATGTGCAATATATTAAATCCAAATCAGAATATTCAGTAGATAAAAAATCCCACTGGCATAATTGATGAGCTAATTCTTTTTTTCTTTGACTAAAATAAATAAATATATACACAAAAGAGCAACAATAATGTAATATTAATAATAAGCGCCAATAAAATAATATTTATATGTTAGAATAATGCTATGAATAAAAAAATGAGCTAATTTACCTTGTAAATTTAGATATATCGAAATATTGTTTTTCTTGATATTGAGGTATGTGAAAATCAATCACGGCTTGCATTAACCAATGTTGTTCTTGATTTGAAAATATATCTTTGATTCTATCTTTATGATGATACCAACATTTATCTAATTTTTTATAACACGGTAAATCACATGGTACTGGTGGTTTATACTTATGTGCATACTAATGAGTTGAAAATAAAAATAAAAAAATAAAAATAAACCAAAAATTAAAAATTGGGTTGAAAGGTGTTCGTTCCATTTATAATATAATTAATTTTTATTATTATCTTTTATGTAGATCATTCATTTTTACCAAAAATATAGTTTGAAGGACATTATGACGTAAAGGTTTCAAAAGATAGCCGGCTGCCCCATTATCTACACATTTCATCATATATTCTGATAATTCATTGGAGCTACTTACTAAAATCAAAAATGAAGTTTTTTTTAAAAAAGGATATTATTATTTTAGTCCAAGCTTAAATTTTTTTATTTTAAAAATAATATTTTTTTTTTTTTTTTTTTTTTTTTTTTACCAAGAGGAATGACATTCTCTATGGAACCGTTTTTTAAAAATTGTATAATCATTCTTAACATTAATATATTCCTATTTTCATTTTCTGTATCAATGATTAATATAGTAGGTATAACAGGTTGATGGTGATTTGATTGTAATTCAATTAGCGCTTCTTTTGCATTGACTGCGAAATATACTATAGATTAAATAAAAAAGAAAAAGAAAAAGCGTATTCAGTCCATTAATTCATTCTTTATATAAACTATCGTTTATTTTATTATTATTAAATATGTACCATTAGAGAATATTGTTCTTAATAATTGATAAGTCGAATGAGATCCAATTACCATGCCTTGATAATTTGATATAACCATTTTTATATTACCACAATAAATAATAATAATATATATACAGATATAAACAGTATATGAATAGTATATAGTATATTATAAATCTATTATATAAAATAGAATCATATAAATACTTATACACTTATATATATATATATATATATATATATATAATAATTTATATACATATTTAAAACTAAAGCACGTATTCATATATTCACCTTTTATTTTTTTTATCGTTGATAAAAGTCTTTATAAATTGGGTTTCCTAATGAGGTTGAATAATTTAAAGAAGAGCTTTTTTAATAATTTTAATATTAATGTACAGTTTATGTTTAGGGATAAATGAAAAAAAATAATTAAAAAGTCATTACATTAAATGCAATGAACATAATACTTTTATATTTTATATAAAAGTAAAAAAAAGAAAAGAAAAGAGAAAAAAAAATAGGAAATGGAACTCTAATAAAATAGAATAATTAATTTTTAAATCCCGCTCTTAAGAAAAATGTCATTTTTCAGTGTGAGATTAAACTTTGAGTTTCATCATCACTTGATTATCTTTTTTTTCTTTAATAATTTGTCAATATCAAAATAAATAAATAAATAAAATAAATAAATAACCCAAACATATATTCATAACAAATAGAATGCATTTGATACGAATATTTAATTTTTTTTTAAAATAATAATAATAATAAAAATTTGCATATTTAACTATGAATCATTATTTTTTTTTTGAAAATCAACCTTTTATAAACTTATATAGACTCTAAAATGAATGACTTTTATACTAACTATTATAAATTGATCATAAGATGAAATAGAGCAAAATAATAGTATATAAAAAGAATAAGAACCAATCATTATAAAGATTTTTTTTTAAAAAAAAGTAGTAATAGTAGTAATCCATTATGTGTCTATTTTTATTAAGCTTTTTTTTTACTTATATCTATATATATCTATATAAGTATAAAAAATAACGTGAAGGATATTATTTAAATTCCGAGATACCCTTTGCCTAAACCACGAAAAGTATCAATATTTTTTTGATTAATATAGTTTTATAATAATGATAAATAGAATAATAAAATTGATAATTAAAAAATATGTTTTTAATACAATTATAAACTTCTAATATATTTGTTTTAAAAAATCAATGATTTATTTAATGGAAAAGATATATTTTGATAGCTGAGTTCAATTGAAGTCACAATCATCATTTTATTCTGGTGCCCCACCCTCCGCCCTCGTTATTTTTTTATTTTAAAAAAATCAGATTTTTTCACTCTCTCAATTTTTTTTTTCCTTTCTTTTTCTTTTTATTTCATCATCTTTACTATTATTATTTATTTTGTAAATTAACTATTATGGGTGAATCTAGAACTGAATTATTAGCTTGGTTGAATGATCTTTTACAGATCAATTATACTAAAGTTGAACAAGCTGGAACAGGTACCTTTTTTTTTATTTTTTATATTTTTACGTGAAGTTTATTTATTTATCATCTCGTTTTTATTTTAAATGACGTGAATACATGCTGATTTTTTTTTATTCTACAATTTTCTTTTTATTTAATAGGTTCTGCATATTGTCAAGTGATGGATTCCATCTATGGTAAAATAGAAATATACTGTTAAAAAAAGAAATAGCTATATTATTATTATTATTATTATAAATAGATGTCATGAATATTAACTTTATATATTATTTCGTTTTTATTTTGTTTTTTGTTCTTTTTAAAAAATAGGCGATGTTGCTATGAATAAAGTAAAGTTTGATACACGACAAGAATATGAATACGTGAACAACTTCAAAGTTCTTCAACATACTTTTGATAAGCATAAGTAAGTTTATATATACATATACATATACATATACATATATATATATATATATATATGTATATTATAAGTAATAAAAAATGAAATGTGATAAAGACAAAATAACAATAACAATTCATTTTATACCAATTTTTTTTTTTATTCTATTATTTTTTATTATTATTAATCATTAGGATTGACAAGGTAAAAAAAAAAAAACGAATAAAAATTATAAAAACAAAGGGATGGAGATGGAAGAGAGTAATATATACAGAAGATCACTGGAAGTGAAATAAGATCAAGTAAAGAGTATAAAAAAAGGGGGGGGAAGGGGAAGGAGATTTTATAATGATGATCATATTCTTTTTTTTTTATTTTTTTTATTTTTTTATTTTTTTTATTTTTTATTTTATTTTTCATACATAATATAACATACTAATTACTATATATGCTTATTCTTTTTCTTACACTACTTTTTTTCTTTTAAAAAAACTTCTAGATTATCCCTGTTGATAAATTAATGAAATGTAAATTCCAAGATAATCTTGAATTTATGCAATGGATGAAACGATTCTGGGACCAAAATTTCCCTGGAGGAGCCTATAATGCTTTAGCACGTAGAAAAGGAGGACCAAGAACTGGAACTGCTACATCTGGTGCTGGTAGAGCACCTTCTGCTGCAACAAGAACTACCGCTGCAGGTAGTCGAGCCACTTCTTCCGCTGCTGGTGTACGTAGTACAAGTCGTGCCGCTACATCTGGTAGAACTTCTGCTGGTGTGGATAATAGATCTGCCTCTGTCATCATGGAACTTAACAAACAAATCGCTGAACTCAAGTTAACTGTAGATGGATTAGAAAAAGAACGTGATTTCTATTTTGGTAAATTACGTGATATTGAAATCATTGTTCAAGATCAAGTAGAAGCTGTTGAAAATGACCCACACCCTGATGATCCTGAATTAGTTGTTCTTAAAGAAATCCAAACTATTTTATACAGTACTGAGGTAATAAAATAAAAAAAAAGATAGAATAGAAAAAGAAAAAGAAAAAATAGAATACGAGTAGATATATGATTTGGACTTTTTTTTTAATATGTATATACATTTCTTTATTTTATTTTATAGGATGGTTTTGAAGTTCCTCCTGAAAATGAATTAGAAGATGAAGTATATGATGAAGACGAAACCTTTTAATTTACATATATAATAATACATTTTTGTTTTTTATCTTATTTTGGAGCTTTTTACTATATGCTTTCTTTTAATTTTTTTTTTATAATATTGATTCCCTCAACATATTTAAAAATCTACTTCCATTTTTTTTATACAAATGCAATAATTACGCGATAAGAATATTAAACATTATTAAAAAGAAAAAAAAAGTATATAAATATATAACTTTTTTATTTCTTTTATATTTATATATTTAATGTCTCTACTTTTTTCGTTTTTAATATATCCTCATTTTTTTATTTTAAATATACTTTTTTTTATTCATAAATTATTATTATTATTATTATCTAGTGGTACTGACTATTATATTTATATATATATATATATATATATATATATATATATCATTGGACCTTTTAATAGAGAAGAAAATGAAAATAAATAAGAGAGGTTAAAAAACTACAACTTTTCTATATAGTATGTCATCAGTAAAGAGATCTTGTGATCATGCAAAATTTAAACTTAAATTTTCTTTCTCATTTGTTTAAAGTAGGGTTACTTAGACAGTTCAAAATAAAATAACATAAAAATAGAAATAAACGTTAATTATTTATTTCCTCTAATCAATCGTATAAAAAATAATTTACTTATTTCATATATACATTGCTACTATTATTTTTTACTATACTACAGCTGTAATTATTATATAAATATTACTATAACTACTATTATTTTAGAGATCGAGGTACCAACATATCAATAGATTAGCATATGATATGTAAACTAAATTAATTTAAAGGTTGACAGTTGTAAAATTGAACTTGTTAAATATTGAAAGTAATACCCAGGAAGAAATTTATTAGTTAACGTTAAAAATCAATGATCAATAGTAGTATAACTGGCATTACGTTCACCATAATTATATTCTCCATTCAGTGGTTATATTTGTATTTGGTTCCATTTTATGATAATGTAAATCATAAATGGTAGAAATTCTTTTTTAAAAATAAATTGTTCCTTCATTTATACTTAATTCTAATGGTAGATAGCAATTGATACTATGGTTGCTGTCGTGCATCCGAGATTTATCTATTATTGTATTTATCGTTGCTATTATCATATATATATATATATATATATATATATGTTCCTGTTCCATCTTTTATAAATGATCTTGAGTAATTTTCTTCAATTGCGAGAATTTGGTAAGTTAATCATAAATATAAAAATCGTTGCCAGTTGTTAGTTCATTAATATAATATAAATATACTACTTTATTAATTTTACAAATATTATATATCTTTAATTGTGTTTTGATTAATGAAATATACTATTGTTATTGTTTTTCCTAAAATAAATAAATTTAACAATTACATTTTAACTATAAATAATAAATAATAAATAATAAATATTATACTATACATAAAAACTAAAAATAAAAAACAATAATCAATTTTACAGTTTGGAATATAAATAAATAAATATATAGGTTTTTTTTTATCCAGTAAAGATAGAAATAATCCTGTAGGAGACACAGCCAATAAATCGAAAAGCAGATAAACCTGCCACTGCCCATAATAAAAAGGCCATATAAGCGTTTGTTGTATTAGTATCACTTGAATTAAACGATCCTAATTTTTTAAACGTTTCCGCTGTACAAATACCCCCGACTAATGCCAAATTACTAATCACCCATATTGTCACTAATCTTGTTCGAACGGATTTATAATAATCTTCTTGTTTGGTTTTTGGATCGCGGTGTTGCCTTTCCTCTTTATTTTTTTTACTTAAATTCTGTAATGCTTCTTCATATAATAACCCTACATCCTTTTGTTCTGGAACTAATACATCAGCTGAATGACCATTTTTTATTTCAACTACGCCAAGATCAAAATCAATTGTTGTTAAGTCCTTTGTTCCCCAACTAAAATATATATAAAAATAAATAAAAGAGTTGTTTTATTATTATTATTATTATTATTAGTGCATACCTAACATCATGAGTATTACAAAAAGCAAAACAATTAAGAATATTTATATAACTTGGTGCCATTAATAAATATTGAACAAAACTTGTGATCATATGCCAAGGATCAAAAAATATAATACTCGATATTAGATAAATTGCATATGTAGCAGCCACCGATATGACGATATCTCTAAAAGGTCCACCTTCAAACACTAAAGAAGCAATGCTTGATGATGATGCTAATCCCGATCGAACGCCTTGATAGGCTATCCATACAGATGCAAACATAGCATACATCATGATTAATGCAAATAAAATAAAAATAAAAGTATATGCATGTCTTGATCTATATATGTAAATAAATGTAAGTGAATGGAGAAGGAAGGTAATCTTTAATAAACAATATATGCATATTTACAAAAATTTCATATATTTTATTTTTTATTACCCTTGTGGTCGATTTCCAAGTGATAATAAAACAATCACTAATAATAAAATTCCATAGATATAAACCAATGTAATATAAAACGCATTGGCGACTTCTTTTGAAAATGGTGGATTATCCATAGTAGATAGTGATCTTGTCAATATAAAAAAGCTTAGAAAGTAGTTACCCTAAATATAGAATTAAAAGAGAAAAAGAAAATGTAATAATGATGTTGATGAGTATAATTATTATATCATATATCCACATATACATCTTTATGTATATATACTTATATTTACCAAAGAAAACCAAGAAAACACCCATTGTATCGAAAGATATATCAATTCAATTAATAATAAAAATTTTCTACCAGTTGAATGTTCCGTTTTAAAAATACTACCCCAGTGGAATAAAGCATACAAACCAGCAAAAAAAGAACCTAATATATATATATGTAATAATAGTATTAATGATAATTACAATATAAAATATAAAATACACACATATATATTTTAATATCTATCTTATTCTCAACATTATAACTATTACTATAATTATTTACCATTAATCCATCTTCGCCTTTGCGATAAAAATTCAGGAATCTAGTTAGATAAATAGACAAAGAGGAGAAATAGAATATGTTAATATCTATTAACTAATTTTTTTAAAATAAAATAAACTTACCGAATTTGGTACATCTGTTTCACCATAGGCGGCAGAAACATAATGTAAAGTCCAACTAGCTTTTTTTTTAGCCACCAATTCATAACATAAAATCCGATCTTCTGCTAAATACATATTGGCGTCAAAAATATCAGCTTCTTCACCATGTAAGATTTCACCTAAAAAATATTTTTGTAATGGCCCTTTTCCATTGACATCGTTTAATAAAGCTGAATAACGATAAGCTGAAAAAGCACCAGGTAAAACTTGAATATAACCAAAAACGGATTCCAAAGGTTTATCAAGAATATTTGATATTTTATATTCAAAATTTTGTGCAGCTACCAAAGGATTTAATAAATGATATCCACCTATCCCTTTCATAACTCGGATTTCACCACAGGCACCTCCAGAATTGGCATGGATATCAAAATTTTTCCATAAATAGTAGATTGAATGAGGGCCTGGGCGTGTACCAACATCAAATAACATACAGACATTTGGTTTGATTTTTGGACAAAATGCTTGGAAAAACCATCGGTGAGAATTGATTTTTTTTTGGTTTTTTTCTTTGATACACAACATTACTTGCGTTGGTATAATATTACTCTCTGCCCCTTTTAATTTCAGATGGGGATCCATTGATACTTGAGTAGTATACTATTAATTTTTTAAAAGAAATATACAAATAAAAAAAGAGAAAATAAAATGAGTAATTACATATTGGTACAAATATGGTTATTCTATTTATTTTTATTCTCGTAAATGACTTTTTCTTGGTTATATTTATATCTTACTTCATAAAGATGAGCTTGTACAGGTTTATAATTCACTATATTCTTGGCAACACCATCCTGGTATATTCCAAGAGCTGAAAGCATATCAAAAACACGTGGGTGAACTTTATTTCTACCATCAGCAATAATGCACACAACTACCTTTTCCCAACTATTTGTACCCTAATATGAATAATAATAATAGAATCATGAGAATAGATATATAAATAAATATAAATATATCTTTTTTATATTTTTTCTTTATATATATATATATATATTTAAATTGTTTTACCCAAGTTTTAGATCGATTTCTTTTACTTAGATGGTGAATATTTTTCATCACATTATATAAAGTGTTTGATAATAAAATTTCATCCTCCTATTTAATAATAATATGCATATATGGGATTTTTTTAAAAAAAAAATACGAAATATATTTATTTATGCAATCCCTCTATATACATATATTTTTACAATTCTTCATTCCTAAATAATATTAGTATTATATATAGATCTTACGTTATACATTGTGATGCAAATAAATAATTCAGTGGATCTACCTAATAAAGCTTGGCGTAAAGTATACGTAGTAAAATCACTCGGATCATTGGTGATAGCAGTATAACGCATATGAGTAAATTCTTTTCCCATCTTGATTGGTACACGAGCTAAATACTGATCAGGTACAGGACAATCCAAGACTAAATTCCCTTCTGTTAATTTGATTCTCTTTGTAGTATTATATCTTCTACGTTGTCTTTTAGGTGCTAAATGAGTATGAGGTGAAATTCTTACTGGCATCATCACCACTTCGGGTCCTTCCTCTCTATAAGGATGATAATAATATGGGTGTTGAGGTAATGGTAATTGTTGTTGTAGTAGATGTGGTGGCGGCGATATTGGATGGTTTGTAGAAGGCCCTACTCTTCTATCATCATTATTATTGTTTATATCAAAATCATAAGGATATAATTGAACAAGAGGTGGAAAAGGTTGTGGATATAGTTGTTGAGGTGGTGGAGGCGGTGGTGGAGGCGGTATCGAATGATTTATAGGCTGTGGTTGTGGTGGTATAATATACATAGGTGATTGTGCTGAAGGAGGAGGCTGTTGCTGTTGTTGCTGTTGTTGCTGTTGTTGTTGTTGCTGTTGTTGTATATTATGAAAAGAAGACTCTCTTCTTGAAGAAGAAGAAGAAGATAGTTCTTGTTGCTGTCGTTGCTCATTTGGAAAAGTAGGATCTTGATTTAATATATGGTTTGGTTGTGAAAGGTTTTCTGGTGGTGTATGTTCAGAGCTAAAAGAGGAAGGTGGAGGAGCGCTTGGGCGTTCAATATGAATAGGAAGTGGTGGTGGTGAATAGTTATTTGATCTCATTATCTATTATTTTTTAAAAAATAAAATATAAGACACCAAGTTAGAAGTGAAAGAAAAGGGAAAAAAATCAAAACCTGAAAAAAATAAATATATATGCAAAAATAGAAATTATTCTTTTTTTCTTGATCATAACAATAACCTAAAACAGTATCACGTGTAGTCCAAGATAGTAATAACAATCTTTGTGTTTGCTTTTTTTTAAAAGTAATAATAATAATCAATAAATCAATATATTTATATAAATAAAAGTCATTTTTTTTTCTAAATGCGATGAATCCGTGTTGGGTGTTTTTTTATTTATAAAAAGTATATATAAAAGGAAAGTTCATTTCAATGGATTAAAAAAAAATAAACATCGAAATATAAAAAAATGAATAGAAGGTTTTCCATTTTAATGCTTCTTGGACTATAAAAAGAAAAAAAAAATAGAAAGGTTAAATATGATGACAATAATAATAATCTCTTTAACTTTTTTTGATTATTTTCTCCATCTTTCTTTTTATATTATTTTAATTCTTACCTTGATCTTCTTGACGTAGAATTCAAGTTCTTTGCCTTCAAGGATATAACCGTCGCAACGACCAGATTGACCAGGACGAGAAGAGATGATAGCATAAAGACGACCAGCATTGAATTGATCATCTAAAAGGGGATCAACAGCAGCGGTAGCTTGACGAGCGGCAATCTTCTTTTGAACAGAGTTGGATTTGTTATCAGCAGCATGTTCTACTTCTTCAGTCTTGGTAGCAGTGGTTTTCTTTTTACCTAATACTTGAGCATAGTGAGATTCATACCATTGACGGAAAGGAGTAGCATCAATTTGAATAACAGCACCTTTGACAAGAGTGTTGGTACGAACCAATTCGTTGTTGGAAGCATTATAAACTACAGTTAAAACACGAGTCTTACGAGAAATACCTTCGGAACCCCAAGAGAAGTTACCGGCTTCAAGACGTAAAGCACGATGTTTATAGTTACCACCACGGACACGTACTAAATGGATACGTTTAGCACCTAATTTGGTGTTGGCGGATTGACGGCCTAATTCGAACCTTTTTTTTTTTAAATAAAAAAAAGTTAGGTATTATTAGTTTATTATCCAAACTGCAATATGTAGGGCTATTTTTTATTTTTATTTTTTTGGATAGCGTATGTATATTTTAGTATATTATTATTAAAGGTAATATATATATATATTTTAGTTGTAGTTGTAGTTGTAATAGTTGACATTATTATTGTTGAAGTTGTGTATTCTATCTTTTTATTTTTATTTGTCCCCTTTCTAATATATATATACATATTTATTTTTATTTTGAATTGAATCTTTACTTTCTCTTCTTTCTGTATTGAGAACGTCTAGCACCGGAGGCGCTACGCTTGTGGCGAGAATCACGGCTGATACCTATATTATATTATTTTTTTATAATATTTTATAAAGATTAAATCATGAATAATGGTGGATGGATATATTATATAGATGGATGCATAAAGATATTGTTCTATTTTCTTTCTTTCTTTTTGGATATAGATACGTACCCATATTATCAAAAAAGAGAAGGATTCAAAAATTTGGAGAGAGCAAAAAATTAAATTTACTCACATTGTCCGGATGAAAAAAAAAAAGGCGGAATTTAAAAATTATCCAACCAGTTTTCTTTATTCCCTTTCTCACTCTAAATAACATAGAAAAGAATTTGCTTTATATTGTACAACCTTTTATTACTATTTCTATATTTTTCCATTCTTACAATTATTTTTAGCATAAATGATATCATATTGCCTTTATTTATTTTTTAATATAAAAATATAAAATTAAAAATAAAAAACAATAACAGTTTTATATACTTTATTATTCAATATATAAAATAAAATAAAATGTAGAAAAAATTAAGTTAATTAAATTAGCCTTTTTTAAAAATTTAATATATGAGTTTTTATATAAAAAATATAGTAGGTATATGATTCAAATAATAGTGAAACTGGGATTAAATTGTACCAATGGTAATGTTAATCAGGGACAATCTTTTTTTTCAAAGCCCAGCTTTTTTTCTATTTTATAATTATTTTTGGTAAGTTATTTTCTATTTTTCTTTCTTTTTCCTTCTCTTTTCTTTTTCTTTTTTTTTTTTGAAAATAAAAAAAAAAACCCTATTTTTCTCTTTATATATTAATAATATTCCTTTAAAATTAAGTATTTTAATAAAAAATATTAAAGAGTCTTAGGTATGACTTTATATTTTATAATTCATTCATTTTAAACCAGTAGCTTTTCTATAAAACAGCTTTAACTCATTCTATTTCTATTTTTTTTATTTTATCTATTTTATAACTAGTTTTTGCGGAATAGACGTTTCTTCAATAGCAGTAACTACAACAAGCTTAAAAATAATTACAAGTGAAAAAGAAGTAAACTTTCTTATTGAATGGATATCTATTGACAATAAAATTTATACAAAGAAAAGCTAGTGAATAGACAACTTTATAAATTCTATTTTAACTACCTACGTCACACATACATACACATACATCTCTATTATCTTTTTTAATAAAAAAAAAAATATTACATCATGATGATGAAAAGAAATGTTACCAGTCAAGCTATTCAGAAAAATGAAACTAGCATTGGAACAAAAACTAATACAGGATTGATAGCAGGTCTGACATCAGGATTAGTAATATTTGCATTGATTGCCCTGACAGCAGGTGGATTTATCATATACCGAAAAAGGAAACGATCAAAGGAACATATTATTAAAAAGTTCAACATATCAAATGATACTGATTTAAACTTTCCATCGCCTCCTTCTGCTTCCCATACATCTTTACCATTTCCTCCTCATAAAGTAATTACCATACCACCAGTTTCTGTAACAACTAATTCATTAAAGGTAAATAATAATAATATTAAAGAGAAACAACAAAATAGGGGGGGGGGAATAGTTTATTAAGAAACTAATTATCTTTTTTTTTTTTATCTTTTCTTTCTCTTTTTATATATATATATGTATATTATCAAAATAATAAAAATAGGGATATGATCCTTTAGGGGTACCATCTATGATCACTACAACAAATCATCAAACTTTATTAAATGATGAAAAAGATAATTTAACACCTCATTATCATGGATCAGCATTACATATTCCTCCGTTAATCACCACACCGACAACTATTCATACACCTACTTTTATGGATGAAAATCCTAGATTAATTAATGATGATGATAATAGCAATAATAATAATACTATTCAACGCTCTTTAACTCTTAATTTTCAGTCAAGACGCCCTTCTCATCAGCAGCTATCTTCTAATCCTAACTCTATACCATCAGCAACATCTTTAAATCGATCTGCTTCAGTTAAAGTAACAAAATATGATTATCCATCTTCTACCGCTGCAATAGCAACAACGACAGCGGCTAATTATGATGACGATGATCTAGATCATATTCAAATTAAAAGAGCCGTTTCCGTAAAAAGAAATCAAAATAATAATCAGTTATTAAAACCAACTATTACAACCATCTCAAGATCCAATTCTGTTAAATCTCAACACCGTTCATCTTTAAATAATGACCCAAAAAGAAAAATAGAAGAAGAAAAGGTATGCAAAGAGAAAAAGGAAAAGGATGATGCGGAATCTTTGAATGAAACAACAAACTCAACTGCTGGCAGTGATACCATTCAAATCGTAACCGTTAAACCAACTATAGCAAGAATAAGATCTCTTTCAAGAAAAGAAAATCATAAACAAATACCTGAAGTGGAAAATGAACAAGCTGATGATGGCAAAGATAATGAAGAAGATAAACAACAGCAGCAATTATTACACTCACGTCATCATGAAAGGGTATCAATGCCTGTTAGTACTCATTCTACATTAGCCGATGGTGAAATTACTGTATATTGGCAACCTTAATACTTGATTATTATTATTATTGTTTTACCTCCCTATTTAATTATTGTTCTTATATTAATTATTATGTTTATGCTAAACTTTTTTTTTATACATACACTTTTATTTTGTAATTTTAATTATTATTCATATATATATTACTCACATATAGTAGTAATAGCAGAAATAGTAGTAATAGTACATTTATATATTTTACAATTTTCTTTTTTCTTTTCTTTTTAAATATACATACATATATAAGCGTCATCGATAAATAAAATAAATAAAAATAGTATTACAAGTGCATATCTTTTAAAAATACTAAAAAGACAATTTATTAATGACCTCAAAATTAATCTTGTTCTGGACTCAACTTTCAAAAAAACCAGACTAATATTGGAAAAAATTTCACTTGGGAACCCCGTATTTTTTTTTTTATGTACCCAAGTTACTAATGATCTTAACTTGAATTTTTTTAACGTACCCAAGTTACTAATAATCATACTTTGTATTTTTTTTTTTTTTTCTCTTTTACCTTCTTTTTCCAAGTTGACTACTTGAAAATTAATTATTTTTATATCAATCTGTTAAAACTTTGTATCTACATATAATATAAATAACAAATTACTTATACGGACTGGGTTCTTGACAGTTACCCTTTTTAGGATTGTTTTCATTTTTTTAGGTCTTTGAATTTTTTTGAAATAAAAACTCCACTGTTCTACGCACTCATCTTATCTTTTATATAAAAATATATAAATAAACTTCTAAAATAATCATGGAAGAAAAAGAAAAAGTTTATAATCATACATAAGGTAATCACGAAAAAAAAAAAAAAAATACTAGACAAAGAAAATTTTTCATTTATTTCATAGTTTGATGTTTGCATATGAATTAGTCAATATAGCGGAGCAAGGTTGCATTATATAAAGCAATAGAAAAAAACTTTTTAGAAATGAGCATTATTCTATTGTGATTTAGCTTAACATTAAATTAAAGTCTGATAAGATTATCTTATTGATTTCTTATTTATCAAATTAAATTAATATTTAACTTGAATACGACTCCAAATGATTATATGAATTTGTATGATCATTTAACAAAAAGTTGGCAATATATGGAATAAGATTACTTTACTGAGCTATTAAAATTAATAAGTAACTTGTTTATTATTGATGAAATTGTATCAATATTTAATACAAAGTAGTCTTTTTAAAAAATATTAATACACTATATAAAAAAAAAGATTAGTTATGCTGAACAAATATAAAAGAATAGGTAATGAAGAAATAGAGAAAGAAAATTCTAAATTTGGAAATGCGGAAAAAAAATAAAGTGACTTAAAAACCCTCCATAATTTTTTTTTTGTCAATTTTCGTTTCTTCATTTTTTTATACAATATATATATAAATATATATATATATATTTATCATTATTATTTCTATTTTTGTTATTTTTTTTTTCATTTCCTCCATTTAATAATACAATAGATTTATTTATATTTATTAGATATAATATAAAAAATAATTATATTAATAATAACAACAAAAACTACATAAATAAATACAATGGCATCAGAAAAAAGAAAAGATGAATCAAGTAGTAATGGAACTGTTATAAAAAGAGCTAGAGGCGATACCGAAGACTCAACCGCGTTGATCACTTTATCATCTGAAAGATCGGGAACTAGTAATGCACTTGTTGGAACTGTAATATAAATAATAATAATAATAATAATAATAATAATAATATATATAAAGAAACGTGAAGAAACTATAATATAATAATAATAGGTATATTATAATGAATGACTTATATATACATACCTTATTATTTTTTTGTTAGATAAAACGAACTTCTGGATTACAGGCTCCTGTTATGCAATTAACTGGTCATGAAGTAAGTTTAATAAAACAAAATAAACTGAAAACAGGTTTTTTAATAATAATATCGCCACTGGTTAACATGGAATAAATTAAAATAATTATAGTATTAACGTACGGGCTTTATTTTTATTTTTTTTTGAAATTTGGTTTTTTCATAGGGAGAAATTTATACTTCAAAGTTTGATACTTCTGGTCAACATATTGCTAGTGGGTCCTATGATAGACAAATTTGTAAGTGAATATTATATATATATAAATATATTTGGATTTATTTTAAATTACATGATGATTAACATGAATACATATACATACTCTTTTCTTCTCCTTTTCTCTATAGTACTTTGGAATACATATGGAGATTGTGTAAATTATGGTTTATTAAAAGGGCATACTAATGCAGTGATGGAATTACATTGGTCAAGGGATTCAAGGTAATAGAAAAAAAATATATTATCATTTTGAATAACAATAATGTATATTCATCCTTTTTATTATTATTATCATTATTATTATATAAATATAGTCAAATATTTAGTTGTTCAGCTGATAAAAGTGTTTGTGTATGGGATGCAAATAAAGGGGAAAGAATTCGAAGGTGGAAAGGACATGATTTAGTAGTCAATAGTTGTCAAGTAGCACGTCGAGGACCTGAAATGGTAGTATCTGGAAGTGATGATGGTTTTGTAAAAATCTGGGACCCAAGAGAAAAACATGTGGTTCAATCTTTAGAAAATAAATATCAGGTTACAAGTGTTTGTTATAGTGATGCCGGTGATATGATTTATTCTGGCGGTATTGATAATGAAATTAAAGTAAAGTTTTATATACATATGCATCTATATATATATATATATATATATATATATACGGGAAAAAGAAGTTTATTTTACTTAATCTACATATTTTATTATTATATATAGGTATGGGATCTTCGTAAAAAGGATGTACTTTATACACTTGCAGGTCATCTTGATACAATTACTGGTTTAGCATTAAGCCCTGATGGATCTTATTTACTATCTAATTCAATGGATAACACAGGTAATATGGGTGTAATTTTTTTCTTCTATTATATATATTTAAACAGATCATTAATTTATTATTGTTATAATTTTTTTATAATCAATTATAGTACAAATGTGGGATGTGAAACCATTTGCACCAGCTAACAGAGGAATGAAAGTGTTTGAAGGAGCACCTCATGGATTTGAAAAGAATTTAATTCGCCCAGCATGGTCCACTGATGGTACTCAAATTGTATGTGGATCTGCCGATCGATCTGTTGTTATTTGGGAAGTCTCTACTGCTAAAATATTATACAAATTACCCGGTCATAAAGGTTCTGTCAATGAAGTGGATTGGCATCCAAAGGAACCTATTATTATGTCTTGTAGCACTGATAAATCTATTTATTTAGGTGAAGTGAAACCAACTGGTCATTAAAAATATAAAATATAAAATGATTACCCATTTCTTTTTTTTCCCTTGTTGCTTTTTTTAAAAAAATAAAAATAAAAATTATGTTTTTCATAATTGTTATTTATAATATAAAAATAAAAGTATTATTTCATTCTAATATTTCTTTCTATTATTGTTCAACAATAAATTACACACGATAAAAAAAGAAAAAAAGGTCATGTACAACTAAAAATATTTTGTTTTCATTCCTTATTACGATCAAATTCCTAAAGGATGGCGATCATTTTTCTAAAAATTAATGCACAGGTTACCTTTTGTGTTACTGAACAAGGGTTAAAAAAATTTCCTTAATGAACCTTGACTACTCTACGTAGTAACTCCTCTAAATCTTTCATTTCTCTCCTTTATATATATATATATATATATATATATATATACTACATAATATTTTTACTTTTTATTTTTTGTACATGTATATCAATAAGAGTTTATCAATTACTTTTTTTATGAAATAAATTTAAAATTCTTGTTTTTTATTGAAGATCTTTATTTTTATTAAGTATATTATATATATTTAAATTGGTATAATAAAGGATGATAAATATGTATTATTAATTGTATATAATAAAAATAATATATATTTAATAAACTTTTGTTACGTATGTATAGAAAGTATTTTCATTAAATTAAATATAAATATATATATATATATATATCACAATGAATTAAGTATTATTATAAAAAAAATTATATAAATATATATATATATATATATAAACATTATTGATAAAATTATAAAAAGGTATTAAAAAATTATAACGTTAATAAGTAATGGTGCTTTTGATTATTAAATTAAAATATTGATTTACTGTTGTTATTGATGAGATGGGTATTATTATTGTTGTAGTAAAAGTTGCTGTTGCTGTTTTTGTAATGAATTAATAGAGGAAAGAATATTTTTATCCAAACCTTGACCAAAATCCATAATAAGTATTTTATGATCTTGGCTTGTACTATATCAATAAAAAATCATAATAATAAAAAAAAAAAAAAGAGAGAGAGAATGAGTCAACATTTTGATACAAAAGATGTATATATATGTATATATATATATATATATATATATATATATATATATATATTACCTAACAATTTTGGTATCATCAAACATAACATCAAAGACCCAACTTGAATGGCAAGCTTGATAATTATATAAACATAACCCAGTCTTAATATCCCAAACACGAATACTTTCATCGTAACTACCACTAACGATTTTTTCATGATCAAAATAGAGAGCCCTTACCAAAGAAGTATGTCCTTCACAAGTTAAAGTACATTGGCCAGTTTTTACATCCCAAACTTTTATAGTATTATCATTACTACCACTAACAATGGTAGAACCATTAAATCTAATACAAGCAAGTCCACGACTATGGCCCATAAATGTTTTAAGACATTCTCCTGATTTCATATCCCATAATTTGATAGTACAATCTCCACTTGCCGATACTAATTGATGGTTTAAAAATTGGATGGCGTTTACAGGACCACCGTGACCAGCAAGAACTTTTAACAATTGACCAGTATGTAAATCCCATAATCGAATGGTTGTATCTTTAGAGCAGCTGGCAATGATATTATCGTGAAATTGTACCCCCAAGACACCGCTATTATGACCAATCAAATGATGTTTGATTTGATATGTTTGTATATCCCATACTAATAAAGTATAATCTGATGAGCCAGTAATTAACCATTGATGATTATATTGTAAACATAATACACTTGCTTGATGTCCTAAAAGTGTTCGAGTACATTCTCCAGTTTTCATATCCCAAAATTTAATACTGCGATCTCGACTACCGGTGACAATCTTTTCCGAGTCAAATTGTACACAATAAATACTATCAGTATGGCCATGGGCGATTTCTTTTGATTGTTGAATGCCTAATTGCCATCGCTGTTTTAATAATAAGTTGGTTTGATACATTTTTTTATAAGGTAAATCAATAGATGATGATGATGATGATATATTGTTGTGAAAGGTATGATGGTATATACGTTGCCATAATCTTTTTTCATTACATAATAAATTCCAATATTTAGATACCGAACTAGCTGATATTAATGTTTCTGGATCACAAAAATAGATAATAAGTTTGGCAAGTTCTACAGGTAACATGGATAAATAGTCTATGTATTTTTATATATTTATATTTATAATATTTATATTTATAAAGAATGATAAAAATGATTAATAAAATATTTATATATAGATAAATAAAAAGAATCAGTACACATTATATATTGTTATTGTTATTATGGTGCTGTTGATAGAAGTGGTAACAAAACCATTTTTTTTATTTTTTTTATTTTTTTACCTATGGATGGTTTTTTATTTTTATGTTTCATAATATTAGAAGCATTATAATGAGGATGACAGTGGATAGTAGTTGATAAAGAAGGTTCTAAAGAATAAGGTATAGGTATATGTGGAGTAGATTGACTTGTTTTAAATTGATAAAATCCTTCATCAACACGTTTATAAAAAGTAAATTGTTGTTCTTGTTTTTGCTGCTGTATTTGTTGTTGCTGTTGTTGTTGTTGTGTTTGTTGATCCTTTTTCTTATGTACCCAATGAGAAGGTTTTCTTATATAATGTAAAAAAGAATGTTTCATAGACATGATTTTAAAAGAGAGTGAGAAAAGTATAAAGTAATTAAAAAGTAAAATAAAGTAAAAATGGATATATATATATAAAGAGAGAGAGAAATGTAAATTGCTTTTTTATATGATTATTATTGTTATGAATATGAAAATTATAAGGTGATTCAATAAAAAAAACAAAGATTCATAACAAGTAAAGAAAGAAAAAAAAAAAGAAAGAGTGGGATAAAAAAATTTCATTTCTTTTAAAAAAAATTACCCCTAATAAAAAAAAGGGGAAAAAAAAGATAAAAGTCAGCTGCTTTAACTTTTATTATATTATTGAAACTGAGACAAAAAATAATATATTACTCTCTATATAAGCTTGACGTATAACACATATATAAATATATATGAACAATATATATAACATTACATTATATCATATATATATATGTATATATATATAATATGAAAGTATATACTTATACAAGTATGTATCATAAATTACATATTTACTTTACATATTATATAGTTTAAGTAATAATAAATGATGATGGTAAAATATGTTGTATAAGTAGGTGTGTTTTAATAAATATACACATTCATTCACTAATCTGCCACTTTATTTCTCTCTCTTTCTCTTTTTTTTTTTTTTTTTTCTTGGTACCTTTCTCCTCTTTTTTCTCCCTTTACCTCTTTTTTTCTCCCTTCAAATAGACTCTCATCCCAAAGCTTTTTTTTTAAAAAAACCTCGACATTTCGCTATATAAAAACCCACAAATATTAAAAAAAGAAATGATCTCCCCTCTCTCCTTTCTTTTTTTTTTTTTCATTCCTTAAAAAAAACTTTCCTACATACGTATGATAATAATTATTCTTCATTGTTTCTAAAACTTTAATTTGAAATGATATCATTTTACGAAATAGGTTTATATATAAATGTATTTATTGAATGAAAAAATATTTGTAATTATGAACTGCTAAATTTGTATTTTATAATAATAATAATAATAATAATAATAAAAAGAAATAATATTGAATAGTAATGATAATGATAAATAAATAAAAATAAGATAATATATAAAATAGAATAATATTAATAAAAAATAGAGAGAGAAAGAGAGAAGGAGAGAGGGGATAATTCATTCTTTATATAATAGTAATATAGATTTAAAACATTTTTTGATTTATAAAGAGAAAGTTCAAAGGTAAGGTGGTATATCATGCATATTTCCCAGGATAATTTTTTTTTTTTTTTTTTTTTTTGATGGGTTGGATTTGATTTTTCCTGTTTTTAATTATTTGTTGCTATTATTATGATGAAGATTACTTTCGGAATAAAAAAAAAAAAAAAAATGAAAAGGGAAATAAAAATAAAAATAAAAAAAAAAAATGAAAAGAGGTTGTTTATTATTATTATTAAAGTTTTCATTTCTCGTTTTTTTGTTTTTATTTTTTTATTATTCATTTTTTTTATTTTTTGGAAAAATAGAGAAATATGAATGCTTGTTGTTGTGGATATTACTGAAGGCGAGAGAGATGGGTGAGAAGAGGTTATATATATATAAAAAATTTTAATCAGAGTCGCTAGAATCGTCAGACCCAGATGAAGAATCACTGTCACTAGATGAATCATATTCTATAATTTATAAATAGAAAAAAAAAATGAATACAATTACTTTCTTTTCCTTTATTATTATTATTATTATTATTATTTACCTTCTAAATAGCGTAGTTGTTCTTCTAATCGACTAATTCTATTTGAATTATTTACAGAGGAGGATGGTGTTCGACTACGTTTTTGATTAGGTGATAATGAAGACGTAAGTCTATAACCTGTTACAAATTCATGTAATTGATGTAATGTTTTAAGATCCAAGGAATCAATATCTAATACAATTTCTTCCTGTCCCTAATTAAAGTGAAAAAAAATAATAACTATATATTAATAAATAAATTTTATTTCATATATATGTTTATTATATTTATTATATTTTACCCCGTCCAAATTTGGCATAGAAGATTGAATAATATTGACTACGGTATTTAATCGATCACCAGTTAAATTATTAATGGCTTCACTTAATTGTTTCTTTTGTTCAAATGTAAATTCTGATAAAGGAAGAGAACTTGATGTTGATTTTTTATTAACACGACGTTTTCTTTTTTCTCCACCAGTGGCATTATTATTATTCTTTTTGGTTATATTTTTCTTGGGTTTCTTATCATTATCGCTATTATTATTTACATGTTGTTGATTTAATGATTTTTTATGAGTAACATCTGACAATGCTCTTTTTCTATTTTTTGTAGCTGTTGATTTTTTATTATTATTATGTGATGATGATGATGATGATGAGCGTTTATGATGTGATTTCATGGACTGAACTTGTTGCATGATATTAGCAAGGTGACGTTCTAATTGAGCAATACGATCATCTTCTTCTTCATCGTCATCATCATCGGATGATGATTCATATTTGACTTTTTTGGATTTAGGTACTGATTTAGCAGAAGTAGAAGAAGCTCTTTTACGAGAACGTGATTTAGTTGCAGTTGTAGTGGTGGTAGTCGATGACAATGTAGAGGAAGTGTGAGTAGGTGTAGATGGATGGGAATTTTGTGAGGCAGGAGGGGTAGCGAATTCTGAAGTAGAAGATGGTGGAGGAGGAGAAGGACGAAGAGGTTTTTGTTTCCATTTTTCGTTAAACACATGTTCTAATGATTTCGCCATTTGATAAACTGGTAAAGTAGAAGAATTATATATATAACAATTGGAAAAAGTTAAGCGAATATCCTTTTCAAATTCATCTGCATTTACATAAAGCCCTTCGTTTAATTTATGTTCAATAGTAGAAAGATCCATAGGTTCTTTGATAATGAGTGGGTAATCAGGGATATTTAAAGCAACAGGATCCACAGGTTGCAAAAAAGGATAATTAAAATGGCTGTATTTTGATTTTTTTAATTCCTTTAAAGTTTGAATACAGAATTTCATTTCAGTAGAATGAGCGTAAGGGTTACGTTTTTTGGTTAAGGTTTCAGGATAATCTTTGGAAGGAGGAGGATGGATTTCTCTTTTAGGACGAACTTCTTCTGATCCAAGTCTAAAATGATTCATAGTTGGTGTTGTAGTAGTTGATTTTCTTTTATATCCATCCACTGATCTAGGTGATCCTGTTAATGGAGGTGACAACTATAAGAGAGAGAGAGAGAGAGAGAGAGAAAAGGATGACTTAATATACCCTTTTTTATAATGACAATTATTCTTTTCTTGCACTTTTCCCTTTTTATTATTATTACTATTATGTATACTTACTTCTTTAGAAGGAGGCATTTGTCTTAAACCTTTTTCAAAAGCAGATTCCACATTTTGACAAAGTAAAGAAACAGTAGCTTCAGGACCATTATATTTATAACAATTACTAAAGATCAAACGTACATCCATAATAAAATCATCTACTGTATGATAGTCTAATTGGTTTAATTTACGATCTACTGTATTTAAATCCATAGGTCGAGTAACAATCATAGGGTAATCAGGACAATTCATTTTGATGGCATCTACAGGTTGAAGAAAAGGTGCTGCATCACGATGTTTTTTTAAATTTCTTATAATGGCTGCAGCATATCTGATTTGATCTTTGGTCATAAAGGTTGTATTGGAAATGGTTAATGGTGGTGGTAATACCTGTATATAAATAATTATAAAAGAGAAAAGAATGATATGATCAACAAGGTTTCTTTTTTACCTTTTATTCTTTTTCATTTACCTTTTCAGCAGGAGAAGATGCTAATGGTTTTTCAATTACATCATCAATTGTATGAATAGGTTCAGCTGCTGGAGATGGTAATGTGTTTGTAGGATTCAATGTTTCTTCTTTTTTAATAATAGGTTCCAATTCTTCTACCATACTTTTTTTTCTATAAAAAATAAAAAAAGAAATGAATTATTATTCCCTTTTTATACTTTTTTTATGCCGATCATGATGAATAATAACTTACTCTTTAGGAGAATGAGGCAATGTTGTACTGTGCATTATTTGTGAAGCCATGATTGTTTAATCCTTATTTTTATAATCTTTATTGTTCATTTTAAATCATAATAATAATAATAATAATAAAAACAATAATAAAAAAAAAGTTAAACGACTTGCTTTTTTTTTTTTTTTTGTTAATTAAATATTTATTTACGCACACGCACACGCACACACACACACATATATATATATATATTCCTATTTTTATACTATTTTATCCCCACTCTACTATTATAACTATAAATATATATATATATATCTTTTTATACTGATGGAAATCCCTTAATATATTATTAAAACCCTTCTTTTTTATATTATTATTATATCCCCAATAATAATATTAATAATAATTATATCAATGTTGAATATAATACAAATCCCAGTTGTATTACCGAATGAAGTTGATCAATAAAAAATAAATCCCATTTGACAATTATTAATGAGTATTTTTTTTTCAATCTATTTCGTTTTACCTAAGTGTTATAGAGAGAGAGAGAGAGAGAGCAAGAAGTGTGGCCCTTTTTTAAAAAAACGTATATATATATATTATATATGTACAATGAGGTGTAGCTGCAACTTTTTATTTATAATATAGAGAGTAGCTTGTTTATATTTTTTATATAAATGTAGATTATTAATGAATAAGGTTGCTCTTTTCTGATAGATGTATAAATTAATAAAATGATTATAATTGATCAATTAGAAAAAAATTATAGATCTTTTTCTAATTGAGTACAAGTGTGTGGGTGAATGGGTTGAATTGAGTGAATTTAGACTTTTTTTTTTTTTTTTTAGTGTGACGAAAGAAGAATTATAAAAAAAAAAGTGTACTATAAAAAAGGTTAAGGAGAAAAAGGTGTGTTTTAGAAAAAAAATAAGGGGAGATAAGAATAAAATATATAAAATAGAGAGGAGTTTATTTTTTTATAAAAAAAAAAAAAAGTGAGAGAGAAAAGAAAGAGAAAGAAAAAAAAAAAAAAAAAAAGATTTTTTAAAAAAAGGAAGGTTATATAATTTTTAAAAATAACAACAAATATTTTAAGCCAATCAAAATTTACCATTTCATAATCCGAAGTGAACTTGTGACAAGTTTTTGATAGATGGTTCGACAAACTTGCTTTTTGGGTTTCACGTATATATAGTATTATAAACGCTGAGTTCATTGATTTTTTTTCTAAATAAATAAACAAAAATAAATAAATAGTAGTAGTATCTTCTTTTTTTTTTCGCTATTACTGTTACATCTTTTTTTTTATAACAATAATAATAATAATAATAATAATAATAATAGATAATAAAAAAATAAATAAAACACTATCATATATATATATATATACTCATTAAAAATAAATAAATAAATAAATAAAATGAATGGGTTATCGATAGTCGTTGTTAAAAAGTGGGTTTCAGTTGTTTAATAAGCTTTTTATTTTAAAAAAAAGATTTTTTACCTCTATTATATAACAATATGTATAGGTATGATAATAGCCATAATGGTGTTTTTTAACTAGTATTCCATTTTATTATTGTATTAATATCTACTTGATATCTTATTGTTTTTATAAAAAAAAAAAAAAGTTGAAAGACTTCGGAGTTAAAAGCAGAAAAAGACAAAAAAAAATATTCAATAAAACACACGCTTCGCGTAAGGTTCGCGATTTTTACCATTTTCCTTTTTATCCACTTCTCCTTACTGTTATTATTATTATTTTTTTAGTCATAATTTTTTTTAATATTAAATCATGTTTCACTTTAATCAACGTTCATCGTTTTTTTTTTATCAATGGTATATTTATACTAAGATGTATATCCTTTTTTAAAAAAAGATCTACCCTTATTTTAAATAACCGACTCTTTTTATTTTTTTATTTTTTTTAATTGGTTGTACTAAAATATTATGCTAAAAAACTTTTTATATTAAAAAAGTACAATGAGAACGATAATGCATACACTCATAAACGTTTTCCCGATAACCCATTAGACAAAGAGATTAAACACGTATTTCCTAGTTTCAAAACATACCAAGGTTAAAGATCTAGTTTTTTTTTTACAAGAGCCAGTTGCATATACTCATCATCGTTAACAAGATTATATGCAATAAATGTTGTTTATTTTTAAAGCACCCAGAGTCGTATAGAATAGCATGGTAAATCAAATAATTATATATGTTAGGATACTTTCAAAATTACTCAAGGTTGAAGCTGCGATGCTTTTTATTATTTTGCATCGAAAAAGTAGTTTGATATAACCACCATTATCTAATCCATGTTATTAACTTTTTACGTAATAGAATAGAAAAATTTATCCTTTTTTCGCCAGGAATTTGTTGCATTTAATCAGCATCGATGAATCCACTTGTTGTACATGATATTAACTCATAAATCGTCCAGAATTGTAAACTATAGATTGGTACATCAAGTAATTATACATATCACTATATTTTCAAAATTATCCAAGGCTGATTATCATCATTTAATATAATGCTATTTAATTTTTAGATTCATCCAAGGTTTATACAAGTTTGAATATACTCTAGTAACGTTTATTGATTTTTACTTTCGAAAGCTAGTAAACTATGTCCACCATCATTGTTGATCCATCAATGTATTATGGTTGTTCCTTTTGTTAAATCATATCAAGGTGTGTATATAGTTCTTGATCCAGCACATTTCTTTTTACTTTTACGTTTACGCTTTTCATTCTTTTTTTTCTTCTTTGTTCCCGAATCATATTATTTTATTATTATTACTACTATTATTATTATATATGCCTACGGTGTATATATATATATATATATTCTTCGTTAATATATTATCTTCAATCCTTGTAGATTGGATTGATTATGAATATAGACAAAGTTATTTTCTTTCGGTACAAAGTTTGATTCTTTTCAAAACATTAAAACTAGATTAATATAAAATCGAACTAAAATCTATATTTATATAATTATTCACAATAATAACAAAAAAAAAAAATAAAGAATTAACGTGTTGTACTTTAACAAGTAGAAAAAACTTTGGGCATATTTTTTAAAATCCCGAAATCACCCGTGTAATTTTTTTAAGATGATCTAAAAAAATAAAGAATATAATGATTGATAAAAATAAATATATTATATTTTGTTTAATTATATTTTCTATAATAATAATAAGAAAAATTAACGATCATATTAAATGCAAATATAATAACATATAAAAAAGGAACCATTGTTTAGAAAAATAGGGTGGCTTATTGACTTTGAGTCATCATAATGCATAAAAAAACTTTTTTTTTGTCATAATATTAATGCAGACTAGCATCAATCAAAAACAAACATATAAAAAAAAACCACCCATTGGGATTCTATTTTATTGCTTTTTATAACAAAAAAGAATAACCTATACGTATATGAATATATAAATATATATATATATA
Organism: Cunninghamella blakesleeana; assembly: GCA_017871115.1. Lineage (NCBI taxonomy): Eukaryota > Fungi > Mucoromycota > Mucoromycetes > Mucorales > Cunninghamellaceae > Cunninghamella > Cunninghamella blakesleeana. The sequence goes on from JAFCIZ010000008.1 coordinate 170,553, forward strand.
TATATTATTCTTCATTATTCTATAATTTCATGGTGTGATATTTTATTATTATTATTACAATTGTTATTCTTTTTTTATTATTTATTTATCTATTTAGTATATGTTAGTTAGTATATCATTTATTTATTTATTTACGTAGTATACTTTTGTGATACCTACATAAGCCAATTAACTTGATAATGTTTTATTATCATCTTTCTTCGTTTTCATTCTTTATTTTGAAAAAACAATAATAATTTGAAATTGTTAAAGAAAAAAAAAAGTAATATAATGAATCTATAAAATGGGAGGGGTGGGGGGGGGGGGAGAGAGAAAGTGAAAAAATGAATTCATGCAGAATAAAAAAACCCTTTTTACTATTTTTTTACCGACCTTCTTTTTTTAAATAAATAAACAAATCATTTATTTACTTTTCTTTCAATGATTCACTTTAATAAATTGTTTTATATTAATTTTTCATTACTATTAGTACTAAATATCACTATTATTCTTCAATGAAAAAAAATAAAAATCACAAACCATTTTTTTTTTTTCGAAAGAAAAGAAATAATGATATTTTGCACATACGTTTTATATGAAATATTGAGTTTTTTTTTTTTTTTGAATTGTTATTAATAAACATATGATTTTGTGCTTCTTTGTTTTAAAATTCCGGTAATTTCCTTTTGATTTTCATTTTTTTCAATTTTTTAATTGTTGATATATTTAATATGTATAAATATAATGATATGTATGTGTATAATTATATATGATTTATTAGAGAATAATGGTTTTAATATGATATGATAATAAATATCATTATTAGATAATAAAAATGATCATTATTTATTTATTTATTTTAGATGAGAGGCCTTCTATCGGGCATACAATTTTAAGGGAGTTTTTTTTTTATTATTATTTATTATTCCATTTAATCATACATATATCAAGATAACATCATACTCTCTTTCTTTCATTTTCTCTTTCATATATCTATGTGTGTGTGTGTGTGTGTGTATCTACACCATTGATTATAAAATTAAATAATTAAATAAATCATTCTATTCTAATGATTTTGCCTTGAAAAAAGCAACCCCGGAGTTTGAATAGAGTGGCTTCTACATTAACTAAAGCCTGAAACATCACCAAAGACAAACTTATTTATGCCATAACAAGCTTACAGTCACGAGTTATGGCGCTTATTGATTGGCTAATCATTAAATACATTTTGCTTGAAAATACACTAACCCCCATAAAAAAAAAACTTTTTTAAACAAAGCAAACAAAAAGTACTTAAAAAAGACTTTACTATTTGCTTGAATTTTGTTAAAAAAATTTCTTACTCCTCTTTTTTTTTCTTTCTCTCTTTATTCCCCTTTACTTTTTAAGCAGCCTCTCTCTCTCTTTCTTTTTTTTTGTTCCACCCTTCTCTTTTCTTAATATATATATATATATATATTCTTATATAATATATCCTTATAATACTCTTGTATCATTCATATATAAAATACATTTATAAAAAAAATTATATATATTATTAATAATTAACAACAACGATATTTATTTTTATTTTTATTATTATTATTATTTATTAATATTATGGATATTCAAACAACATATATTCATCCTCATAATGAAGTAACTCCTCATCACTATACTAATAATATAGTCCATTTTGAAACTGATAATAATAATAGTAATAGTAATAGAATAAATAAAAATTCATCTTCTTTACAATATAATACAACTAACAATAATAATAACAACAGTAATACATTAGACAATAAGAAACCAGATGAAGTTAAAGAAGAAGAAGAAAAAGAAAATATTAAAGAAAGAAAGAATATAAATATAAAGCTACAAGTACAACCACAACAAGAGCAACAAGAACAAGAAAAGATGATAAAAGATGAATTAACATCTCTATCACCTAGTTTATATTTGTCTCTAAGACATAAACGTAAAAGTAGTCCTGCTGTACTTGGTTTATTAAACGAAGAAAATGAAACAAAGTTAACAGTACACTTATCACAGCATAGAAATTCTATTGAAGCTGCTATGCTTTTAGCTAATTTCAATCGTCCTCAAATTAAATCTACTCCGAAACTAGAAAAAAGTAAGTTAATCACTCATCCACAGTATAAATAATAATAATAATAATAATAATAATAGATTTAAGGGGGGGGTGTAAAAAAAAAAAAAGATAGAAAGAAATGAATACTTTTATTATTTTTTAAATAATAATAATAATAATAATAGTGTAATCATCATTATCATTCTTTTTCAATTTATTATACATATAATGATTTATTGTACACTTGATGATATATTTATTATTATTATTATTATTATTATTATTTATTTTTATTTTAAACGCAACAAATTGTGATAAAAAAGGAAAGATGAGGGAAAAATAGGAATGAGATATATATATATATAATTGTATATACATTTGTCTATTTTATACATAATTGTCATGCGCATGAAAAAAGAGGAGATTAGAAATTAATGTACTATACTTTATTCTTTTTCTTTCTACTTTTAATATATATATATATATATATATATTACTTTAGAAAACCCAACATCCTGGAATAATAATAATAATAATAATTCATCTTCATCATCATCATCAATACATTACAATCATGATAAAAAGATGTGGGAAGACGCTGTGCAGGCCGCTCGTCAACGTCATCGAAGATATTCTTATGATAGTAAAATGGCTTGGAAAACAATGCCAACTGAATTTATTGAACAAGCTAGTTTATTAAATGAATTAAAAAGAAAACCTATTCAACTTCCCCCTCCTTCTTCATCTACTACTTCTTCAGTTTTATCAAGCCCACATAAATGGTATCATGAAGATTATCACCCTCATCATCCTCATCGATCTATACCACTTTCTTCATCTTCTTCATCTTCTTCTCATCATCCCCATCATCCTCATCAACAACAACCCATGTATCATCCTATCATGTATCCACCTATCCATCCAAGTAATAACAATAATAATAATAATAATAATAATAATAATAACGACCATCCCTCTTATCTATCTATGTCAACCTCTTCTTCTACAACTACTACATCTTCTTCATCCACTTCATCTTTATCATCAACTAATAACAATAATTATACATATCCACCATCTTCTCATCACCCTTATGCTAATTATTACTTCCCAAATAAATTACCTTTACCGAATCATCCTCCACCCCCTTCCTCTCATGAAAGTAATAGCAATAGTGAGTCCATGATGATGCATCCACATGCTTCTTTACCACCAATGAATCATCATCATCAACATCCAAATTATGTCCTCCCCCCTCCTCCTGGTCATCCTTTACATCTTCATCCTCAACAACAATCACCTTACCCTCCTTCTACACACCCACATCACCATCATCAGCAGCAACCACATATATTACAACATCAAGCAAGTACAATGAATCCTGTAAAACCAAAAAGAAAAAGAAGAGAACATGGGGAACTAGAAGAAAATTTCGGTTGTGTAATGCCTGGTGATGCAGATTTTCCTGATATGTCAGAAAGAGATGTAGAAGCTGCAAGACATGATGTAGATGCTAGACCAAGAAGACAAAAATTAAGATATATTGGTGATATGTATACACCCCAATGGGTGCGGTATAATGGACAAGCGAAAGAAGGTTTATGCGACACCTGTAAACCTGGAAAATGGCTGCAATTAAAGAATAGTGCTTTTTGGTAAATGGTTATATATTATTTATTTGATTAAAATATATATATATATATATAAAAGAAAAAGTATATGTATCCATGATTATGTATTTATATAAATATAAATATATACATACATACATATATATATTTTAGGTATCATAAACAATTTTATCATGGTATATCATCAGTGTCTGGTAAAGAATTCATGCAACCATTGGAAACAAGATGGGTGGATCAAGATATTGTTGAAGGGTTATGTCATCAATGTCAACAGTGGGTCTCGGTCAGTAATGTAAAAAGGAAAAACAGTGTATTATGGTACCGTCATGCTCACAAGGTAATACAAAGACAGACATACAAATACTTGTACAGCCACAATTTTTGCTTTTTTTTTTTTAATACTTTCATTATTTTTTATTGTATATTTATATAGTGTCACGTGTACCACAAACCAAAAAGTGGGTCACCAAAAAGAAGATAATTTTTTTTCATTATATCAAGTGGTTTATGCAAAGACAACATAATTTAAACTATCCTTTCTTTTTTTGTTTTTATTATTTTATTTTTCCCTAATGATCATCATCATCTATACACTCTTTTATATATAAATATATATAAATATATATATATATATATACATATATTTATTTATTTATTTATATATATCTATGCTTAGAAAAAAAAATTCCCTTATAATATATAAATATATATATATTATATGATTTATTTATATTACCATGATTATATTATTATATTACGATTATTATTATTATTATTACTTTATTTCTATTATTATTATTTTACTTTAGTTTTAGTTTTTTTTTTTTTTTTATTAATTGTATATATATATATAAATATATCTATATATACATATATATATCTATATAATATTTTTTATGCTAATATATCTTACTTATTTTAATTAACATTGTCAACCACTGATCAACTTTTATATATATAACCTTATTTTACCTTTATTATTTATTATTATACTATAAATATCAATTATTAAAAAAAAAAAACATGGCAAAATATATTTTAGACTCGGAGATAGAGCCTTTCATTACATTTACGTAAAAAGGGAAATAATACTAAAATTATAATATTCATATTATAAAGAAAAAAGATTGGCTATGATCAAGACTTTTTTTTTCTCCCCTTTTTTTTTAAAAAAAAAAAAATGGTAGTAAAGAAAAAAAGTTTTTTTTTTTGATCATTGGATAAAATGATGTAATGATTTTTAAAAAAAATGAGTGAGCCTATTAAAATGAAACGATCAAACCATCTCCGCTTTTTTTTTTTTTCTTCTTTCTTCTTCTACTCTAAAAATTATGGATCCACTATTTTTATGATGTGATTTTATTATAACTCTTCTTTTCGCTGTCCTCGCTCTCTCTTTTCTTTTTTTTTTGAATGGAAAAAAGGAAAAGAGTGATTATTATCAATAAGAAAAACGATTGGTTATTACAATAATTTATTTATTTCTTTATTTAAAAAATAAATAAATAAAAAAAAAAAAGAAAACGAATCAATCATATTTTAAATCACGTTTTTAATAATGTCAAAAAAAAAAAAAAAAAACGATGAGTGTAAGTAAAGTGGATAGAAGGCAAAGAGGAGTTTAAATGACAAAAAAAAAAAGAATCTAGAATTTTTTTCATTTTAAATATTTTTTTAATTTTAAGTTACGCGGATTTACTTGTAAATGGATTTCCTAATATGTACAGAACCTTAAAAAATCATCATAAAGTAATATATATGTATATCATCGTTTAATACAATTTTGTAACTAAAAAAAATCATTTATTTATAATTTATTATTTTTTATTATCCTTCTTTTTTGTTTGATGTTGGTGAAATAATACTACCCATTTTAAGAAATCTAGAACTTTTTTTTTTTTTATCTCCTAATTTTTTTTTTTTAATGAAAAAAAAAAAATCTACTTATTTACTACCTTGTTTATATTAAATAATAATAATAATATTAAATAACCTTTTTTTTGATAAAATGAATATATTATTTATTTATTAGATGATTTGTTTTTATTTTAATTTAAAAAATAATAATAATTTTTATATATATAAATGTTGGAAACTGTAAAATGTGTGTGTGTGTGTGTGTATAATAATAAAAAGGAGGAGAAAATAAAAAGAAGAGATATAACTTTTTCAAAAAGTGAATTAAAATGAGAAATTATTTAATAAAAAAATAAAATAAAATAAAAATGATATTAAAATAAGAATGAAATGTATATATGAAGGTGGGGAAATAAAATAAAAATATATATATAAAAAGAGGAGAAAGAGAAGGAAGGAGGGAGGATAAATTTATTCATCTTTTAATTTTAATAAACGTTGTTTTTCTCTTGTTCGCATAGCTTGTCGTTTGTTTTGGAACCAAATTTGTACTGTACGAGGACTCATACCCAACTGACGACCTAATTCAGCTCTCATTTGAGTAGATGGGAAAAATGTTCTTTCAAATACTTGATTTAAGATCTGTAATTGCTTTGAGTTGGCTCTTCTTCTTTTAGCTTTTAGTGATTTACTATTGTTGTTAGAGGAAGATGAGGTCATGGTGGAGGAAGTAATAGTAGAAGAGTTGTCATCAATTTCATCCATTTCTTCATCATCTTCTGCATCCATCTCTAATTCATTACGGTGATCGTCTAATTTATTTTTTTCTAATAATGCCATCATTTCATTATCTAACACCAGATTTTTATTTTTTTTAGGTTTATTAGTATTTACAATTGGTGACGACCGGCGTACTTGATTAGATAACGATGGTGAAGATAAAGAAGTAGGAAGCTGTGTAATGAAAGGACGCGATTCTTGTTGTTGGTGGTAAAAGGAGGAGGAAGAGGAAGAGAGATGATATGATGATAAAGACGAAGTAGATGAAGAAGATGAAAAAGTATGGTTAGGTGATAATGGAGGTGGGGTGGTAATTACATCTTGGTTATGGTGATGGTATCTATGGTGGTGTTGGTGATGAAAGGAAAATGAAGGGCCATCAATAGGTGAAGGAGATGAAGAAGGTGATAGAGATGGACTTTTCATAGGTGGTAAAGTAGTAGTAGCATTGTTTGTAGTAGAAGATGAAGTGTCTTCGTTACATAATAAATGAGATATAGTTAATACTAATGGTTTTAGTGTAGGTTGTTGCTGTTTCATATTATCTTGATTTAACATATTATTGACTGACAACATATTGAGTTTTTAATATTATTATTATTATATAAAAAGTGGGAAAAAAGTGAATGAAGAAAGGAATGAATAAAAGTTATTATTTATAAGTTAATATTTTTAATAAAGAATATTTTTTTTAATAATAATAGTAATAAATATAAAAAAGAGTTAATATTAAATTTAATAAATAAATAAAAAAGTAAAAAGAAAGAAAGAGGAAAGAAAGAGAAGTTTTTTTTTTTTAATTTTTATATATGAATTTTTTTAAAACCCCGTATTTTTTTTCTTTTTTTTGGCTCAAGCCATTTTTTTCATTTATTATTATTGATCATTATTATTTTTATTATTCAATTTTATTAAACTTGGCATTAAAAAAAAAAATAATACCATTTTTAAAACCTTGTTTTATCTTGTTTTTAAAATGTGACAATAAAAAAAAAAATCGAACCATTTTTTTTCAAAAAAAAGTTACACCAATTAGGGTCTAGTCTTTTGCTTTGCAATAGTTACTTGCCTTTTCAATCAATTGTTCATTTTAATATCCTACCCACGGAGTTTTAATATATATATATAAAAAAAAAACGAGAGATTGAAAAAAGAAAAATATATATCTATTGAAAATTAAGAAGAAATCATATATAAAAACTAAAAATTACTATATCTGTTCCTATCCGATTCTTATTTTATCCACTTTAATTAAAAAATGTAGTATTTTTTTTTTTAATTTAATATATATCTCCAAGGCTTTGTCTTATGACTGTCGATCTCTCTTTCTCACTCTTGCTTTTTTTTTTTTAATAAAAAAAAATAAACATGATTATTTATTTATATTATTTATTTATTTAATAAGTTAGTTTATATATTTTAGATTAATATGAAATGATATTTATGTAATATATAAGATGATTATATAAAAAAATAATATATATATATTTATTTATATATGCAATTATATAATAAAAAAGTTTAAATGATTTATTTTGTCAGTTTGCGGAATTAAGAATGAAAAGTTAACAATATTCATTCATGTTTCTATTCCTTTTTTAATTTTTTTTAAGGTTGGAATGAAAATTCTTAAAAAAGGTTTTTTTGTGTATGAGAGAGTATGGAAGAGTAAATAATCATATTATTAAAAAAATGAAATTTATATATATATAAAAAAAAAAAAAAAAAAGAAAGATGAATAGGTAAAAATGGTATATAAATAGAGTCATATACCAAAATAATACATATATATGGTTTTTTGTTTATTTTATTTTATTAAAAGGTTTCCATGGTAACACAGCATACATTTATTTCAATTTTGTTATTTTATTCTTTATTCCTCTTCCTTTTTTTTCATATACTCCTTTCTCCTCCGCGATTGACCTTTTGCATTTATTTATTTTATTATATTAAAAAATCAATTTATTTGTAATAATAATAAAAAAAGAACCAAAGAAATCCATGAAATCAACTTTTAAAACTAAGATCATATTATTTTGTACGTATCTTTTTTATTGAAAAAAATCATTTTCAAGGCTATTTGTTTTTTTTTTTTTTTGGTGCTTTTTATAAAAGGTAAGATTCTTTATGATAGAAAAGTCTTAATATTTAAACAAGGTCTTAATATATTCATACAGGCCTTAATATTTTTTTATATACGTAATATTTTTTGACATTTATTTCAAAAAAAGAAATTATAAAGTTTATTTTAGACCCATTGATTGTACTACACAATTGTTTCCTTCTAAATAAAGGTTTCTTTCTTCGGGAATTGAACTTCTTTTTCTTTTTTTTTTAAAAAAAAAAAGGTTCTTTTTCATTAAAAAAAAGAAATGAACGTGCTGGAGTTTATTTATTTTTAATATTAAATGGTAAAATACTACCATTTTTAGTTTACTTATATATGATTACGATTTTATTTATTCTTTTATTACTTTTATTGCCTACCTATAGGTATTTTTTATCTTATTTGTTTTTTTAAAAAATATAAAGTAACCCTCATCGTTATGAAAGAAGTAGAAAGAATAAATGTTTAGATTCAGTACTATTAGGTAATAAAATTAAGATTAATAATCTCTTTTTCTTTTCTATTTTATAATTGTGTCTATGTATTTTACTATTTTAAAAAAAAAGTCGTGAAAAGATGCATTCCCGGATGTTCAGTCCGCGCGTTAAATCTTAAAGATATTTATATACACTCACACATCCATATATATATATTTTCATATATATATGTATACTCACACTGATCATCCATCATTTATCATCCATTATGTAAAAAAATAAAAAAAACTACTTGTTAAAAGTGAGTAGATTCCAGTGAAAGTATTATTTATTTATTTTTTTCTATTTTCAATGAAACCTTCCTTTTTTGTAATTCATCCATTTCATTTTTTTTTTCTTCTCTCTATCAGACAAAAAAGAAAAAAGTTGTTAAAATCGTTTGATTTTAATTTTATATCTCCGTTTCATAATTTTATATTATTATATATTCTTTTCATTTTAAATAATCCATTATTTTCTTTCACATGAAAAAATCAAAATAAAAAAATATAGATTTTAATTTTTTTTTTTTTATTTCATTCGTTTTATTCTATAATAAAATAAAAAGTAAAAAATGAAGAGGAGTTTTTATTATGTCTTTTTTGTTTCATTGGTGAATCCAAAAAATCGGTTATGTGGAGTGAGAATAAAAGAGAAAAAATAATACATTGATAAGAAAAGTGATAAAGAGAGGGGGGAAAGGGGATATATTATATATGGTTAGTGAAAAAAATTGATTGTCTCTTTTTTAAGTTTATTCCTTTACCCTTTTTTTTTTTTTTTTATTGACAATTATTTATTGTTTTCTTTATTAATTATTTTTTATTATAAAATCTAGTTTTTTTTAGCTTATATTAAATTTTTTTATTCAATCAATATAATAAACAATTCTTTTTAAACCTCCTCTTTTATAAATGTTCTCGGCACTAACTCCTTTTGTAAATTTTGATTTCGTAGGTCGGGGTTTTTCGAAAGGTCTTTTTTTTTTTTTTCTTGGTTAAAAAAGTAAAAAAACTTGTAATAAGATTATTTGTTAAAGTTTTGATTTTAATTTAAATCAATTTAATTTATTGAAAAATATATATATATATAATAAATATAATATATAAATAATAAATTAGACTTTGCTAAACTAAATATGGAGTTACTTCATCTTCAATATATAAAGTTTATATAACACAAAATAAAAAGCTTAAAGTAATACCATATGATATAGAACAATATTAAATAGGTGTACAATTCTTATATCTTATTTGAATGATAGCCTTTTTTTTTTGTGAAACTTATTAGATAATACGAATGGATTCCTTTACTTTTATATATATAAATCAATTTAAATGTGGCGTTTTCATTTATCATTATATCATTCTTTATCTTTCCTTTTTCCTTTTTTTTGTGAATGTGTGTGTATGTGTCATGATGAATTTTTACAAAATGAGCTGAAAAGAAATGTTCATTTATTCTTTTATTTTAATTTATTAAAAGAAGCCATATATGTATGTATACGTAATGATTAATATTATAGATATAATTCAGAGTTGATTGGTGTACCGAATAAAAATTCCCAACTTTTTGGTGCAATCCAAGTTCCATTTTTATCATCTAAGAGAAAAAAAAAAAAAGGAAAAGTTGCATTTTTTTTAATTAGAATTAATCCGTTTCTTATGTAATAATAATGATCATTTTATCTTCATTTACCCTTTATATTCAATCCATAATAACCATTTAAAGTATTAGCAAATGCGATACTATCTTGGATGTTATCTAATAATCAATACATATATATGTATATAATTAAATATAATTGATTAATTATTAAATGTATATAAATCTATATATTTAGCTATTTATATTACCTCCTTCTAATACAAATATACTAAAGATAACTACATTGATATTTTTTTCTTTTAAAGATAAATAAAGTGATCTTGTCATCCCACCGCCTGGTAACGAAGAAGGTAAGGTGGTATCATCATCATCTTTTTCTTTTCGAGTTTCTAACACTGGTATATTACATTTTTGATAAATATCACTCACTATCGCTGTATCCCCAATCACTCGAAATGGATTACTATGTATGAATGAAAGAAAATAGTAATTAAGTAAAATAAAAAAATAGTAAGATTATATATATATATATTAAAAAAAAGATGGACATTTATATTTGGCTTATCGTCATCATCATCATTATATATATATATATATATATATACGCTTACCTTGATATTTGACTATCTATACGTCTTGCAGCATCTAAACTTGTTAATAAAGTAACTTTGGAGAATTGAGCTTGTTGAATAAATTCAGTTAAAGTAGTGATTAAATCTTGTTTTTTTCCTTTCAAAGTAGGTGATCTTTGTTGAATAACAGTCAATTGCTGATCTTTTGATTGGTATACTATATATATATATAATATGTTGATAAATATAAATATGACACATTAATATTAGTAAAATAAGTAGAAAATTGTATCCTTTAACCCTTTTTTCTTTTATACTCATTAAATGTATATAATTCATTCCTTTAACCTTTTCTCTTCTTTATCTATATATACAAATATTCTTTTTCTTACCTTCAATAGGTACAGATACACCAATAGAGTTTGTTTCAAACTGTCCAACTACAGGAATAACAGCATCGGAATCAATAAATCCGATTCTTGATAATTGTAAAGTATGGATAATAAGATCGCAAGTGAGTTGTGGTACATTGCCAATAGAGACAGAGGGCTATTTTTATTTTTTATTTTTTTAAAAAGAGGAGTAATAAAATATATAGAAAAGCATAATTGTAAAATAAGTTTTATATCAGACTTGTTAAAAAAAAAGCAGTAGTAGCTATTTATTTCTTTCTATTTTATACAAATAATTAATTTACCAATATAAGATGCGAATCTTTTAATAAAGTGATATCAAATGAAGGACGAGGTATAAAGGATGTCATATTATTCAATTTATTTTTCACTTTTAACAATAATAGATTATATATATGTATATACAAGTAATAGTAAAAAAATTGTGAAAAAAGAAAAAAAAAATCAATATGACGCGTATAAAAAAATTAAAATATCTGTTCAATGATTTTGTGAGCGGGTGTTAAAAAATTATTACACTCAAAAAAAAACTTAAAATCTTCGTTTTAGAAATCTACCTATTTTTTTTTTAAAAAAAAATGAAACAATAGTTACGATCGTTAATACTATTTTTTTTTTAAAGTTGACATTGATTGAAAGACCATCCCATATATGGTGAATAGTTTTTTTTTTTCATATTATTAATTTAAAACCGAGAATCTTTTCTCACCACTGTTAATTTTTTTTTTTAAAAAAAAACTACACATTCTCACAATAATTTATAATGAACAAAAAAAATTGGTTATGTTTATTATGTGCCAAATAGTATATAGTAAATATTAATTAATAATTAAATGGTATACCCTTATAAAAATAGATAAAGAGTTTATCAACATAATATTAAAAATTTTTTTTATCACGGCGGGCTGAACTTCCATATAAAGTAATATAAAGTTACCCTAATCAGAATTCTTTATTTTATTTTTTCCTCTCTTATGAACTTGATGGAAAAGTAAGATTAAGCCAAGAATACTGTAATTAAAATATAAAATAAAATATAGATAAATAAATAATTATATTAAAATTTATATTTTAATATAAAAAAAAATAGGAAAAAAAAAACTTACCAAAGATTCATCTTGATTAAAACTGGTTGGGGTTTGGATATTAGTGTAAGGAGGAGTCATTAATAAAGAATCTATAGTTGATACAGATGAAGATAGAGGCATAGTAGAGGTAGTTGGAACAATACTATTATTAGTTAGAGTTGTTGTTGTTGGTGATATAGATATTGGTATGTTTTGCTGTTGTTGTTGTTGTGATGACATGATTATCGATGATTCTGATGGTGGATCAGAGGAAGCAGAAGAAGAAGATATATCATTCATGGAATGGATAGGTGAGGAAGAAGATAAAGACGAGGAAGATGATGAAGAAGAAGGTGATGATGAATAGTATTGTAATGGGTCATGGTTTAATAATAAAGAAGATAGTAAAGGAGGTGTAGTGATAGGTGGGGATGTGGTTCCTATTGATGATGACGATGATGGTGATGATGATAATGAATAATGTTGATTATTATTATTATTCATTTTCGTTAATACACATACAATATATAATTTTTCAAGTGTCGTAGGTTGGCATAAATTACCACCTAATCCACCCCCAAAATAAAACATAGCATTTGTTACCGTTTCCTCTTCTTTCCCATAAATGGATTTTAATTTTAAAATCATTTTAAATGTTTTGGATCCATTTGCAATAGATAATAACGTTCTAGGTGACATTTTATAATAATCATCTTCTTTTGTGGTGGTGGCGGTAGTAGTACAATGATTTGTTGATGATGATGGATCATAATAATGATTGCATTGCTGTTTATAAGATTGTTCTAATTGTTGATGAATTTGATGCAATTCCTTTGGATTGGTGACGAAATCATATAATGACCTATGGGCCAATTCTTTAGGGTGATATCCAATAAATTCTATACATTCATCTGATACTCGTGCACAGCACATTTCAGTAGTAAGAAATATCTATATAAATATATATATATATATATATATATTAACAAATTGAAATTAATATATATATATATATGTATATATATATATATCTGTATACTTTTTCTCTATTTTCTATTCCGTTTTTTAATATTTTTTTTTTTTATCAATCATCTTACCGTCATCATAGATTCGCTTTTTTTCATATGCATGTCTTGAGATGGTTTTGTCATATCAAAGCTAGATGAAGATAAAGGTAAAAAAGGAGTGTATGGATCAATCAGAGAAGTAGATGGTGGAAAAGACTCTTTTATCAATTTGATTGGATATAAAGGTGAGTGATGATGAATGGTATTATTATTATTATTATCATTATTATTATTGTTATTGTTATTGGTATCGAATAATGAAAAAGAAGTTGAAGTTGGTGTAGAATTAGTATTCATAAGTGCTAGCTTATCCCGTATTTTCGGACGGCCCCGTTTCTTATGTTGTATATCATAACATGAGTCGGTCTTTCCAACTGAGATACATCTTTTACACGGTCTCTCCGCTAATGTACATATTTGGTAATGAGTTTCCATACAAAAAAAGAATATAATAAAAATATAATATAATATAAATAAAATAAGTAATATATATAGATTAATACAAAATAAAAGCAAGTAAATTCATTATTATTATTAATATTGGTATTATAATGTATATGTTTTCGTTTTACCATCGCAAGCCAAATGAGCCTTTTTGCAATTTACCTAATAATTTAAAATAATAGAAAAGATAAAAAAAAAACATATTAATCTTCTATGAATCGAACCTTTTTTTTTTTTTAAAAAAAAAAAAGAATAATATTATAAAAATAACAATAGAATATAGGAATAAATGGTATTTACACAAGCAGTTCTAACATGAGGTCTGTTTGATTTTTTACGTTGACAAGTTTCCAACATGATATATATATATATAAGTAAAAATACAATAATATAATTTAATATTAAACAAAAAAAAAAAGTGAAGTGAAAGAAAAAGAAAAAAAATCGATCTGGGAAAAAAAAAGGTTTTTTAAAATAAAAAAACGATTTACCATATTTCCCCAGTGTTCCCCCGCTTGACTGGTAATCAAAAGAAAAATATTCGATTTCTTCGCACACTCTTTATGGTAAAATCCCCGTGTAAATTTTTATTGGTTGAAAATGGTGATAGATTTACCGTGGATCCTATTTCAGCCGTGGTTTCCCTATATAATTAAAACAAGTTGATTATCTAATTCTTTTTTTTAATATATTTTATATTTTAATTTTATAACAAAAATAGAAGTGCAGTTATTTTCTTTTTATGTTATTCCTTCCTTTATTCTTTTTTTTTTTTTTTAAAAAAAAATCTTTTGTTTATTTATTCTAAATACATTTTTTTATAAAATAATGGTAGTAATGATAATAAAAATAGTAAAATAATAAAAAATAATATATATAATAGTAGTAATAAAAAATATCAAAAATAATAATCGAAATAAATTAAATTAAAAATAAAATAAAATAAAATAAAAACCTATATACGTATTACTTTTTTATTTATTTATTATTTTTATTGAGGTGTAATCTTGTAAGTTTTCCCAACTCTGATTAATAATGTTCGTATAGCTGTTCTTACTTGTAGTAAAAGATTTTGCTGTCTTAATAATTCAACTGCTGGTAAATAAAATTGTGGCACATGGCGAACAAACTATAGAAAAAAAAAAAGGAAAATAGTGTTGAAGAAAAAGTGTGAGAAAATAATGGAGTTAATGAATAATAGCATTTTTTTTTAAACTTACATCTTCATCTTGTAATTGTGATAATCCATTTAATATAGATACAACTACTGGAGTCCATGCAGCTATGTTTTTAGGTTTTGTTTCATGATCTAGATCCATATATAAAGTGAATATTTCATTACAGAGTCTATATAAATAACAAATAAATAGAAATAGAAATAAAAGGAATGAGTGTTTTTTCTTTAATATATATATATATAAACAAATATATAAACATATAAATCAACTTACGGTATTAAAGTACGTTCAATAGCTTCTCTATGTTCATCACGATCACTTATATTTTCAATATTAGAATACATTCTCATTAAAACAGATACATAGCAGCCTCCACTAGAAGTTTCTTGTTTAAGAAGATTTGGTAACTGTTTCATAAATCCTGCATGGTCAAACAAATAAATAAACAAAGGGGTAAAAAGTAAATAAATATAAACAATTATATATTCATCATGGCAAAAAAAAAAAAGAAAGATCATCTTATCTTACCAAATTGCCATAAAGCCATCCTTAATTCAGTATCTAAATTGAATTTTTTGGCAAAATGGAAAGATTGTTCTAAACATTTCATCAATTTCATCAAGTATATAGATGGATAAGCACAATATACATTATCTTTACTAAGAAGATCATTGACGGTTTGAATCAACATTAATTGTAATACACATCTAACAATGACTTGTTGGAATTGACGATGTCTATCTGGACTAACTGCATAGGTAACGGGTGGTGAATTATTAGATTCTAAATTGTTCACATCTAGAATATTAAATAGTAATAGTAAAAATAAAAAAATATTAAAAAACAGGGTTAAGATTTATTTTTATTTTGCTTTTTATATATATTTATTAATTATGTATATTAGTACGTATATACCTTTAGGAGAGTTAGCTTTGACTTTTTCAATAAGATCCTTTGTATCATCAAATAATCCATAAGCAGTAGTCTTTTCAAATAAACTTGTAAACATATCTGTTACTTGAGTCCAGCAATTTTCATCAAACTTTTCGACATTAGCTTCGATATATTGTTCCATACATTCACATCCAATACGAGCAAGGGTATCATTGTCTATTATAATTTAAAATAATAATACAATTATATATTTAAATGACATTTAGAGTTTTTTTAATTTCATTCCATTCCTTTTATATATAATTATATATTATAATTACCTTGTGTAATACACAATCCAAGTAATGCTAAAACATGTTGCATAATATCTTTCATATTATCGAAATAAAATGTATATAAATCAACTACATTCCGTAATGCTTCAATCATTGTTGTAGATAACCATACACTAAGATCTTCAGGAGTTAAATTACGTTGTTGTCTTTTTTCTACATTCAAATCATCAAATAATGGGAATACAATTTGTCGTGATACTGTTGACCAAAATTCTGGTGTAAAAGTAGATCCATGATTTTTTAATGTTTCAAATAAATATTCCAACGATCTATATTATGTACATAGATATATTTAATACTTGTCCTTTTTTTCCTTTCTTTATAAATATTTATAATGATATATAAGAATTTATAAATACATTACCTCTTTCGTACTTCAACGTCATCACTCTGCATTGTTACTTCTTTTAGTCCATACAAGACAGCAAACCAAAACTTGATCAAAAAGTCATCACCAGATTGAATAGTAACTAAAGTAGCCGTTGTATGAGCATCATTGATTTCTATCGTTTTATTACTATTAGCAATTTCTAACATTTTAGGAATAGTGCCTTTAATCATATCAAGAGCTGGAAGACTGATTTTTTGGAATTTCTTATTTCTTGAAAATTCTACCAAACATGAAATATAATCAGGGAAGGTGCCATTGGCTACAATATCTTGAAATCGTTCTTGGCTTACGCTTCGTACAATATCATATGTCATATGAACAATAGATTCTATATGAGTAATATATATAGATGATTAATATATATAATGCTATTTATAACTATACTTTTATTGCATATTTGTTTTATTATTATTATCATATACCTGAACTTTCTCTTGCACCAATTGCAAATACTGATAACATTGTTTTCCAGCCAGAGCGGATATGATGAGCTCTTGCAAGAATCATTTGTGATAAACATCGAAGTACCTTTTTAATTTATTTTTTAAAATTAAAAAAAAATAAAGAATAAATATAAATAAATGTTTGTATTAATTTATACATTTCTTTTTTCTTTTTTAATGATATTGCATTAAATATATTTATTTATTTACCATATCTTTTATTTCAGTTTTAGGGTTATTTGCCAACACTTCATGGAATGGCATTAAAAAGTCCTTTTGAAATTTGAAATGGGGCAATTCTTCTTTTTCCAAGAACTTCATAGCCAATTGACGTAAAGAATCCAAAGCAAAAATAGAAATAGTGATGTTTGATTGACAACCTACTTTGTTAAAGTAATCACCTAAGATAGACCAAATATTTGACCATTCCATACGAATACGATTCATATTGTAATATGATATTTCAACTAATTTTTGTAAACTATACATTCTTGGATGTTCTAAATGGGCAGATGATACAATTTCTTCCCATGACGTTTCACATAATGCGCGAACGAAATCTACAATAGCAACCTAAAAAAATATATATATACATATATATCCATGTTTATATATAAATTAATTCATCCATCAAGGATAATAATAGTGATCCTTTATGTATATATATATTTATTAATTTATTACCCCATTCAAATTAACAGTAGATGTAAAAAGTCGATCAGCAGCTAAAATTAAAGATTGAGAACTACCGGCCGTAGCTACTTCTTCCGTTAAAGCAATTTGATGTTGACGTTGAAGTTGGGTATTGGTACGACGCAACATAGTAGAAGAATGGCGGTGTATATCTGCAGAAGGTTTATGATTTGCATTAGCAGTAGCATCATTAGCACGAGAACCAGCTGTATCTACATTAGAATGACGTTTGGTAGCAATATCTGGTAAATTCATTTGATCCACACCACTTGTAATAAGTTGAAACCGTTCTAATTGACTGACTGTAGATAAAATTTCTTTCCAACTTCCTTTCAAATAGTTTCCATCTACAGCAGCGACTTCTAATAAAGTACGGATGGCTTCTACATTTTTAGGCTTCATCTCATTGAGATTAGATAAGAAAGTAAATTTGGTTAAAGTGGTGACAAAGGCATCACGTTGTAAATCCATATCTTCGGATTGTACAGTATGGAAAAGGCAAATAATACGAATAGCATGTTTAAACCCTTCCAAACATAAGTGGACCGTTTGTAAATCATCTGATTCTTGTAAAGGACCGGAGATACCAGCCAAGAAAGCCATCCAAGCAACTTCAAACATAGGTCGAACATGTTCTACATGGGAAGCACTATAAAAAGTAATGGTTTCGCCATCACCAGCACGTTGTTTACTTGCTAACATATTCTTAAACATAGCTTCTGTTTTGGATCCCATTTCTTCGGTAGCAGCTTGGAATGCTTCCTTTTTTAAATCTCTTGCAATACCAGCATTGACTAAAGCATTTTGTAATCCAATAATACCTAAAGGTCCACCGCCAGCATTACCATTTACATTTCCACCAGCGAATAAGGCATCATTATTGGCTGCTTCCACTTCATCTTTTAATTTAATTTCATCATTTTGAATTTCATTAAAAATAGCTTCTTGGAAATCAAGAGGAATATCTTTACCATCATCAATACCACCATTGTTTTTAATAAAATCTTGTAAAGTCATACGACGCTTGACACTTGGATTATGTAAATCTGTATTTAACATGATAACGGAATATGAAAGCACATAAACAGTTTCTGCATTAGAAAATACATTTGGATTGCCATTCACATATCGTTCTGCAAATTTAAGCATAAATCTATCGATCTTTTGACCTTCACCAGGTAATCGGAATGCTTGAAGGAAGTGTCTTAATGCTTCGGTAAATTTCATATCAACAAAGTCCATTTCATCTACAAACGCATGCATAATGGATACATTTTCATCATCTGCTTCTCCTAAATATTCACCAATGATTGTCTTGTTTAATCCTTCTGTTTTTAATAAAAATTGAGCTACATTTTGATGATCAGATATATCCAAAAATTTATGTTTGGCCAAAAATGCAATACCCTTTTTAGGTTTCCAATTAAACAATTTAACACCTTCTTGAAGTAATTGTTTTTTATGTTTCAAATTTTCAAATTGTTCAGGATCATCTAAACGTGGTGTTGAAGACCCGTTTGATGCTAATAAAGTTGAAGAAGTAGTAGGTGATAATTTAGAAGTTGAGTTATTATTATGCTGTGTAAATCTTTCAGTAGATCCACGAACATCTTCACTATCTCTTGGTGTTGGTGTTGTTACGTCCTCATCGTCTTGTTTTTCATCTGCTGAAACACTAACTGAATTATTATTATACCATGATACTAATGAACGAAGCACACCAACTAAACATTCTAAGGATTTAAACTTGATAGCACCTTCTGAGTTTGTTAATCCATTGCCCTGTTGTTTATCGTTAGTTTGTACTGTGGCAGTAGTGAGAGGAGGGGGTATGACTACTGAATTTGTATGTAATCCATAGTGACCAGCCGAATGACTATTATGATTGCTATCATGTTCTTTTCCACCATGTAACCCAGTATGAGAAGTAGTAATTTTTGATAAAACATTCACAAGTCTATGTTTAATTAACAGTAATATTTTTTTAGTTTATAATAAATACCATTAAAACTTATTTTATTTGTTTATTCTTATATATATAAATATATATATAATTATTACCTTTCATAAATATTATCTAAAGCTTGATCATCACAGTCATAATTAAGATAAATATCAACTAAAGTTTGAGGATCTTCACACATTCTTAATACTACTTTTAATAACGTGAATTTTTGTTGATAGGTTGTGGTACGCATTTCTAAGATTCGTAAAATAATTTCCCTGAAAAAGACTTCAACTTCTTTCTATAAAATATAAATATATAGCATATTTATATATCAGTGTTTGTAAAATAGTAACGAAAATAGTTAAACTATTATTATCTACACACACAAATATATATATATATATATATATATATATTTACCTTTAAGAAAGCTTTTAATCCTTGAATCACTTTCCATAATATTTCCATAGTAATATCAAATACTTGTGGTACCATAGAAAAGGCATTTCTACCTAAACTTGGACATAAATATTGTTTTACTTCTAAAATAAATGGGTTGGTACGACGGTTCGACGAACTATCAATAATTGAGAAGACAACACCAGGTGAAGTGAATACACGCATATGAGATGTAAGTATAGTCAAAATTAAGTGAAGAGATAATAATTTGGATCTCATTGAGTATGAACGCATGTCATTGCCCCTATTAAAATAAAATATACAATATATAATGTATTTATTATTTAAACTCTATTTTGCTCTTATTTTTAACTTTTTTCTTTTTTTTTCATTACCATTCTGACGAAATAGGTTTCTTCGAAAGCTTACAAAGTGCACGGAATACCAGGATAGCATCCTTAATATATAAATCTTCTTCAGTTTCAGATTCACCAACTTCTAATTTATCGTGTTCGAATGAGCCACGTCCTTCAGAATTTAAATCATCGTTATCTTTTTCATTTATTGTTTTTGTAATTGCTCCATTAGGTTCTGAGGTTGCTGATTCTTTTTCTTTTATATCATCCATTTTACTACCATCTTTTTCTGAATCGAACTGGTTGACTTGTTGTTGTTGTGATTCATCAATTTCTTCTTCTTTAAATACGTTGGCCGTATCATTTAATAATTCTTCAGAAGTGTCTTTTTTATTAGGCAATTTCTTATCCATTTCATCACGTGCCATACTAGCTTCTACAAGAATTTGGTCTTGGTAAGAAGTAGTTCCATTACTTTCACCATTTGTTGTACCATTCTTTTTATTACTATTGTTATCATCATCATTATCACTTGTTGATTTTTGACCATTCATAGCTAAATCGGTTTGTGACGTTGCAAAAGATATAGGCTGAATTTTAACACGTCTAAATATATGGTCTACCATTTGAGTGAGTGTTACTTGAGCTACATTTTGATTGGCACTGCTGCGAGATAATAAAAATATATTATAAGTTGTTCTGACAGCTTTTAATAAAGCAGATTGATGTAAAGGACTGCTCGTAGAATAAACTGCATCCAATAAAGCCTATAATATATATATATATATAAATATTATGTAAGTATATGAATTAAAATTCTTTATCTACATATGTCCCTTATCTCCTCATTTTTATTTATTTATTTTATATACCTTAACAATTTGTAACTGAACTTTTTCATCTGTTTCTTCACCAATAAAACAATCACAGATACTGTCTACGACTTTTTCCATTACTTGAGTTTGTGCAACTTCATTTTCCATGTCACCTAAATAATTATATGTAATAAATTTGCCAAGACAGTCTAAAGCAATGGTCATTAAATTTGCAGAGCGTGTTTCAATAGCCATTTGTAAAGCTGTAAGAATAAGAGTTGACCTGAATATAAATAAATACAAATAAGATTTTTTATTTCATTTTTAGATGTCTATCATATATTTCCACGGCTAATTAATTCATACACACGCACTCAAGAATAACCTCACTTGAAATAGCTATTTCCTCCTATTTGTACAAGTTATTATTATTATTACCGAGTTTCCCCTGGTTGAGTTGGATTATTGTTTTTCAAAGAATCTAAAATAATACACATATATATATTTATATATATATATATATATAAATATATGAAATATCTTTAAAAAAAGGCATGTACCTTTTTTTTTTTTGAAATATCTATTTAACTATTTATATATATACTTTGAGCATTTTCAACGGCCTCTTTTAAAGGTTTGGATTTTCTTGTTTCTTTTGCTGAGGCAATTTTATCAAAGGCTTTAATAACAAAAACATTGCTTGAACTAATAGCCGAAGGTGGTGTTTTAGGTGTTTCCATAACTTCTGTCATTATTTTTTTTTTTAAAATTTGGGCTTTATATAATTCAGTTAATCTACTCGATAAAGATGATATATAAATATATATTATTTAGAAATGATGAACTTTGTTTTTTTTATAAAAAAAAAAAAAGGAACAAGAAAAGATAATAATAATATATTGTTATTTAAATATAAAATATTTACTATGAAATTAGATAATAGATGTCCTTTTAATATTGTTTCCGTTCTCTTTCTTTTATGTTTTTGTTGTATTTCCTAATAATAAAAAAGTAAGGAATAATACAAAAATAAATATATTAATAAAATAATATTCCCCTTTTTTGATTGACAACACTGAGATACTAGCCATTATATGATTTACCAAGTATTAAAAAAAAGTAATTTTTAATTACTTCTTGAATATTTAACACAAGCTATATAACAAAAATATAATAAAACTTTAAATTACAATATATGTGTTAAAATAAATAAATAAATGTAAAAATGAAAAAAGCGAAAGAAAGAGAGCAAAAAGATTTACAGATTATAAAACTATTCATATTCAAACACCGCTAGTAATTTTTTAAAAAAAATACTTGGTGTATTTGACCGTGATCAAAAAGTATTTTTTTCTTTAGAAATTGGTGATAATATATTATGTTATAGTTTCTATAAAAATAATAATTACATAAATATATACTTTTATTAACTCTATAAAGGAAAAATGTTCAATTTATTCAAAGATATGTAATTATATATATATATATATATATATATATATAAAAGCGTGAATGATGAGGGAAAAATAATACTAGAAATAATATAATAAAAATGATAATATATAAAATAAAATAAAATAAAATAAAGTCTATTTTGGAATAGTTTGTTGAAGATGATTTATCCATTGTTTAAATTCATAATTTTTATGAGGTACTTTTGGTAATACATGGTGAACCAACCAAGATAATTCAGTATTAGATTTTTCTTGTTTAGCCAAATTGATAATGCCTTTAATTGTTTCCCTTGATAAACCAATTTTATCCGTTTCATCATTTAATACTTTTAATACATCAAATACCAAAGATACATCTTGAGCATCTAATAATGAAGCCATGTACATATTAATGATTGACATATCAGAAGCAGTATAAGGACCAGAAGGGAAGGGGACAATAGGTGATGTTTCTCTTACAGGAATAGGTATTTTGCCTTGATGTTCAAATCGTTGCATTGTAAAATTATTAAAAGTACGCTGAATATTTTGTTTAGATGTTTCAGTATCATCATGAAGAATATGGTGAGACATAAGATATTGCCACATTGTATCATTAAAAGGAATTCTTTTTTCCGTTATTTCTTGTAAAAGTCCACGTACTTCTGAAGATAAGGATGGGATTGTTGCATAAGCTCTGAAGAGAGGTAAATAGTTATTGGTGGTGATGTCATGTTGAGGGGTCCAAAATTGTTTCTTCATTTGTTGAATGATTAAGGTAGCCATATCTGGCATTTGTGCCGTGATGGCACAATCCAACATGGCGACGTAGGTATTCCAAGGTATACGATCATGATTTGCTTCTCTTCCTAATTCACTACGCGTCACAGATAAAGCATATTGTGATTGTTCGGGATCCATTGATGCTAATGTAAATATATGTTGATATAACCCCATATCCCGTTGTACACCTGATATTTTTAATAAATTCCATCTATTCCACATTGCTTTATATTTGCCTGTCACACCAAAGCAAGTTAAAAGCGTTTTGATAGTTGTACGATCATGAGGTATTTTAGCATCTAGCATGATTTTTTCTAATTCAAAAATGCGATGATCTAAGATTGGTTTGTAACGTAAAGTTGATGTTAATTGAGAAGCCAAGTAAAAGTAGTCAAAAAGATAACCTTTTCCAGGAATGCTAGGAAGACATGCTTTATAAAGTGAGTGGAAACACGATTGATCGGCATGGAACCCTTCGCCTTGCATACGAGCCAATAATTGTAATGCCTTATCTAATCGAACATTGTGACGCTGTTGATCATTATTATATTCGCTTGAACTTGAATAGCCCTTTAATAATACAGTCCATGTCATCTGATTAGGTTTGATATTATTTGATGGCATATATTCATTTATTAATTTTTCTGCGCGTTCTAAAGGAAATCGTTTAGGGTCAATGCGATTGGCTGTTGTTAAATACTCCAAAATGAGATTGCATTGCATAGTATCTTTTATATTTCCTCCTTGGCTCTCTAATACATTTTCCCAGGAAGTATGTAAAGTATCTAAATAGGCTAATGATGTTGGTTTTAATGGTAACCCTTGAACACCACGTGTATTAATAAGCTTTTGATATTGCTTATGTAATGCTGTTTTGTGTACAATAAGCTGAACGGTGTCATGATTCACACTTGGATACATTCTTTTACAAAGATCAATATAATGTTGTGTTCTCTTTAAATCACCTTCAAACCCATATGTACGTATTATCAATTGTAACCTATTTGCTGTAAGTCTTCCATTATTTTTTAATGATTCCACTAAGGCTGTTGCTTCATTGTGAGCCCCTGATGTTACATAGGCTAAAGCTGTTTGGAACTCCAATGATGCCCGTTGAAAATGTGAATATTGAGGTTCATTTAAAATTCGTGTAAAGTGCATAGTTATCATGTCCTGCTTTTTAAGTATTCCATAGCCCTGTTATAAAAAATGAAAGAGAGGAGGAGAGAGGTCATTATCATATTATATATTATTATTGTTATTATTATTGTTATAATAGAAATGCACTTTTAACTCTATTACTATCTTTACCCTAATTAATAACTCCCAAGAAGTTTGATCCACCATTGTGTTCAAGTCAAATGTATTAACAAAAGTTTCTATAAGAACACGTAAGTCTTCTTTACGATAAGTGCTACCCAATCTAAATCCAAGCTTAAGCACATTATGCCAAATAGTCATATCTTCTTTGATTTCTTTTGGTAAAGT
Source organism: Cunninghamella blakesleeana (assembly GCA_017871115.1). NCBI lineage: Eukaryota > Fungi > Mucoromycota > Mucoromycetes > Mucorales > Cunninghamellaceae > Cunninghamella > Cunninghamella blakesleeana. The sequence goes on from JAFCIZ010000008.1 coordinate 195,784, forward strand.
ATTTTGAGGTGAATAAAACCAAGCTGCTACGAAAGCTGATGTATCAATATCTAAAGGAGCATCTAATAAACTTTGAAGAAGAGTTTGGTACATATGATGAGTGGCTTTATTACTATCTTGTGCTTTTCGAACCAAGTTGACAGCTCCCTTAACATTTCCAATAGATTGATATTGTAATAATGTCTCCATAATTTGTTGTTCAGACATTGTCTTTTGACTATAATAAGCTGTATTACGTACATCCATTGTGTTTTCAAATGATATACTGTTTCCAATAGCATTTATATTCATATGAGTTGTATATGAAAAAGGGCGACTTGCCATATCTTGATAAAAATAAAATTGAATAAGAAAAAGAAGGGGGAGAGAAAGTGAGAGAAGTGTATTAGATAAAGTAATTTATGTTTATAACTTATAGTTTTATGATTTATATGATTAAAATAATAATTTACTTTGCAAGGCAAGTCTACTAGACCTTTTGGTAGCATGTTTTAATAAAGAATGAAGTGCTACTGACTTTCTAAACATGATGATCTAAAAGTCAAAAAAAAAAGTTAGGCGAAATGGAAAGAAAAAAAAAATATATTTTTAAAAGGTCACAATAATTTATATGGGTGCTTTAGGTCCCGAAGTCAGGCGCACCGAGCTATTTTTAGTGGAATTTAAATTGCTCATTCTTTAAATTCGTTTTATCGCTCCTCCTACGTCTTATTTTTTTTTCTTTATTACTATATATGATAAAGATCGCTCTGAACGATGTTCTTTTGATACTCTATGTAAAGGTGATCTTACACATATTTTTCCAATGACTTGAATAAAAGATTTTGAACTTTAATAATATCTACTTAAATAAACGCTTGTATCAATGTCTAATCTACATGAACCGATATTTAATCTAGATACAAATGACTCAAAAATAAAATAAAAAACTATGGTTTTTGTTATGTAATAATGCAAATATGAAAAAGTCTATGACAAGTGATTATCTACTAATGTTCTTTATTTCCAGCAATATATACAAGAATATTCTTGAATATTACTGTATTCTCGAGGAGAGAATAATATTTGTTAGATAATATAGTTTTAATTTAATTTTACCGGATATACTATAGTGAACTTTTATACAGCTATCGTATACATCGTTTTTGCCCGGTTTTCCATCTCTCATTATGACGTGTTTACCTTAATAAATTCAAATACAATACAAAAATTTTTTTTTCTCAATCTAATTATATTTTTATACTGAAAATGTCTTTTATACTAAATAATTCTTTAGTTTCTTCATGAGAAATATATATAATTGCAGTAATAAATTATATTTTGCTGATCTTAAAATTATTATTTACTATTTCTAGTGGCATTTATTACTCTTGATGATATTTTATTGTTCTAATAATTTATTATATTTTTAAAGGCCATTTACTTTATGGTATATATAATAAAAATAGTTAAATACTGGTATTTGAAATATGATAAACTAATACAAGTATAATTATATAATTGTTAGAATCCATGAAATAGGTGTCTAATTTCTTTAATAATTATTATGATTAGCAATTATAAATCCACACGAGTTTTTTAACCTTCTTTCATACCACGGCTCCATCTTTCTGGAATAAAGTGGAATTATATTGTATTTGATCATAGTTATAACACAAAGTTTAGTCTATGATGGTGATGATGAATATGTAATATTTAATAACAAAATGATTTGGAAGTTGATTATATATGATGAATGAAACTAGAGCTATAGCAATAAATTAACTCAGCATTGATATTGTCTTTTTCGTACCACTAACATCAGTATTACCGGTTTTAAGTGTTTCTTGATTAAAATTTAGATATTTTATTATTGAATTCTATTGATAAAACAGCAATTGAACAAAATGTACAGTGTCTTGGGTATTTTTCTTTTTACTTATATTCTATAAATCACCAATTAGCAATTGGTTATAAAAAATAACTACTCTTCTCGCGCGCTAACGATAGACTATTTTTAAGTAGAAGGAAGCAATTCTAATTGGACAAGTTCTAAAAAATCATTCATTGGAAATGGTTGTTTTAGGGCAGCGTATAGGCCAGTACATTAAAATAATAATATGGCATAAAATAAAAAATTTTATGGTTTAATATTATAAAGCTCATGTGTTAACATAAATTTATTTCATTATTTTTATATTGTTTTTTTTTTATTTGCTTTTTTTTTTTTTTTGTTTTGGTAAATCATGGAAAGTGGAGCGATTAAAAAATATTGATTTATTACACTAATAAATGAAGAAAAAAAATACATGACTCTGGAACTTTATGAAAGTGGACTAAAAATAATAATCAAAAAAACATGCAAATCATCAATATAACTAGAGCAATGTTATTATTTCTTTATATGTATGTATAACTTTTTTATTTTTATTTATTAAAATGGTTGATTAGTTGATTGTATAAATAATATTCATTAATTAAAAAAATTACGATAAAAAAAAAGAATTAGTAGAGTAAAGCAGAAACACCTAAAGCCAATAAACCAACGATACCAGTAGTTTGGAGTTTATTAGATGAACTAGGAGACTTTTCAGTTGAAGTAGAGTTATTATTTGTACCAGTAGATTCACACTTATCATCTTTATGAGCTTGATACCATTGACAAGTAGCAGGGAATTCTACCTTTGTATAAGCATCTTGGGAAGCTTTATCACATCCTGTCCAACATGTACCAGCTTTAGTCATGAAAGCAATGTAATCGGAGTTTTCTATGAAATGATAATAATAATAATAATAATAAATAAGTTAAGCTCACTTTATATTGAACTTATATATATATACTTACGTTTATTACAGAAAAGTCCAACAGATTTAATGAAGTTAGGAGAAGAAGGATCAAGATTATAATTAGGATCAATGGATTTACCAGCATCTATAGAACATTTTTGAATACATTCGCCTGTGGATGTGACGTTAAAAGAGGAATTACATGATTGAGCAGCAACATAAGTAGTAGCAGCACCGAGAATGAAAAGAGAAGAACGCATGTTGGTATATAAATTAGTGAATAGTGTTAAGAAATAATGGAATAAAAAAAAGAAGAGAGGAGAAAAAGGGAAAAAGGAAAAGAAAAAAAAAAGTAAATATATATTATTTTTTTAAAAAAAAAAAAATACAAATGGAGTTTTTATGTAATAAATGGATTTAATAACAGAATTTACATATAAAAAAGTATACTTTATTATTATTATTATTATAAAGTTTAGAAATTAAGGAATTCTTTGTTACACAGATGGGTTTATTTTTTATCAGATCAGATTAGGAAAAGTAGTATAAATTCCCTCTCTCTTTTTAAAAAAAACTACCATATTGCGCGGTATTACCTAGGATTTATCAGATCTATAGAAGTTAGGTTCACATGGATTGAATTGATACTATTAATGGCTTTCTTTTTCTATTTGAAATTCAGTTTTTCTTTTATTCTTCATCTTCCATAAAAATAAAATGAAGTGTTAGTCATTCAATCTTATGAATTTTATAAAGTTTTCATAAAATACTTTAATAATAAAAAATAATATAAAACACATTATTTAAAATTGAATGAAATAATAACGATAAAAAAAAAAAAAAAAAGGTTAATATTTTTAAGTTTAAAATAATTTAAATAAGAAAATTCTTTCTCTTCTGTCTTTGTATTGTATTCCCTTCCTTATTTTCAGATATATATATATATATATATATATTTATAATAAGTGTGGATTATATATTTATTAATATTATTCTATATTTTAATAATATAAACTTTTATCCAGTGTATAAAGATTTGCTTTATTATTAGCAACTATTTCAATTAATATAATGATTATATAAACATGAAAATTTTTGCTTCGGATCTGATAAATAATCATACTACTAACATAATTTTTTATGTATTTTTTTGAAATTCCGACACTTCTTCGCATCACAACAAAAAATTAAGCACTTTTTTTTTTGCCCACTTCCTTTCTTTCACTCTTTCTTTTCTTTCTTTTCCTTTCTACCTTACCTTTATTATATATCTATATATATATACTACCTTTATATAATATATTTATATATATTTATACCACTTGTTTTTTTTTCTATTTCTTTCCTTTAAATAATTTGTTTTTATAAATCTACTTTTTTTTTTATTTCATATTAATAGTAGTAATAAACAATTCATATACCTATTTTATATTATTTTATTTTAATAGTACTGTTAGTATATACTATATATATGCCTATTTAACATGGCACAAGAAAAGACACTAGTTACTATTGATTCAACCTCCACTTCACCATTAACCATTTCACCATCTTCACCTTCTCAATATGAAAATAATAATAATAATGGCAACAATAATACAATAGAAGAAACACCCACTAAAAAAGTACGTAAATTTTTATGGTTTGTGCCTTTAGCTGATCATGTCCATCCTATCCAGCTCTTTTTTTTAATATTTTCTGTATTTTTTTCCTTGGCGGTAATTGTATTTTTATCTGGTACACAATCATTTTATATCTATCCACGAATCTCCAGTATCAATCAAGATGAAATAGGTGATATAACTGGTTCCTTATCACTTTATTCCGAAATTATGTCCTTAGTAATGGTTGTTATATGGGGTGTTCTTTCTGATCATCATGAAAAGAGATGGATTATGTGTGCTGGGTTATTTTTTATGGGTTTACCAGTAGTTGTTTATCCTTATTGTCATAATGTTTATCCATCTCTATTGATTTTAAGGTTAATTTTCTCTATTGGTACAGCAGCTACTACGTCGATGATGGCAGCATTTTTAACAGAAGTAGTCCGTGGTCAAGGTGGTTGGATCTCCGCCATGTTGGGTGCGTCTTCAGGTTTAGGCGCCATCTTTGCCGTGTTTGAATTATTTTTATTACCTTCACAATTAAATTATCACTACCGCCTTCAAGGGGATTATACAGTTGATACAGTACCTGTAGCTTACGGTATTGTTGGGGGTTTGGCCATCTTTTTTGCTATTGCTTTGATGTTTTTATTACCTAAATCACCACGAGTTCTTTTAGAAAAAAAGAGAAATATGTCAAGAATTCATCAAGATAAAAATAGACTACAATTAGATAGCAAATCTTGGTTTATTCGATGGTATTATTATATTTTATATGGATTTATAGATTTTGGGTATAAACTATATCGCGGGATATTAGCTACAAAGGACCCTCGTATTGCTTTAGGTTATACAACTAGTTTCTTTGCAAGAGCTGATGAAGTGATCATTACAAATTTTATTAGTTTATGGGTAACTCAATATTATATTGAACAAGGAATTTGTTCACCTAATGAACGATGCTATGCTTCTGCCGGTTCATCTGGTGCATTGACTGGGATTGCCCAAGCCGTTGCCTTAGCTGCTTGTCCATTTTTTGGTGCTGGCTCTGAATATTTAGCTAAAGAATTTCCTATTATTTTGGCTGGGATGATTGGCGCTGCTGGTTGTATTCCTTTTGCTTTTTCAATTGATCCTACTTCTAATGCTAGTATGGCGTTTGTAGTATTGTTAGCTATTGGTCAATATGGCATGATCATTTCAGGAATGACTATGATTGCTGGTAAACATGTACCTGTTGCTTATCGAGGTAGCGTTGCCGGAACTTATTCCTTCTTTGGTGCAATCGGGATTATTATTATTTCAAAAATAGGTGGGGTTCTTTTTGATAAATGGATGAAAGGAGCTCCCTTTTTATTATTGGGTATTGGTCACTGTCTTGTCTTGGTGTTTGCTATAATAGTATTTATTTGGCGCCGTTATTTCCATAAAGAAGAAGAAGAACATGAAGAAGAAGAACATGAATATGATCAATATAGTCAAGAAAAAAATAATTCATCTATCCATTAAAAAAACCATATACGTGCAATTTTTTTTTAATGTCATATGTTTATGCATTGTACTATTATATTTATTTATTTATATTATAAAGTATATTTCTTTACCCCATATCACCGTCATAACTACCCATTAATTATTTATTCTAATTTTTTATTTATATAGTTGTATTATTAATAATAATAAAAATGAAACAATAATGCAATCATATACTACTTTTGCATATATACTTGATGTAATAATAATAGTAAATAATTGGTTCAAAGGACCATTTTTGTTTTTGTGATACAAATGGGTATTGAGTATTTTATTGTTTTCATATGTATACTTTTTTCGAATCGGTGAAATAGTTATTCCTTTATTTTATTTTTTATCTTTTACAGAATATTATTCTTTATTTTTTTAATTTAAACTATTTTTTTTTATTATACAATTAAAATAAAATAATCAATATATCAATAAACATAATTAATAAAAAAAAATTTTTATATTATATATAAGCTTATATTAAAGGTTAAAATTAAAATGAAAATGTTGTCAAAAAAAAAAAAAGGTTTTAAATATTTTTTTTGATGATCATCTGCCTATTTTTTTTTTTTTTATGTTGCACATTTTTAAAAATACGTTTTAAATAAAATAGTAAAAAATACAATGGGGTTTTTTTAATAAAAGTTATAAAGGTTAATATATACTTTTATATTTATGTAAAAATTTATTATATTTGTCGTTTAAATATACATTTTCATTAATATAAAAAATATATTTTTTTTAAACATAAAAATCCATTTGATAAAATGACAATATGCAGGATTATTGTTTTTTTTTATCAGGTGACAATGATGTTGTACAAATTTTCTATTTTTTTTTTTTTTTTTTTTCAAAAACCACATTGACTAACCGTGAAGTGGCAATGTTGTTTAAATACTTTACCAAAGAATTGGGTATTACATACAATGGTTATATTTATTTAACCGATCATCTTCCTCGTGAGCATGCAATGTTTTGATTTACTGTATTATCTTTTATGTATATATATATATATATATTTAAAAAAGAAAAACAATAGATAGAAATGCAATAGTAATTAATGATTAATATAATATATTAATCTTTATTTTTTTTTTCATATATGTGCAGTATACTAATCTATCAGTTTATATATATAAATAAAGGATTCTTATAGAAACTTTTATTTATTATTGTTTACTTGATTAAAAAATCAACAAACAAACATCCGGAGTTTAATTATTAATTTTTTCAATTGTGCAACTAAATTGGAAGAAAACGAAAGATTTTTTTTTTGACAGGATAATAAAAATAATATGATCAAATTATATCCCCCTTGAAAAGAAGGATAATTGAAACAAAAATAACGACTATTACGAAAGTTTCATATTATTGAAATAGTTTGTGTATATAAATCAGTATATATGTCTTATAAAAAAAGGCGCTATCTTTTTTTTTTTTTTAAAAAAAAAAAGAATAAATAATAAAGAACAATAATCATAAACAAAATGATGAAATGAGATGATGAGTAATAAACTAAATGGTTTAGTCATATATTCGGATAGTCGCTAAAAGTCATCCTCCGAAGAATCTAAGAGAAGAAATTGTTTTTTTATTTATCTTTTTATGTCGTGATGCTTGATTTATATATTGATCATCCAATCCAAGGAGAGAGTAAAAAAAAAAAAAAGATATAAAAACCTCCAAAAAAATAATATTTTAATTTCTTTTTTCTTCATTTATTTTCTTTATATTCATATTCTTTGATTTTTTAACAAAATAACAGTTCTATAAAAACAATGGCTCTTCCAATTGACGAATTCGTATTAGATGGTTATGTTCGATCCCAATGGATTGCTTTCTTCACTTTATGGATATTATGGGGGTTAGTATATGCTATTCGATTTATTTTCCAAACTGATAGACCTGGACCTGCACCTGACAGTACTGTTGAAACTGGCGGTGATGCTGCTGCTGGAGCTACAGTTAAGAAGACATTTGTATATCATGGTGGTTTACGCGGTCGACTTGACAATGCCCATCGTGTCTTATTTGAAAATACACTTTTATTATTATCCGTTTTGGTATTAAATACTGTTGCTTCTGGTTCAACTCGTGCCGTATATATCTTGACTTGGATTTATTTTGCTTTTACCGTTGTATATGCATTCACTGAAATCGGTCTCGAACATCGTTTCATACGTTTCATTTTTAGTTTGATCTTTTTCGGTGTTACCTTAGCTATTGGTGGCCTTGCTTTTAGCCATGGTTTTTATAACGATTTTTAATTTTAATTTTTAGTTTTGTATATTCTTTTTTTTTTTTTTTTTTAAAAAAAAAATCCCATCAAGTATATTCTTGATTTATATTAGTATTAATATTACTATTATTATTATTATTATTTTAACTTTAATTATTTACTATTTTACATGTAATATGTTCTTGCCTCTTTTTTTTTTCTTTCTTTCTTATACTTTTTACCTAATTATTCACTAATAAAAAAAAAAATGGATTAAATCTATTAATATTAGGATTCATAAACTCCGATGATTTTTATGTTGCATATTTGTATGACTTCATTAGTAAAACCTTTAATCTATTTTAAATAAAAAATGTTTATAACCTTTTTTTAATACTGGCCTACTAAATATATGAACATGAATATTCACTATTGTTTCATATTCCATACTAAAGTTGAATCGATCCCTTTGCATTAATCAAAATAATAATATTTTTTTTTAGTTCTATTTTATTCTATAAAAAATGTGAGAAATATATAGAAGAATATAATGTCTATTTTTGTTGGTGTGTTGGTGATTAAGTTCAATTTGATTAGAAATCTTTATAAAAATTGAAAGTGCTACAAACTACAAATAAATCTATACTATTATACTGCCTACTTTTAATTTATTTTATTCATCGTATAAAGTAACAGTTATTTATATAATATAAAAAAGAGTAAGAAAAAAGTGAGAGCATAGGCTAATTTTTTCTTAAAAAATGTATGAAGTTTTCCCAATTTTCATTCATTTTTCTATTTTTTTATTTGAAACAATTACATTTTTTGTACCAAAAACTTTTCTATCGTGTTTTTATGCATGGTTTTAATTTTTTTTTTTTTTTTTTTTTTTCAAATGATGTTCAGACTATATTAAATATTTTTAATGCTTGTGTAGCATATTAATCGGTAAAATGTTTATTCTGGTTGATTTAAAGTGTAAAGCTTTTTTTTTTTTTTTTTTTCGATAAAAACTTGTATAAATACCTTATTAATTAGTAATATATTTTCATAAAAAAAAATGCACTGTAAAAAAAGATAAAAAAGTGTCTTCCATCATATCCATATTAAATATCATCATAGCATTAGTTGATATGATATAATCAAATATACATTCCATAAAGTCACTTATATTTATATTTCCATCATTTGTATATATTTAATTTTGGAACTGCGAAAAAATAAATTAATTTATTCTAGTAAAATGTTTGTAAAAAATAAAAATAATAAGGAGAAAGAAAATGGCTATCATACAAAGAAATAAAATAAAATGAAAAAAGTGAGTAATAAAAAAAAAAGTATGAGGAATATACTTGTATGTAAAATGTAAAAAAAGAAGGAATGAAAATATCATTTTTCAAAATATATATAAATAGATATGAGATGAATATGTATATAAATATATGTATATAAATATATGTATATAAATATATATATATATAAGAAAAAAATTATTCTAAATCTTGTCTATTAATAATTTGGCCCTTTAAAATTCTATCGGCAGCATTAAGACCTTTTACAGTAGCATCATTAGGACATTTATCAGGAGCAAAATGAACCACAAAATCGCCAGGAAGATAATACTTTGGGAAAGTATTAAATGTATGATCATCTCGATCTAACAAATAAACATTAGCTTTGTTTTCAGGTAATTGCATAGCGTCCCACATAGCTCCTTGTTCATAAGAAGAACCCTTATTATACCAAGAAGTAGTCTTTTGAACATCACGTAAGAATTGCATAGACCAAGGAGTATTACGCATTAAGAAGACACCAGCATTGATCATAGGATCACGATGAGGTCTAGCGATGACTAAATCAACTTGACGATCGAATGTTTCAGCACCTAAAGGATAGCTTTTCTTTACTTCCTCTAATAAATCTTCTAAACGGCGGTTTTGATCCATCACCACGGCATCCATATCTAACCAGAAAATCCATTCATATTTTGGTAATACTTTTTCAATCACATCCACTTTACCCCATACTGTTTTACGTTCTCCACGTGCCGCTTCTTGTGCAAATTCAGCTGATCTTGCTACAAAAGAGTATCCGTGCTTTAAAGCATATGCGCGTTTATTCATAGCAGCTCTTGTTGCAGAGGGTTCCATGCAAGCATCATAAATAAAAGAAGAGGTTACTACGGCAATAGAGGAGGCATCGTATTGTTTATTATTGTTATTATTTTGTTGTTGATTTTCATTTTCTTGTAAAGCTTCATCGATTTCATGACTTTCTTCTAATAAATCTTCCAAAGCATCTTCGTCGTCATCCATAGGTTGATGATGAGCTTGATCTAAATGGGTGACAGTTGATTTACGATAGCACACATTAACAGGTTTCAAACGAGTTTGGCGAGCTAATTCTGCGAATTCTAAATCCTGGTATACTTGGTAAACTACAATATCTTCTGAATGAACTGATTCCACGTTATTTTCCCAGCGAATAAAACGATGTGTTCCATCAGGTCCATCTTCACGTACAAATTCAGGAACCAACTTTCCACGTTCAATAGCTTCTTGTTCAGGATCCTTAACCATAGAAGAAGGTAGTTTAGCATCATAGGTTTGATAATATTTATACATACTTGTAATTAAACTTTCCCCTTTGATGGTAGCAGCATCTTGTTCAATTTCCTTTTTATGCAATAATGCCAATTGCACAGCTCTTGATCCAATGACAATAGCGTCTTTATCAGTCTTATCGCTACGGAAATTACCCCATACAAAGTTGGTAGGTGCATCAGTATTAATGGTAACAGGTGAATCGGTATTTTCACTAATTACACCAGAATCTAATTCCCTTTTCATAGTATCCAATTGAATAAATGTATTAATGTCTTGTAAGATGAGGTAGTCATAAGTAATACCTTGATTCTTTAATTCTCCTTCAGCCTATATATAAAAGCAAAAGAATAGGATACACAAAAAAAAACAAATAAAATAAAATTGATAAATAAATAATCTAAGCCTTATAAATACACACACACACACACACACACACGTATATATATATATATATATATATATTATTATTATTATTATTATTATTATTATTATTGTCATTATATATTATTTACCCATTGAAGAACATTCACTTGATCAAAGGTTTTAGTAGGATCGGATTCAATAATATCATTCCATTCCATTTTTTCAGCTTCAAATTGCCGACGTAAAGGAGTATCGGAAGCTGGAGGTCCACCATATATCCAGAACTTGTAGTACACATCACTATTATAACGCATACAAGGTAATAAGTTGTCTCTTAAACCAAAATATTTTTCACGGATTAAACGACGACGTTCCATGGACTTTGCACTTGAAGCAACAACAACTAAATAGTTATAATGGTTTGATTCATTAATAGTAATATCTTCTTTGGTTTCATCAAAAGGTTGAACAATAGGTTTATGTGTTTTAGAATGAGGTGAAAGAGTAGGTAAAGGTTTGTAATTATTATTATTAGTTTTCGTTGAATCTTCTATGTTTTTATGAATATTATTGTAATTGTTATTATTATTAGATGAGAATGGAAAGTGTTCACTAGTATAGTCACCATCTTGAGAATCAGGATTGGTAGTTGATGTTGTTAATCTTGCATTTAGATAAAATATAAAGCATATACCAATTAAAGCAAAAGCTAAAATATAACGTTTATTTTGTTTTGGTCTTTTAGAATTGTTTGACCCATCCGATTTATTATATAATGGTAAATCTACCGGCATGATGATATATATTAAAATGAAATATGTTTTTTTTTATTATTAAAAAAAAGAAAAAAAGAAAGAGATATAAAAAAAAAGGAGATGCTTCCAATTTATTAAAAAAAAATTTAATCGAATTTTAAAACCCAGAAAGGTTTTGGCTGAAAAAAAAAATTCTGAAGGTTTTGAAACTTAAAATAGATTTTGTTGTGTGCACTAAAAATAGGGCATACTCACTTTTTAGTTGTTTACAAGATGTTTACTTGTTTAATTTTTATTATAAAATAAATATGTAATATATTATATATAAATGCATATATATATATATGTATATACGTATATTTGTATGAATATATATATTTATATATTTATAATATATAGAATGGCTATATATTATAAATAAATGAAATATGAAATAAATCAAATAAAATAGTGATTATTATATATAATTCGATAATAAATAAAGCTTACAAAAATGAAAAAAATCATTTTGTTGTACAAAAAGGGAAAGTTTCGAGTTTTATTTTTATATATAAAAAGAAAATATATATAAAAACATCTAAAAATCTAATATTGAATCTTGTTTACCAGGAGTTGATGAGCCACATCCTATATGCCGTTTTTGGAATGAACCCTTGTTTGACTTATTTAAAGAGGATGATGGTTTTTTATTCTCTTTATTTTCTTTACTAGATGGTGGAGGCTCAGTTCTTCTGGTACTAACTCCTCCTTCAGGTGGTAAATGGAACGTTTCAATAGTAAATCGTTTACGACGTAATTTAAACGCCAAGTCATTACTTCCTCCAGCTGATAACACTGATAATTTTGTACTTGGTGGTAAAAGTGAATTAAGCACTGGTAATTTATGTACGTGGAAAAATCCATGATAGTTTTGTGTATAGGGTTTATCATTATGTAATATGGAACCTATAAAAAAGAATCATATAATAATAATAATAATAATAAATGGTTATTCATTTTTTCTTTTTTCCTTTTTTTTTTTTTCTTCGTTCCTTCCATAATTTATTTATTTATTTATTTTTATTACCAGCAAAGGATTCAATTTCAATAACAGCATCTACAGCATGTTCAATTTTTTTTATATAATTTGGTACTTCATCATATAAATAAGCAGGAATGGTCACAATGGCTGCACCAAATGAAAATCTTAACAGACCTCGAAGAGCATGAAAGAATTTATATAAATCCTATAAAAAAAACATAAAAGAATTTAAATATTCTCCTTCTCCCTTTCTCTTACTTTCTCTATATATGACTTACATGAAGTGATTTTGATTGCCAGCTGGGCGAAGCTAAAGAATGAATAGCAATTCTTAATGCATTTCTTGAAGTACCGGCAGGAACTGGAATGGCTGAACTAATAATAATAATAATAATAACGTTTTTTCATTAAAAAAATGACATCTTCTCTTTCTATAAACACGTTTGTTCTCTTTAAACTTATTACCTGAAATTTCCATTTACAATCACATCGCGAAGCTGTTGTATTAAATCATTATAATCATCACTATTATTATTACTATCATTATTTACAGAGGGATCAATTAAATTTAAAGAGGCTTCTTGAAGAATAGTTTCAGGAATACGTTTTGTGAGATCAAATAAACTACAATAAGGTAAAGGTTCATCCGATTTTTCATTTGATTTGGAAGTATCTTTGGTGGTTACAGGTTGAGGACTAGGAGCTATATAGACATAGAAATGGAGGTATATATCATTGCTTAACATCTACCCATTAATGTATATGATTTTTCTGCTGTTTCCTCTTTTCGTTTCATACATGTTATAATTACTATCATTATTATTATTTCATTTCATTTCTATATACTTTACCTTGTTTAGCTTTAACACTCGTTTCAAACTTTTTAAGGTGAGAATATCGCCAAGCAATCTTCATACGATCACTTTCTCCAGAATTATCTTTCGAAGTTGTATTATCATCGTCGTTATCCATATCTGTATCAGAATTAGCCAGCCACATTAAACAGCGAGTCATTTCCGAAGGATCTTCATCCTTGGATACTAAAGTACAAGTATGACCTGAAGCAATGCCTTGAGCCAAAAAATATTTAAGTAAAAGTTGTGCATAAGTGGTGGCACGATCTTCTTTAACTAAAAGTACTGTGCCAACTGGTAAGCCTCCTCCAAGAATATCATCAAGTGATGGGACGCCTGTCGATATTAAAAGTTGACCATTATAAGCACTGAGGCGTGATCCTGATGGTAGTTTAGGTTGTTGAGCTGCATTTTTTTTACGAAAACTCATATTATATTTTATGCTTTTATATATATATGTGCGAGTGTGTGAATATTAAAAAAAAAAAAAAAAAAAAAAAGCGTGAGGTGGAAGACAAAAAAAAGAAGTACGGGGTTTAATATTTTTTTTAAAAAAAAAAATAAGCCATTAATCCAAGTAAATTCGGATGTTAAATTTTAAGTGTCAAAAAATATATATATTCCATGTATTGGAAGTATATTAACACGTACATTTTAAAGCCTTTATACAATATTAGTATTTTAATATGATATATTTCAAAATTATTCTAGTAGTCTGATAATACTATTTATATTGGTTATAAAAAAATAATAATATTAATAAATAATAAAAAAAGAATCTTTGGGAAAAAGAAAAGTGATAAAAAAAGATTAATCATACTAATAAATAAAAAAATCTATCATAGTTAGAGTACGTATATTCCTATCCAAAAGCGTATGGTGCTTTTATTTTATCTTTATCATCAGGAAAATAGCTCAAATATAGCCAAGTATTATTTTATTTTCCATTCTCGACTAAAAATTTTTGTGACACGTACCTTTTTTCTGTTTTTAATTTTATTTTGGTAAAGTTCATTTTCTCGTACTTGAATAAAAAGCTAATAACTTTTTATTGATTTATTGATTACTATGATATTTGAATAATAATAATAATAATAATAATAATAATAAAAGTGTTGGATAAAGATGGTATCTTTTTCCAATAATTATTTTGTTGTTATATCTATATAATTATGTCGAACGATCATTAAAATTGTTTTTAAAAAAGCCTTTTAACCTTATTTAACATTTTTAATTAACCTCTTTTTTATAATGACAATGTACGCTCTTAATACTGTAAGAAAATATATAAAAATATTTAATTATATAATTTTATTCTTATATGCATTCTTAATCGTTATTTTTTATTATTATCATGTATTATTTATTTTGCGTATTAGTAGTATTAGTCGTAGTAGTAGAAGAAAGGGAAGAATCATGATCACCCGTTTTTCCTAAAATATAACCTTCTTGTATAAACATGGGATAATTATTCCATAGTTTTGCCACTTCTGCTGTAACCCGAGTAACATGAAGACATCCTTGTTTAATTGCTTTTGACCAATGAACGTCTTCTTCCATAGATAATAATTTGATTCTATTTAATAAAGATATAAAAGTCTATGTATATACATATAAATATACAAATAAAGTAAAAAAAAAAAAAAAAAAAAAAAAAAAAACATCATTGTAATCATCATCATTAAATAATAATAAAACATCCTTTATCTATTTTTTTTTAACTTTTCCTATATAAATTTTTATTTTTACCTTTGAAAATTCATTTGTATCTTCCCATAATTGAACGATTGAAGCATACTGTTCAAAACCCAAGTCTTTAATAAGATCTAAATGAGAATTTAATCGGTTGGTGCATTTAATAGCATCATCCACTTGCTGTTGAAGATTTAATAATTTTTGTTGAAAGGATGGTACAGATGAGGATGCCGTTGTTGTTGTAGTATCAGGTAATGATGTGGATTGTTGAGCATTTCCTTCTTTTTCAAGAAATATAGTCTCTATTGATTGATTTAAGCCATCAATTTCTTTTCCAAGTAATAAAGCCCCTATTGATTGACTCAAGACATCAATTAAATGAACAGATGCTGAGACAGATGTTTTAAGTTGTGTATATAATAAATTAGAATGATGATCATTGAATGATGTAGACGTTGGTGATGCTGAAAATGGGTGTTGATGTTGATTAGAGGATGATGTATGGTCACTATGAGATCGACTTCTTACTTGATGATGGGGTTGCTGAGAAGAAGATGGAGGAATAGGCGGAGGAGGATGATATAATGATGAATTAAAATGTTGATTATTACTATTATTATTATTATTATTATTATTATTACTATCCAATAAAGAAGATGATGCTAATGCCGATGAATGAGATGATACAATAGGTATGATCGTTTCCCAAGCATCTTTCATGTCCATAGTTACTCCATGTATAGTTAATAATAAATGCCGCGTATGTTTAGTATCTAATACCTGTACAATGATATTTAATAAGGATTGAATATGTATACATATATCTTTCATATTATCTAAACAATGTGTTAATAATGGTAGGAGGGTATCTAAAGTTGGTAAAATGGTAGAAGGTGAAGAAACCATTGAATTATCATTAATATGATGAGGATGATGATTCGCTGTTGCTCTTGAAGATGAGGATGAAATAGAACGGGATATAGAAACATCTAAAGCATCAGATATACGTCTTAATTGATTAACTAGAGGAATTAAGGAAGATATAGGCGATACATGATCGTTATTATTATTACTATTATTACTATTATTATTTGAATAATGAATACAACGATCTATAGTTTGTTGTAATAATTCAGATATAAATAGAATGGTTCTACAAGATGGTATTAAATGAATGACAACACTATTATCTATATCCGATGGTGTGCTGTTACAAGATGACATTGTTGAAGAAGAATAAGGTGTAGTAATAGTCGTAGTATTATTACTATTACTAGTAGAATCTATCAATTTTGAATCGAGTGAATGTTTCCTTAAAGGAAGTGTAATAGTTGCTGTTGTAGAGGTTGTGGTATTTTTTAAATTTAAAGGTGGTAACGCCTGTTGTTTTTGTAATTTATTGTTATTATTCATAGAAAAACCATGTTTATTCATTGATAATCCTATAATAGTGGATGCTTTATTATTACTTTTTGATACAGTTGGTCCTTCCGATGGTACAGAATTCATAAAAAATAACTAGTTGTGTTTAATAATATATAAACATATATATATTATATTATTTACAAATAATAAGATTAATAGTAATAATAACAATTGAAAATGAAAAAGGAGAAAAAAGAGGAAAAAAAAAATTCCTTTACTGTTTTTTTAAAAAAATTAAAATCCCGATTTTTTTATTAAAAATTAACCAAGCATTACAATAACCTTAATTTGATTTCACAAGAGCAATAATATTAAAACGGGTTTGATTAGGGTCAATAGCCATATATTGTTTAATGACTTTTGCCGCTGACTATAATCGATAAATATATTGATAAGTATATAAAATCAATACCAAACTTTATTTTTATATACTCTATTCATTATATTCCATATATCACCCTCCCATTGTTATTATTATTATTATTATTATTATTATCATTTTTATTGTTTTTATTTTTTACCTCTACAAAATTGGTAACTCTTCCATGATTAATAGGTAAAGACCTACTACCATCTAATTCATATAAATGGTCATCAACTTCTACGAAACAAGCATAATGGAAATTAATTTGATCGCCTAATTGTGGAATAGTAGTTTGACCGGATCTTGCTGCTGTTTCATGTAATAAGCGTAATTCATTGGATTGCTTTAACCATTCGGCTCGTTCATCAGGTGACATGGATTGTGCTTGTTCTAAAAAGTTTTGTAGTTCACCAGGACCTATAATTTCATTTTCTTCATTATTGGCGATAGAGTGTAATAGAGCAATCATACCACAGGCGTTTCTAATAGACTGTTTAAAATATATTACATTTGGACTAATGCTCTGTTCTAATTTATTTAATCGTATATCTTCTTGGTTTCTATATTGTTCATATAATTCACTGGTTGGTGATAAAAAAATCATGGCTAAAACGGGTCGTGGTATCTTTTCTAAAGTGTCTGAATCCAACCCTATATATATCCCACCAAAAGCATATAATTATTGTATTTTTAAAAAAAAATCAAACCCATACACATATTAAATAATATTAATAAAAACGATGATGTAATAATATAAAATACTAGTTTTATATTATATATATATTTCATTTTATTTTTCTTTACCAAGTACATCGACATAATGACACTTTGAATCCACTCCCAGTTGATGAATAATCTAAGTTAAACATAGAAAACGCAGAAAAAGAAAAAAATTATGCAAAAATTATTAATCGCCCATGTTATTAATTAAAAAGTATAGACATATATAGATATAGATATATGTTTATATCTATATATATATATAGATATTATAGAAACAGTGTTTAGCTGTTTTTTTTATTATTATCACCCTTATGTTCTTCCGTTAGCTTACCGAGTTCCATACCTAAAATAAAAATAAAACGATAAAAAAGAATAAAAGTGAGAAAGATAGTTGCGATTATAATATGAAACACTCTGTGTACACATTCATAAAATAAATATAAATTACTTCAGGATTAGCTTCGAGCGGTAACCATTCAAGTTCTTTGGAATTGTCTGTGTTATTAGTCATTTAAACAAAATAAAGAGAGTTTTATTAAAGAAAAGTATAAAAATGAGAAGAAGAAAAAGGCAGATGTATTGAAAATAAACAAAAAGAAAAGAAAGAAAAGAAAGAGTAAAAAAAACTCTGGTAAACTTTTTATTTTTTAAGCTATAATTTTATTTAAAATTCCGAAAAAAAACTACTTTTTTCGATCCCTTTTCCGAAGATAAAAGAATTCATTACGCATGAATGTATTTTATTATTATTATCTTGATCTTTTTTGATCTTTTTAACTATATTAAGTTAGTATAAAAAAACAAAAGTAAAAAAATACCATTTTTTAATAAGATGATGAATTAACTTTTGAGGCTTGAACCAAACTAGCTAAAATACCCAAAATAAGTTGCTGAATTTCTTCATCTTTTTGTTCCTTTTCTAATAAACCTAAAATGATGGAGAATGATATAAATAATAATAAACTTTAATTTTAGTATGACAGGCATATTTGTACTAACTTCTTTATATATAAATATATATATTATGACTTTTACTTTCTAGCCAATCATGAGTAGATGATAATTCACTGGCGTAATCGGTTAATAATAATTGACTTTGATCTTTATAGCAGATATGAATAATAGTATGAATACCAAGCAATAAAGCTCTTGTGACACGATTTGATAAATATGGAATATACCTTAATGATAATGCGTATTCAAAATATTCTTTGACAATTTTTCTTCTATCAGGTGTATGGCTTGCACATTGCATAATTACATTTAGTGTCATGATAAATCGCTCTACTAACATAGGATCTTGCTCTATCCATCTAAAAAATAAAAATAGAAATGTATTTAAAAATAAAAATAAAAAAAACAAAATGAGGTTTATTGTTTTCTATTATATTCTATTTCCTTCCATTTTTTTTTTTTGCCCTCTCTTTTTATTTTCTTACTTCATCCGAGTTTGTAAAGCTTCCCACCAACCAACAACTAAAGGAAAGAAAAATACTGAAGCAGCCAGTTCCGAGAGCCGGTTACGTCTAATATTTTGTTGTCTTTTCTTTTCTGCTTGTTGTCTTGTTGAACTAAATAAAACTTCTCCATGAGATTGGCCCAGTTTTTCCAAGGATAAAGGTGATGATGATGATGTAATTAAATTTAATTTTTCCATTTCATTTTCCAAAGACTTATTTTTTTCGTCAATTGTATCCCAGCCTGATAATTCATAAGCAGCAATGGAAATTGAAGACAATATTATATTTTTTTGATTTATTGATGTATTTTGATCGAATATTTGCTCAATAGAAAACCTGTATAATGTAGCATATATGTAAAAAATTATTGAATTATTATTATTATTATTTTTTTAAAAAAAAAACACTATCTTGTTGATTACTATTATATAAGATATACCTAACAATTTTATTTGGGCAAGCCACCATTAGCGCTACCAAGGCTCTTTGTTGAAGTTTTGCACTATCTGTTATTTCATAAGAGTCAGGAAAATAAATGATCCGTTTTGCAAGAGTAATAGCCCATTCATCTGTATAAAGATAATTATAATATATACATATTATATAATTAGACATTATTAGTATTAATGAAAAGAAAAAATAACTAAATGGAAACCATTCAATTTCTCTTACCAATTTCTGTCCCAACTCCTATTTTTTGTCGTAAAAGTGACTCGGCTCCTTTTAACCCAATTTCAAGTTTTTCAGGATCTTCTTGATCTTTAAGGTATGCGGCTAGTTCTGAAATATATCTAAAATTGAAGTTTATATATAAAAAAATAGCCTTATTAATAAGAGTGCATTTTTTACCTTTTTTTATCTATATATTTATCTATTTTACACAGGCGATTTTGGTTTTCTTTTTTTCGGATCAATGTTGGCACCATCCTGATACTCATTATCAGATTCATCTTCCATAGGATAAGGTTCTAAATCAGAATCCTCATCGCCGTCATCATTGTTACCATCTATATCACTATTATCATCTAAAATAAATGTACAAACAAAGAAAAAAAATTAAAAAGGCATTCTTTTTTTCTTATTACATTTTTTTATATATATTATAAAATAAATAGAAAAAGCTATATTATCGTACCTTCATCAATTGTTATTAATGCATCAGGATCAAGTTCCTCTTCACTTTCACTTGATTCATCTATAGGTTCAGTAACAATAGGGATACTTTGTGATGTTTCAACGACTGTTAAAAAAAAAAAAGAAAATAAGGCATTAATATTATATGCTTCAAACATATTTATAAACGTATATATATGTATATTTATAATAATAATTACTTTTTGTTAATCCATCTGCTACAAAAGCTAATTGTTTCAAATCTATTAATCGCTGCTCCATTGGTATTCCAAATTCAAGTACTTCTTCATCATTATTTTTAGTCCGAGCAGATAAGCATTCAGCAACAAGCTATTTTTTAAATATATATGTATGTATGTAAATGCCAATGTATATATATATATATATAAAGAATTATATATCAACACCATTTATTGATATTATCATCTCACCATCCCTAATTTTGCATTAGTTGCATCAGCTGTTTTTAACCAACTTGATATTTCCATTCCAAGTGAAGTTGAATAAAGTATATCTTCCATTATCATTTTATCAGCATATCCAAAATGTATTAATATACCAGTTGTCACATCTATACATATTAAAAAAAGAAATAGAAAAAAGAGTATATATATATGTAAAAGCTTAGTTCTACCATGTCCATCTATTATACCATTTTTTATTTTTTATTTTTATGATAATTAGAAGTACTTACATAAATGTTCGCTATCACTACTATGATTAATAAAAATTGGATCACCCCATAAATCAGTTAAAGGTTTTAAACTATGAGTTAATATTTCTTTAGCCTGTTGTGAAAGTTTATATACATGCTCATCTACAATATAATTTTAAACATAAAAAGTATATAACAGATTATCATTAACAATCAAATACTTGTATGAATGTATTATGTTTATTTTATTCCATTATTCACATCATTATTTTACCTATGATTTCGTTGCTATCTAAAGGTATTATTCCAGCGGAATGCATAGCAATAGCCATAACTAACCTCAACACCAAGGAATCCATTAATTTCACTTTAGACACACCAGTAAATAAATAAGTTAAAAAGTCTTGAATTCTTTTTATATGAATTATATTAGATGATGATGATGGTTCTGTTAACTCTGACGATGTACATTTACTGAATAATAATGGTGAAATTAAATAAGCAGTTGATTGAATTAGATTTTGTAAGGCTGTTTTTATATAGTCATCGTCGTTGCCGTTATTACTGTTATATAATATATTTTGTCTATGAGGTTCCAAATATGTATTTAAATACTGTATTATAGAATTATATAATTTCTCCCTAGGGACCATTTTTTCACATTGAATCCATAACTCTATCCATAAATTACTATAGTAAGGATCTTTATATAAAGTGTATTGCTGTACAGCCATAGGTAGCATAGTATTCATGCATATATCTTAAAAAAAAATACGATGAATATCCTTTATTACAATATTTATATATATAAAAATACCACATTCATTTTATTACCTTGATATCCTTGACGCATCATTTTACCTACAAGTTCACTGGCCATATCTAACTTTTTGTCAATGATTTTTGTTTTATTCAATTGTTTTATTTGATGATAAATAGAGTCTAATTCCAAAGTGATATTTTTGGCCATCGTGACATAAAAGTTTCTATATGAATAAAAAATTCGGTAGATAAGCACAATGAATACAAATTCTATTGTATTAAATTCATTTCATTTTCGAACTCTTTTTTTTTTTTTTTTTTTTCTTTTCTTCTTCACCTATCTAAATACCATGTGTTATCCATATTTGATAAATCTACATTTACCATATGCTGTAATCCGAAAGCATTAGAAAGTCTTGAGGGGATAGCAAATAACATTGTAGAAAAAAAAGAAATATCATGAATATGTTTAGCCTGTTGAATATAAATAGTGATCATAGGCGCTGATACCATATGTTTTAATTGAGCTGCATAGATGTAGAGAAGTTGCATTGATCCCACTCTTTTATTACTTTCTTCTATATTTTGTTGTTGCTGTTGTTCTTGGATACTTTCTAATAGTAAAGGTAAACTGATTTGTACCATAGCTAAACACAGTTGCTGATCCTCTTCTTCTTCATTCTCTTCTTTTATTTCTTGTGTGGAACGATTATTATCCCACTTCTTCCCCATAATCGTTGTAGTAATGGCTTTTATCTCTTCTTTTGCTGATGACGTTAATAAAAAAGACCATTGAGGTAGAATAGTATTTAACACAAACCATACGTGCCTTTTCCAGCTGTTTTGTTTTACTAATTCTCTAGATAGCCACGTCAAAGGTTGGTGTAAACAATCGCGTACAGCTTTTATATCTGTTTTTTCATTGGAAGTTATTAACGAATCAAGTTCTTCAATTTTTTGACATATTTTATTGATATCCATATATAAATTGATAAAGCGTTTAATAATAAATGAATAGATTTATAAAATAAAAAACAGGAAAGAAATAAAAAGCGAAGTGAAGAAAAAAGTTTATTTTTAAAAATTTCAGCGGAGTTAGGCTTTCTTTTCTATAAACTAATTTCCATAGTTGGTTTTTTTTTTTTCATCGTTATGTTTTAATTTTAATACTTTAGATAGCAATACTAAATATAAATGGCACAAACAATTTTTTTTATTTTATTTTTTTTATTTGTCGTAATAACTCGATAAAATCAAAAACTTATAACATAAATCAACCAAATATACAAGTTTAAATCATTATTATTATTATTTTATCAAACTAGAGAAAATGGTAGTAACAGATTACTTTAAGCGGAAAGAAAAAACAGTAAATGCATAAAAAGGTATGTTTATTATAAATTATCTTTAAGAGTACGCATTATATTGTATTATTATTATCTATATATACTATCTATGCTATATGGTTGTTGGAGATAGTGACTTAAATAATATCCAATATTTATGGACCGATACGATATCAGTGAATCAACAAAATCATCAAACGAAAAAAAAACACTATTTTACGAATGTCATTAATATATGAAAGGGCTAGCTATACCTTAGCAATACCTGATTTACATTTGAAATACTTGAAAAAAAAAATTCAGCAAATAGTGAAGTACTTAAATTAGTAGAAAAACATAATAGGATAATATGTAATGAGGTTTATGATTATCATAATCGACCACCTGGTAATGAAAATGAAGAAAATTACAAGCATGTGAAGGACCCAATGGAAATTGCTGACGATTGTATTATCTTAGGATTTGGTGGAGATCCGTTTAGTACTGAAATTGAATATAAAGAAGAAGTAGAAAAATGACAGTCTATCAGTTTTTAACATACCTTTTAAATGTTTGGTTAGATCGTGATTGGATAGTTAGTGAATACAATATTGCCAAAAAAAAAAAAAAAAAAAAAAAAAAAAAAAAAGCTGAGGAATATCATTGAAATAAACATTTATATATTTATATTTTGGGGTTTGCCTACTTTTACTTTTTTCACTTATTCTTTTAATGATAATAATCATAATCAAGCCAATGATAGCAAAGACTCCTATTTCGACTATAACGACGTGTCTAGTTGTAGCAAATTAATCAGGCTATTAAATAGTAAGTTTACAGAGCGATCCCATCTATATATGATAGTATGCTCAAATGCAAGTAGAAATGAAAATAGGTTTAACGTCATTTTACCAACATAGACTAATTACAGTCACTTAATTAAACGTGAAAGTACAATATCAAATTGGAATATTACCGATATGACATCCGTCAGACTAAAGCTATTTAAAATTATGGAGAGTAATGATAATATATTGGGAAAAGCAAATTTACTTTATGCATATGGAAAAATAGATGGACCACATATTCTTCCTTCTTTCGTTAGCCAAATGTGTAATCATTTTGTCGCAACTAAAAAGTAAATTATTAGTAAACTTGAAATTTTTTTTTCCATTTCCTAATAAATCCTTTGATTATTCTCACCTAATGGCTAAATATTTTGACTGTATTCAAGATACAGAAAATGAAAAAGGGAGAGAAGGCCAGTATATATTCTAAATTTAATAGCTATTCAATTCAATTCTAAGTATCATTTCCTTTCCATTAAAACAATGAATCGCACTACATATATATTCGAAAAAAATCAGTTTGATCAAGAATTTTTATCATCCTATACATTAAAAGATGATGATAACTTTAGGTGGATATTTATACCATTCTATACCTTTATATTATTTGAATATAGTGATAAAGAACTTTTAGATTCTGTAGCTCGCCTTATATACTTACTTGGTATGTTAAACAAAATATATGAATAATAATCTCATCAGATATAGGTAGTTATTACAGAATACATACTTTAATTTATACTGAGAATTATACTTTTAACATGTATAAATTAAAGATATCTATTAATTCAAATAAAATCATAATAATCATAATAAAAAAGGGAGACGACTTAAACAAGCAGTTTCTTGCCATTATATATATATATATATATATATATGTGTGTGTGTGTGTGTGTGTGCAAACTCAATGAATAATTGATTTTTAAAGAAAAACCAACATCGGAATAGGTTTCCGTTGCTCTCAGATTAAAGTTTACCCCTCAACTGCAACATAATCTTAGGAAACCCTAACCTTATCTCACCATGTCTAAGATTTGTCTCTTCGCCAAAACAAAATAAGATAAAATAAAAAATGAAAGATTAAACTAATATGATAGAATTAATAAAAAAAGAAAATTGATGGATGTTTATAGCAAAATAAAATAATGATTTCTACTATAATTATATAAAATTAACAAGTTCAATAAAAGCGGAATTTAAAAATATTTTAGTGCATATAAGCTAGCTTTTTTTTTTTCACCATTTTTTCGTGTCAAACTTTCTTTTTCTTTATTTTCATTTTTTTATTTTATTTTATTTTATTTTTAAAAAAAACACAATATAAAGCAATAAATGGTACAAACAACTCTTTTTAGCTATATTCTTTACAATAAGAGATCAACTAAACAAACTGCACATAAAATAAAACAGCTGAAACAAACTATCCTACAGGATTATTTTTCTGTGACAAAAACCAATTATATAAAAAAAGAAAAAGTAGCCACAAAAAATACAATATTGTGTTATTTTAAACCAGTGGAGAAAGAGAAAGAGAAAGAGAAGAAGAAGAAGAAAAAGAAGAAGAAGAAAAAAGTAATACCCAATAAGAATATAATGATATTAATGATAATAGAGAGTTTATCTATGAATTATATTTAGTTACAATTCTTTTTTATTTGAACAGATTTTTAACTTAGTGCTTGTTGACATAGAAAAAACACTTAAAAAAACTTATGATTTGAAAAATATGGATATAGCCTGTTTAAAAAAAAACATGTACGATAAAGACTTGAACTATATTGCCATATCATATCGTTGGGGTGAAATGAACGAACAACTAGTACAAACACCTGATTATAGAGCACATGTCACTTCATTTGATTTAAGAATGTTAACAGCTCTTTGTAAATGCATAAAAAAGGAACCTGATTTAAAAAATATCCAATATTTATGGATTGATGCTATATCAGTGGATCAACTAAATCATGAACGAAAAAAAGAAACCATTTTACAAATGTCAGAAATATATAAAAGGGCAACCTATATCTTAGCAGTACCTGATTTACATGGAGCCCATTTATGGAAGAATCCTGCAAATAAAGATGCAATTATATTAATAAGAAAACATAGAAAAACAATCTATAAAGATATTCTTAACTATAGTAATAACGATTATCATCAACTGGTCTATGAAAAAGAAAAAAAGAAATATATTAAAAATAACTATTTTCCTTATCATCAATCATCTAACGATAAAGAAATACAAACAGAAAACGAAGATATTAAGACGGCCTATCAATTTTTAGCATACCTTGTAGAAGACTGGTCCAATCGTGCTTGGGTGATTAGCGAATATCACATTGCAAAAGAAAAAGATGAAAGCAAAGGTACACCATTAAAATATATATTTGTTAATTTACTACATGATGAAATTTCGACTTTTTTCTCGTACTCCTTTGATCACCATTCACTTACAAAAGCTATAAACATTAATTATAATAATAACACCAACACCAACAAGGTGTCTTATGGTGATGTGGATAGTCCTATCAAATTCATTAGCTTTTTAAAAACTAAATTTACACAACAGGATCATCTTAAAATGATATTGGAATCAAATGCAAGTAGAAATGAAGATAGATTTAATGCTATTTTACCATCGTGGAAAAAATACAATCATTGGATAAAAGATAAAAATACAGTATCAGATTGGAATATTACAGATATGATATCTGTACGATTAAAATTATATGAATTGATGGATGATCTCTGGGATAAAGCTACTTTACTTTATGCATGCTCATGGTCAACTAATTCACCTATACTACCATCCTATGCTAGTCAATTTTACAGTGATCATCTATGCTTATTTGAAATGGAGAATACAGAGATTGCTTATGAAATATACTTGACTCAATTAAAAGAAATTGCTATGGATACTTTTGGAAATAGTAATTTTATCCAACATATAATAAATAACAATAATAAGAAAACCAAATACCCATCATTATACGCTGAAAATTTAATAAATATTCATCTGGACCTTAGTCAACGCTGCCTTTCTATTAAAGCAAATAAATACTTTATTATTAAAAACAAACCCCTATTAAATCAAGAATTTTTAGCAACTTATTCATTAAAAAATGGAGATGATGATGATGATTTGTGTTTGATATGGGTTCCCTTTTTTACTTTTACAATACCATGCTTTACTCATATCCCACCTTTAATTGGTTCTGGTGTTTATTTACTTGGTAATATTGATCAAAATAGATGGATAATACTCTCGCGAAATAAATTTTATAGAATCAAAATGGATATGTCATGTGCTTCGAATAATTATACCTTTAATATATATTAAATAAAATAAATAATTAAATACACGTAAATATATTATTTGTTTTTTAAAATGGGCGAATTAGATTAAATAGTATAAAATCTTGTATTCTAATTTTTATAAATCACAAAAGATAATTAATAAAAATATATGAATAAACATGATTTCCATGAATTCATTTTTAAGCTTGGGCTAGCCTAACTAAAAAGAAAATACTTTTTTTTTCCCCTAATATATCATTGCATATGTATAAAGGGAGACAAGTAAAATAATAGTACTAATTTTTTATTAAAATAATAATATATCGCTATATACATATCTATCAATTTATATCAATCTATTCAAGTTATGAATGAAAAACAGATTCCACTTCTTCTTTCCAAACCTTTTTTGTATTAAATCGACTACCTAGTTTGGTACATAATAAGAAAGCCCCTGAGATCTTTTTATGTAATCCATAAGTTTCATCTGGAGGTGGTGTAAGACGATGCTGTAACATGATAGGAATGGTATCACGAACACGTTGTGTAATAGTTTGTTCTGAAAAATCATATGCATCTGGTGCTGACGACATAAAAGGTTCCCCTAATACCATGACGCTATCAATATGAGCCTTTTTCATAATATCTGATTCATATCCTGTGACAAATCTTAATTTCTTAGAGTACTCCCATATTCCTTCACGATCTCCTCTTGATGCTGATAATAAGACATGGCCGTATAATGATAAAAAGGTTGTGGAATATTCACGACAAGCGCCAAAATCTAATAATTCAATTTGACCATTGCTTGAATTATAAAAAAAGTTGGACCAATTAGGATCAGTTTGCATAAATCTGAAAGAAAATACTTCTCTTAGGCACAATCTTAAAAGATTTTCGCCCAACTATAAAATATAAAATAAAATAATAGCAATAGCATATAAAATTAATCTATTGACGAATATATATTTAACTTTTTTTTTTTTTTAAAAAAAAAAAGACTTACTTTATTTCTTATATCTTGAGATTCTTCTGTAGCTTTACTTAGGACTTGGCCATGTAATCGTTCACATACCAAGACACGTTTTGTACATAATTCATGAATAACTTCAGGTACCTTATAACGATTATCTTGTTTTAATAATTGACCAAATCTTTCGGCATTACCAGCTTCACGTAAATAATCACATTCCCAACTTAATTCTTCCTTGGTCACTTTAATGGTATTATCTAAATAAAGACCCTTTGGTAATAAATTACTAAATGTTACTAAAGCTTTTAAATTACTAAGATCACTATCGATGGATTGAGCTACACCTGGGTATTGGATTTTAATCACAACTTGTTTTCCATTTAATAATGTAGCAGCATGTACTTGGCCAATGGAAGCAGCGGCAATTGGAACAGGATCAAAATGTTCAAAATGAGATAACCAGTTTTTACCAAGTTCTTCTTCCATTACTTTCTATAAAAAATAAATAAATCAGTACGTGATCTTGTTTGTGTGTGTGTGTGTGTTTTTTTTTTTTTTTTAAAAAAAAAAAATATTCTGTTTATTTATCTATCCGTATACCAAATTATGAGCATTACCTCCATTTGTTTTTTTGGCATATAATTAGCGCTATCATGAACACGAAGTAATACTTGTTCTAATTGAGGAGGTAAAGCATTTTGAGATTGATTTGTGGATTGAATCCCTTGAATACTTAACATTTGACCCATTTTTAAAGCAGCACCACGCATAGTAGATAATTTTTCTACTAATCTATCCACATTTTTTTCACTAAGCATAACAGACCCTTTTATATATAAATATATATAAATAAATAAGAAAATAAGTAATTACATATATATATATATATATATATATATAATATAGATGGTAATAAAAGAAATAAAATTCAATCAATATATTATTATT
This sequence comes from Cunninghamella blakesleeana, assembly GCA_017871115.1. Lineage (NCBI taxonomy): Eukaryota > Fungi > Mucoromycota > Mucoromycetes > Mucorales > Cunninghamellaceae > Cunninghamella > Cunninghamella blakesleeana. Next base: position 225,104 of record JAFCIZ010000008.1, read on the forward strand.
ATTATTATTATTACCTTGATTATTCTTAGATATACCAGTAGCTCTTTTTAATGATTCATTAATAGCACCTAATCCCATACCAGTTGCTAACGTGCCATAATGCCATAATCGACCTACACGTGAAGTTGGGATACGCGCTTCCTTTAATACTTTACGACTATTTAGTGCAGGCTGTTCTTGTTGTAGTTGATCAATTATATTTTTATGAGGTGGCGGTATGGAAGATATATCAATGGGTTGTTTTTGTTGTTGTTCCATGATTGGTTCAGTTGAAGTAGTATCAGCGGCGGTAGTAAGTATTGGATCGGACTGAATGGTTGAAGAAATATGAGGCATAGGATCGTTATGTTGTTGACTGACAGTATTTTCTTCCTTTTCTAATGGAATAGCTGTATTTTGTTTTATTATATTATCATTATTTTCAGTAGATATATTGTCATTTGTTATATGTTTGTTAGTAGTGATAATAGTATTATCATTAATTGATTCTTCAATGATCATGCTAGAGTCTTGGTGATTGTCAACATTAGTTTGTACTATGGTTGGTGTAGGATTTAGCAAACTGGATGTTTTAACATGGTGTTGAAGTGTAGAAGACTGACTAGCAAGAAAACTATACCCTATTTTAGACGTTGCTGAAGCAACACCAAAAATATCTACAAGTATCCTTGATATTGACATGATATCCCTTTTTTTTTAAAAAAAAAAACTGTGAAAGAAAAAAAAATTCAATGGGTAAATAAAAACTCGACCCTGAGGAAGCCGGAGCGTTAATTTTTTTTTAAAAAATAAAAAATACTATCTTATTAAAGAAAAAAAAAATAATTTTATAAAACCATAAATGACCTTTTTTTATTAAATAATAATAAAAAACAGTAATATTTAAATAAAATTAATAAATGATTATGATAGTTTATTGCGAGTATAATAAATTGAAACATATAAAACAACAACAATATGAAAAGAAAAAAAAAAGAGAGTGGGTATGATACATAAATAGAAAATGAATAAAAGGAATGGAGTAAAATAACTAAAAGTAGAATGTATAATAATCTATGAATGAGGATCAAAAGGGCATGGTAATAAAAGGGCAGCTGACCTCGAAGTAAATCCATCCATAATAGGTTTTAATAAAGGTAAATGATTACCCCAATGATCATGTTCTTTTTGTATTGGAGGAGTAGACAAGGAAGATGAATAGAGAGAAGAGGAAGAAAATGTATAAGATGATGGTGAAGAATTAATGGATGCTGAAGGTGATGAATGGGGAGTTGTAGCTGATAAATGTAAATGACAATCATCTAATGAATGCAACGAAGACTCATCTTTAAATGAAGAAGCAATGGAAGAAGATGGTGATAAAGAAGGAGGAGAAATAGAATGATGATGATCTTGATTAGAAGCATTATATTGAGAGTGAATCATGGCAGGTGCTATTTTAATAGGTTCATTTTTTGTAATAAGGATTCGATTTAATGAATTAGAAGGTGATGGTGAAGATTTTATATTTTTAGGTATGGATTGACTTTCCATTAATATTTTGACATCTAGTTTTCTTTTTTTTGAAGGTGATATTCTACAAATATAACAAAATAAGCAATCAGGTTAATTTTTTTTTTTTAAAGTATATGTATAAATAATTTACTTACAACTTCGATCGATGTTCTTTTCGAAGACGTAATTTAACTCCTTGTTCAGAAAAGGATTGAGATAATAAAGTAGCTTCAACAGGACCGGGGTAATTTTTTGGTAAATAAGTATGAAAAGCATTGGAAAGAATAGTTTTTCTTGTATGTACTTGTTCACTATATATTGAAAATAAAAAAAGGTTACACACCGGGGAATAATTATTATTTAGTATACATATGTACAAATATATATATATATACTAAAATCAATCAACAAGTTAAATAGTTTACCCTTCCATTTCAAATAAACTAAATTGAAGTTTATAATAACCTTGTTTTTTACAATATAAATCACCGAAAATAAAGAACCCTCCATCTAATTTTTTTTTTTAAAAAAAAAGGAATTGAAGTTGAAGTTAATAATAATCCCTTTATACAAATATATATGTATGTATATATATATATATATATATATATATATGTGTGTGTGTATGTGTGTATTGAATAATCTTTTTAATTACCTTCATCATTAATATCACGGAGTCTATAAAGAGAAGAAACAGTTGATCCGCTTAAATATTCTTCAGTTGGCAATAATTCATTGGTATCAGCAGATAAAAGTGTTACCATCATAAAATAAAAAGGGCACTGTAATCGTTTTCTAATTAATAATATTAAGTAAAAAAATTAAAAAACAGTTCAGATTGATATTGGATATATAACTTTAAAAAAAAAATATATTATCTATTTTTGGGTTTATTTTTTATATATATATATAAATTACTTGGTTTCATCAGGTGAACAATCATTCCATTGTAATTGTAAGATAGGTGGTGGTTCAATGGTTCGACGATCTAAATAAATAAATAGTAGATAAATAAATAAATAAATACCTCATTTTTTTTTTAATTTGTTTCATTTTTTTGTTTTTTTATAATACCTCTTTCATTAATAACACTAATTTTTGCCCTTTGTGGTTGTTGACGTAGATTCAATTGATAACTGGAATAAATTAAAAGAGAGAATAATAATAATAATAATAATGATTAATATATTTTTAATTTTTTTTTTTTTTTTTTTTTTAAAAAAAAAAAAATAATAAATAAATAAATATATATAATCTCTTGATTATATCTTTTGTATAAATTACCAATTGTTAGGTAAATGATCGAAGGATGAAGAAGTAAACCTATAAGTACAAAAAGACATTGATGTATATAAATCTATATAATATAATGAAAAGGGAAAGAGGAAAAGAAAGAGAAAAAAGTATAAATTATATAAAAAAGGGGATTTAAAGAGAAAAGAAAAAAAAAAAAAAAGAGAGAGAGAGAGAAAGAAAGAATATATTAAATAAATGAGAATAAAATAAAAAATAAAAAAAGGGACGACGGAAAAGTCTTTGCCCGAGAATCATTTAAAGTTAGGATTACCCAATAACCAGTAAAAAGTCCAATCAGTTATGGTTTTTAGCTACCTCAATTGACTATATTTTCTATATTTGGGAATGGTAGAAAATGAATTTATCGATTTTAACTTCGGTCCAGTGCGAAAAACTAATAGAAGTAAAAATGATGAAACAAACAAAAAAAAAATCATTTGGAATGGCGTATGACAGAATTTTAAAAAAGATTCAATTTTATCCCGCTTACGCTTACGCTTTCTTTATTTTTTTTTTTCTCTTTTTTATTTTTCACGGTTTTGTTTTGTTTTGTTTTTTTTTTTTTTTAAAAAAAAAGGATTTGTTTAAATAGATAAGGCTAATGAGTTGGTTTCAAAAAGAGATTCGTATACGTGGTCGAGCAAGAGGTAAATCACTATTGATTCATTTTTGTATTATGAATCGCTTATTTTTTATTTTTTAATTTATAAATAATAGGATGTCACTTAATTCATAATGAAGTTATTTCTCAACTACCTGAAATAAAAAAATATAAAGTTGGGCTAGCTAATTTTTTCTGTAAGTAAATAATAATAGTAAGAGTGAAATACACGTACACTTAAAAATAATTATCATGATACAAGAATTTTAATAGAGAATCGAGTATTTATTTGTTTATTTATTAATATTTTATATAATAATTAGTACAACATACCTCTGCTGCTCTTATGATTAATGAAAACTGTGATCCTGACGTAATATAGATTTATATCTATATAAAATAGGCCATTATCTATTATCACATTCATTTCATATTTAAACTACGTTTGTATGTACTAAATGCCCAACTTTTTTTTTTTATAAAAAAAAAAAAAAAAATGCATAGGTACGTACTGATATGGAAATGGGGCTTAATAAAATTGTACCAGAAAGTTTTCCTTATATTCATACTGACGAAGGACCAGATGATATGGTAAGGTGTATATATAAATATATATATACAATGATGAATATAATTAATCAAATATAATATAATATGTATATGTATATATTTATTACACATAGCCTAGTCACTTGAAATCTGGATTAATCGGTGTCTCATTAAATATACCCATCACCAATGGTAAATTAAATCTTGGAACTTGGCAAGGGTAAATTAAAATATAGATTAAAAAAAAATAAAAATAGGTTAAACATATGTATATATATAAAAAAAAAAAAGTAATGGTAATAATAATAATAATAATAATAATAATAAAAATATATGATTATTAGGATATATCTTTGTGAACATCGTAATGATGGTGGCAATCGAAAAATGGTGATTACAATTCAAGGACAGACTTAATTTTTTTTTTGTGTGCCAAGAAAAAAAAACCATTTATATATATATATATATATATATGAGGGGTTGAGGAGTTTTAAATGGCTTTTTTTTTTTTAGGTTGATATACTTTGAGATTATTATCCATATAATAATAATAAAATCATTCCTATATTCAGTAATCAATTAGTCAATTATTTTTTGATAAAAAGAAAGAATGTATATTTTAATTATTTTTCCCCATTTTCATTATTATAAAAATGAAAATCTATTTTTATAAAACCATCTTTTAATGTGGAACAATAAATAAAAATAAAATCCTGCAAAAATAGAATATCTTTTTGGCTGATGTTAAAATTATCCAATGATATTTATTAAAATTTATAATAACTTTTTATTATTTTAAAACCAAAATATATTTTATGTATATATATATACAAAATAGAAGAAAGAAAGAAAGGGAAAATGAATATATATTATGTATATATATACATATAAAAGAAAAAAAAAAGGATATATTATATATCTACAGTTATAATAATAATAAATATAAAGATTAAGTGATTTATAGTGAGTATAGTATTAAAAAAAGGGGAAAATAAAAATATATTTTTATATACATGATGATGATAATATTAATAATAATGATGATGATTGATAATGATGGTTTATGCCACTAAAACCAAAGAACGTCGATTAAATTCGGTATTTTGTAAAGTGATAGTATCATCTTCATGGTATAATTTTGATGCTTGATCTTTTTTTTGATGATTAGTGGACATGTTGGTAAAATATAAAGGACCATGAATATTACTTGTATCAATTGATAATTTAGGCTTCTTTTTATTTTGTAATGATTTGGTATTATTAGTTAAAGTAGTAGTAGCAGTGGTGGTGGTGGTGGCGGTAGGTATAAAATTAATGGATAAAGTGAATATAATATTATTTTTGTTATTATCTTGATTGAATGGCAATTCATTATTGTATTGATCATATAATCCACTGCGATCATATTCTAACGCTGAATAAGTATCAATGATTTCATTTGGTTTGGTACAAAAGTGCACTTTGGTAGTGGTAGAAACATTGCGTTTACGTTTACGAATTAATAAAGAAGAAGAATTGTTATTGTTTTGATTCATAATGTCGATCTTTTTTTTTTTTTTTAATTTGAAAGTGAAAGAAAAAAAAAAAAAGAAAAAAAATGCCAGTCTTCTTTTATACAAAAAAAAAAAAAAAAACTCCTTCAATATATATATGTTTTATAAATAGGCTTTCCTTATATGGAACTCACTTTCGGAAAATGAAATTCAATCTATTTTTACTCGCTCTACGTAAATTTTATTATTATTATTATAATTATCATTATTATTTATACCAAGAATTAATAGTATAATTATCAGCCTCATCATAATTAGTGTTCGCTTTGTAAACCTTTTTGATTCTTTTTTTATTTCTTAGCTCCGGATTATTTTGGTTCCTTTTTCCAAAAATAAAAATGAAATGACGCCCAATTGCCGAATATAAAGTTTTAACAAATAAACGAATAATTTAAACAGCCAAAAAGTTAATTTAAATAGGCTCTTTTTTTCCATTCCCTCTATTATGATTCGCCAAGGCTCGCTTGTTTGCGTATTTGACATTTTTTAATTACCCTTTGGCTTGGTTTTTTAAATTTTATGGTTTTTATGGTTTTTGGAATATATTGGACAGGTAAAAAAAATATGGTTTGATTTATTGCGTTTATATAAACGTTTCATCTTTTTTTTAATAATGAACTCAAAACGATTCATAGTTATTACCAATAATGGAGATCATAATTGACTACTAAAATAAGAATGTTATTATTGTTTGGAGAACAATATATATTTCCCACCAAAAACCAAAATACATCATCTTTTTTCATTTAATAATAATAATTATATTGTATTAATAAATATTAAGGAGTATTAAATAATAATAATTTTCTATTAATACATATAAATATAAATATATATATATATATATATATTTATATATATTAATAAGTAAATATCTAAACATCTTTTTTTTTTTTTCCCAATAGGAGCTCACTAATGATAATATAATATAATAACAACAACAACAATAATAATAATAATAATAATGGATGATACTTAATGATGCTAATGAATTAGAATTTTATCGTTTTAAAGAATTAGAATTTATCATTTTTTTTTATTCTTTATTATTTAAAAAATACAAATTTATTTTTTATATCCGTTTAGATGAATTAAAATTAGCATCAGCTTGTAGATTTTTTTTTTTTTTTTAAAAAAAAACAAAAAACAAACCGTTATTGCATAATTCTTTCCCTCTTTTCTCTCATATAAATCATATCATTTATAATTATTAAACATCTTTTTGATTTTTATTTTTTGATTTTTTTTTTTTTAAAAAAAAAAAAAACTATATAATTAATTAAAATAAGCATTGATATTTTTATGAATTACCCGAATCCATTCTTTTACACCGGCCAAAGAAGGATGACCTGTAGGACCATTAACGGCTTTATCCAAAGGAATTACAGGTCTTGTTTTAAAGTCTTTAATGGTTTCCCCATCTAAAGGAGCAGGTGGGTCGTCGGTTTCAAATTCTGTACCGTCGGCATCATCCCAAGTTGCATTACTAACTCTTGGTAAGGTTTGGTCCCATTGCACATCTTGACGAATCATATTAATCAACGAGTCAATGCGTGGGTTCATTGCCTGAGGGTTGATTAATTGTTGGACTAGCAATTGTAGGATTTCTTCAAATCGTTGTTTAAATGCGGGAACTAGTAACATTTTTGTCGTCAAAGGTCGCATGGTAAATCCTGGACAATCGAGATAATCTCCAGTCCATTGCTGAGATAGATCAACTAGTGTATTGCCAAACGTATTATCAAAGTCCGATTTGATAAAAATAAATCTTTTTTCTTGTAAATGATCATAGAGATGATAATTATTGGCATTTCCAATATAACCATCTGAAAATCCTGCTACCACTTCAATAGCCAAACTAAACACAATGACAGCAAAATAGACAAAGAGCGAGAAAACAAAAAGAAAATGAATATATAAATAAATAATTACATGCATCTATTATATCTATATCCATATACATCTCTACATATATCTCCGTTTACCTTCTAATAACACTTTCCATGTCGATCTGTTGATTCCAAACCGTCTCAGCTCCTTCACCAGTAGGAGCTTCAGAAAGGAATTTGGTAAATGCAATCAACTTGTTATAATTCTTTTCATCTTTATTATCGGGATCTTCTTCAATTTCATACGCCTTTTCATAGAGTGTTAAATTTTGTGCCCCGAAATACGATAAATCTGATATAGATGCCTTGGCTTCAAAAGTAATCCCTTGGTCTATTTTTCCTCCATTGGCAAATAGATTTTTAATCCATGGATTTTTATAATTTTCAACCATTAAGAATAATCCAATAGGTCGATCATTAATAATGACTCTATTTCAATAAAGAAATGAAAAATTAAATTTTTTTATAGAACCTTTTTTTTTTTTTTTTTTGTTATGCAATAATAATATTTATCTCTTACCTCTTATAAGAGGAACCAGTGGATGGGAGACCAGCTGATTTCATAATATCAGTGCTTAATTTTTCTCGAATATATGCTGGATCATAAGCCAAAGCGCGGAGCTTCAATCGGCGATAACCATATAATTCTTGTCCTTTTGGTAATTTGATACTATATGATTGTTTACTTGTCCAACGAGAGGATCTACCAGATAATGATATTTCTACATCTTTAAAAGTTTGGACCTTATTATTTCTAAAAGGTTTTTCATCAAGAAAAAAAAAAAAAAAAGATGCGAATAAATAAAAATTGTTTCTATCCAATCATTTCAATTCTATTCTTTTCCCTTTAAATATATATATATATATATATTACTCTATCAAAGTCAAGTCCACCTTGACTTCAGTTTCAGTCTGAGGGTCACCATGCATTATATCCACTTGCTTTTGATCAGCTTTAATATAAATAGTTGAAATAGTATTTTCTTGATGAAGAGGGGAATCCAAACGGTGAACAGAAGGCAAATTATTTAAAATAGTTGGTAAAGACTTCAATTGCTTTGTATTCCAAGACCGGTTATAAAATTCATTAGGAACCTCGGTTTGTTTATGGCGTATAAAATTTTCTTGTTCAATAATACAAGTTTTATTTTGACTAAGTTTTACATATCGATAATTCCCATAGGGAGCACTACCAGTATATAGAATAGGAACGTCAGGGGTAGATTGTAAAGGATAAAATCGGCCTTTTACTAAAACGCCCATATTATGTTGTGAAGAGGTGGAAATCACTTTATAATTAACATTATTTCGGTTGTTATCCTTGTTGATCGTATTGGTTTGACATGAAGCAAGGATTATAAAAGAAAGAATAGCCACTACATAAATGTATATATATATATATATATATTTATATATAAAATTTTTTTTAAAACTCAATTTTTAAAAGGTACCAATTTTCTTTTTTTTTTATTTTATTACCTAAGGCTGTTTTAAAAAATTTCATTGTATAATTATAATTTTTCTATCAACTTTATTTTTATAATTATTATTATTATTATTATTATTAAATATATGTATTTATATTATTTTTACAAAAATAAGAAGTGATAAAAGAAGAAGAGAAAAAAAAAAAAAAGTCGAATTATATATATTATAAAAAAAGTTGGAGATAGAAAAGAAAGAAAAAGAGAAAATCTTATTTTACAACCCAGAAGATGACCAAATCTAGCAACTTGACTATTAAGGAGAAAGAGCCAATTAACTCTATATAATACGTAGGAATTTAGATGAAAATTGTGAAGAATGTTTTTATTATTATTCGGTTGTTTTTTAACCCTTTTTATTTATTTATTTATTTATTATATGTAAAAAAGAATATTTAAAACTACTTGTAAAAAATAAAGAAACTGTATTTTATATACAGTGTTATGATAATTAATCTAGTATCACAATACATTTAAAAAAGAAAATTTACCATGAACGATATTGTTGCGTCTTTATTGGATCAAGTAATCCATAAAATAAAACAAAGTTTGCATGATCTACATTTTAGCGTCTTTATTGGATCGACAGGTTACATAAAGAATGGCGTTGAACACATATGTGTGTAATCATTTCCATCTTACTCCTCTCTCAAAAAAAAAAGTGTATCAATATGAATTGTTTATGCTATTGTTAAGAATAATGGTGCAATAATTGTTTATATTAAAGAATAATAATCATACATTTTATTTAAATATACCATTTCATTTTTTTAATACAATAATAATAAAACATTTGCTTTTTTTTTATTATGCAAAGCTATCGTTATCTCCATCACGTACAGTTTGATAAGCTCCAGGAAAAGAGCCAGGTACATCAAAATCTAGTAAAAAAAAAAAAAAAGGTACGAATATATAGAAATATATCAATATATACACATTCATTCTTATTTTCATTTTTCTTTAAACTTACTTCCTGCACTAAAAGTATCTCCTCGACTTTGGATGGTATTAATCGCACTAAACACGGTGATAGGCTAAGTGTTTACATATATATATATATATTGTTAATTAATCACTTATCTACCTTTTATTATCATTATTTGAATGCATATATTTATTTACCTTTCCAATTAAACTAATGATATTCATACTAAATACAAGTAAATATAGATAAAAATATAAAATGTAAATTATTCATGCCAAATAACAATAACAATAAAAATACATGATATATGTATATATGTATATATATATATTATATGAAGATCGTCGTTCAGTTCCTTTTTTAGGTAATCGCTTACATCATAGCAAATCCAAAACCACTTTCGTTTTGTGGATTTCCTCCATGTAAAATAAGCCAAAAGACATCTAATACTATACTTAAACTTAATACCCAAGTAAACTATTGAATATTAAATAATAATAATAATAGTAGTAATCTCATCAGTATTAATATTCCTCTTACTCCTTTTTACATCAACATAACATATATATGTATAGACTTTTTCATTCACTCTTTTTCATCTAAATTATATACAACTTGATTTACCGTCTTAATAGGTGAAGTTGTTTCTCGATTATTAAATGCCCATATACCAAAGAAAAAAATAGGAATATTATAAGTTGGATTAGAAGCAAGAGCTCCAAATAATGATAGCCCCTATATATAAATATAAATATATATTGTGTGTGTGTGAGTATAAATATATTTATATATTTATATTTATATAAAATCCTCTGATAAGTTTAAAAATATTACTACTTTTATTTATTAAAATAATATTATATTTACAAGATGTAAAGCTATTAAAGAGGCAAGACTAGTTTGTTGGGTAATTCTTTGTATGCTTTCCATAAGATTAATATATATATATATATATATGTATATATAAATTTAAATAATAATAATAATAAAAAAGTAGAAAAAATAATAAAAAAAAGGAGGGAAAAAAAAAAAAAAAATAGAGCCAAAGGCACTTGATATTTTTTTAAAACCCAAAAAATTTTAGGCTGTAGTGCATTTTTAAGACTGTAATTTTTTTTATTTTTATTTTTTTTTGCATAGAGTGTCTTATTCAAACCTCCCATTTACTATATTTTTTAATTTTAAATTCTTTTCTATTTAATGCTTCATCCTTATTTTTTATAATTTCATTTATTGTATCTAAGAATATAAATAAAGAATATTCATTATAACATAATTATTACTTATTATCCCATATATAGTCAGAATATAAAATAAAGTTCCTTTTTAATAAAGTTTATTGTAATTTTTTTATTACCTATTCAATATATATTTATATAAATACATGCCGAGATAATTTTGTAAATATTATTTATGGCATAAATGATAATATTCATATAAAAAAAGAAAAAAAAAAAACCTACATAAACAATATGTCACTTGATTTAAATTTGCCGAAAATTGACAACATGATATGCGTATTGGTATTTTATTATTGATTTTTATATGATTTGCCGTTTACTTACCACGTACTTGCCATATACACTAGATTTCATGGAGAAACCTTGAATACTCTAGGGTTTATTGAGAGAACCATAACCAAACTAGATATTTATTTATCTTTACAGATAACAAAATGATTGACTTGGAATTCTAATATATCAGTGATATGTCAATATTCTGAGGATGATCTGGTATTTTGACTGATCAATTCAAAAAAAAAGGTATAGATTAAATAGTTGTTTATTTTCATAGCACAATCGTAAAATTGATTAATATATTCAATAGTGAAAATCAACTTTTCTAGGTTATCCAAGGATACATATAGTGCGCAATTAACTATGATCAAACGTACAAGTATTCATTTTTTCTTTCCTTAGATATAGTGAAAAAGTAATACTGTATAGATAATAAACTAGTTAAAAATTATATTTCTATTTTTTTCACATGCAAAAATAAAAAAAATATAAAAGGGTCCGTGCCTTTTTTCTTTTTCTATTTTTCTATTTTTCTATTTATTTTGACTTTTTTTTAAAATATAAAATAAAATAAAATGACTTCAACAGCTTTGCCAAATGAAATAACAGAATCCAAATTTTACTAACCTATCACAAAGATATTTTATTAATTATCCTTTAGAACGTAGCATTTAATATACCAGCAAGAAATTATTTTTATTCATTAATGATAAAAAAAAACTTTATAAAAGAATATATATTATTTAAAAGAATTAATATATACATCTAATCATTATTTAAATACATATGATAACCTTTCATACTCAAGTTGAAGAAAACTACTTTAATACATATACAGATCAAACCTTAATTATATTACTTTATATTCGAGTTTCTTATGAAATTGCATTTTTTCAAGCTGAGGTAGATGGTTTATATAGTAAATTTATTAAAATCTCCATTGTATCTTGAATTATTTAATTTATATAATGACATCAATAGTATGGTTAAATTGTTATTTCTTTATCAATAAGATTATTTTTTTTTAAAAAAAAAAGAAAAAGAAAATATTTCCCCACTATATCTTTTACTTGTTTTTTATTATTATTACTAATATTATTTATATTATGATAATATAAAATATACTAATATAAAATGAACATTGTAATAGTATGGTAATATAAAACATTATAAATTTACTCATTAATATAATGGTTTTATAAAAATGCACTTTCCTCTAATTTTAAACCTTGTGGATAATAAAAACATCAAGTATATTACTAGTTAATAAAATTAAATATTTTTTTTAAAATAATAATACAAATATATATATAATTATATTGAATTTATTTAATAAAAGTAGATTTATTATATTAGACTTGTTAAAAAAACTAGTTTAATGAAAGGTGCTGGTTCACAATACACAAAATTATTTTACTATATTTCGACAAATATAGATTTAACCATAAAAAGAAGATTGTTTTTTCTTTAGCAATATGTATTCCGGTAAAGTATTTTTATTTATTCATTTACTACAACTAGTAAGAGAAAATATATGTTTATGTGGAGGGAGGAGAGATGAGAGTTATGTTATTATATAAAAAGGTACTTTTCATATTCATATTTTTTTTTAAAGAGCCAATATTAACATTAATTATATAAATGTCATTTATATTATCATCAGTAATTAACGCTGAGATTTTTTTTTTTTTTTTTTTTTTAGATTAATAAATAAAATGAAACTAGTCTTCAGTAGAAATTAATAAAAGGGAATATTAATTGATTTATAATAAATAAATAAACGAAGTTTTGAATGAACGCCAAAGTGAGTCTATTGTAATGAAACATTCTCTTTTCAACAGCCAGCATATCCTGGGTTATTATTATAAACGATAAATTAAAATAAAAAAAATAAAAGAATACTCGCAAGTATATATATAACAAATGCAACTACGTATGTACAACTATGATCAAATATGGAAAATTAAAAGAAGAAATGGCTCATTATAAATTAAAACCTACCACGATCAGCTGCATCAGCTTTGGTTTTACAAGTCGTACAAGTTGTAAGAAAATTCTTTAAAAATATTTGTTTATCAGAAATTTCTTATATATACATACGGAGAAAACCTTTTTAAGTAAGTATAAGATTATCATAATTTCAATACAATTAATAGAGATGATCATAACCATATAGATACTAATAAATAAACAATAAAAAATAATGATAATTAAAACAAGATTGTTTTATTTTCTAAATTTAATTCATTTGCAACCAAATAAACAAATGTCATTTTCTACTTTTTTTATTGGATTATAAAATAGAGACCTCTTCATAAGGTAAGAGTTGTTTTTATTTAACCAGAGAATATATATAAAAGAAGTTTGCTACGTATTAATATATAAATAATAAACTAAACTAAAATTAGTTTACTGATTGGAGTAAAACAATAAGAAAAATAAATTAAATAGTTTATCATTATTTTTTGTTTTTTATTCCAATCAAAATGTAAGGTTTTGGTGATCACTTTTTATTTTTACATTACTAATTTTTATCAGAGTAACTGAAATTAGTAACTTTAGTTTTTAAAAAAAAGATAGAAACAATCATCTATATATGGTAAAACTCAATGTTTAAGTTTTCAAATATTAAAGTAAGAAAATCCTACTTGGAATATAAATTATTGGTTAGGTATTTGGAAAAAAAGATTTCTATTTGTATTAAAAAAGCGATGTAATGATAAGAAAAAAGAATAATATGAAAATAAAATACTTTAGATTTATTTGGTACAACAAAAAATAAAAGACATGACAAGAAGTATAATGTAAAAAGTGATCCATAACAATCTGGTTTGGTTCCATATTTATATACATATCCATTTTGATATTTTCTTGGTGTAAATAAAAAAAAAAAAAAAAAAAAACGAATCTTTTTTCATTTTTAAACTACTTAGAGCGATGATCTCATCCACGTGTATGAGCTTAAATTTTAAAACTTCGAGTGCATGGAAAAATAATCTACTTTAATTGGTTAAATTATTTTTGCATAGTTAAGAAAATAAAGTCAAGTCTGGTCCTTTTTTTTTTTTTTCTTCGTTCCCTTTCCTTTTTTAATTTTTTATAGACTTTATATTACTTTTTATATAATATTCAACCTTTTTTATATTATAATATTTTATATATCTATTATTATTATTATTATTTTTTATCTATTTTAATTTTTCTTGTATTTCCGTTACTTCCTTTTTTTCCTTTTTCTTTTTCGCCTATTTATATGATTTCAGGTCGAAATTTAGATAACCATTTCATTCCTCCTTCTTCTCCTACTCCATCCACAACTTCTTCCACTTCTTCTTCTAATTCAATAAAAGGTTTCCTTTTTGCTACTCGAGGATTTAAACAACGAACTTTATCACAATCCAACAGCACTTCTCTATCGGGATCACCTTCGAATAGAAGTAGTATGCAATCACAACGTTCTCAGCTTGTTCATTCTTTTAACGATGGACTTGTGAATCATTTAAATATACCCCAACATAATAATAATAGTAATTCTCATTATTATACAACAACTGGAGATTATGACGGTGCGGCCATAAACCATAATAACCATAATAGCCATAATAACGTTGTTCACCCCTCAAGGCAACCATCCTTATCAAATTCTACAGAAAATGGATTATCACATAGTTCTTCACAACGTAGTCAATATATGTTAAGCCCACCTTCTATGTATGATGTTAGAAATAGTTATGATGAACCTACACCTTTATCTATGTATGAATCTAATTTTACTAATTCTTCTTCTAATGAAAGTGAATACACAACCAACACAGCAATCAACAACAATAACAACATTAATAATATTGATGATAATAATAACGGCGTTAATAATATGTATCCACCTTCTTTAGATATGCAACGTAAAGCTCAATATGATTATCAACAAAATGAAAACATGTTTAAGGTTATATATGCTGGCATAGTATCTTTTAAAGCCGTAACAGCTCTTATTCCTGTGGTGAAAAAAAATTATTTTGTTTTAACCAATCATCATTTACTACAATATAAATCGGAACAAAAAGCAAGATCAGAAATAAATTTATTTGATCACGATCAGCATCATCAACACAATAATAATAATAAAAAGATACCAAAAATAGACCCAAGTAAAATTGTTCTTCAATTAAGTGATATTTTTGCCGTCCACACTGTTGTCTCACCTCCCAACACTTTTCGCATTGAATATTTACAATCATCAACAAAACATCCTCAAGCTCTAATCTTTACAGCAAATAGTGAAAAAGAATGCCAACAATGGGTCAATGGTTTACGTAAAGCTATCAAAGTTCATCATGTGGCTATGATGTCAGAAGGTACCATAACTTCAACTGAACGCTTTGCAGCCGTAGATCGACTTTCCAAACAAAAGGACATGGTAGACAAACGTCGCCACCCTCTAATGATCCACAAAGCTATCTATAAAGAAAAACGGGTTAAAATTGCAGATGGAAAACGTAATACAAAGGAAGTATTTCAAGTGGTTACTTTGGCAATTGGAAAATTTAGTTTATATCTTTTACCTCCTAGTGGTGTTATGGATAATGAATACTTGAAATCTGTAGAACGGGATCGATATGGTTTATTGTCTATTCATTCTATTCAATATTCTGGTAGTGATGATACATTTAAATTATTATTGGGTCAAATCGGGCATCCTACACGTCAATTGGTTCTTGTATCTACTTATTGTGAATACATCATTCAACATTTAAGACAAGCTATACATGCTGTTTCTATCTCTCCTTTACCTTTATCATTTTCTTCTTCTTCCTCCACTCAACCTCCCCCTCCATTACCTACTTCTTTACCAAAACCTTTTACTTATAGTACAGAATTACCTTCATCCTTAGAAAGAACTTACATTACCCCTTTACAAACTTTAATTGATGATGAAGAAGTAAATGATAGAGATAATGATTCTATTAAAAGTGATTCATATAATGCAAATGATGCCACGATCAATCAACAACCTAGGGATATTTTACAATTTGAAATCGTTCTTTATGCTTATTGTGCTGCTTTTAATTTAAATAAGGCTCGTTTTAATTATTGTATTTATGGTCCTACCGATTCAAGATCTTTTGTTTTATCTGATCCTCATGAAGTTAATGAATCATCTTCTAGTTATTCAAAATATGAATTATTAGCCATCTTAAGAACTATACATTTAGTAGTAAGTAATTTATAATATATATATACTTGTAAAAAATAATCATACATATGATGTTTTTTTTTTTTTTTAATTCTAATTTTTTATCATATATATATATTCTATTACATTTTGTATATAGAATATCTTTTCAGAAATTATATTAAAACAACAATCTCTAAAAGAGTTAGAAGAATGGGAAATTAATAAAGATGATTCTTGGACAACACCAACTTGGAAAACAATTAATGTTAATAATGTTTTATCTAATGAAATGCATGGAATTCTTTCATCAAGTAATATTTTACAGCGATTGGATGTAACAAAGTGTCAAATTGGATCAAATACGAATGCAAATTCATCAGCCATCACAGTAATTGGATTAGCCATGCGAAATGGTATTTCTGGTATTCGGTCATTATTTATAGGGAAAAACAATATGAAAGCAACAGACTTACATTCTTTGTTAACTGGAATACGTTCATCGCGCAAAACATTATTAGAATTGGATGTACATGAATGTCAACTAAATCAAGAGCAAATTGAATTACTTTTGAATACCATCTTATCCGAACGACCTGAAAAGTTAAGATTATTGGACATTTCATCATCACCTAAAGACCCTCACCCTCATCATTCTCATTATCGCCACCAAAAACAAGTCATAAATTCTGTAAATCATGAATCCTCCACAACATCTGCAAATTCTTTTGAAGAAAGAAAATATTCTTTATCATTGGATATGGTCAAATCCTTATTACACCAATGTAAACGATTATCTGTCTTAAGAATCCGTGGGAACCATATCTCACTTCAAAATGGATTATTTGATACAACACAGTTAAAAGAATTAGATTTAGGTTATAATCAATTAAGCCTCAATGACGTCAGCATGTTATGTAAATGGATGCAACATCCTTCATTTAATTCTTTGGAAGCTCTTCATGTAAATGGATGTGGATTAAATGGTCATCATTTAAAGGAATTGTTGATTGCTATTACAAAATCTGGAAATCGTCGTGTACATTTAAATGTAGGTGGAAACCCTGTTTGGCGTGAAGTCATGTATATTCCAAAATTATGTAATGCATTGATGCAAGGAGAAGGACCCAGTTCTTTATCTTTGGCTAAAACTGATTGGGAAGATAGCACTTTAAGAGAATTTTTAGATTGTATGAGAGATAATCACACTATTACTCATCTAGATTTATCGGATATTCGTGTCACTGGATCTGAACGATTATCGGATGATACTGTTCGCGTTATGGCACTCATGTTTGAAAGAAATAATTCTTTGGTGGAATTGAAATTAAATGATAATATGACAAGAAGTAAAGATGGCTGTGCAGAAATTTCTTCTGGGATCGTGGCTGCTTTAGATTCTTTAAAATCAAATCGTACCTTAGAGCGTTTACAGATGGTTGGCCTTGGTATTGGTGATGTAGGTGCTATCACTTTAGCTAATGTATTATATGTTAATCGTGTATTAAAATCTCTTCATTTGGATGAAAATAAAGTAAGTTATATAGCTAATATATATATAAACATTTTACTTATTATTGTTCTATTTTCTATCTCATATTTTTTTAAAAAATAAATAAAATAACAGATCACTATTGACGGTTATCGCGCTTTAGCAACTGCTTTTGAAAGTCAAGGATGTACTGTTGTTGAATTTCCTAAACCTCGTAAAGATATCCGATACCAATTGATGTCATTAAAAGAAACTATATCCGAATTAACACAAATTGAAAATGAAACTAAATGGTTTATTATGCATTCCACCGGTAAAGATGTCAAACAAGCCAAAACGCAATTATTACTACAGCAACAAGGTAGACAAGCTGCAGAATTAAATTATAAACAAATTTTGGATGTTGTAGAAAGTATGTTAAAAGCTGTTCAAAAAAATGAACAAAGATATAAAATGACTCATGAAAGAACAGAAGAATTACAATTACAAGCTCAATCCGCAGCTCAAGAAATGGCTATTGCTCAATTAAGATTACAATCAAGTCGGGTCACCGGTGCTAACCTTAGTGCGGTAGGTGCTCCTCGTTTACGTTACCGTGAAGGCTCTGTTAGTTCTTATAGTAGTGGTAGTGAACGTACTGGATTAACTTCTACCATTAATTCACCTACTCATCTTCATCAACAACAATATCATATGTCAAGATCGCATACTTGGGATTCAGTATCAAATAGAATGGGAACTTCACCTGTACCTAATTATGCTTATGAAGAGGATTATCACCGAAATCAAACAAGTATGAGTGATTATCCTTCTCCACTTTCACCTACAGCACTTTATTCACATTATGAAGATGTACCTAACCAGCCTCTTCCTCCGACACCACAATTGCTCGGTGATGGACTAGTCTCATATCGTAGTGATGCTAGCGTTAGTGGATTCAGCAATCATAGTAGTAGTGGAGGTAGTAATGGCAGTCTTTCAAGAAGAAATACTGCAACAACCACATCCACTAATTTTGTTACGACACCTCGTACACCTTATGGAACACCTTCTCAATATAATCAACCTTCCCCATCTACTTCCATGTCTTTCCAACAACAGCATAGAATGAGAAGATCACCTCCCGATCATCAAGAAATGGATCATCCTGGTTTTATTGATGATTTTGGAACTGGTTATTCATCTTCTTCTATGAAGCCTTTACAGCAACAACAACAACAACAATCTCAACAATATCATTATCAAAAACCTAAACAACAGCAACAACAACAACAGAAACTGTCTCACCATCATAATCATCAACAACAGCAACAGCAATTATATCGATTACCTGATATTCCAGATATATATTCTGTAGATTCATTACAAAACGAAGATCGAATTTGTGAACATTTCCAAAACAGACTTTACTTACCTCCTGATGAACGTAATTAGTAGAACTTATTTGTATTTTTTATTTATTTATATATTATTATAGTATTATTATGTATTTTTTTTAACCTTGATTGTTTGTATTATTTAACAACTATTCCTTTTTCCTTCCTCTCTTTATTATTATTATTATTATTATTATTATAATTAATATTTTTATTATGTGTTTTTTATTATTATTTATTACTTAATTATATATGACTTATACCTGTAATTTTATGTTTTTTAGTAAATAAAAAAAAAAAGAAAAAAGAATAAAAAATAAAATAAAAATATTATTAAAAATGTTTATGCTTGATTATGCTTCTATTATTTTTTTAAAAAAATGTTCAATATATACATTTATATCCAAATTAAAACAAGTAATGATAATAATATCAGGACCGCATAAATATTTTTTAAAACAATAAACAATCATATTATTTTCCTTTCTTTTTCTTTAACTTTTATTCTTGAACAAAAAAAAAAAAAAAAAAAAAAAGGATGGTAATAAAATCAATTATATGTTTATTATTATTAATTCAAATCCAAGGTATATTATCATCCAGACATTCAAGCCGATCATGCCCATCTCCTGTAGATGTACCAGATACTGGTAGATGTTTTGATTGTGGCTTTGCTCAACAAATATGTTGTTCAAATGAAAATGGTGGCAGTTCATGTTACTGACCAACAAGTCCATAAAAATCTAAACTATGAATGAAAGTTTTTTTTTAAAGGGGCTCAACGATAACGATATAAAAAATTTCCTTATTTAACATTCTTTTTTTTTTATTTTGAAAATTAAAAATAAAAGGAACTTTCATTTATATAATATTGATTTGTATCCTTTTATAATATAATTTTTTTTGAGAAAATCGATAATGAGTATATAGATAATACAATAGGTTGCGTTTTTATGATTTTTGAGATTTATAACTTGTCGAAGGTTGATTGGCTGTTTTTTTATTGTTTTTTGGTGCAGAGTATTATATATTTAATTTTTTTCTATCATTATTATCATTGTTAATACGAAATTAAATTGAAACACATAAAATATATTCGTATTTGTAAATATCTTAATATTAATATATTAAATAGAAGATAGTTTTTATTTATACTTTAAACTAAAAGAAAAATATGAGCTATTATTATAAAAAAGTACAAAAAAGTTAAAAAAAATTAATTTTAACTTCCGCATTCTTCGGCTTTCTTCCACTTTTTTTTAAATTTTTGTATATAAAAAAACTACACACTCTTTTATTATATTTTTTAAATTACCAAAAAAACAAGTACAATGGAGGGTGAAAAAGCGAATAAAAAAACAGTACAAATCCGCTCACCATCAATGAACGAATATTTGACGTTTTCTTTTGATAAGGATACAACTATTTTAAAACTTAAACAATTAATACAAGAAGGTCATCCTCAACGACCAATACCTGATGATCAACGTATTATTTATGGAGGAAAAGTACAATCAGATACTGAACGCTTGGAAACCATTTTAGAAAAGGTATGTATATATATATATATATTTAAACGAATTCAAATATAATAAAAGTAACAACAACAATAATAGACAAAATCAAGTAACTATTTATTTATCAATTTTTTTTTTTTGCTTAATAATATTAATTTATTATTAATTGTAGTCAAGTAATGATACTATACCAATATTTCATCTCGTAGTAAAACCCTCTTTATCGAACACAACTCAAGATACACCAACACCAACACAAACACCAGCAACATCAGCTTCAACTTTATCGACCAATCCTATAGATACTACTTTTACACAAAATATAAACTCAATACCACAGCAACAACAACAAACTACTAATCCATTATTTGATAATACTGTGCCTTTTACAAATAATTACATTCCTTCACTATCAGCTACCCCTCTAGTTCATGGTGGATATCAAATTGTTGCTTTAAAGTAAGTATATGTATGAATATAAGGAAATAGAAATGTATATTTTAGATATAGATAAGCTTATTTTTATAATTATCAATTATGATATTTTATAGTGGACAATATTATCTTGCACCCATTCTTGTACCTACTAATAATACTAATACTAATAATAACCCAACCCTATCTACACCAAATGCATCCACTCCTTTATCAGAATATGAAAATCAAAGAATTGCAGCTATGATGAGAGCATCTACTCTTGCTAGAGCAACAGCAACAACAACAGTACCATTAAATATGAATAGACAACCGCCACCACAACCACAGCAACAACAACAGCCACACATGAATGGTAATCCAAGAGTGATAGCTAGACCTAGAGCTATGGCTCGTAATGCATCTATTTGGTTAGCATTAAAATTAATTTTTGTATTACTGGTGACATGTCAAGGTGCAAGTATTGAAAGGGTGATTATTTTTCACATTATGGCTATTATCTTCTTTATGTATCAAACTGGTAGATTTAGATTGGTTATTCGTAGAGTTACATTAGCTGAACTCCAAGGTCAGCTTCCACCTGGATTTAATTTACCTAGAGGTAATAATATATAATAAAATAGGTCAAGAGGTTTTATTTTTGTTATTAATATTGACTAATTTTTATCTTTACATCTTTTATTTTTACTTGAATATATATTAAAAATAGAGCTTCAGCAACAATTTCAACAACCTCAACAACAGCCTCAACCTCAACCTCAACCTCAACAACAGCAACAGCAAGAGCAAAATCAGGCTCCACCAACTTATACACAGGCTACAAGCGCTCCATCACCACCATCAACAAATGGTAATAATAATGATAATGGCACTAATCAAGATAATAGTACACCTTTAGCACATCAAGAACAATCTACTCCAACAAATGCGTCATCTACTACTTCGACTACACAAGAACAATCATCAGTTCAAGAGATCAATGCTCATAATACAAGATTATCTGTTTTAAAAAGAGGTGCTTACACTTTTGTTGCTTCCCTTTGGCCAAATTATGGACGTGATCCACAGTTAGCTCAAGCTTTTGAAAATGATGATAACGAGGTAAATATATATATATATATATATATTATTTATTAAATAAATAAAAAAAAATATATAAAAAGTAAAAGTGCACACATATGGGTAATATTGGGAAATATATCTAATTTTTCTTTTCATTCTTTTTATTTATTTATTTTATTAAAATACATAGATGGCAGAATTATAAATATATATACAATTTTATATAAATAAAATTACTTTATATTATTAACTATTATAATATATATTGTTTATTTATAATGTTATTATTTTTAGTTTTTATAACATAAAGAGTTAAAAAAAAGAGAGAGAAAGAATATAAGGATATTTAAATGTTCCACATCATATATATATAAATATTTTTAAGTTTGAATAAATATTATAAAAAAAAAGGTTAAATTTTTTATTTGCTACATAGAGTCATTAATTATTATATTGTAGATCAATGGGAAATTTGAAATTCAGCTAAACAACTCGCCACTATAAGGAAAAAAAGAAAAGATCAAGTAACACATGATGTTTTTTAAGGATAGTGGTACGAAAAAAAAAAAAAAACCTTACTAAATTGATATATGTACATACATTTTTAACTGTTTACAAAAATTCATCGAACTTACCAAATCTATTATTATATAGGAAGTTCAATCTTATTTTATTTTTTCTTTAAAAATCTCGTTTTTTCTTGTCATTTTTATTTTTGTTGGGTGTTACCTTGTGTAATGGTATAAAAAGATAAAATAGTAATAAAAAAAAAATTAAAGAAAGAGAATAGAATATATGTGTAAACGGAAGGCGAAGGATTCGGAGTTGAATAAAAAGATGTAAAAGGAATTTAGCATGTTATGTATTTAAAAGTAATAAAATAAAATAAAAAGTTGTCTTTTTCTTTTTACTTTTTTTTTTTTCTTCTTCTCTTCTTTAACTTTCCTTTCCTTTCCTTTCCTTTCCTTTTTTATTTGTATTATAATTTTTATTCAGAAAGAAAGTAAAATATGACTGTCGATAAAAAGGAATATACTATTGATCACGGCGATGGAAGAATAGAATATATTGTTGAAACTACAACTACATCTGCTACTGTTGGTGGTGATAGTCAAGTGGTTACCTCCGAATCTTCTTCTACTGTTCATACTGATGAAAAAAAAGAATTTATTGGTGATGGTAATGAAAAATTAGAACTTACTGGTGTTCAAGAAAAAGTAGAAACTCGTTATGAAAGTTCTGAAGAAGAAAAACAAATATCTGGTACCAATGAAAAATCAATTAACAATCAATTTGAAACCGTTATTGACAGTAAACAAGTTCGTGAACAATATGATGAAACTGGTAACCATGAATATGTTCAATCTAAAGAAGAAATTCGTTTAGTACGTCGTTTAGATTATATTTATGTTATGCCTTGTATTGCTGCTATGAATTTCTTACAAGTAAGCAATTTTTTTTTTTTTAAAAAATTTCCAATTTTTTTCTTAATTGGATGATGTGATGCAAAAAAAAATATTTCGATTCACGACAAATTTACTAAGTTTACTAAATATAATTTTCTTTCTTTTTAATATAGTTTTTTGATAAATCGGCATTAAATTATGCAACTGTGTTGGGTATTGATACTGATACTGGTGTTACTAGAGATCAATTAGCTTGGTTAGGAAGTATTTTCTACTTGGGTTATTTAATATATCAAGTTCCAAATGCTTATTTCTTACAAAGAGTACCTATTGGTCGCTATGTTGGTGCTGTTATCATTATTTGGGGTTTTGTTTTGGCTATTACTAGTTTAGCTACCAATTTCAGTCAATTGGCTGCTCTCCGTTTCTTATTAGGGTAAAAAAAAAAAAAAAGAACCACAATGATGTTTTTTATTTTATTTTACTTGTGTATACTAAATAGCCATGTTTCTTATTTTTATTATTTATTTTAATAGGTTCTTTGAAGCTGGTATTTACCCATGTTGTATCATGATTATTAGTCTTATGTATCGTAGACGTGAACAAGCTGGTCGTATCGGTACTGTCTATATTTGTAATGGTATTGCTATGTCTGTTGGTGGTTTAATTGGTAAATATAACAAAACAAAATTAAAAAACCATTAATTTTTAATATATTTACATATACGTATGTTATTCATTTATTGATGATTAGGTTACGGTATTGGTCATTTGGATATGGTTCACGGTTTACGTGGCTGGAAATGGATCATGATTATTCTTGGTGTAGTCACCATCGCCTTTGGTTTCTTCTGTTTCTTCTTCCTTATTGATAACCCAGATTCTAAATATATCTCCAAATCAGATGAAGTCAAAGCCATTATTACTGAAAGAGTTCTTGATAATGCTGTTGTTAGAACCAAAGAAATCAAAACAAAACATATGATTGAATCTCTTAAAGAACCAAGATTTTATTGCTTTATTTTAACTTCCATGTTTATCAGTTTCCAAAATGGTGCTCTTACCAGTTTCAGTGCTTTAATTACCAAAAGTTTAGGTTTCGATGTAAGTGATTTTCTACCTGTCAAAAAAAAAGAAGAAAAAGAAGAAAAAGAAATTAGAAACCATTAAAAGTGTACAAATTAATTAACATTTATTATTATTATTATTATTATTATATTTTTTTTTTATTCTTATTATAATAGAAATTTAACTCTATTTTACTTACTATTCCTGCAGGTGTTGTTGATATTATTTATATTGTTCTTGCTATTTGGATAAATCGTAAATATGGCCATACTCTTCCTACTGCCTGTATGTTATTATTATGGTCTACCATTGGTTTGATTTTATTAATCACTATTCCTGCTCCCAAAGTTAAACTTCTTGGTTTATATATGTGTTGGGGTTTTGCTGCGTAAGTCAAAACTAAATATAAAAATAATAATTATGTAACATTATATATATATATTTATATATATATAAATATATTACTTTTAAGGATTTTTTTTTTTTTTTTATATTCCATTCACTTACCTTTTTATTTTTAATCCCTTGGATTTTTTTTTTTGTATTACCTTCCACATTTTATTATTTAGAGCATATGTTTTAATCTTGACATCTCTTGCAAATAATGTCACTGGTTATACAAAGAAAATTTTCTATTCCTCTTGTATGATGGTTCTTTATACTATTGGTAACTTTGTTGGTCCTTTGATGACTATGGGTCAAGAAGCTCCTTTCATTGGTGGAATGATTGGTTACTGTGTTGCTAATGTTATTTGTATGGCTTTATTATCATTTGCTCATTACTCTATGGCTAAAGAAAATCGTCGCCGTTTAGCTTGTACCACTAATAAGGTCGTAGATATTAATGACGATTTAACTGATGTTGAAAATACAAATATTATTTATCGTTTGTAAAACAGAAAATCAAAATTCATAATTATATAATAAGAAAGCGAACATTTTTTTAAAATATTTGTATTACTTTTATTTTATTTAATTTATTTTACTACTCATACACAAAAAAAAACCATATCATATAATATTATATTCTTTCTAATACTAATAAACATATTAATAAATAAAATAAAAAATACTACATTATATTTAAATGATGGGAATAAATAATAATAATCCTGATTATTACTATTATTATTCTTATTATTTTTTTGGGGGTGTAGAAAATAAAGAAAAGAATAATAAGTAAATGTGATAGATATAGAGATCTACCCGGGTTGAGTCTGAATTTTTTTTCTGGTGCATATTTGAGAGAAAAAAAAAAGTTTTCTCACTCTTTTCATTTTTTTTCCTTTTATTATTTTTTATTATCTTTAGTATATCACTATATTATTTTTCTTAAAAATAATAATTTACATCTTTTAAACTTTTTTTTCTCTCTCTCTCTTTCTTTCTTTATTCTTTTTGTTTTTCTCCTCCTTTCTCTATTATTTTATATTTTAAATTTAATCATACAAATTTTCTTATTTTTTTTATTTAAAAAAACAAGAAAAAGAAAGAGAGTTAAATAAAGACTTGGAATGAATATGGCCTATTCTAATTCATCACAAATACCAATGTACAATTTTGAGAAAACAAATAGACCACAATCACTTGCCAGTATCGATTATAATTACGATCATGCACAACAACTTCCAGAAGAAGAAGATACTTTTTTATTTAGAAAATCAGAACAAGAAAAAGCTTTAGTTAGACGTATTGATTTATTTATTTTACCTTTAGTTTGTTTAATTGATTTTATCCAGGTAAATAACACTACAATAATATTTATACTTTTTATTTCTTAATAGAGTAAAAAAAAGTTGAACTTTATTATTAATATCTATATTTATCTACTTACTTCTTATCTAAATGTTATAGTTTTTAGATAAATCAACTATTAATTATGCTGCCGCTTTTAGTTTTAAAGAAGACCTTCATATAACACCACATGAATATAATATACTTGGGTCCATCTTTTATTTAGGTTATTTAGTATATCAACTACCAAACAATTATTTTTTACAACGAGTTTCCATTTCGAAATATTTAAGTGCCATTATCTTTATATGGGGTGCTATTTTAATTGGAATGGCTTTTGGGAAAAACTTTAGAGATATGATTATATATCGTTTCTTTTTAGGGTAAAAATCAATATTATATATATATCAAAAAAAAAAAAAAAAAAAAAGATTTTTTTTTAATATAAATTTTTTATTCTTGTATTTTTATATATATTATTTAGTGTATTTGA
This sequence comes from Cunninghamella blakesleeana, assembly GCA_017871115.1. NCBI lineage: Eukaryota > Fungi > Mucoromycota > Mucoromycetes > Mucorales > Cunninghamellaceae > Cunninghamella > Cunninghamella blakesleeana. The sequence continues at coordinate 252,168 of JAFCIZ010000008.1, forward strand.
AGCTGGTGTTTATCCTTCTTTAACTTTATTAGTTTCTACTTTTTATAGAAGAAGTGAACAAGCTTTTAGATTGTATGTACCTTTTTTTATTTTTTATTTTTTAATATAAACATAGTATCTTCTCATAATTTACTAATGTTTATTTTTAATTTCTTTTTGAAAACAGGGGAGCTTTTTGGTTATGTAATGGTTTCGCATTAATGTTTGGTAAATAATTAAATAAGTAAATATTAGTAACTTGTTAAATTTACAAAAAACATATCCACTAATTTACTTTTTTCTTGTTCCTTATTTTCTTATTATGACTATTATTAAAATTAGGTGGATTAATCGCTTATGGTATTGGAAATATTGACAACAGTGTATTAAAAACTTGGCAATGGTAAATAAAAATAAAAATACCATTGTAAATTTATAGAGCAATATATTCATTTTATTATTATTATTATTATTATTATTATTATTCCTCTTTCATTAATTTTTATTTAGGATCATGTTGATTATGGGTATTGCTACCTGTGTACTTGGAGTGGTCTGCTTCTTATTTTTAATTGATAGTCCAAAATCTCCAAGATTAGGGTTAAATGCCGAACAAAGTGTTTTAGTGGAATATCGAGCTCAAGATAATGCAGTTTTTCGTACAACTACAGTTAATATGGAGCAAATTAAAGAAGCTCTTGGAGAAGTTAGATTATGGGCTTTATGTTTTGCTGTCTTTTTCCTTAGTGTCCAAAATGGTGGTATCACAATTTATAATTCACAATTAATTATTACTTTTGGTTTTAATGTAAGTGAATTCTAAAAAAAAAATTATTTTATTTTTTTGGGGGGAAGTAAAAAAAAAAAAAGTTGGTTTTGATTTGCTAACTTTATCTCTTTTTGTTATTTTTATTATTATATACCTTCTTTTGGTCTGTTGTCTATCTCTGTCTTACATAACAATCTCAATTTCTTATAATTTTTTTATGATGATGGGGCATTCTAATATTAGCAATTGCAATCCGTTTTATTAAGTGCTGGATCAGGTATAACGGATATCTTTTATATTGTTGTTTCCGTCTTTTTGGTGACAAGAAAGGAAGGCAGACTTTTATATACCGGCATGGGCATGATGGCTATGAATTTACTTGGCTTTTTATTATTACTTTTTATTCCTCAACCCAAATTAAAATTAATAGGTTATTATCTTACTTGGCCATGTGCAGCAACATTTGTCTTGATATTAACATGTATTACAAATAATGTATCCGGCTATACAAAGAAAATCTTTTATAATAGTATGATTATTGTGTTTTACACCATTGGGAATTTTGCAGGTCCTTTCTTAATGGTGGAATCTCAAAAACCTACTTATTATGGTGGTATGATTGCTTATTGCTGTTCAAGTGTTTGTTGTATTTTCTGTTTAGCTATTACAAGATGGACTATGGCAAGAGCAAATCGGTCCAAACCTCGTATGAAGCGTGAATACAAAGAAAATAATGATGATTTAACCGATGTACAAGATCAAAGCTTTTTTTACTTGTTGTAAAAAAAAATCATATTTTTTTATTATTATTTTATTATTTATGCTTTTATATGTGATACCTTGTATTATTTAAACGTTACATGCTATTATTTTTATTATTATTATTACTATTTATTTAATTCTTTTCCTGTTAGTTCTTATATTGTTAATTTATTTGTAGTAGTTTTTTTTTCTTTTTCATAAATATGCTATGTAAAATCAATAAATCTAATTTTATTTTATTTCCGTTTCCATGTTATAAAAAATAAGGATATATACAAAAAAAGTAATAGTCGGATCAAAAAAAATAAAATAAAATAAATAAATTATATTACCGTTTGAAAACCGACCAACGAAAATGGTCGATCCAATGACAAAATTGTGTGTCATAGGCGGAGTATCAAGCTTTTTATGCAAAAAAAAAAAAAAAAAAAAAAAAAACACGTTTGTACAAATAGAAACAGAGCTAATTTTAGATATACTTAGCTAATTTTTCTTTTCAGTTACTATACCGATAATTTTATTTTTTTATTTTATTTGATTTCCCAAAAAAAAAATAAACAATAAAGTTACATAAAGCAAATATACGTATAAAAAGAAAAAAAGAATATAACAATAAACAAAAAAATAAAATAAATGTATATATTTATATATAAAAGAATCTTCAAAAAAAGAATCATTACCTCTTTCAATTACTTTAATTCTTATATCCTTTACACTCTTTTAATTATATATCCATTCCTTTCTTTCTTTCTTTATTTTTTTATTTTTTTATAGACTTATATCCATATATCCATATATCTATATATCCTTTTTTTTTTATTATTGAAAAATGTATTTTCAATATTTTATTAAAGTAATATTGGCAAGTTTTTTATTACCTATTCTGGTACAAGGAGCCTTAAGAAAATTTGAACTAAGAATTACCCAAGAAGATATTGATCCTGATTGTTCTGGTAATAAAATTCCAGCAGTATTAATTAATCAACAATTCCTTGCACCAACATTAAGAGTAAATCAAGATGACGAAGTTGAAATCCATGTTTACAATGATGCTGTTCAACCTTCCGGTATTCATATCCATGGTATTCGTCAATATGGTACTTCTAAATCTGATGGTGTCCCTGGTATTACCCAGAAAACTATTCAACCTGGTGATTCATTTATTCAAAAGTTTATCGTTAAAGAACAACATGGTACTTTCCTTTATCATGCACATGTTGGGAATCAAGACGATACAATCCAAGGGTCTTTTATTGTTTATCCAAAAGAACAATTACTTCCTATTTCCAATGATCCTAATGGCTTTGAAGAAACTACTGAATATTTACCACCATCTGCTTTCCAACGCCAAGATAATTATCACCAAAAACGTAATCCACAACAAAAAAATCAAGAGCTTCTTAAAGATGGTCCATATGAATACGATGATGAATTGATTTTACATATTTCTGAATTTTGGCATAAAAGTTATACAGATCGTGAAGAATATTATATGGGACCTAAATATGTATTTGATCCAAGTTCCGATAGTATTTTAATCAATGGTAGAACCATTCATGATCCAAAGAATAAAACAAATATTTACGGTGTTGACGGTGATAAAAAATGTAAAGGTTTTACTGCTTTTAATGTGTTGCCAAATAAAACTTACCGTTTAAGAGTTATTGGTGGTAATACTTTCCGTGTATTGGGTTTACAAATCAAAGACCATGAATTTACTATTATTGAAGTTGATGGTGAATTAACACAACCTTACACTACTGATAATTTAGAAGTTGCCCCTGGTCAACGTTTCTCTGTTTTACTTCACACAAAGGAATCTATTTCTAATGATGATGAATTTGTTATTGCTACCTCTTATAGATATCGTAGTCAGCTTGGTACTAGTTGGACTGAAAACGGTTTTGCTTATTTACGTTATATCGATGCTGAATCGAAAGGTGAAGAAGTCAGCCCATATGATCATATTATTCCAACTGGTCTTATTGAATCTTTAGGTAAAAAAAAAAAAAAAAAAAAAAATAGTAAAAATGATGAATGAAAAAAGTTGTTTTATATATAAATTGTTTATTAATCTTTTATTTTTGCCTAATATAATTATTTAGATAATAAAAACGATAACCAAGAAGGTAGCTCTGAAGCCGATAAACAAAAACATACCGGTCCTCATGGAAAAAGAAGTAAAAAGTATAGAAGCCATGAACATTATGAAGAAGACGAAGAAGATGAATCAAAAGATCATATAGATGATGAGTATAATCATAATGAAGAAGAAAAAGAACATAATAAAGGTGGTGAATATGAACACGACGATGAACACCATGGTGAAGCTACTGATAATCAAGATAAAAATCAAGGTGGTTGGAAAGGTGATAAAGGACAAGGTGGTCAAAATGGTGAACAAAATGGAAAAGGTGGACAAGGTGGTCATGGTGGTGAACAAGGTGGTCATGGTGGTGAACAAGGTGGTCATGGTGGCGGACAAGGTGGTCATGGTGGCGGACAAGGCGGAGGAAATGTAGGAGGAGCTAATGCAAGACCACCACCAGTTTATGATTTTATCAGTTACCCAGTAGAAGTGAAATTACCACCAAAAGATTGGATCTGGCCTGATTTAGCACCTTTAAATGAAGATATCTATAAAGAAATATTAGACTTGGAAGAGCCTGATAGATTATTTATTTTTAGAAGTGATATTAAAAATTTACCTGACAATACAACACGCTTTACCATTAATGATAGAATCACTACTGTTATGGAGCACAGCAATGATGAATCCATTTTATCCAAAGTACTTGAAAAGTATCCAAATCCAGTTCATAAAAGATCTCAGTTAGAAAGTGATGGTTTTGATCCTGAATTTCAAACTTATCCTGTGGCTATGAACGAAACCATTGATATTGTCTTCCAAAACGTTGAACATAAAGGTAGATGCTTAATTCACCCATGGCACACACACGGTCACTCCCATTATTTGATTTCTTCTGGTGTTGGTGAATACAATCATGAAGTTGATAAAGATACTCGTACTTTCCCTCATCCTATTTATAAAGATGTAACTACTGTTTATAATACTGAAGTAAATCCTGATACTAAAGGTTGTGGTTGGACCAAAGTTCGTCTTTATACGGTAATATATGATAAAAATTTAAAAAAGATTAAAATAAACCCTTTTGATGCACTTTTTTTTTATAAAATATAAACTAACTTACATATATAATAAAATAGGATAATCCTGGTATTTGGGCTGTTCATTGTCATGTCACTGCACATATGATGCTTGGTAAAATTGCAGTTATTGAAGAAGCTTCTGAGCTTATCAACACTTATAGTATTTACAAATAATTGGTGTACTTTTTAAATACCCATATATATCAATATATTTTTTTAAACAATAATTTTATTTTTTTATATATATCATTTTTTTTTACATATCCTTTTTTTTAAAAACGCCTATAATTCATCATTTTGTTTCCTTTCCTTTTACCTTTTACCTTTTTTTCTTTTTTTATTAATAATATATAATACCACATTTATATTCTAGAAAACAAATAAAAACATATTTACCAATAATACATATATACATATTTTTTTTTTATTACAATCAATACTGAACACTTTCTTAAAGAAAACTAACTATACTACTTTTGACTTACAATATTTAATATTACTATGCAAAGGAAGAATAAAAATAATGATAAAATATAAAAACTGAAAATAGTAAAATATAACAACTAAAAATAATAAAATATAACAACTAAAAATAATAAAATATAAAAACTAAAAGGCTAAAGTAAAATAAAATAAAAAAATAAAAAAAAAAGCCCACCACTAAAAAAATATATTTATCCAAATATTTCACGCTATAGTAACTTCCTATAATTACCATTTCTTTCATACTATTATTATATCATTATTATTATAATTACCCAATCCACTACTTAAACGGAAAAAGTAAAATAATAAATACTAGAAAAATAAAAATAAAAATAAAAATGGTTTAGCAAATAATCCATTTTCCATTAATCTTTAGTTCCATTATTCTATAAACATCTACTAAAAGGTGAGGCTTTAGTTCTTGTGCTAAGGATGTTGCAGTTGGTTTACAAATGGCTAATTTGCTGTGGGGATTTCTAAATCTTACATTTCTAGGAACAAAATCCAAATCTGCTGTTAATCTTGCCATATCACCAACGTTAGGAATATCTACATTTTTATTTCTAAAATATTGAATTTCCCTAGGGCTTAAATAATGATACAAAGCTATGGTTTCAAGAGGAATATAGCTTCTATCATATCCAATAGTATAAGAATCACGACTTTGTTCTTCTTGAAGTTGATGACGTACCTGTAAAAAGCCAGGTACATTATGTTGATAATTGTATCTATCTACCTTTAATGTTTGAGTTTTTTGAATATAAGGACCACCACTTTCAATCAATTCTTTCTCCATAGAACGGGTTTGACACATATCAGATTTTACATAATGAGCGGGACCACGAGCAATGGAAGGGTTAGGATGATTTGAATGTAATCTTCGTACAGATATAAATTCCAAAACTTCTTTTTTATAGGAAATGGTATTATATTCCAAGGCTTCTTCAATATACTTTATATCATTAACAGGAGGTGATAAAATACGTAAATGGTTTATAATGATGGACCGAAAACAATGTTGAGGGAAATGTAAAATAATGGACTTGCCATGGCAGAGAGTGCAACAGAATATTTGCAACTGTTTTAAATTAGGACATTTTTTTTCGATATAAACCCATAATCTGTTGGTAAAGTTGCAACGTGTTAAATTCAAATTGGTAAGGTTGGTGTGATGAGGTATGATTCTGGGGCGTTGATTACGTTCATTATGGATACAGTCTAAATTGACGTTATCTAATTCTAATGTTTCCAATTGTGAAGAGGTATCAATGATAAGATTGATACTTAATAGTTGTGACCATTTAAAAGATAGTCTTAATCTTGTTAAAAAGTTGCATCTTCTTAAATCCCTATAATTTTCTTGAAAAAAGGCCACTGAAGGAAGTGTTATATTTAATGACTTGACATGAGGGAATGAAGAGAGTACCAAGAGATTAAAAAGGTTTGTAGAAACACCCAAAACAAAATCAATTGTAATATGTTTTAAAAATTCACGACTTTGTAAACGCTGTCTTAGGATTCTATCAACCCAGCAGACATCTTTAACATCCAATATTTTTATGTTTCTACAATTCTTCACAAATTGATCAATAGAAGCAATAAATTCGGGGATATCGATCATATCACTATATGACCCATTTTCTTCTTGCCATGAGGGATGGAATTTAATCGACAATTCTTCCATTAGAGGATATTTGTTGGCCATATATTTCAACAAAGTATTAAAATCATCCCATAATCCGCCATGGAAAACACCAAATTTCTTTAAAGATAATGCTTGATTTTTGATTTCTGGTAATTCTTGAGTAAAAAAATCAGAATTTAATAAGCTTTCGTCTGCAAATTGATGGTCCAAGTATATTTCTTCGAGTTCAGGACAAAAGGCATTATGTACCATTTCTAATTCATTAGGTAACGTGATTTTTAAGAGTCTCTTGCACAATAAAACTTTTAAATGAGGGCAAAGAGCTAATAATTTATAAATGTCTTCAATAGAGATTCCTTCTGTACAGTCAAGCTCCAGAGTGGCCAAGGATTCCATGATAGGGAAACCTTGGAAAACTGCTTCACCATCAAAACCTTCCATAAGTATGTTCCCCCAAAAATGGCTTCCAATTGTAAGCTTGTTTAAGTTGTGACATTTGCTAAGAAAGTTTTTAAAATGGTCGTTTTGCATTCCAGAATCGTTTACTTCTAAAAACCGAATATAGTTGTAGTTGTATGACATTTTCACAAGTTCATTAGATCGCAAAATAAATTCAAATCTGCTTCTAAAACTAAGACTTTGATATAAAAGTTGGTGAAAGAAGCTATTAAGGTGCCAACATACTAAGGTACATTCAAACCTATCCTTATTAGTTAAGTACCGATTAATTTCTACTATTATTTCCAAAGGGAGAGAGATCAAGTTATTCATTATAAATAATAATAATAATATAAAAAAGTTTTCGATATAAAGAATATAAATTAGATTAATAAAAAAAAACTAATAATAATTATGATAAAAAAAGGTTGTGTGGAAGGGTTTAGCAATAATATAAAAAATAAAGTAAAAATATGAAAGGTTAAAAAAAAAAGTGGGAAAAAAAGGAAAGAGAGAGAGGGAAAAAAAAATGGACAATGAATTATTTATAAAAAAAAAAAAATGTTATTTTTTTGGTACAATTTTTTTTATAACCTTTTTTTTTTACTATCTTATATTTCATTATCCTTTATTTTACTATCAGTATATCTAATAATTATAAAAATAATTTTATTTATTGTAGACCTTTTTTTTAAATAAAAGTCTATATTTTTCGTTTTTACTGATTTTTACTTGTATAAGGGGATGTTTCATTTTAAAACACAGCAAACCTGAAGCATGAACGAATTAGTAGCGCTCGCCTTATATGGCTTTTGATTTAGTAAACATTCTAAATTTTTTCTGGTATAAAAGCTATTTTATTCAAAAATTTAAAAAATAAAACATCCATATGATTATAATTATATTAAAATATATAATTATATATAATTATATACTTATATTGAAATTTATAGAGTAATGAAATAATAAATCTTTATTTTTATTGACAACCTTTGAAAAATCATAAATTACAAAAAGTGGTCAATTGTTCAATCATTCTCTAACGAGATAAAGAGATATGTCCCACTATAAAGCTATAGCATTAAGTGTAGACTTTGTAAGAGAGCCTTATTTAATGAAAAAATAATATTATATATATATATATATATATATATATATATGATAAAAAAAAAAGGATGAAAGTTATAACAAAAATAAAAATTAAAAAAGGTTATTAGTAATTTAATTATCAAATAAAATATTAATTAAAAAAATAATTATTTATACAAATACGTGGTTATATATATATATTATATTTCTATTCGATTTTATTGAATAGGAAAGACGGTAATAGACGAAATAGAAAGAGGAGCTGATACAAGAAGGAATCGGATAAACTTTTTTAGACCAACCATATCATTTTAGATTTAAATATAAGTGGTATTTTATTTTAAAATAATATCGAAATACTGTTCAATAATTGTCTTATTTTTATTAAAAAAAATATCTACAGTTTACAAGATACTGACTTGTATTTATTTATTAAAATAAAATTAAAGGAAAAAAAAGAATCAAGTCTATTTTTTTTAAAATCATCAATTATAAACTCAGATGTCAAGTTTATGTATTTATTTCGAAAAATCTATGTGTGAAATGAAATATTAAAGGGTAAGAGTAAAAGCCCTATTTTTTTTAAAAGCCCGTGACTCTTTATTTTGAAATTTTTACCTATTTTTATTTTGAGTACTTTCTTCTAATTTTTTTATAAAACAATATAAAATGGCTTCAAGAACAAGTATGTACAGATATTTTTCTTTCTCCCTTTTGTTTTCTTCTTTATTTTAAACTTGAAATTAATAATAGCTTACTTATAATAACACATAAAACATTATCTTATATTAGGTACTTTATTATTTCAACAATTAAAACAAACACAAGCTACCTGTCAACGTTCCTGTAAGTTTAATATCGACCTTTATACACTGATATATATATATATATATATAATTATTCTACATATAAGGGAATGCAACAAGAACTGAGAAAATAAAATACTGGTGAGTAAAAAAGATTTTTTATTTGTTTACTGATATTATATTAATACTCTGATATAGACGCTACAGTTTCAAAAAAAGCTCACCCACCACGACGTACTTATTTATATCAACAATATGAATCACTCATTAAAGAAAATAGAGTTCTTTTCGTATTTCAACACAACAATTTATCAGTTAAAGAATTTACCCAGTTACGTCAAGAACTTGGTACAGTAGAAGGCCCTTCCAAATTAACAGTATTAAGAACAGGTATTTTTGGATCAGTTTTACGTTCAACAGAATATGCCAATTTGGAACCTTTAGTAGACGGTCCTTCTTGTGTTCTTACCACCAATGCTGGTGATGCTGAATATCCTGGATTATTAAAAAAGATCACTTCTATTTTGACCAAAAATAAAAAATTAATATTATTAGGTGGTAAAATCGATCAATCATTATTAACACAAAATGATGTCAACAAAATTATTGATTTACCTGGCTTGGATCAATTACGTGCTGAATTATTGGGTACCATTGAATCTCCTGCAAGACAATTATTACGTACTTTAGAATCACCTGCTAATGAAGTTCACAGCATTTTGGATAGACGCATTTAAAAAAATAAAAAAGGAAAAGATTTATATTAATGTATGATAGAAAGAGGTGTATGCTTTAATTTTTTTTTATATCTATATTATTATTAAAATATATACATATTTATTTATATATAAAATTAATACATAAAAAAAAAGTATATTTAAGAAATAAACATTATATAGTTAATAATAGAAAGAAAGGATACATATCTATATTTTGTGAAAAATAATAAAATAAAAAAAAAAAATAGGACATGGATGGAAAAGTAATGAATATTTTTGTTATATAAATAAAGAAGAGGTAAAGAATATTAACATTAGAGAAATGGATAAATTCATTGTCAACTTGATAGAATTACTGGATAGAGTACCATCTTTTAAACTGGAATGATAACAGCTAAAGGAATGACCTTTAACGACTTGATTATGTTTCAATTCATTGATTTTTTCACAAGAAAAGTTTTGACTTGAAGATTTAGCAATAAAACCACCATGAACCTAATAAGTATAGCATCGTTAGTAATTATATTCATTTTTTTTTTTAAAAAAATAAATAAATAAATAAATTATTAAAATAAAATAGTAAGCTATAGGGACTTACATCATGAAGTTTCGGTAAACTAATGTCATTAAATGAGCCAATTAATTCCATAGAACCACCTACTTCATTTAATTCGGGAAATACATTAACAAATACCAACCGATTATTGTTTTTGATTTTAATTGCACCACCTAATTTTTGAAGTTTAGTTACATTGACGTATTCAAGATTTGTATTATTTTCCATGCTTAATGCTCCTGGCCATTGTGTAACATTAGATAAATCAATTGAACGAAATTGATTATTATTAAAATAAAGCCCTTCATTAACTGCTTGAAGATTATATAATTGAATATCTTGCAATGATTCAAAGGTACCCGATTGAATTTTTTGAAGTCCTGTCAACTATATAGATAATAATAATAATAATAATAATATACAAATATATGAATATTTATTTTATTCTCTATTATTTTATGACAAAAAATTAGACTTACTGTAAGATTTAATTTATCACCATTATTTGAGGCATAAAATGACTTTTGAATAGACTGGATCTGATTTAATCGAATATCGTTTAAATATTTATTACCAGCAATATTCACTTCATCAATTGTCGAAGCATTAATACCATTCAAGATAGTTGTATTTGTATCAGTAACATCAATACGATGAGCATGTTGAATAATGGAAGGGAACTCCAAGGATTTTATGGAAGGTAAAACATTAAAGATAGCTGTATTCACATCGGTTAACCTAGTCAATACTATATTGGATAGTAAAGGGTTATTGGCGATTTTTAATGTACCAGTGACTGATCTCAAAGAGGATAACTCAATAGAGTGTAGGGACGACATATTATATATTAACAAATCACCATTCACTTGTTCTATTGTATTTAATTGAAGGTCTGGTATGGTAGAATTAACACTGATTGTTCCTGTAAATGATCTACATATGGCTAATTTATTAATGTCTTCCTGGTTATTGATTTGAACCACTTGATTAGGTTGATCACAAGGCGATGGAGATGACTGTCCATAGATTGTTGGTATTAAATTATTATTTTGTATTAATAAAATATAAGGTATCCATTTTATTAATGGTTTTTGAAAAAGCATAATTTGAAATAAATTAAAAAAAAAAAATATTAAATGAAGTTAAAAAAAAAATGGGAATAGTGAAAAAAAGAAAAAGTACAATGAAGAAAAAAACGTTTTATAATTTTTTTTAAATAACAAAAAATATTAAAAAGCGTTGGATGGTAGTTTTTCCCAAATAATCAGGAGTCAGAAGAGGGAAAAAAAAATACATAACTAGCATTCTTTTTATTTAATAAAGTAAATATATGGAAAATAAGGAGATATGATTCTACCATATTTAATTATATTACAAAAAATAAAATAGTAATTAATATTGATCATATATATATATATATATATATATACATACATATATTATTATTATTAATATCTTATACCTATTTATTTCAAAAAATAAAAGTAAAAAGGTAGAATATTATTAACATGAAGGAGTTTCTTTTATTTTAATGATGCTTAATATATAATTATATTTATGAATATCTATATATATAGATATATATATACTTTATCTATGTTAGTACAAATAAAAATTAACTTTTTTTTACAATCATGCAAATAATTTTTCAACAAAAAAATATGAAATTATTTAAATTCCGGTTTTTTCCCAGTGGCTTTTTTTCTTAAAAAAAAAAAAGTTCAATTCTTTACTTTTCTTTTTTTCCAGTATCATTTACATTATATTCTATAGCCAATGTCATCATTAAGAAACGTAGTACAAAGACGTAATCATAAAGAGCGTGGACAGTTGGCCGGGAGAGAAAAACTCGGTCTCCTTGAAAAGAAAAAGGATTACCTTTTACGTGCTCGCGATTACCATGGAAAGCAAAAAAGACTCAAGTCTTTACGTGAAAAAGCTTTATTCAGAAATCCTGATGAATTTTACTTTAAAATGATTAATACACAAACCAAGGTATATATACAATATAAAACTTTATTATGATCACTATTTATATTAAGAGAACTTGTATTCATTTCTTTTATTATTATTATTAATAATACTATTATTATTATTATTTTATACATTTTATTAAAAATAGAATGGTGTACATATCCAAAAACGAAACGAAGAATTACCTGCAGAAATGGTTCAACTTATGAAATCTCAAGATAAAAATTATATCAAATTACAAAGAGATATTAGTAAAAAGGTAAATAGAATAAAATAAAGCCTATATATGAAATATGATAACTAAATATAATAGTAGGATAAAAATCAATTTACAGCACGTATTTATATATATTTTATTTTATTTTATTTTAATATACATATATATATAGAAAATGGAAAAACTTCGAGATTCATTACACTTCTTGGATGAAGGAGGATATACACATGAAGATGATGATGAAGAGGATAAACCACGTGCTAAAAGAAATAAACATATTGTATTTGTGGATAATGAAGAAGAAAGTAAAAAATTTAATCCAGTCAAACATCTTGATACAGCACCCGAATTAGTCAATAGAAAATTCAATCGACCACGTTTAGAAACGTTACAGAAAGCATTAGCAGATGATTCAGTCATTAAAAGCAATCAATTGACAAAACAAGAAATCAAACAATTGAAACGGGAAAGAGAAATGAAATATAAAGAATTACAATCAAGAAATGAACGTGAGCGTGGTTTAAGTAAAGCTGAAAGAGAATTGGAAATACAAAAGGCATTACAATCAAAAGGGGATAGAAAGAAAGTTGGTGTGGATAAATATGGTTTAGCCGTGTACAAGTGGAAACCTCAAAGAAAACGATAAATTAAAATATACACATATGTATTTCTTTTTTTATAATTATTATTATTATATTTCTTTGTAATATTGTATTATCATCATTATATAACTTTTTATTTTTTATTTTTTTTAAATATCTAAATAATAATAATAATAATACTATTTTTCATGTATTTATTTAATATACTTTTCTATTTTATTTTTTCATATCATCATTCAACATATTTTTTACAAACACAATCATCCATACTTTACCAATAAACAAATAAATAAATTCCCTCACATCTTTTGTCTATATTTACATATATGGCCAAATAATTTTTATTTCTTTATTTATTTTCATGTGTAATGCCAATATTATTATAATCGTGGATATAAATTATTTTAAAAGTTGTTCTATACATCCTATTTTAAGTGTTTGATCAAATGCGCTGCATACATATAAACCTGATTTATTTGGATGCCAATCTAAAGAGATGATGGGGTGTTTTGTCAAATTTGATGAAGCTAATGGTTTTTTTACATTTTGTTGATCCCAAATGCTTATTTTACCGTCACCTGATGAAATAGAAAAATAATCTGATCCTTGTTGAACTTGGTTAATTTTCCAATTGGTTGTATCTGGGGGTAAGTCTAATTTTTTTATATCGCCATTAGATAATTGAATAGTATAAGCACCTGATAGTGTACTTGCATATAAAAATTGGTTATTACCCATTGAAAAGTCTATCGAACATACCTGTTTTAATTTAATAACAATAAAGATGGTAATAAAAAATTAAAAAAAATAAAAATAAAGGTCTAATAATTTCTCTATTATTATTATAATGATAATAATACATACACCATCACCTAAATTAGTTTCCCATATATAAGACCCAGATGTAAGGTCAAATAATCGAATGGTTCCATTATCATATCCCATAGCTATTAATCTTTGTTGTGATGTTTGTGATTTTTCTATAAATATAAATTATAAATATATATATTGTTAGATCTATAAGCCAACTCTTTACTATTATTATTAAAATATATATCTACATATTATTTGGTTTTATAGTACTATAAATATTATTACCAAAAGCTACGGCCCATACTTCATTTTTAATCGTATCATTATTTTTTGATTTAATAGTAAATACAGTTGATTGTAGTTGTCGTGTATCCCATACTTTCACAATGCCATCACGACTACCTGTTATTAATTCACGGGCACCTCCAGAATATATATTGCCTCCAATACCATCGATCGAATGTATAATACTCTCATGTGCTTTTACTGTATCTATTGGTGCTTCAAAATGTTGTGTATCCCTAGAATATGTATATATATAAGTATACAGCTTTACATATACAGATGCATTTTAATTGAATTATTTTTTTTATAATAGAGTATATGTGTACCATATTTGTAAATCACCATTAAAATCACCAGTTGCCACATGGCGCGTATATATATCAGAAGCCCCATAAGTACAACATCTTATAGGTGTTCCTGTTTCGGTCTATTAAACATTATAATATAGATTGATCCAGAATTGATCCAGTAATATATATTATTAGTAAATATTTTCTATTTTTTATTTGCTTAGATTGTTGTTTGTTAATTATTATTACCTCTGTAGTTAATGTAAGACGTTTATCTTCAAATGTGAATATAGCTATTTTTCCAGTAGATCGGCCGGTAGCACCTACTGAACAAATTCTATTTGAAGAAGGAATCCATTTTACATCATATGGAGTAAATGATAGTTCTTTATTTGTTAAATTAATTATATTCATTTTATGAGCATAATATAATAAATATAATAATAATTATAAAAGGAATTCAAGTCTTTTTATTTTAAAAAAAAAGATAGTAAAAGAAAAATAAAGAAATGATTGAAAAAATTAAATTTAAAAAAAATAAGGTTTTTTTTTTAAAAATCCGATTTTTCTACAAACTACCAATTTTTACTGAACACTGATTCCATTAAAGTTTTTATTGATTTTAGATCCTAAATATTAGCTAAGTTTTAAAAAAATCACATCTGTCTACTTTATCTGAATCACAAGTTATACAAACACTGCCGTAGTTTGTGCTATTTAATTCCAAATAAGAGCACGTATTATCCACATTAGCTGAAAAAGTATTTTCCATTCCTGGGCATTTAGTATCTTGATAAAAAACCACCATCGCGTTATTTTTACACGCAGATGTATCATAATAATAATATACTGGAAGCTGAGATAGATCATTATATTGGTATATATGTGTTTCATAACAATATCCACTAAACATGAGTCGTCCACTACCTTCAGGGCCTTTAGGACATTTTAATGAATTATCCCTACTTGTCGCACTATATAATTTTGTTACATCGACATCTGGTCTTCTATTGATATTAGTGTTGCTATTACTATTACTATTATCGCTATTATCAAAACCATTATTATTCCAAATTGATTGTAATATAGCATATCGAACTACAACACCTATGACTGTTAAAATAATTGATATGATGGCTGTTATAATAAAACATTTTATATAAAAACGCTTCAAGTTCTTTTTTTGTATAACTATATTCTCGGTGGTTTCCATTTTTTTTTTTTTTTACAAATATAAAATGAAAGAACCAGTTTTTTTATTTTTCAATTTCATTTATTATTTTTTCTATAAAATAAAGTTATAGATAAATTCGAAAATGAAGAACTACAAGAAACCTTTTTCTCTTTTTGTCAAATATAACACAGCCATCTTTTAAAAAACAAAACAAAAAAATTCAGAAATATATTTTTTAATAAAAAATAATACTATGATTCTAAAGTATTTACAAATATCGTATTTTCTTTTAGTTTATTTCTTTTAAAATTTAATACAAGCGCTTTAAATTTAATTCATAATAAAGCAAAGATTCAAAAAACTTTAAAGGTATATTTTTTTCCATGATATATTTATTATTAAAGAAAAAGTAAGCAGACACGAGTAGTTATATATATTAAACAAATATATTATGAGATTTTCTGAAAAAGGATTCATATATCATTTATTTTTTTATAGTGCATATATGTAGGATGATTTCAATTTAAATGAAAAAAAGTTGACTTTTAGATTGTAATGGTATTCGGAGTTAAGTTAGAGCATAATTTCATTCACTGCGCCTTTTTTTTTTTTTTCGTTCTCTTTTTCTTCGTTATTTTTTTTACTTCTTTTTTGTAATTGTTATTAAATAAAAATAATGGATATTGTAGTTAGAGAACAACTGAATCAACTAGTTAAAGAATTAACAGAAACCGGAGAATGGCAGCTTGATAAAGATAAACTTAAAGTAATAAGAAATATAAATCTATAAATGATTATATAAATTCATTAACTAAACTTTTATTTTATATATCCTTTCTTAAATAGCAAGTCAAAAGAATCTGTAAAAAGAATAATACCAATATAGATATCATTTACGATCTTTTAACTTCACAAATTCATAAAAAACATGCACAGGTAAATACTATACATATACATATAGATATTTATATGCACGTATAAATATGGATACATATGTATTATATATTATTATTAATACCATTGGTTAGATACGCTATTCATGTTTACAATTATATGAAGAGTTGTTTCAACGGTCTAACTATTTTCGTATTTTGGTAACTAATGATTTTCCAGATTTTGTACAACTTTCAGTTGGTATACGCACTTATGAATTACCACCTCCAGCTCCTGTTGCTAAAAAACTACGACAATATGCTATAGCTCTCATAAAAAATTGGTATCAGCATTTTGGAGATCATTATCGGCAATTAGGCATTGGCTATGATTATTTAGCTCATAACGGATTTATTCGTGATGATAATCAAACTTTACAGTCTATACATTATAATGATAGAGTCAGATCAGATAAAGAGGTAATATATTGTTTATTAAATAAAATAAAACAAAAAGCGTTAAATACAACTGTGTTATAAAGCAAAAAAAATTAAGTATTTAACGATAATGGTATTATATATATGCATATATATGAATTTATATATTTAGGCACGAATAAAAGTTATAGAAGAAAGAAGGTTTGAGCAGATTAAAATAGAGCTTAATGACCAATTAGAACTATTACAAGAAACAATTAAAAATATGGTATTAAGAATATAAGTATATTTAATTTAATAACAATTAACGATATATTGATTTTTGAATTATTTATAATATATTTTATAAATTTATATATTTACTAGGAAACTTGCTTTGAAATTTTAATACCAAAGAATACAAATAGTATATCAACAGTTGATTTTGAATCACTTTTACGCGGTGAACAACAATCAAGGATAGATACTTCAGCAAATTCAGAAAGTTATAAGGATGCGATTATATCACATGGCTTAGGGTCAAATAGATATAGTATAACAATTAACATGTCCGCTGATAACCCGCTAGAAGATCAAGTTCATGAATCTGATGAAAATAAAATATTATATGATCAATTAAGAGAAGGATATAAGCTTTTGGAAACAAAACAAGAAAAACAAGTGAATCGCTGGATGAAATCACTAATTAGAATGGAGCATATTGTAAATTTATATATAAATTAAGTAGATAATAGCGATTAAAATATGAAATGTGTACGCTTGATTGTAATAATAAAAGCTATATTGTAAATCAATTTATTAAAAAATATATAGGATAAAAAAGAAAAAGAAAGCATTATGAAAAATTTAATCAATATAAAAGGCGATATGGCGGAGGTTACCAGAAAAGTAAAATTATTAGGAATCGAGTTACCTTCTGATTATAAACAATCAAATAACAATAATCAAGATTACGATGATGAGGATGATGAATATATGGATGAAATATTCGAAGACATAGAGCTGCCTGATATATCACAAGAGGAACCATCAACTAGTAAAGACAATACTCATATTTCAAATGCTTTATTACCACCTTCTCAAAGAATGTTCCCATTATCCTTTGAACCCCATATGACTGAAGATGTAACTTATAATGGTCCCCAAATTCAAGATTTCGCATTAAATAAAAATAATGAGTTAAGGTATATAATATTATCAGTCACATAATATAATATAATAAAAATAAAATAAATGAGTATGAGTATAATTAACAATTATGTTTATTTTATTAATTTTAACTTAGTGATAAGGATAGTAAAAAATTGAATAAAGGAAAAGGAAAAGAAAAAGAAAGTGATAACCGTTTAAGAGAAGGTAAATTACAATATATAAATGAATGTTAAGCGTATATATTATAAAATAGCTTATGCCTATTTTTTTTTATTTTTTTATTCCATATTTGATTTATTTAGAATTACTGAAAAAAGCACCTGTCGTTGAGGTATTGATACTGTGATAATTATCAATTTTATAAGAGATGTATATATATATCAATATTTTAAAATTAAGAATTATTTTTTTTATTTATCTATTTGCGTGTACACAAAGTGGGGTGATGATCTTTATTATTGGGATAAAAAGAATGTTCAATTTAACAGTAGTGGAATAGGTAAATTTATTTTTTTTCGTATTCTTTATTTTTAATTTATTTATTTTTTTTTACTTTTTAAAAAAAATTGTATATGTATGTTATTAATTCTAATACTAATTTTATTGAAATTAATAATTTATATATATATATAGAATTTTCTCATAGATTTATGGGTTCTGGGGAAGGGACAAACGAAATGCCTGAACATTTACTTGAAGATCTAAGAAAAAGAACCATTTATTATAAATCTGAAGTACCAAAAAATATTAAGGTAAAAAAAAAAAGGCAATAAAATAATGGGATAGATCAACAATTAACTACTGTTATTACTATTTTTATTATTATTATTATATATAAATATTTTTTTTAAAAAAAAAAAATTCTAGGCATGTCGACACCCTTTAAAACAAGGTGGTTTATGTCCAAGACGTGATTTAGTAACTTGTCCTTTTCATGGCAAAATCATTCCACGTGATGAATATGGCCAACCAACAGCGTCATCATCCTCAGATGTAAATAATGATAATAATAGTCAAATAGTAAAAGAATCAACATCACACATAAATGATTATTGGCAAGAAATTGAAGATGATGTTATGAAACAACTTGGAAAGGATAAAGTTGAACCAAATAAAAAAAGACAACGTAAAAATAATGCATCATCCAAAAATAAAACAGCATTGATTGATATTCGCAAAAAACCAGACACACCTTATACTCGATTAAATAAAAAAATCGAAAGTAAAGAATCAAGATTGATGGTGGAAGAAGCTTTAGAATATGAACGTAGTATGAAATCAAGAGATCGAAAAGTTAGTACTTGGAGACAATAAATTAATATTGAACAAATCATTCACAATTATAATTAGTTTTAAACAAATTAGTATTGTCCACTTTTTTTTTTTTTGTAAATAATAAATCTTTATAAATTCCTTTTATTTTATAATTATTTATTTTAATTGAAGAGTGTGTGAAAAAAAAGCGGCGATAAAGATGATAAATCTATATGTATATATTTAGAGAAGGAGCTTGAAAGGGTAACCACCATTCTTAAT
Source organism: Cunninghamella blakesleeana (assembly GCA_017871115.1). Taxonomy (NCBI): domain Eukaryota; kingdom Fungi; phylum Mucoromycota; class Mucoromycetes; order Mucorales; family Cunninghamellaceae; genus Cunninghamella; species Cunninghamella blakesleeana. The sequence goes on from JAFCIZ010000008.1 coordinate 271,941, forward strand.
TCTGAATAAAGATATTAAGCAACTAAAAATAACAATAAAACATACAGTCCAAATGTAAACACCTAAACGTTGACGCCATGCATTATCAAATTTAGGTATAGATACAGACAAGGCTACAACAGCGAAAGCTAAAACACCATCTATATATGTAAATATATTATTCATCCAATTTTTTAAAAAAAAAATAAAAATAAAAAAAGGTATTAATATTAATATACATATAAAAACGCGTTTTATCTCTTGTTTTTTTGTTTGTTTTTTTTGTAATTTAAACACTATTTTTATTAATTCTTACACATTGATGCAACAAGTTGAGTTTCAATGGCAAATTGATTTGAAAAGCTATAAAATAATAATAAAGTTAAATAAATAAATGGTTATAGTTTCGATGATATATATATGAAATACTAAATATAAATACTTACCCACTGGCAACATAATTTAGTTGTCCATTTGGACCGGGCATAGCGTATGGAGTATTACGAATACGGTTGAACATATGTCCAGATGTCATGACAAGTACGATCAACTGTAAAAAATATATTTAAAACAAAAAAAAACATATTAATATCACATCTAATTTTCATTGATCCTATATTACAAATGAATAAAATAAAAATAAAATAGTAATCAACTTACAATAGTAATAAAAGTCCAAGTATGTTTGTGGAAAAGGATGACACGGAAATAGGGATAAATCATTTTAATAGCAGCGAGAGCACCTAATCCCAAGAAAACTTTAGCGAATAATTTAAAATAGTCATAAGGTCGAACAACGCTAAATTTTATACCGGTTTGTTGAGTAATAAATTCAGCAAAGGGTTCGGCAGTAAATCCACTATAAATATAAATATATATATATATATATATATATATATATATTAGTATCTCCACTCATTTATTAATATCATCCAATGCACGCGCCTATTATTATTAATTTTCTTTTTTAAAAAACACTTTACCTACGAGCAAGATCATATTTGACAGCATCCTTTTTTTCATTAGCTTCAGCAGGAGGGAAATAAAAAATATTAGGTGCAGTTTGTAATCCAAGCTAATAATAAAAATAGTGATAATAATAATAATAATAATAAATTTATGAATATTCACTGTAATATATGATATACATTTACAACATTAAATATACTTATTTCACAAATAATTTAAATACTTTACATGTTGGTATACAGCCTGACCATCGTTAAAATCCAAATGTCCAAAAAAGACACGTTCAGGATTACTTGTTTTTTGGAAGTTAGAAGCAATAAGTTTATATTCAGGATCGAATTCGCTATATAATAAAAATAAAATAAAAATAAAAAGTGAGTATCATAATAAAAAAGGATGAGAAAGAGAATGGCCGAAGGTGATAAAAACAACATTAGTTATTATTTATATGTTAATAAACGTGTCATATATGTACATACCGACAAGGGAAACAACGGAATTGATCACCCAAAGCTGTTAATAATACGACAAAACCATATTCACGCTTTCCTTGTGTGTATTTAAAATAACTGTTTGAATCTAATTTGATAACACCATTATTTTCCTTTGCTAGCTTGATGAGTTTTTTTGTTTTTGCATCCGTTTGAGCTGTTGTAACATTGACCAATAGTAATAAACCTAATATAAATAGTATATATAGCCTTGATATAAATGTACTTCCATTCATCTTATATATAAATATATTTTTTTATAATTAAAAATAAATTTATATAAATATATATTTATAGATGTATGAATATATATCAAAGGGAAAAAAAAAAGCGAAAAATCAAAAACCAACACATAATTAAATTTAAAAAAATTTAAATACCGATATTTTTTGGTATGCCCTGGCGCCAAAAAAAAAAAAAAATTCGACCATTTTTTTTTATTACTTTATGAAAGCCTACCATAATCTGGGTTAAAATAGGTCTAAAAAAAAGATTTTTAATGCAATAGGTTTTTTTTATTGAAATTCTTTCTCTTGCCAACACTGTTTTTTTTAATATTTTAAAATACAATTATTATATATAATTATTAGTTTATTTAAAGCATCGAACAATAAAAATAAAATTATTAAATGAGTAAAGAGCACTACCAATAGATACTTGAAATGGCTCATTGTATAAAGTTGAAAGTTTTTTGAATATTTAACTCTGTTAAACCTATTAAAACATGTAAATATGTAGCAACACTCTGCATGTTTATGTAAATATTTTATAACAAAAAGAGCATAAGTATCAATAATGCGAGAAACCTTATAATTTGATTTTATTTAAAAAAGTAAAAATAACAATACTTGTAGTTATTTATAATTTAACTATATATTTTGTAGAAGTAGGCGACTATAAAAAGCGAAGCTGCTATTTTATAAAGTCATCTAATACGCTCTTACATTATTTTATTTACATACATACATATATACATATATACATATATACATATATATATATATATATATACTATACATTAATAATAACCAGACCCAATGCGTTCATAATGGTAAAACAAAAATGGAAATTTAAAAATAAAACGTTATATACTTACATAACCAAAGAGACTATCAACAGTTATCATATAGCTATAAGTAAATAAATAAAAATAACAAACATTCTTATTAAACAACTGATAAAATAAATAGCGAAAAATATAGTAGTAATATCTATTAGATTCTAAACAACTCTTATATATACATTCTTTTACTACAATTTATTTTATTCCTAGTGTGGTAAGATATACCTAAATATAACAAATATATAAAAATCAATACGTAAATAAAAAGCTTAAAAGGCGATTAATGGATGCTATGTGAATTATGATTTTATATTATAAAATAGTTAAATTCAAACTATCATTTTTACAGATATTTTATGGTGGTTATAAATTTCTGCATATATGAGGGATTCTTGAAAAAAAAAAAAAAATAAACTAAAATAAATATAATATTGTCGATTAAAGTATGATATATATCATCATTTACAATAATTATGTTTTTATTAGCGAAAAATTCCAAATAAACTTGGTATGTTTTTTAATAGATTAGTGAATATTAATATTCTCTTGATACTGTAAAAGTCAGTATTTTATTGGTTATAAACAAGTATGTTAGTTTAAATTATTATTAGAAAACCATAAAATACTCTAGAAAATAATATAAAAAAAAATACATCATATTACTTTTAATAATAAAAATAAAATATAAATGTAGAATTTAAAATAATATACTATTAATACTTGTTGAAAATAATATTTGCCAATCGGTTTATTATTGTAGAAATTATATTGTTGCTATTAAGCTTGAATATTATTTTTTAATTCAACTAGTCAATATTTAAAAACTTATTATGTCTATTGTTTTTAGATTTAATGAAATAAATAAGAAATGTAAGAAAATAAACCTGCTCACTGCTCCCTTTTTATTTAATTACTATTAAATCTATCGATGAAATTTAACTATTCTATTTATTTTATATTAAACATACGGGGGGGTTTAAAAAAAAAAATAGGTTTATATATATTAAAGTATAATTACAATAATTATATATCTACAACTACATCTATATCTAATATATATATATATATATATATATATATACATCAAGGAATCATTTGAAGCATTGAATCTAATTCTTGAATATCTTCTTTCAATTGATGATTTAAACCTAAATTCTTATACAAATCACGCGTTTTTTCTATCCAATAACGAAGTCTACGAGGATCATACCTATGATTTGTTTTATTTTATTTTTAAATAAAATATTTACTAAACCTTTTTAATTTCTTTTTTCCTTTTTTCCTTATTTTTAACATATAATATGAAACCAGGCTATAAATATAAACTTACGCAGCAGAAAATAATATGGTACAAAGTTTAAACATTTCTTCAGCAGCCTCAGGACTAAAAAGTATATATTAAAATAATAATAATAATAGTTTAATAACTTTTTTTCTTTTTTCCCTTTTTGACCATTTCATTATATTATATATTATTAATATATAAATATATATTTACCTTGAATTACCATAAATAGATTGGACGACAGATAATGACTTTTCACTAAATTCTGCAGCTTTTAAAGGCTGATGAAGTGAATGGTATCGGTATGCAAGCTGGTCATATGTATTTCCAATAGGTAGGGATAAATCGCGGTAAATCTTTTTTTGCAGCTGTAAAACTTTATCCAGTTGTCCATTTTTTGTATACTTTTTAATTTCTTGCTCCACCTTTTAACGAGAAGAAATAAAAATTAGAATAAATAAAAATTAAACTTTTTGTTACATATTTATTTTACCTTTTGGAGATAAATCCAATCTACAGCATGATTACATATTGGGCATATTTTATTTTCCAATTTTAATTCTTCATATTTACAGTTCGTGCATATATATATGTGTTCTGCACTTGGAGGCAAACTAAAAATATTTATATGCATGTGAGCTATTTATTCTTATAATTTATTCTTATTTTTAAAAATAATTAACACACTACTACTGCTATTTTATTTATATCCCACCCTATCCCATCCCACCCCTTTCCTTCTCCCTTGGCCGTCTTACCCCGTTTATCCATCTATTTTTCCATATTTATACATATAATTTATTTATTTACTTTTTATTTATTCTTATTTTTTACTATTTTTATGCTTTATATTTATATATTGTTTTACTTGGGATCGTTAATAGCTTGGCATGCTTGACAATGACACGTAAAAAAGTAGTGGTCTAACAAAAACTGTTGTCTTTTTAATGTAGGCATATTTGCAGCTAAAGGCCCATAACTGATAAAAAGTGGTTCATTAGGAGAAATGGGATATAAAGAACGTAATTGTAATGTAGATCCATGAAAGAATGCTAGTACATTAGGCTGACAAGAATGATTGAATTTGCTGGCTGTTGGATATATTCCGGTTGCTATTGTATCCATTGTAACGTTACTTATATTACCTTGTTGATGATGGTGTCGAATTAATTTTCGTTGTATTCCAAATCCATTACATCGGATCATAGCTTGATAATATATTAAATCTTTTTCCATTTTTTGATGATCATAAATGGAAAATAATAAAAAAAGACTGGTGATCCATTTGGCCTGTTCCTTGTATTGCTGTTGTTGCTCTTTAGAATGATCACTTAAATGATGGACCAAGTTTTGAATAGGTAATGATAATTTATTATTTATCCTTTGTTGTTGATTATTATTATTATTATTATTATTATTATTATATTTTAGTGATCGCATCCATAGTTGAAATGCTAATAAAAGTGATGAAGATGATGATTTTAACTCCGGTATTCTGCAGACAAACATATGAACACGGAACCAATATTCTGTTTCACATTTATAAGAACAATAATAGATATGCCAAGAACAATTTGTTTGCCGTCGACAAGGTATTGACTGATAAGCTAAAAGTTGAAGACAATTTGGGCATATGGTATCGTCATTTACTTCAAACGCGTAAGGTTTTTCTTCTAAAATAAGACTACCTTCTTTTATATTCTCTAGACTTAATAAGAAATCACCATCTTCTTTTGTATTAATTAATTGATATTTATTATTCAATTTCTTTGTAGTTATTGACGAGGATAAAGTACGGTTATTTTCATATTGATCTAAAATATAATTATCTATATAAATATGGGTAGGACAGAGTCGTCGTCTCCAATCTTCCATATCGAGAGAAAAAAGAAAAAAAGAAAAAAAAAGGATGAAGTTCAAAAAAAATACAGAGAAAAAAATACAAACCTTGGATTTTGTACTCCGATTTTTTTTTTATATAAAAAATGCAAAAAATTTTTTATACTTTTTTTTTCCTTTTTTCTTCCTCCTATTCTATACTTTTTTTATATATATTTTACTTATTTTAACACCTTTCCTTTTTTTATCGAATACCCATATATATATTCCCTTTAATTATATTTTTTTTTTTTATAATTTATCATTTTTATCCATATATAAATATATATATAAAAAAATGAAAACAAAAAAACATTGTGAACATACACCATTATTAGCATCATCATCACCAATGTATAATAAAAAAGATGAAGAAGCTTGGATTTCCGCCTCGACATCCTCCTCTCATATACCCTCATCCTCTTGTACATTTAATTTATTAATATCTATCTTTATACCATCTTTAAGTGGATTTGTGTTTGGTTATGATCAAACGGTGATTGAATCTATATTATCTTTACCTAACTTTCAACACCATTATTTCGATAAAAATAAGGTGACTTTCATCAACCCATTTGATTATTTAACTATTGGTTTTTATTTGATGGCTATTTTAGGAACAATGTATGGTTCTTATATATGTGGTAATTTATTGACAAAACATAAATAAACAAACAAACAAAAAAAAAAAAATTCAATTCCGTTTTCATATTTATATATTTATTTTTACTTTATAATTTTTTGATCACATGGTTAGATTTTGCAGGACGGAAAAAAGCTTTGATTGGCTCTTATATCTTGTTGTGCTTGGGTACACTTTTTTATACATGTTTTATTCATTCTATAGTCTTTTTATTAGGTCGGATGATTATAGGGTTTGCATTTGGATTAATCTTAGTCGTATCTCCAATTATCATAGCAGAATTAGCGCCATCTGATATAAGAGGTTGTTTGGTTGGCTTTTTGACTTTATTTATCATGGCTGGGAATTTATCGGGTTATTATATGATGAATGCAATGAAGCCTACTATGTCTGCCTCCATTATCTCTTCCAATAATAAAAACCATCACCCATACCATTTTCATTTTTTTTCAGGAGATTTCGTTTGGCAATATGATTGGCGCAGTCCCCTTTTATTAGAATCATTTTTTCTTTTTTTGCTAATCTTAGCTCAATACCATTTACCTGAATCACCTCGATGGTTGGCTTTATCTTTTCAACAAGCATCGAAAAAACAACAAAATAACAGTCAACATAGTAACAACAATTACTTGGATACTATTTATTTTCAAGGTTTACAAACAATTGCTTTTTTACAAGAAAAAGATCAAAATCACGTATTGGTTCGACAAACTTGGAAACAACTTTGCCATGCCGATTGCCTTATCGAAGAAGATGGCGAAAATGATCATCAAAAAAATTATCAGTCTTTATTGAATCATATAAAAAAAACATTTTTATTTTTTTTAAAGCAAAAAAAAACCATTCTACTCGGATGTATATTTATAGTGGCAAATTATATGACTGGATTTGAAGTAATTGTCAAGTATTATGCATCCGATATTATTTATGCAGCTGGATTACCAACAACAAGCCCCTTTTCTGCACCAGGGTGTATTAAATCTATATTGATGGCCTCTACCGCCATTTCATTAGGTTGGTTTGTGGATAACATTGATCGTAAAATTATGTTAATGATGGGCAGTATGATGGTAGCTATGTGTCAATTCAGTATTGGAATTATTTTTTATCATTTCACAAGTATAGATTTTCAAACTGGCACCCTTACTATTGTTAGCCCCCATGCACGTACCTTAGTCTCTGCATCCGTTTACATTTTAATGGCTTCTTATGCTTTTACATGGGGCTCCTTAATCATGGTAACTATCTTGGAATGGTTTTCTACTGTCAATAGAGCCAGAGGTGTTGCTATCATTATGGTGGTTTATTGGTCAGGTCAATGGTTGATGCTGGTATCATCGCCTTGGCATTTTTTTATTTCTGCATCCTTGATTTATTTCATTTATGGTATTTCTACCCTTTTTACTTGTTATTTTGTTTATCGTTGGGTACCAAATACGACCAAAATTTCCTTGGATCATATAACAGATAACTAAATATATATATATATATATATATATATATATATATATATATATACATATAAAACGTGATTTGATTAAAATCAATAACAATAACCTTATTTATTTTTTTTATAATTTTTTTTTTTTACTCATATTCATTAGAAAATATTAACATTTATTTATACTAACCCTAATACCCTGATACCCCTTTTTAAATTCCATACATTATTATTTCTTTTTTTTTTTTTCCTAAAATAAATAAACAAAACATAGTATATATATATTTAATATACATATATTCATTTTATATTTTTAGTGTCATCAACTTTTTTTATATTTTTTATATAGATGAAAATATGAAACAGTTTTGTATACGTGGTCATCACCTTTATCATCGGATTTTATTTATAAAAAAAATTACATCACTCGTTGCCATCACTATCATTCATTTACTATCGTCATTACATATTCTATTTTTTAGAAATAATATAAACACCTACTGATTTGATTGTTCCATTAGTGATGTTTCTATCTTCTTGGACCATAAATTCTTTTAATATAGATCGCCCAATTTCAGTATCTTCTAATCTAAAAAATAAATAGATAAACAAACAAACAAATTAAAGTTAATAAAGATTATATATTAAATATATCATATGAATATATAGAATTACTATGATTATTATTATTATTTTCATTAGGAACTTGTGTCACAACTGTTTCAAAATAATATGGATCTTTTACCCAAATAAGACTGGCCAATAATGCAAAAAAGGCATGTTAACTAAAACTTGATTTTGATGTTGGTCAAATATAGAAACTACTTTTCCTATGACGTCTTGGGGTTGATGACATCTACGGTGCTGAATAAAAGTTTCCCACCTTTTGAGTGCATCTATATTTTCATTCAATAAGTTTTGATAACGTTCTTTTAATTGTTGGCTATGTAACCGTCCAGTTGCTTTTAAAAGGTCTATTCTATCAAAAAACCAATAAATCGAATTTGCATCTAAATTTTCAGGTTGAAGTTCTTCTGCTATAAAAATTCCATCCTTCAAAAGTAGATCATAAGCTTTTTTTATAGTCTTTATAAGAAAATAGGTATATATGTAATAAATAATAAGTAATAACAAACGAACAATTAGTATACCTTCATCCATAATATCTATTGATCAATTTTTATTATTTATCAATTCCATCCCTTGGCCATTTCTCTTTAATTTCTTATCCTATTACATACATACACTCTATATCTCTATACCTTTTCCAAATCATCACAATGATGTAAAGACTTTGTAAATATGATAATATCAAGCTTCGCTTCTTTATTTTCTTGTTGCCAATCCTGAAAATTTTTTTGTTGAAAAGATATATCAGTTGACGACATTTTTGCTTGCTTGATGGTATCTTCCATAGGATCGATAGCTGTTATACTTATTTTATCTTTAAAATGAGCTTTAAGTAAAATAGCAAATTCACCAGTACTAAAAAATTAATAAAACATGAAGAGAAAAAGTAATATACTTGTATTAATTAGAATAATAATAATAATAACAATAATATACGAATATTGTTTATATATAATTCTTTCTTTTTCTTTTTTTTACCCGCAACCAACTTCTAAAACACGAAAAACTTTATCTTTTTGTGTAAATGAAGGATGTGAAGATATAGCATTCTAAGATAAATTATACATAATAAAAAACGCGCATTTACTTTTTCAACGTGAATCTATCTCTGATTGATATACATATAAACACCTCCTCCTTACTTACTGTTGTAAAAGATAAAAAAGGTTTAAATTGTATATATTTAATACCGTCCATATTATTATAATTATTATTATTAATAAGTGTTTTTTTAAAAAAATGAAAAGATACAGGAAAAGAAGGGAAGAAATCTGAATTTAAAAAAAAAAATATATTTATTTCTTTTAGCATACAAAAAAACTAAACTATTTAATATTCCATATAAACGGATGGCAGTAATTAATATAATAGCTGCAGTTATTTTTCAACGGTAATGTTAAATCCGGCGGCTTTAATAGTACCATTAGCTATAGCACGTTCTTCTTGAGTAAGGAATTGATTAAGAATTTTTTTTCCGGCTTCACTGTCTTCCAAGCTAGAGTTTCATTTTTCCAGATCAAAATCAAAATAAAACAAGCTATTTTAGTATATACATATAAACAATATTATTAGTGTTATTTTATTATTATTACCCAAATGGAATCAAAATATAGTATATAAAGGGAGTATTATTGGTGAACTTGACTTTTTCAGCGCCAAAAATGGATTTAAAAGCATTAATAACTGCATCTGGTTTATGAATATGTGGGTGATTTCTAAAGTCACTAAATCTTTCGAAAGGATCTATTGTTTCATCAAGTATCTTAGCTCGAAAGTTATTAGCATCATGGCCATGACCATGACCATGTTCTTGATTATGATTATGATTGTGATTTTCGTGGCTATGGTGGTGGTGTTGATGGCCGTGTTGATGATCATGACTATGGTTATGATTAGGTTTTTCTTGAGAACCTAAACGACCGGAGGCTTTGATAAGATCCAATCTTTCCATGAACCAATAAATAGTAGCTTTATCCAAATTATGCAAATCCATTTCATCAGCAAAAAGTAAACCATTGGCATTAAGTGAATCATAAGCAGCTTGAATAGACTAATAAAAGTATAAATAAAAGTTTACTAAACATCATTCATTTATTCAAAAAAAAATATTACCTTTTCCAAGTCGTCACAATGATGCAATGATTTTGTAAAAAGAACAAGATCGAATTTAGCTTCATCCTTATGTTCTGAATACCAATCAACAATTCCATTTTGATAAAAAGAAACTTCAGTTGTTTTAGTTTTAGCTTCCTTGATATCTTTTTCAGATGGATCAATTCCAACCAAATCAATTTTTTCTTTATAATGATTTTTAAGAAGAGTAGCAAAATCACCAGGTCTAAAAAATATTAGATAAGTAGATTATATTAATTAAGATATATGATGTTTTTTACTAAAAAAAAAAAAAAAAAAAAAAAAAAAATGATTAACTTACCCACATCCAATATCTAAAACACGAACAACTCTATCATTGTCAGCAGAAAAAAATTTTGAATCAATGATTTCCTATATTTGTAAATAAATTAATTTTTAGTTTTTTTTAAACCTAAAATAAAAAAATACTGTTTAGAAAAGAATGAAAAAAACGGCTTACGATAATAGAAGCTAAAAACTTTTTATGTTGAATAAATTTAATACTGTCCATAATTATTGTTTTTTAATAAAAATAAAATAAAAATAAAATAAAAAATAAAACAATATTGAATAGAAAAAGAAAAGAACAAGTATAAATTTCGTCCCATATTTATAAAAAAAAATAATAATCTGGGTTTCAATAAATTAATATAGTTTTACCGAAATCTGGTCAAGCAATGCATGAAAACTAAAATCACGGATAAATTATGTTAAATTTTTGAAAATTTCCGAGAAGTTTTAGCTGTAAAAATGAAGTATGATTGGTTAATTTTTAACATTAGCTATCACTACCATAAATCCGCAGCTCTATCACGATTTAATGTCTTGTTGATCTGATGTTTTAATTTCATTACTTAATACTTTCCCAGAATATTCAAATAAGAAAATGTAAATTTTTTAATATCTTTATTATTTTAGTATATAGGTTTATATATATATATATATATAATGAATTCACTTTTTATAAATCACCAAATTTATCCTTTTAGAAATTTTTTTAATTAATATTATAATACACAACCATATTTAAACATACGCATACATATATATATGTATAGATATACTTTATTCGTATATATCCATACATGTATTTTCTTATTTCTAACTTTATTTGCTTAAATGGAAAGGTATATTTTCTTTTTTTAAAACATGATCCCTAGGACCAAAAATAAATAAAAAAAAAAGCGGAGTTGGATGTTCATTTTTGTTTTTAAATACTTTTCTTTCCTCTATTTTTTTAATATGCTTTTAGAATAAAATAAACCAATAAAATGATATATGATCACATAATTATATTTACACATCATATCTAAAGTATAAAATATGAAAGTCACTTGCGCAAAATTAGTTTTTTTTATTTGATTTAGTATTATTATTATTGTTTACGTTGGTTGGCTTAATGCTATTAGTGTAACTATTATTTTTGACTTTTATTTATTTTTTTTATTTTTTTTATTTTTGATAATCTTGGATTCATCTTCTTTATTAGTATGAATAAAGGCTAAATGTCAACTATAGTTATTTTAATTCAACTAAAATAGCAAGTGCATTCATAATATGAACTAAAATGATCATTAGAATGGATAATGGTTCGTTTTTGAAATAGTAGCCACTATTCATTCGCTTAAAAAGTATATTAACAATAAATAATATACAATAATATTTATAACTATAATGAAGAAAGATCTAACTCTGTATTTTCTTATTACTATTATTTTTATTAATAATATAATATTTTTATTTGGCTGGTATAATAAAGTAACTTGATACTTTTTTTTAAAAAAAAAGATTTTCACGGTGTACGAAAATCCTTTTTAAGTCCTGGGCACGCTAAAAATAATACTGCAACCTTTGGTATACTATTTATATTTTTTTTGCGATCTGACAAGAGAAAACGTGTGGTCTGATAATGTCGCTGGATTGGCTATTATTTCTTTTTATTTATGGATGCTACGTAGAAGAATCATTATCTTTTTATTTATGGCTACTGCGTAGAAGAATCCTTGTCTTTTTATTTTATGAAAAGGTAAGTCATTATGTGGCACGATCGATAATTTGTGGCGAAGATTTTTACCTATTTTGAATAAGGTTGAATATGTTTAAACTTCTTTTTATTAATATTTTTTTTTCCTTTCTTTTTCCTTTTTTTTTTTTTTTTTTTTAAAAAAAAGCAAGGATTATTTTTAGTGGTCAAACCATATACTGATGACGATAAATAAGCTGTGGATAAAACAATATATTACAATTCTACTGGTTTTTTTACAACCATTTTATCCAGTGAATGCAGCCCCTATCAATGATACAGCAGATATATTAGGGATTGACGCTAAAAACTGGGATATATTATCAGTAATAACAACTGTGATTTTTTCTTACTTTGCACATGCTTTTGCTATTCGACCAGAACGTACCAAACGGTTATCGCCAACTATTTTATCCTTTGTTGCAGCTTTTGCATGGCCAATGAATGGGGTGTACGATGCATATACTGCAATTTATAAATACTTTAATCAGGATTATATACTTTATGAATGTCCTATTGAATTCCCTATTAAATATTTTAGAGCAAGTCTTTACGAAGATAACGGTATTTATTTAAAAGAAGAATTAACCAAATTGGATAAGCAATCAAGAAAGTCAGTCAAACACTCTATCTTAAATGGGAATATCTTTCTGGGGTATGATGATATTTTATCCACACATCGAGATAAATATGCCATTAAAACTAAAGATATGTCGATTGGCGGCCCTGGATCAAGAAAAAAATATCAAGCATCTTTACATCCAGCATCTATTCGCTTTTTACCTAAACCCATGATAAATCAAATCATCAACGAAGCAAAAGGCATAGAAAGTAAATCATTAGGATCTTTATTTGTAACATCGCTTCAATTAAGTTATTCATCATATAAAATATTTGTTGCACCCGGTAATAGTTGGGGGAAACTTATATTAGGGATTTATATGATCATGACTATCTTACAGACACTATCACGACTTTTATTACCAACTCAGTTAATTGTTTTTAGTATCAGCGTCACAGAGGAAGTAGAAGAAACGTTTTGCAAGATACCATCGATGATCACAATGGAAACTAAAAACTTGGTTAGTTTTTCGGCTTTAGGGACAGATGTCAATTTTTTTACTGATCAAAATGATGATCAATTATGTATCCAAAGCTTTAATTCTTCAAAGAAAGGGTTTGATCCATTATTAAGCCATCAATCTAAAAATGGTATTGATTCTTTGGTGGGACCAATTCAAAGACTAACGTGGAAAGATAAATGTCATCGGTATATAGTTTTATTTATTGTCGTGATTGTCCCATTATTATTAGGTATTATTGCAGATTATCGTCAAAATTCTATTGAGCAATGGCTCGTGTTGTCTTGGATTGTTTCTTCTTATCCTTTCTTGTGGCTAGCCGCTCGTTTTTATACCCCTTTTATGTTTGTACCTAACATTACCTATTATTGCTGTCTTCCTAATTTGGATACTGAATATTTTGTTTATGTCCAATTGATGAATTTAGTTGGGCTAGGACTAGTGATTAGTGCAACTATAATTAGTTATTTAGATGAACATTAGATATATATCTCTATATATCTTTATATATATATATATATATTATTATTATTATTATTATTATTATTATTATTATTATTATTATTATTATTATTATTATTATTACTATTATTATTATAATTATTATAATTATTATTATTGTTATTGTTTTTATTATCTTTTGTAAATTTTAAAAAAAAATAATGTAAATAAATTTTAAAGCCAGCCTATTTTATGCGAATATAATTTTTTTCTGGCTATTTTTTGTGCGTTTTCCTTTATCCTCCAAAATATTATTTTTTAAAAAAAATAAAATAAAAAGTTCTTTATTTTTTAAAAAATAAAATATTATACACTATTTTTAATTTTTAATAATATGGCTGAAGAAGTGGTAAATCAAGTCATTCTTGATTTACCAGATCAAGAAGTGCAAGTTAATCAAATCAATCCACTTTACCAATTCTTAGAGAAAATAGGCAAAGGTGGTTATGGAGTTGTATTTAAGGCACGCGAAACAAGAACAAGAAATATAGTAGCTGTTAAAACATTCATGGAACGATCAAGTGGGATTCCAAACACAACCATTCGTGAAATCGCCATTTTAAAAGAACTTCAACATCCTAATGTTATAAAGTAACTTAATATATATACTAAAATATATGTAGAAGTAGATTTAACAAAAAAATAAAATAAAAAATAAATAAAAGTTGAAGGGCAATGACTGTATATTGCCATATTTAAAATGAATAAGAGCTAGTAAAAATGTTAAAAAATTATTTAGAATGATAGATATTGTTGTGCAACTGTCAAAAATGTATCTAATACTTGAATACTATGATATGGTAAAAAAATATAAAATATAATAAGGATATATACATTCATCTGAAAATGAATATATATATTGGTCTGATGATTGATGAAATATATCTTATATACACATATATCTATATTTAGAATTTAAAAGAGTATATAAAAAGTACTCAAAGGGAAGGAATGACAGATAATCACATCAAGGTAAAAAAAAAAAAAAAAAAAAAAAGAAATGATGATGAAAATGATAATACATTAAACATTCGATTCTTTTCCTTTATATTATATATAATAGAGTTTTTTGCATCAAATAGTTAGTGGACTTCATTATTGTCATTCTCATGGGATCATTCATCGTGATTTAAAACCCCATAACGTACTTATCAATCATACAGGAAGAGTATGTATTGCTGACTTTGGACTTTCAAGGACCTTTGATATTCGATCATTTCCTTTTACACCAAGAAATACAACTTTAACATATCGTGCACCTGAAATGCTTTTATCTGTAAAAGGTTATTCTCTACCAGTTGATATTTGGAGTATTGGATGTATTTTTATTGAATGTATGACACTTCAAGCGCTTTTTAGATGTAAGTTGTCAGTAGTTGAAAATATATATATATATATATATATATATCAATCTTTGTTAATTATTATTATTATTATTATACAACTTTTATTTTCATTCCTATATCCTTTTTAGGCGATACTGAAGTTAGTCAAATTATATCAATCTTCAAGTAAGTAACGAGTATTTATTATTATTTTAAAAAATAAATAAAGTAAAGAAAAAAAATAGGTTAAACAATAATGTTCACATACTTACTATTTATAGGATATTTGGTAAGCCTACTGAATCAGTCTGGCAAGGTGTAGAAAGCTTAGACTATTTTGATAATTCGTACCCAGGTTGACAATATTTATATAAAATAAAAATAAAAATAAAAATACACAAGCGTTAACATAAAGGTATAAAAGGGCATAAACACTTACTATATAACTTTATATGTATCTATTAATAAAGATTGGAAACCTATTGATTTAAAAAAATTTGTTTTTGAACTAAGTGGGTATATAATGAATGAGCTCGCATTAGATTTATTAAAGGTAAATTATTTTTTTTTATATATTTAACTAATCGATAAATTTTAATATAAATTTTATACAATATGACTCATCTTATCATTATTATTTATATAGCAAATGTTTATCTATGATCCTAGAAAACGTATTACTGCGAAAAATGTAAGTGTTTTCGCTCTGTACCAAATATAGAAAAAGTGTGTATAAATATTTTACCATTATTATTGAAAACCCTTTTATATATATTTTATATATATTTTGAAAATGATATTAGATATTAAAACATCAATATTTTTATGATGATCCAAGTATTTTAGCATAATATATATGCCGAAAAAGAGAAATAGTCAACTAACGTCGAGTATCTATAAACTTATTTTTTTTTTTTTTACTAGCTTTACACATACATTTTTTATACATAAAATAAATAAATAAAAACTCCGTTATTGCCTTTTTTGGATTGCGCTCTACTAATTTTTTATCTGTCATCACTGATTTTAATTTTTTTTTTCCTTCTCTTTTGATTTTAGTATCGAAATTAGTATGTAAGTTTTTTTTATTATGCTACTAAATGGATATACATATATACAAATCAATAGACAGTGATATATATACATGATACGATGGATAAATTAAATGGATGGATATGGATATTGGATTAAATTGAAAAAAATGGATGGATGGATGGATAATTTGTATATATATGGAAAGATTAAAAATTATTCAACTCCTTTTTTATTCATTTATTCACTCTTATTTTTTTTTTTTAAAAAAATTACATATAATCTATCAAATAGCAAATGGCTGACTCTGCAACGGCCGATAGTAAGTTGATCAATTCCTTTTATATACACTAAGAAAAAGAAGAATACCAACATATACATCCTTATACACACATAGACACCCTAAAAACTGTATCTTTATGATAAATATATTAATATGTACTATTTTTTTTCTTCAACTTGTATATTAATAGGAAAAGGTGGTTTTGGACGTGGACGTGGACGTGGCGGTAGAGGTGGCCGTGGACGTGGTCGTCGTCAAGAAGAAAAGAACGAATGGTAAGTTGAATTACAAAAAAAAAGAAGGATAAAATAGGAACAGGTCGAGTTTAAAGAAAATGGAGATAATGATAGTGATATAGATAAATGGAATTGAATATTGATTATTTTCTTTATATATATAATTAAATATAAAATAGGGTACCTGTAACCAAACTTGGTCGTCTCGTCAAGGCTGGTAAAATCAAGTCCATTGAAGAAATTTATTTATTCTCTTTACCTATTAAAGAATATCAAATTGTTGATTACTTCTTACCTAAACTCCAAGATCAAGTTATGAAGATCATGCCTGTTCAAAAACAAACCCGTGCTGGTCAACGTACTCGTTTCAAGGCCTTTGTTGTTATTGGTGATGGTGACGGTCATGTCGGTCTTGGTGTTAAATGTTCCAAGGAAGTTGCTACCTCCATTCGTGGTGCTATTATTTTAGCCAAATTATCCATTATTCCTGTTCGTAGAGGTTTCTGGGGTTCTTCCCTTGGTGAACCTCATACTGTCCCTTGTAAGGTCACTGGTAAGTGTGGTTCTTCCGTTTGTCGTTTGATCCCCGCTCCCCGTGGTACTGGTATTGTCGGTGCTCCCGTCCCTAAGAAAGTTCTTCAATTAGCTGGTATTACCGATTGTTATACCTCTTCTCGTGGTTCTACCCGTACTCTTGGTAACTTTGTTAAGGCTACCTTTGCTGCCATTGGTAACACTTACGGTTTCTTGACTCCTGATCTCTGGACTGAAACTGAATTTACCAAGGCTCCTTATCAAGAATTCACTGACTTCCTCTCTCAAAAACAACGCAAATAATTTTTTTATTTTATGAAATAAATAAAATCTTAAAATGCTGTTATTTTTTTTTATATAAAAAAATTAATATTAATTTTTTTTTTCCTGTTTAATTCTTTTTGATGATAATGATATTCATAATCATGATGCAAAATAGTGTCATATGATTGGGAATAATGTTTTATATCTATACAAACAATGTGTAAAAAAAAAAAAGAGAAAAATTTCATATTTTTTAACTAGTAGAAACTTTCCATGTTTATAATAGTCGGACCATTCATGCAAAACTTAGTTTCTGAACTTTAATTTATTTATCATATCATCTTGTAAAAAATAAATAATGTCAAAAAAAAAAAGTATATTTATTTTATTTCATACTCAATTATTTTTTCTCTCTTTTTCTCTCCTCTAATTTTTTTTATTTTTTTATTTTATTTTTAAGAGTAAAAAATAATTTAAAAATTTTCTTATCCTTACTTTTTCATTATTTCTTCTTTTTCTTTTTCTTATTATTACTATTATTATTTTTATTTTTTATGAATTTATAAATTTAGGTATATTATTATGGTCAATCCACAATTATTAGATATATCACCCGAGGAGCATGTAACTTTAAAAAAAGGTAAATAAATAAACAAAAAAAAAAAGGATGATAGGGTGAAGAAAAAAAAGAGTAATTATTATTGGGAAATCTACCAATAAAAAATAAAAAATCCTAAAAATTTTTTTTTAAATTTTGCGGAAATAAACTTTTTCCTTTTCTATATTTTATTACTTTATTATCATCTAGCCTTCAAACTATATGATAAAGATGGTGATGGGAAAATCAATATTGAAGAATTCATCCATATTGTCATGAAACTTGAAAAAAGTATGAATAAAGAAAAAGCAACCCAATTAGCACACTCCACAGATAAAAATCAAGATCAATGTATAGACTTTGATGAATTTGTATCGGCCATGATCGAATTATTACCTTTTTCTTCCAATACACCTCCATCTACACCTTCTCCACCTTCTTCGCTTTATTCAAAAGAACAACCAAAAAAAGAAAAAAAGGAGGAAAAAAAAGAGTTGAGTACATTTGGCTATTCATTAAGGAAATGGAATACACATCCTCCTATATTATATGGTGATGATCATTCTGATGATGAAGGGGAATATCATAAAGATGATGAAGATGATTTAATACAGCTTTTTAATGCTTTTGATCGAAATAATGATGGGTTTATAAGTATATCAGAGTTGGATCAAGTCATGAGGAAATTTGGTGAAAAATTATCTGAAAGGGAATTACAAGATATGATGAAGGAAGCTGATTCAAATCGTGATGGATTTATTGACTTTGAAGAATTTAAAAGAGTTTTAAAATAATCATAACAATGATAGTACAAATATTCATATCCTTTATCTATTTATCTTAACATGTATTAAAAAAAAGAGCAGCTCTATATTTTATATAAATATACTATGTTCATACTATTTTTTAGCTGTATAATTTTATTTTAAAAGTCTGGTTTTTATTTTAAAAGTCTTGTTTTTATTTTATTTTTTACCCTATCTACCTTCGTCTATCTTTAAATAATAAATATAATACTACAAATAAAATAAAATCATAATAATGACAATGACAATAGTAAAAGTATTAATAATACTAACAAAATATTTCCATTTTTTTTTTTTTTTTATAAAAAAAAAAGTTACACCATTGGGTATAAAGTAGAAAAGAAAAAGTAAAGAGAGAGAGAAAAAAAAAAAGACTATTTTCAAGTTTTTTTTAAAAAATACGCTGGGCTGATTTTAAAAATAATAGTAATAATTGACCGCCGATTTTGGTACTACAAAGGGGCGGAACCCGTATAAATTTTTTGTACCTTTTTTTTTTTTTCATTCTCTCTTTCTCTCTCTTTCTCTTCCCTTAAAAATAAAATTATATATATATATTAGAATAAAATATTAAAAACTCCCCTTTTCTTTCTTCCTTTTTTATCCTTTAACTTTTTATACTATATATATATATATATATACACACACACACATTTATATTATTGCCATTTATTCATATTTTTTTTTATATTTATGACCACTTACACGCATTCTTCATATGATATATTTGTATATAAAGTATTATTGCCTAACTTAAGGACGATCTTATTAGGATTAGCTTGTGTTGCTATAGGCTGTGGTAGTTTTTTAGAAACAAATAAAATAACAAACGATTGTACCTTTCATAACGCCATGTCATTGTTTGAAGTTTCGATATATCAAAATATATCTGATCGATATGCAATCACTCCCACTTCCGTTACATTTGGCCTTTGGAGACAGTGTTATTATTTTGCTCAAAACTGTACTTGTACGCCTGTTACTTTAAATTATCAACTAGGTACATAAAAAATAATATAAAAAAAGATTTATAAATAAATACATATTTTAATACATATGTATATATATATATATAGATACTTTTTTAATATATCATATATTTATACTATTATTAATATGTGCCTATATTTTTATATATTTATTTTATATAGATGCACAACAAACAATATTTGCAGCCACTAACAATCAAACTATGCCAACTCTAAATCCGACCACTCGATTCTCCTATATAAAAATTATCCCCTTAATCATGGCAATCAGTCTTACTGTCATAGCATTTTCATTCAGTCTTTTTACTAATTATACAATTGTGCAAATCAAACGTACCATTGTCCATATTGGGTTTATCCTTTCAGCAATAGTGGCTCTTTCCATTCCTTATGGGTGGACCATCCAGACTTATAAAACTGCCATTGTGAATGCTTGTCAAGCTGTGGATGCTCAGCCTGTTCATTGTGAAAATATGACAGCTCGATTAGAAATCATTATTCTTGGTGTGGCTTTAGGTTTATTAATATTAAGTATATTTTTAATTTGCTGTGGAATTCATAAATTGGAGGATTCAAGTAATAACATTCAAGAGATTTATATTGATGAAAAAACAAACTCACCATCAACATCATCACCATCATCAAATAACAATAATAACAATAAAAATAAAAGGCATTCTATCATGTATAATGTACAAAAAATATCTGGCTTTAAATCTTCCTCAGCTTCGCAAACATCAGACTACTCTTCATCAAGTAAAATACCTTACACTACAGCCACAGATGAAGCCTTAGATGCTTGGAATGATGTTGCTATGTTGGATAATCACCAGGAAATGTTAAACACGATGCCATTACGCCCTCCCCCAGCTACTACATATGGTCGCCGATCTCACGAACTTTATCAGGAATCTCATATGAATTATCCAAACATTTATGGGGATACTAATAATAATAATAAAAATAATAATAATAGTGATGATCAACATCTTCATTCTTATGTATATAGTAATAATAATAATAAGAAAAGCATCAGCAACAACCATAATAAACATCTCTTATCATCAAATACTCTTGGAAACACGTTTAATAACACTTCCTCCTCTTCAACATCATCCAATATAAATAACGACAAACATAATAACAATCAACAACAACCTTATAATTCTAATAATAATAGTAGTTATGATTTATTACCTCCAACATTACCATTTGTAGATAGTTCACAAAGGCGCAGGCGCAACTCTTCTCAACAACACTCACCAACTTCTTCCTCTTCACCTCAATTACCCAGACCAGCTAGTCATGCCTCTAATAATACGTTCGGTGCAAACGATATATTACTTTCAAGTGATTTACCTTCTTCCACTTTATCATTTCAAAATCAAATGGATTATCATCACCACCATGGGGATGGATCTATTCGAACTACTACACCTACTTCAATGACTTATCGATCAGAAAGAGCAGCATCCCACGGATCAATTTGTTTTACTCCAACCTATAGTAGTAACAGCAATAGTAATAGTAGTAATCCAAGAAATTCATCTGGGTTTTCTTATAGTAGAAATAATAGTCAACCTCATCTTTATCAACAAGATTATCAACAACATCAAATGGACTATAAAAGAAAAAATAGTACTGGGTCAATGATGATGGCAGGAAATAAATCATCATCATCCTCTTCACCTCACTCTTCTTCTACCACTTCACCTTCACCCTCTCATCATCAACAGCAACACAAGTATTCCCACGTACCAACACTTCAATCGCCACCAACTTCATCTTCTAGACATCCATTAAGTAATAAAGTAATTAACGATGAGCGGATCGGGGCTTATTTCCAACAACAATAAACCATATTAAAAAAAAATCTATTTATATCTATTGATATTTAATTATTTATTTATATTTATTTTTTAAAATATATATATGCTCATATCAAATAAAGATACCCCAATTATATTGAAAATGATAATAATAAAACTATTTTTTAATAAAGTAGTATAAATATTTATATTCTTTTTGTGATAATGAACTTATATATTGTTCTTCTTGCTTTAAGAATTTGGGGTAATTTGTCAAACATTAATCTCATTAAACCAATATAAGTAAAAACTCAGTTTCCCGCTAAAAAACATCATTTATAAAAGGAAACAATGGATATTTATAGTTGGTTTTTTTTTTTTTTCCTCGTTTTCATATGGTTATAGAATACAAAATATATTATCAAACATTATTTTTCTGGATTAAAAAAAAAAAAAAGAGGCAGAGTGATAATCTTTTACTATATATGAGAAAAAAAAAGAGTATCATAGCGTAAACTTTAAAAATTAATTTTTAATATAAAAATGGGTCTACCTACGAAAATATTTTAGGTTTAAATATATACGTTTTTCTTTTCTCAGATATATGAAACTTATAAACTAAATTCTCGTATATTATGAGCTGATAATATGTTGAAAAAAATTAATTTAACTTCATTTGTATATCCTCTAAACTAGATGAGAGAGAAAAAAGATATATTTTTTAAATATAGAATGCTGATTTTTAAATATAAAAACTAGGTTATACCTTTGTCTTGATGGTACATAGTATGGTATAGCAAAGAAAAAAAAAAAGGAAGAATACATATTTTGTAGTTTTATTCCAAAATATGGGAGACAATATAAAGTGTTATGAAATGACATTACTTATTTTAAGGCTTCTAATGGATAATAACATTTTTTTAATGAATAAGAGTTTTTTTTAAAAAAAATTGTGCCCTCTTCTGAATTAATTAAAATATAATATATTTCGTTATATATTTATATTGGCTGATTTGATTGTTGTAAGGTTTCATCTTTAATATAAAAGTCAGAACAGTCATATTTAGTTGCAAGAGGCTAATATTTATTGTTTATTATATTAATTGTAGTCCATTGATCCTCCTACTAGGATGGTGGTGATGGTATTTTTCATGTCATTAAAAATAAGCACCTTGATTTTTACAATTGGTGTATAAACTGTGCTATTGATAAGGGAAGAGATTGTCCAAACTCAATAATAAATCATTTACTATAATTAAATGCAAAAATAACTATATTATAATTTGATATGGTTTATTAAATGTTTTTGAATTGTTAGATCATTAAATATTATTTCGTTTTAAAACATTGCAGATTTTCAGATGTACGCAAATTACTACTTATTTTTGAATCCTGTTGGAGTAGTATCTATTAGCCGATTTTATAAAAAAAAACATCCATGATTATTTAATAGTATATGATTGTCTTTGTTAGAGTGCTATTAGAATTTCGCTTTTTGCTTTCGGCTTCACGGTTCATTAGTTTTGGTACAGCTGATTTAACTTGGAGAGAATCGAAAAAATTTGTATTATCAGATTCTGTATGTGTCATCATTCAATAATTTATAAAGAAAAAAAAAAAAAAAAATACTAGAATTCATTATTTTTTTCATTGTAACCTTAGTCATACAATTGCATTTTAATCATGGGCATTTAATCATAATCATTTATTAATTATTTAATTTATCGATTATAGCCTTTGGTAAAATGATAGTTCATTGCTTCATCAAAGCTTATTTAAATAATTTTCTTCATCTTTTTTCATACCATCACATTTTCTACTAGGATATCAAAACAATATACAAAAGTATATGCACTGAAGCAAAATAATATTGAAGTTTCCATTGTAGTACGAATTAAAACTGTAGTATTTTTTAACGATTATATTCATAACAAGAATAGTAAAATGATGGGAATAATATTCATATACATCAAACTTACCTGACAGTTATCGGAGTGAATTTTATGTAATTGTATTATCCAAGTTATACTAAGAGAATTTTTTTCTTTTTTTTAATGTTCTAACTTTTGTCTGGTTTGTTGGCACCTTTTTCCTGTCCAAATATAAATTGAGAATTTAAAAAGAGTGGAACGAACAATGCCTTAATTTCAACGAGCTATTCTATAATTAATTTTTTTTTTTTTTAAAAAAAAAAAAAAGGACTTTTGTTTCCATAAAAATAACACATTCGTCTTTATATAAAAATACGATTTTTATTTGACTTAAAATATTAAAAATAAATTAAACTCTTTACAGTTTTTATTTAAACCCAGTCCAACACCCATTATTTTTTTTCAATGCAAGAAAAAAATAAAATTTAAGTGGCTTACAAAAAATTTTGGTTAGATTTTTTTCTCTCTTTTTTATTTTTTATTTTTTTATTTTTTATAAAACCTTATAGAATATTAACAAAGATGGGTTCCTCAGACGATAGTGATGTTGGATCAGTTCATGAAGATCAAAGCGATATTGTTATGGAAGATAATAACGTAGAAGATGAAGAAGAATATAATCAACAATCAGATGAAAATATGGAAGAACAAGAACAAGAAGAAGAAGAAGAATACGTGGACAGTAATAAAGTTGAAATTGTAAGTAGATAAGCGGTAATAGTAAAGTGTTTTTATTTCAATTCCTTAAATAATTATATAATAATAAAAATAATAAGATAATATATAAAATAAAGAACTAAATAATTTATTTTATTATAATATAAATAGGTTAGTAGTGCACAAAACGATCCCACTTCCATGACTTTTTGTTTTAGAGATGAAGATCATACTGTTGGTAACTCACTACGACATATGATTAATAAAAAGTAAGTTGTTATATAAGTTATTGAAGGTGTTATAGTGAATGGATAAAAGTATATAGTATATGAAAAAGTAATAAATATATTAATACATATTTATATTTATGTATAAAATATTTTATTTTTATATAGTCCCCAAGTAGATTTTTGTGGTTATTCTATTCCTCATCCAACAGAACCTAAAATGCATGTTCGTATTCAAACTAGTGGTAAGTTACCATCATAATCATATATATATATTATAAAAAAAGATTGTATATAAAAACAAAAAGTAATTAATGATATATAAATACAAATAATTCTTTTTTATTTAGAAAAAACAACAGCAGTGGATGCAGTTTTAAAAGGATTGAATGATTTATCAGAATTATGCACTCACATTCGTGATACATATGAAGCAGAATTGGCCAAAAAGAAATATACAGTTTTTAAAGAAATAGCATAACTTTTTTAAAAAAATACCTTCATATATTTTCCATTTCCATTTTTATATTTTATATTCGTTAGTTCCCCTATCTTATCCCTAATCATTTTTATATACATTTATTTTTTTTTCTCGAAATCCATTTCATTTGCTATTTTTATTCTTTCCCATTATCATTACACTTTCTCAATTTATAAATATAATTTATTGTACATTGATATATATACATATATATATATTTTAAAAAAAGAAAAATAATTTAAAATATCTTTTCAAGTATAAGTCATCTTACAGCTACTCTCAATATATATATATATATATATATATATTGTTTTTAGTATAATGATTATTGTGTATATCTGAGATATTAATAACCATGGAACAAAGTGTTAAACAAATTTGATTAAAGTTGTCATTTAATATACCTATTATTTAATAACATACACACTTAGTAAAAACATTTACGTATAGAACTTGAGCTTGTGTATATTTTTAAATATAAATCTAGATTTAATATGACAATTAACAAAATAAAATTAAAATTAAAATAATGCTAAATATATATATATGTTTATGTTGTCTGATTTTTAAAGAATAAGGTCCAAGCAAAATAATTATTTATCTCCATGGATAATTAATCGTTTCACCTAAATTATTAATATATTATTAATATTATGTTAAGATATGTGGAAAAGATGTTTTCCTAATCGATATCATGTTGACTATGTGAACTGTTATTAGTATATAAAAAATATGGATGGGAACAGTATAATTCCAAATATGGAAGTTTAAAATCTATTTTAATGATATTATTATGCGGTAGGTGTATTTAAAAGATGATTTTTTATACTCTTAAAAAATATATATTCATAAATTATATTAATAAACAATTAGAGTTATATCCTATTTCATTTTTTAGAAATCTAGTAATAAAAATGGAAAAATCTTGAACGTTACTTCATTCATTAGGGGCTCTGAAATTTTTTTCGTTTTGCAAGAAATATATATTTTTCAACTTGTAGATGTAAATAAAGACCATTATTATTATTATTATTGTTATTATTAGTACTGTGAAGTTATAGAATATGATTTACTTGGTTCTATTTTTTTTGTTAATAAAATATTTATTAAAAAAAAAAAAAATACATCAGGATAGTACGATATTAAACACAATAATCACCCATAAAAAAAAGGAAAAGAATTAATAAAAAAAATATTATAACACAAATTATATGATAAAAATAATAGTAATGATTATATTTAGGCCATTCTCAAAATACCAGCAGACATTAATTTACGGATATTAGCAGCGATTTGAGGATTCTTCAAATGTTCTTGAGCGGCTTTAGGATCAGCTTGCATTTGTTGAAGAATTTGTTGCATGACAGGGTCAGAAAGGATACGTTGAATTTCAGGATCTTGAGCAGCTCTTTTCAAGATTTCTTCTTGAGATTCTTCAGCACTAGATCCACCAGTGAAAGGATTCATAGCTGCATAAGCTTTGTTAAGTTGTTGTTGAATTTCTCTAGAAGATTTATTGTCTTTATCATGTAATTGAGCTTCTTTAAGTGTATCAATGGACTCTTGGTATTCCTTCTTGGCAAATTGAACGGCAGCTTTACGAATATAACCACGAACTATAATTTAAAAATAGAAAATATGAAAAAAAATACAGAATTTCGTTTAGTATTATTGTTACTATTAAAATTCCTTTTTTTTTATTGATATATGATAATGCATTTGAGTTTCTATTAATAATTTTACCGAATTCAGGATCTAATTCAATACACTTATTGGCATCTTTTTCAGCTTCATGAATAGCCATTAATTTCAAGTAACAAACAGCACGATTGGAATAAGGTCGAACATCCTTTTCATTTCTTTTAATAGCTTCAGTATATTGTTCAATAGCTTCAGGCCATTTACTTTCCTTAAATAATGCATTACCAGCATCACGAGCCTTGTCAGCTAATTCTGGGTTATAGTAAGCAGCTTTTTCTTGTTCCTTTTTTAATTTTTCAGTATCACGTAATTTTTGAAGTGTATCGGGTGTACGATGTTCTGTTAAAGATTTACCATAGTATTTGATAGCAGCATCTAAGTCTTCTTTTTTAACATAAGCATTACCAATACGTTGAAGAGCTCTATTGTTGATGAATCATTATAATATTAATAAATATAATTCGATATATTATTAAACTACTCTTATTATTATTATTATATATATATGTAACATATATTCTATTTTGTTTATTTGTTACCTGGCAATAAGTTTATAATCAGCTCTAAGTTCACGGCCTTTTTCAACGGCTTCTTCACATACAGTAATACATTCATCGTATTTTTCTTGTTCAAATAATACAGCTATTTAATAGTAACAATAAAAAATATTGTATTGTGTTATTATTATGTATTTAAGTATCTGTGTTAAAAATATAACGTGATATTTACATTAATGTTTTTTTTATCTCTTTACCTGCTTTGTTGGTTAAAAAGGTAACGTTAGAATTGTCTAACTCCCAAGCTTTATTATAATGGGTTAAAGCTTCTTCAAATTGACGTTGTTTATAAGCCTTATTTCCAAGTTCTTTTTCATTTAAAGCTTGTTGTTTATTATCGTCAGACATGTTGTTTATAATTTTTTTTTAAAAAAAGAGTGATAGTTAAGTAAAGAAAAAAAAGAAAGAGGAAAAAAAAAATTGAAGAAAAGGAAAATAAATAATAAATACGAGGTTTCCAGAACACTCGACCAAAAAATTATGAATCTCCGCTTTCTTACGCGTGAAGTGGCTTCCTGATCTAGATACTTTTTTTTTCTTCATTGTTTTCTTTTTCATATTTTTTTTTCGCATTTAGTTTATATATATATATATATATGTTAGTATTGATGAATATATATAATGATCCAACGTTTTGTTTTTAGGTTTACTAACTTTATCTTTTTTTTTTAAAGAAAAACAATTTTTATAATAGGTATATATATTCTTTTTATGGATGTTTTTTCCAGTTTGTTAAAATGCCGCACCAATGGCTATTTTTTATGCGAAGGATTAACTCGTCACAATGTCTGTGGAAGAAGGGTTTGACCATATTTTTTTTTTCTCTCCCTCCTCTTCTTTTTTTTCCCTTAATACTCATTTTTTTTCTCCAAAAGTAATAAAATAATATGAGTTTTTTTCTTTATTATAATATTCATTCTAATATATATTATTTTTATTGTTATTGATATTTGTATATATATATATATATATGTATATTAATATATATTTTATAGATGTCATTTATTCAACGTTTTAAACCAGTATTGTTAAAGAATTCAGTTCAACCTACTCGTTTCAACACTTATCGATATTATACTACAGAAACAACAGCAGAAGTAAAAAAAGGGACATTTTCTTTCCGTAGCGGGTAAAAAATAATACTTTATATAATTATTTAATATCTGAGTAACCATTAATTCACATGATATCGACATATATTTTTTTTATTTTATTTTAATATAAAAAAAAAAAGATTTATCGGGTTTTTAGTAGGAATATCATTAACAGGATCTATTGGATATTATTATTTATTAGAAGAATATTATCATGCCTCAGAATCATTATTGACATCAGTACAGGAACTTCAAGCATCAACCGAAAAGGAAAGTTGCTTTTTTAAGGAGTTATATTGAACTTTTTATATTCATTTTATATTTACTTTTATTTTCTTTATATGTTATTATTGATTTTTAATTATATTATGTTAATTTTTTATATTTATTCTTTTTAAATAAATAATAGGTTCGGGATTATGCAAAAAAGATTGAAGAAGTTGAAAAAGATTTGAAATACTTGAAGAAAAACACAGCAAGTCATCAAGAGCTAGAAGAGACAAGAATTCAACTCCGTAAATTATATGTAAGTAAATTTTATTGGTTAAAGATCATGAAACTAAAAAATGTTCCAGGGCGAAAAAGTCTATCTGATTTTGAAAATTTTTTTTTATTATTTTTGTTTATAATCCCTTTAGGACACTTTGAATATGGATCATCTCGAATTAAAAACGCATGTATGGGGATTAGGTAAAAAAAGGCTAAAAAGATAAAAAAAAAAAAATAAAAATAAAAAGGAGAAAAAATCAATTAATTCAAAAATAATAAATAATAAATAATAATGTATGTCCAAATTGTATTAATGTAAAATTTTGTTTTTTATTATTATTATTATTATTATTATTTTATATATTTTATATAGAAAAAGATTTAAATAATGTATTGAAATAAAAAAAATTACTATATGTCATAAAAAAAAATTAATATGAAAAAAAAAAAAAAAAAGACTTCGGAGTGGAAAAATTCTCCAATTTGGTTGGATATTATTTTAAAAGCCACACAGCCCAAAAGATAATGAATAAAAAAAAAGTTTTTTTTAAATTCCCCCTTTTTTTTTTTTTTTCTCTTTCTCTTTTTTTTCTTTTTCTTTAACTTTTTCTGTTCCTATATTCATCCTTTCTTATTTGTAAATCCTTACATTTAAGACCTTCTTTTTTTCTATCCCACTCATTTATTTTATATACCTTTTTTTCTTTTTTTGAACAGATAAAAAAAAATAAATATCATGGTTGCTGCTGCTGCTAAAAATGATATTGAAATCAAGAAGGTTGCCGTAAAGGCTGTCTCTACTGATGAAAAGAAGCAAGCCAAGGAATTACTTGCCAAACTTTCTGGTGCTTCTGATGCTGATCGTGCTTCTCTTGCTGAAGAACTCGTTTCCTTCGTTAAAGCTAAAGGTGTCTCTGCTCTTAAACAAGCCAATATTGTAGATGCCATTACTAAGGATCTTACTAATAAGAAAAATGCTGGTGCTCGTCAATCTGGTATTGCTGCTGTTGATGCTTTCTCCAAAGTTCCTGAAGCTGAACCTTTCATTATTGGTACCTTAGCTAACCTCTTAGAACTTCAAGCCGATAAACAAAAGGCTGTTCAAGAAGCTGCTGCTGAAACTGCTAAAAACATTATTACTAACTTCAACCCTCATGCTGCTTATCTTTTAGTCCCTATCATCTTAAAGGGTCTTGATAACTCTTGCAAATGGCAAACCAAGATGCTTTCTTTAGCTCTTTTTGATGAATTAGTCAAGCAACATCCTAAAGAATTCTTTGTCACTATCCCTGATGTTATCCCTGTTGTCTCTGACTGTATGTGGGATACCAAGGCTGATGTCAAGAAGGCTGCTACCACTACCATGGGTAATATCTGTACTTTAGTTGAAAACAAAGATATTGAACGTTTCATTCCTGCCGTTATTGGTTGTATCAACAAACCCGAAAATGTCCCTGAAACCATTCACTTGTTGGGTGCTACTACTTTTGTTCAAGAAGTTGATTCCGCTACTCTCTCCATCATGGTTCCTTTATTAGGTCGTGGTTTGAATGAACGTGCTACCCCCATCAAGCGTAAATCTGCTCTTATCATTGATAACATGTGTAAACTTGTCGATGATCCTGAAGTTGCTGCTCCTTTCTTACCTCTCTTATTACCTGCTCTTGAAAAAGTTCAAGATGTTGTTGCTGACCCCGAATGTCGTGGTGTCGTTCAAAAGGCTCTTGCTACTTTAGATCGTATCTCCAAGACTGGTGCTCAAATCTTCTCTAAACAAGAAAAGACTGATAAAATCAATGCTACTTTCAAGGAACTTTTACCTGAACAAGATGCTGCTCTTGCTCCTATTGCTGAATACATTTCTCAATTAGCTTTAGGTCTCTGTATCGCTAAAAACTTCTTCAAGAACGAATGGATCAAGACTTTATCTACTTTAGTTAAGGTCTTTGTTGCTGAATCTGATGCTGATGCTGTTGTTGGTAAGGCTCTCGATAAGTGCGAAGAAGCTGTTACTCCTAAGGATCCCGAAGAAGATGACGAAGAAGGTGAAGATCTCTGTAACTGTGAATTCTCTCTTGCTTATGGTGCTAAGATCTTATTAAATCGTACCGCTTTACGTCTTAAACGTGGTCGTCGTTATGGTTTATGTGGTGCCAACGGTTGTGGTAAGTTTTAAAAAAAAATACAATAAATATAATAGGTTTTTTAAAAGGAGTGATTTGGTTGGTTGATTAGGAAAAAAAAATTTTTTTCATTTGTTTTGTTTATTTTTCTAATCTAAAACTCAAAAATTTTAATCTCAATTTTTTTTTTTTTTTTTAAAATGAATAGGTAAATCCACTCTTATGCGTGCTATTGCCAACGAACAAGTTGATGGTTTCCCTCCTAAATCTGAATTAAAGACTGTTTATGTTGAACACGATATTGACGGTTCTGAAGCTGATACTCCTTTAATTGATTTCATCATTGCCTCTGAAGGTGTTGAAACTAAAGATCGTGAACAAGTTCACAAAATCTTACGTGACTACGGTTTCACTGAAGAAATGGTTACCAACATGGCTATTGGTGCTCTTTCTGGTGGTTGGAAAATGAAGCTTGCTCTTGCTCGTGCTATGTTAATGAATGCTGATATTTTATTATTGGACGAACCTACCAATCACTTGGATGTTGTTAACGTTGCTTGGTTAGAAAACTATCTCTTAGGTCTTAAGACTGTTACCTCCATCATTGTCTCTCACGACTCTGGTTTCTTAGATCACGTCTGTTCCGATATTATCCATTATGAAGCCAACTACAAATTAAAACGTTATAAGGGTAATCTTTCTGAATTCGTCAAGAAGGTCCCTAAGGCTGCTTCTTACTACTCTCTTGATGCTGCTCAAATCAAATTCAGTTTCCCTGAACCTGGTTTCTTAGAAGGTATCAAGACCAAGGAACGTGCTATCTTAAAGATGAAGAACGTTGATTTCCAATATCCTGGTACTTCTCGCAAACAATTAATTGATATTTCTATGCAATGTAGTTTGTCTTCTCGTGTTGCTGTCATTGGTCCTAATGGTGCTGGTAAGTGTTTATTAAATAAAAAAAAATATAAATCATAAAAAATTAGAGAGTGGAGCATATATTAATGTACTTTTGTTTTTTTTAATAATTAGGTAAATCCACCTTAATTAAATTATTAACTGGTGAAATTGAATCTGATATTGGTACCGTCTGGAAGCATCCTAATTTACGTATTGCTTATGTTGCTCAACACGCTTTCCATCACATTGAAAAACATTTAGACATTACTCCTAACGAATATATCCAATGGCGTTATGCTACTGGTGAAGATCGTGAAGAATTAGATAAGGTTGATCGTGTCATCACTGAAGAAGAACAAAAACAAATGGAACAAGCTTTCGTTATTGAAGGTGAAAAACGTGTTGTTGATGATATCGTTGGTCGTCGTAAGCTCAAGCAATCTTATGAATACGAAGTTTCTTGGGTTGGTCGTTCCTCTGTTGATAACACTTGGATTTCTCGTCAAAAACTTGAAAACATGGGTTTCTCCAAGAAGATTGCTGAAGTTGATGCTCTCGAAGCCGCTAAATTAGGTCTTAACCGTCCTTTAACCTCCAAGGAAATTGAAAAACATTTAACTGAAGTTGGTTTAGAAGCTGAATTCGCCACTCACTCTCGTATCCGTGGTCTTTCTGGTGGTCAAAAAGTCAAATTGGTCATTGGTGCTGCTATGTGGAATAAACCTCACATGTTAGTTCTTGACGAACCTACCAATTATTTAGATCGTGAATCTCTTGGTGCTTTAGCTGGTGCTATCAAAGAATATGGTGGTGGTGTCGTTATTGTTACTCACAACCGTGAATTCTCTGAAGCTCTCTGTAATGAAGTATGGAAGGTTGATGCTGGTCGTTTAGTTGCTTCCGGTCATAACTGGGTATCTGGTAATGGTACTACCAAGATTGATGAAAAGGAAGAAGAAGACCAAGTTGATGCTCAAGGTAACACTATTAAGGCCGCTAAGAAGAAGGTCAAATTAACCTCCAAGGAACTCCGTAAGAAGAAGAAGGAACGTATGGAACGTCGTAAACGTGGTGAAGAAGTTTTCACTTCTGAAGATGAACTCTAAATAATATATAAAAATAATAATAATCCATTCAGTTTTTAGATTAAAAAATTATATTATTATATACACCTTTTATTTTATTTTTTCTTTTATATATTCTTTATTCTTTATTTATATATGCATTTCTCCATTATTAGATTGTATTTGTTACTAATATAAATATCAATAATATAATTATAAATATATACTCTTATAATAAAATAGTTCTTATTTTGTACCAATTTTTTTTTTATATGTTCATAAATAAATAGCATGATCGTCTCAATTAAATATTTATAGCAAATTTAAAATTATAGGAATGTTAAGCTTTTATTTATAAAAATTTAAAAAATATAAAATTGGATTTGATTTAATCATTTACTTCACATACAGCACATTCGTACCCTAATCCACCAGCTAAGTTATAGACTCACAGGTGCTTAAATTAATACATTTGCCTGGGAATAATTCTTGGCATTTTTTCGTGCACTCTGCCAAAGGCTTTTCAGTTTTATCCACAGCACGTTATGGCATCACCACTAACAGTATTAATTGAAAAAGTAAAGCAGTACATAAATATAAAACTTTTATCATTTTGTATTTAATTCGATTATTGTTTAGTTTAAAAAAAAAGAAAAAGAAAATATTCTGCCTTTTTATAACTTAGAAAAATTATAATTCAAGGGACATATCTTTCTTTTTCCTCGTCCTATATTCCTTATACATACGTGTGCCTCCTCATCTCAACGAAAAAAAAGCTGTTTGCTCCATAAAATACTCTAAAATATTACAACGTAGCATTTACCTTTTTTTTTTTTGTATACATATACGTATGTTCCTTTTTATTTTCTATTTTAATTTTTTAAAATAAAATATTATATTGAATTTATTCCTCATGTAAAAAAATACTCTTTTAATTACCCTTTATTTTATATCCAGATACATTTTTTTTTATTCAATAATAGAACGAAGATAAAATTATATAAAATAATAAAAAGATTGGCAGTTTAATTTGATCATGTTTAGCGATTACTGACGTTTTTTTAATGAACCATCAGACATAATCTGACATAAAACCTAACATTATCAGGAGTTGAAATAGTTTTTGATACAGTTACGTAAAAGGAGCATTAAGTAATTATAATGCTCTTTTTTAGTTGGGGTTTTTTTTAAATAAAAATAAAAAAGGGTTAAAAAATAATTCAAAAATTAAAGTTTTAAGCTTAATATGCATTCAATTCCATAAACAACATGTAGATGAATTGATGTTATATTCCTCATTACAGCTTATTATATCATCCATATTTTTTTAAAGTTTGAAAATAAAAAATGATCTTACAAATAATAAATATTTCTTTGCCACTAAATAAAAAAATTTTTTTTAATTGCTATACTAATGTACATATAAAATATTCATTTATATTAACTTTTGTAAAGGAAAAAAAATATTAATACATGTTTGTGTATGAGCTTTATTTGTGATTATCGTGTATATTATTATAGTTATTTTTTATGATTCAATTTATATGTTTTGCCAGTTCACAGGTAAATATTATGCTATATAAAGGATCATCAATGTCTGAAATAGGATTTTTTAAAAAAAACGGGGATTAAAAATTATTTATTTTTTTTTAAAAAAAAATACATTTCCTTCACTTTACACTTTATTTTTTTATGTCAACTGTTTAAATAAAATGAATAATATCAAAAATACACAAACTAAATCGATATTACAGTTTTTTATTAAACAAAAATATACTTCATTTAATAATTTAACACGCCCTCTTTGTATTAATCATTTATTATATCAAAGTAGGTACTATTGTATTCTTTTCTCTTAAAATAATACAATAGCTTGTTATTGTTTATTAACTTTTCTTCCTCTCTTTTTTATTTACCCCTTTTCTTTTTTTACTTTTATATAGATCATAATAAAACAAATCAACAGCGTCATATACATGTATTAAAAACACCTAAAGGAACGCGGGATTATAATGATAAAGAAATGACCATAAGAGACAATATGTTTTCAACCATCAAACAGATCTTTCAGCGCCATGGAGGGGTAACTATTGATACACCTGTTATGGAATTGAAGGACATTTTATCTGGAAAATATGGGGAAGAAAGCAAACTTATTTATGATTTAGCAGATCAAGGAGGTGAACACTGCTCTTTACGATATGATTTGACGGTGCCTTTTGCAAGATATTTAGCCATGTATGGAAAAGAATTCCAACATCAACTAAAACGATACCAAATAGCCAAAGTATATCGACGTGATCAGCCTGCAATGACCAAAGGAAGGTTAAGAGAATTTTATCAGTGTGATTTTGATATTGCTGGTACTTATGATCCAATGATCCCTGATGCAGAAATTTTACGTATTTTATGCGAAACCTTAGATGCCCTTCAATTGCCATGTGCCTATCATATTAAAATCAATCATCGTAAAATTTTGGATGGTCTTTTTCAAGTCTGTGGGGTATCTCCTTTAGATATACGATCTGTCTCTTCAGCAATTGATAAATTGGATAAATTACCATGGGATGAAGTAAAACAGGAATTAATACATATAAGAGGTTTAGATGAAGTTACAGCAGAAAAAATTGGCCATTATGTTCAATATAAAGGAGATGCAGTCAATTTAATGGAAACATTATGTAAAGATCAACATTTAACCAATCATCCATTGGCTTCAGAAGGTTTAAAGGAAATGAAACTATTATTGGAATATTTAGAGATTTTTAATATTCAGAATAAAATGGTTTTTGATTTAAGTCTTGCTCGTGGATTGGATTATTATACTGGCATTATTTATGAAGCTATACCGATCAACCATCCTCAAAATTCTTCTTCTTCCTCAGCTTTCACCTTTTCCGATGTGGGGTCTATTGCTGCTGGTGGAAGATATGATGATTTGGTAGGTATGTTTGCCAACCCTAATTATGATACAAGTAAGAATGTCGATGCTGATGATGATAAGGATAAGGAAAATAAAGAAGGTGAGAAATTAAGCAATAAACAGAAAAAAATGAAAAGCAAAATAATTAAAAATAAAACAAAAGGTGCTATTCCATGTGTTGGTGTTTCTATTGGTGTTGAAAGGGTGTTTTCCATGCTATTGGCTCAACAAGAACAACGTCAAATTAAGAGTAATCCAACGCAAGTTTTTGTAATCTCAGCTGGGGATGGTTTATTAAAGGAAAGAATGCAATTAGCAAAAGAATTATGGGATGCCGGGATCAATGCGACCTATTTGTATAAAAATAAACCAAAATTGGAAAGACAATGGGCTACCTGTGAAAAGGAGCATATTCCTTTGGCGGTGATTATTGGTAAAGATGAATTGGAGGAAGGTGTGGTGAAAATCAAGGACATGCAAATGAAAAATATAAAACAAGGTGGTGGTGTTATCGTACAAAGAAAAGAAATGATTACTGAGTTGAAGTCTCGTTTACTTCAAGTTAATTTATAATGATAATCATAATACAATATAATTAGAATTTATAATAGAAATAGATTATATATACTTTTATATATATATATATAAAACAAAAATATGTAGATAATAATAATATTAATAAAAATTAGACTCTTTTTTTTACTCCATTATAAAAAAATAAATAAAAATGAAAATGTTTGTAAATATTATTATGTAAAAAAAAGTTCTAGTAAAAAAAAGTTGATATAAATGTATATAAAATAAAGTTTGTGTGTGCAGTAATAAAATAACAGTTAGGTATTGAAATTAAATAATAAAAATAAAAGTTTGAAAATAATTAGATATATAATAGTAATAATAAAAACTAAACGCTTCCAACAATTTCTTCAGCTTTCTGTAATGCTTCAATCATCTTTTTACATTCCTTGCGGCGTTGTTTAGTAAATTCAGATTCTTCTAAAAGCTCATCCAATACGTCCGCTTTGTATAATTCCGTCAATAATTCACGTTGTAATTCTTCTTTAGCGTGGCTAACTAAATTAAGCATAATAGCTTTAGGGACCATATCGATCATTGTACGCTTAACAATATTATAATAAGATTGGATCAATAATTCTACATACAAAATAAAAATAAATCAAAAATCAAAAATTAAAAAATAGATAAATAATTAATATATAATCATGATTGAGTATAAATACAAATATATATCTTGTTTAAAAATAATAAAATCACTTACTAATAACTTCAGTTTCCATATATTCACGTTCTGATAATGCGCCTGTTGCTTTTAAAGTTGAAGGAGGCTATAGAAAAATGAAATATATATTTATATAAATATTAATGCAGCCCAATATAATCTATTCTTTTATCTTTGATTTTATCAAAAATACTATCAACCTATTTTTCCTTCTATTTTTCTCCGATAAAACAATCACTTACAGCATCCAAAAATCCTGAAGGCTTCTTTGTTTTTTTATTACCAGAGAAAAAGCTTCCAAAGAATCCATCATCATTATTAGAACTGGTATTTGATGAACTGGTTTGAAGAGCAAGTTGTTGTGGTGTTCTTGGTTTTCCATCTGTATTAGCATTTGTATTTCCTTGGCTGTTTTTGGCCTGAAGTTGTTCATTAACGAGAGCTATTGCTGTATGGCCATTTAAAAAGTCGGGATGAGCGGTATTGATATAGCATGATTCCATTCTATATATTAAATACGATATACATATATATATATATATATAATTAATTCTTTTTACATTCTTTGTTTTTTAATTATTATTTTTTAAAAAAAAACTTACGATACAAGATCTTGTACTAATTTTGTTGTTGGTGTTAAAGCTTTCTTAAAAAAGGATAATACGACTTGATAAAATTTTTCTTTAAGTGTAGGGAAGCGTTTAAAGAACTAGAAAAGAAAAAAAAAATATTAAAACTATATTTTTTACACTTTCTTTTCTAGGAACTTATATATATATATATATATATTATCCATACCTGTTTGCCTAAAAGTTGAGTTAAAATTCGAACCAATTCATCATAAACCATATTAATACATTTGACACTGGGTTCTTCTAATCTTTTAATTTGTTGTTTCACAATCACTTCAAAGGCAGTGGTAGCTACAAACAATGCAGGAGATGAACCCTATATATATAATGAATTAACAAATAGAAGAATAAATTAATAAGTGAATGGATATAGGAATATAAAATATAGAAGTACACAATATATATGAATAATCTTTAACTTACCGATGAATTATATAAAATGGTACGAATATCAGAATCTTTAATTTGTTCTAAAGGATCAATACTTTTTACGCCATTAGAATAAAGTTCATGGAAAACAAAACTAATACGAGCCCCACCAGATAATTCAAAACTTGAAAGATCGTTCGAGTTACCGTCAATAATTGTTCGGAATTCCGTACAAAACTCAGTAATAATGTTCAGTATCAAACTTGCTTGATTATTATCACCTAATGGATCACCTAATTGAGCTAATTCTTGTTGATATTTCACTAAAGCACTTTGAATTTTAGCTTTGATTTCAGGAAGTGTATTACGAATGTGATGCATTAAAATCTACAGTTTTATAAATAAATA
Source organism: Cunninghamella blakesleeana (assembly GCA_017871115.1). Lineage (NCBI taxonomy): Eukaryota > Fungi > Mucoromycota > Mucoromycetes > Mucorales > Cunninghamellaceae > Cunninghamella > Cunninghamella blakesleeana. The sequence goes on from JAFCIZ010000008.1 coordinate 310,730, forward strand.
ACCACAACAAAAATAAATAGGTATTGGCACCATCTTATTTTTTATTTTATTTTTTATTTCTAGATTTATATTTACCATATTTAATTTTCTTGCTAAGAATGGTGTACCGCAATACTGGGCCTTGCTTCTATAAGACGAATGATTTTCAAAGAATTCTTTTTCTGATGATAAAGCATTTGTAATGGATTTCTTTGATTCAATATCACGTTGACTACGATTTACAACAGGGACATAACCTAGATACATATATAGTTATGATTATGAATAATAATAATAATAATAAAAATTAAACATATATATAATTATTCTATTGTTTTTATTACTCTATTAATTTTTTTTACCTAAACGTAAAGGAATGACACGACCAGCCAAAATATCAATTACATCCGTTCCTTGATCCATTAAATCTACCTTTGTAAGCACACCGATTGTTCTTAAACCTTCGGGGTCTACTTCTCTTGCTAATTTTAAACCGTCTGAATTAGCTAAATCTGAATTGGCTGCTGTTACAGCTAAAATAATGGCGTTAGGTTTGGTAATATACTTGATGATCATATCACGAATTTGCTTTTCAATATCTTTAGGTTGATCTCCAACAGGTACCTTTTATTTAAAAAATAAAAAAAAAAGCATAATATTGTAGATGTAAATAAAGGTTATTATTAATAACATCATTATAATTATTGTTTATAAAAGCGAACCATGTAGGTGAATGCATGTGTATGTATATTTATAATTACCTTAGTAAGACCAGGTAAATCCACCAGCGTTAAAGTTAACACGTTAGGAGAAAAGATACGTAAATTAATAGGCTGAGGCGAAATACCTATATATATATATATATATTTATAAAATAATAAAGAAAAAGATAATATTAATAAGTATTATAAAAAAATGAAATAAATAATATCTAAGATCTATTATAATATTTTGTTTACCAAGGTTCTTGCCAGTCTTAAGCTCAGTGTCTCTAATGATTTCTTCACGAATCTTATCAAAGTCATAAAACTTTTGACCAGGAAGGTGAAGAAATTCACCCCATTCGTTAGGATTTTCACCACTATCTGCCTTCTTGGCATCAGATCCATTAACTTGCTCGGCAGGTCGGTTGATAAGTTGTAATACCTACAAGTATATACATTCATTAAATAATAATAATAATAACATTATTAAAAAGAAATAACTATAAATAAATTTATAATCCGTAGTATCTCTTTTTTTTTTAATAATAATAATAATAATTTATATGCGTATATTCTATATTAATTTACCAAAGGTCTTCTTGTAACTATCCCAGTACCTCTTGGAAGAATAGATTGACCAACGATGTTTTCCAAAACTGAACTCTTACCAGAACTTTGAGAACCAATAACTACTATTTGAGGTAAATCGACAGGATTGTGTACTCCAACAGTAGAAAAAGCATCTTGAAGTTTATTCACTATATATAACATTTTTATCAAAGTATAAAAAATATAAAGTAATTTATAGAAAGAACGCGTTTATAAATGATGATCATATTACATTTACACAAGTAATATATAGAAAATATAAATAAAAGATTTTCTTGGACTGACCTGTTTTAATAAGTTGAGTATCCATTGTTCAAGTACAATTAAAGGTATATTCTATATGAATAATAGAAATGAGTAAAGTATAAACAGTAAGTAAAAAAGTGAAAAGTATATGGAAAGTGAAAGAAGGAATAGAAAAAAAATACTTGGCAACTTTATATTTAAAAAATCCGAACGGAATTTGAAAATTTATATTCCCTTTTTTGGTGTATATGTATATAAAAACCTTGAAACTTTTTATTTTATTTATTTTATTACTTGTATAGTTAAATAAATATTATTATTATTAATTTTAATAATATATATTATCTTAAATTAGTTTGCCAAATATCTTTTACAGAGCTAATTAAATTTCTTTCAGGTAACAAACGTTTATCTTGAACTGGTAATGCGCTAACATAGTAAGGATAGCCTCCAAGAGAAGGATAAGCACCATAAGAGTAAGGATTATTAAACATATTACTATGAGAAGAATAAATTAAATCGATGGGATTCCCGTAATTTGTTCCATAAGGATTTTGAGTTAAAGCATTATAATAATTATTAGGATATCCATTTTGACCATAATAGCCATTCATCATCATTGACATCATCATTGGATTATACATCATACCCGGATACATCATCATTGAAGGATATGATTGTGGATAATAACTATGATTCCATAAAGATGAAGAAGGAATCATATGCGGATAAACTGATGGTGGTATAAATGATGACGTAGGATCATTATTTGCAGCTGCTGTTATAGGTTGTGTAGTAGTAGTAGTATTAGGGTGGTATTCAGGTGATTCGGTTGTTTTTTTTCCATAGGGAGGCATCATAGTCGATGGATGACCTTGTCCTAAATATGGATTAATAAATGGAGCATCGATCCCGGCGGCTTCTCTCATTTTTTTTTTTAATGAATCAAAGAACCTTCCATGGTGAGGAGGAGGAATATTATGAATAGGTGGTGGTTCATTCATTATTGGTTCAGGAACATTATTGTTACTTACCACCGGGGTTTGTACTGATAAAACAGGTTGTTGTGATATTTCCATATCAGTTGATATTGGTACTGTTTCACCTTTTAAAATAGTTGGCATCTATTTATTACTATGTATTTTTTTTTTTTTTACACGAGATATGAATAAAAAAAAAGAACGGCTTCTGTTTTTTTAAAAATGAAAATAAAAAAGAGAGAAGAAGGGAGAGAGAAAGAGAGAAAAAAATAAATAAAAAGTGAGAAATAAATAAAAAGAAAAATGAAATAGGAAAATCATTCAAAATAAAAAATATTTAATTGATTGGTTTAAAAAAGTAAACAATAACTATTGCATGAAAACATCACGGGAATTGCTCTTTCTTTCGTTATATTGGTATTCCGGCTTTTTTTAAAAATTAAAAAGGGTAATGTAATATTAAGTAATGATCACTGCGTATTTTTTAAAAAAATCATCATATTATAAAAAATCACTTTTATTTTATTACTACATAAGGGTTAATTTATTATTTATATTTGGTTATTATATACCAATATATACCAATATGTACCAATATGTACCAATATATATATATATATATATATATATATATATATGTATATTAAAAGCAAAAAGAAAATAGGTATATAAATGTAATATGAAAGTGAGTGAAGCCTAAAGGATTTCTTTATATATCACATGGATTTTATTTTTTAAAAAAAAAGTTTAAATGCCGATAATTTTTTCCCCAAATGGTGGAGCCAATTTTTTTCTTTCTTTCCCTTTTCATTTTTTTACTTGTATTTAATATATATATATATTTATATAAATATAATATTATCACAATATGCCTTTTGGAATAGGTCATGAAATTGTTTGTTCAATTTCAAGACTTTCTTTATGGTCCTTTTTTACAGATATAAAGTTGGAAAATGCTCATTTAGTACCTACTGATATACCTCTGATTGTGTAAATAAAAAAATAATAAATAAAAAATATAACCTTAAAAAATAAATAGAATGAAATAAAATGAGTATAAACTATCTACTCATAACATATATATATATATAAATATTGTATATATTATAGTGCTGCCACACATCACAATATGATATGTGATCCTGCTGTCTTATCCGTTACGTTTCCCGGTCAACGACGATTACATTATTGGGCAAAGAATACCATGTTTAAAAACCCTCATGCTAAAAAGTTTTTGGAGAACTGTGGAGTAGTCCCTGTTGATAGAACAACCAAAAACAATGCTATATTATATTCTTCTACCTTTGAAGTATTACGTTTAGGCGAAGCAGTGGCTGTTTTTCCTGAAGGTACTAGTCACACTCTTCCTCGTTTAGGTCTTTTTAAGGATGGTGCTAGTTTTGTAAGTTAATAGTAAATATAATTTATATGAAAAAGGGATGGTGATGAAGATAAGGGTCGGTTTCATAATATGATAGGGATGAATAGTTTTAAATAAAAAAATATGTTAAATTAATATATTATTATTAAATAGGCTGCTTTAGAATATGCCAACTTAATAAAACATGACCCTCATCCTAACCCTGATGGTTCTTTACCAAAACAAGCAGCTGTAATCCCTGTTGGTATTGTTTACCCTGAAAAATCAAAATATCGTAGTATGGTGATTGTTAGGTAAATACTATATATAATAAGAATAAATAAATATAGAGAAAGGAAATAAAAAAGAAAACATATATATATATATGTATATATGTATATTAATTATAGTGATCATCGTAATAATGAAATGAATCTCTTTCTCTTTTCTATATTTATATTTTATTTTATAGATATGGAGAACCCATTTATGTTGAAAAATATATGAGTACGTTCGAAGAAAATCCAAAAAATGCTGCTAAGCAATTAACCAAAGATATTGAACAAGCGATTGAAAAGTTAACAGTAAATGCTCCAAATTGGGAAATTCGTGATTCGGCAGACATGGCTAGACATTTATTATTCCCTGGCGAAAATGGTTTAATGAAGGATTATGTTCCTGTCACCCAAAGGTAAAAAAATTAATAGAAATACAAAACAACATAGAATTATTATATATATATATATATAAAGGATCTAAAGAGATGATGGTATTTATTTTTGTATTTGTATTTTTGAACTTTTATTTATTTATTATATATATATATATATATATATATATATACATACATAGTTTGATTGATAGTTTTACTGAGCTTGGAGAAAAAGATCCCGAAGTTGCCACCTTAAAAGATAGTCTTCTTGTGTATAAATTGGAATTAGAAGAACTTGGATTGAGCGATTCACACATCGCCAATTACAATGAAAAAAATATTACTGCGGCTTCTACCACCATTGAATTATTACGCCGTACTTTATTATCTTTAATTGATTTACCATTATTCTTACCTGGATTAATTGGCCATCTTCCTTTATATATAGCTGGTTATTATGCTGGGAAATTTGAAATTTATGAAGAAGTAAAAGCACAAAATAAAATCTTTTTAGGATTAGCCTTACTTCCAGTGATTTATATTACTGTCTTTATTTGGGCATGGTATTTCATGTTTGGTACCTCCTTTTTTGGATTCTTCGTTAATGTGGCCACTTTATTTATTTTCGTTTGGTACCATACTGTCTCTATTGATGAACGATATGAAAACTTTAAAGATTTAGCAGGTCGATGGCTTTTATTTGATGCAGTGGTTCTTGGTAGAGGGATGTGGCGCAGAAAGGATCGTATTTTACAATTGAAAAAATTAAGACAAGAAAATTTGGCGGCTGTAAGAAGAATGATCAAGACTCACAAATCGGATAATAACGAAATCCACCAAGTTTGGTTGGCCATTCGGAAAAGAGTACAAGATATTGGAGATCCTGCTAAACTTCGTGGAAGAAAAAGATTAAGAGCAAAACAATATGAATGGTCTTTTGAAGGATAAGTAATTTCTTATTCTTTTTCATTTTCTTTTTTTTGAATTATAGCATTTATTAAATAAACAATAATAAAAGAAAATGGGATGTATTTTATATACTTATATAGATGTTTTTTTTTATTTTATATTGATCTATGGTTTATTCTATTTTTAACCGCAATATTTATTAAAACCAGTTTTATTTTTTAATTTCATTTTTTTAAAAAGGATTATTAATAAAGGTATAATATTTGATGATAAGCTATTTAACAATATGGTATCGATTATATTAAAGGATTCTATTTTTATTGAGCGAGTTATGATATGAAGGCTATTTTAACGCAAAATGATAACGATTATTAATTAATAATGGAATAAGTACAGTTCAAATCATCAAAACAGATCTTTTAATTTTTGTTTAAAAATTGTGATGAAATTAATTATTAAGGTCGTATTAATAATTGCTTTGACAATATTAAGAATGAATTAAAAATGACTATTAAGTTTAATAAAAAAGATCTGTAGAATTTGAAAATGAATCCAAATCTAATATCAAGAAAACTATAGAAAACATTAATATTTGTTGTCAATTTCTCATTAATAGAAATAATGGTCCTAACTTGATGGTCATTTTAAAACTATTGGAAATATGGTATCGCTTCTTGTTTCACATCCTTTAAGTATGGTATTTAGAAATATTCACTATATATATATGAATTCTAATTAATAATAGTAAAACTGTCGCAGTAGAACGTATGATCGATTTTTTTTTCAAACAAGCATAAATTTTTATTTGGGAAAAAAATTAATGGGATAATTGCTGCGGAGATTGATTTTAAAATTTAAATTTGAAGGTGGAATCGACAAAGAGACAATTTTCCTCCCTTTTTTTTTATCGTCTAAAAATGACTGTAAGTATAAAGATTTAATCATGTCAATTATTTAGATAAGATGAAAGGATGCTTATATAAAAGAAAGATACATGAAATGTAACAATATACAGTATTTGTCAACTTGGATGGATGGATGGATGGATGAATAATAGTTTAATTTAAACAGATGGATGAACGGATTTTTTATTTTTTTTTACTTTTATTTTATAATCACTTTATTATTAATTGGATATATATGTATATATAAATAAAGACACCAATAATATGTTTGAATATAACAATACAATTCACCTTTTTATACCTTTCAATAATCTTTCCTATCATCAATAATAATAAAATAGTTGATTAAAACGAAATATAAAGAATAAAAATAAATTTTTATTAATTATTATACATGTATTTGCTTTTTTTATACATCTTTTTAGTTGGCTGTCGATCTTCTTCACCCCACTGTTGAACATGAAAAGCGCTCTCACAAGCTCAAGCGTCTTGTGCAATCTCCTAACTCATACTTCATGGACGTCAAGTGCCCTGGTAAGAATACAAAAATATATAAATAAAAAACATAGCAAAAAGAATAGAATACATATATTATGTTTTACAACATAAAAAATAAAGTGAAGGATGATTTTTCGTTTACTAATGTACTCTATTACTATTTTATTTAATATTCAAATCATATCAATAAAAATAGGTTGTTTAAACATCAGCACTGTCTTCAGCCACGCTCAAACTGTCGTTTTGTGCTCCTCCTGTGGTACCGTTTTATGCCAACCCACTGGTGGTCGTGCTAGATTAACCGAAGGTTGTTCTTTCCGTAAGAAAGCCAACTAAAAAAACTATTTCATCCCACAAAAATTTTCTTTGTTGCTTCTTTTTTTTATTAAAAAAGATTAAAAATAAAAAATGGATTAATATATGGGGGTATTATGATATTACTATTATCTTGTAAATTAGATATATTTATACATATGTTTTTTCTATCATTATTATTATCTTTTTTTTAATGGTGATTTCTTTTTACTTTCATATATATATATTTTTATTAAATAAAAAAATCAAAACCGACAGTCTTTTAAAAAATTCCTCGCATATAATTTTTTTATATGTTTTTAAAATCCAGACTTTTTAATTTTTACTTTTTCTTTTCCTTTCAATTGTTTTCCTTGTTATACTTTTTTTTCTTGTAAGAATAAAAGATGACTCAACCACAATGTCTATCAAAAAAAATATCCTACAACACCTTATTATTATATACGGCAGCTATTAGTATACGATTAATAATGTTCAGTTTGCCAGCTGTTTCCAATACTTTATTACAACGTGTCGAACTTTCAACGCCAGTTACCAGTTTTAAACGATGTAAAGTGAATGAATTTGTATTTGTAGATATACTTTTAAATGTATATATCACTATGAATAAATAATTTTTATTATACTATTCTTTTCAATATCATATGTTTATTTCTTTACTCTTAAATAACTTTTTTTTTTTATCAATATTATCATCCCTCAACAATAATCTTAATAGTAACTGAAGGTGTTTTTCTTTATCAAAGTCAAGTTCCACCTTATGATGGAGGGGTATTCCATCAGGTAAATATATAATAATAAGTGATATATATAATATAATAGAAACGAAACATTATGATTCATTATTAATTTACTGTTATGATTATAACTATTAATTGTTATTTTTTTTTATTTCTAGTCACCCTTACTTCTTATTATATTTTCCTTTTTATTTCAACTACCAGAAATATTTATCTTTTTCATATACAGCTTTTTAGATATCATCATTGCTCATTCTTTACAAACTATTACAAAAATGAAAAGAGAACGCGAAAAATCTATGCCAACCTTAGCCATTGAAAAAAAGCTATCATTGATTCATCCAACTTTAATATCAGCCCTTTATTTATTTAATCCATTCACTATTTTATCGTGTATATCAAGATCGACCATTATTTTTAGTAATCTCAGCATTATCATGGCATTATTCTGGTCTTTATTAGGTATTCATACAAACCATCAATCATTACATATAAATATATATATATATGTAAATAATAAAAGTAATAATAAAAGAAGATATTAGAGTCGATTATATTGACAAATAATATTTTATTTCATATACTTACATAAATAGAAAATGGACCCTTTGCAATGATCTGGATAGCTCTAGCTACTTATCTTAGTGTTTATCCTGCTATGTTGGTACCCGCATTATATTTATTACTTCCAAGTCATAAAAAAGTAAACTACAGTAATAAATTACGCATCAAAAAGAAAAAAAAAGTAACTTTATATCATATTATATACTTGGAGAACATTAATTCTATTTTTTATTTATAATATAGAAACAAGCCATTTTTGTATATTTTGGATCTTTGACATTTTTATTAGGGTTATCTAGAGCAGTGATTGGGAATTGGGATTTTTTGAAAGCAACTTATGGTGTCACGTAAGAATACAATATATATATATATATATATAATAGCAAATAAACAAATAAATTATTAAAAATTATTCTTCCTATATTTAAATTACTTTTATTTTTATTTTATTTTATTTTATATTATTTTTAGATTACTTTTACCCGATTTAACACCAAATATTGGTATGTTTTGGTATTTCTTCATTGAAATATTTGATCAGTTCCGGTCCTTTTTTTTAATGGTATTTCAATTTCACACTTTTATATTTATGGCACCATTATGCATTCGATTCAGGTATATTATTTATAAATAGCTTTATAAATTTAAATAATATTTAAATATAAATACTAATTTATATATATATGTATATATAATTCATATACCTTTTTTTCCTCTTCTTTTTTTTTTTTTTTTAAAAAAAATAAATAAAAATAAAAAAAAAAAATAGACAACAGCCTGTATTTATTATTACGATTCTTTGTGGAATCATTGCAGTATTTAAAAGCTATCCTTCCATTGGTGATGCCGTCTTGTATTTGTCCCTTGTTCCAGTTCACGATGAGTTATTCAAATGTAAGAATGAAATAAAATAAAAAAAGTATAAAGAATATATTTTATATTATAAAATGGTCATACTATTCATCATTGAAAGATTAATTTTATCATTTTATTTTTATTTTTATTTTTTAACTATATTAAGATTGTCGCTATGGATTTTTAGTTGCAAACTTATTCCTTTATTCCTCTGTATTAGCACCTATTTTTTGGCACTTATGGATTTATGCTGGAAGTGGTAATGCTAATTTTTTTTATGCTATTACTCTTGTTTACAATCTTGGCCAAGTTTTATTATTAATTGATCTCGTTTATTCCATGTTAAGAAGAGAATTTGACATTGCTCATCCTGAAGCAATTGGAAAACAAGTGGTTCATGAATAAATTAAAATTAAAAATTAAAATTTAGAATAATAACAGTTATTTAAGATGAAAAACAAATAAAAAAAGTACAAGTTTATGCAATTATATTATAGTGATGTTATGTAGTCATATTATAATCAAAAAATAAATAATTATTTGAAAGTACATGACTCTCTTTTTTTTACGACATTCGTATATATCATAGAAAAGGAATTGAAAGTATTATATAAACGTTTTTTAAATTAAGATTAATAGGACGATTTACCTAAAATAAATTGATAAAATTAAAATAATTTTTTTTTTTTGAATTATCACTATACGAAACGAACAATTATTAATAGGAAAAAAAATTCATTTTATATTAACTCATTAGGTATTATTATCTTCTCATATTATAATTTATTATATCAGTGTATATTAATTGAACTATCTATAAATTTCTTAATTCATAAAATGGATTGATATAAATGATTTTTTTCTACAAATGTATACTTTGTTGATCAGACTTGACAAAAGAAAATGGTAGTGCGCAAAAAAAAAAAATCGGAATTTTAAAAAATTAAAAAATAAAATAAAAAGGCACACGCAACTTATGTACGCGCAATATTTTTTTCTCTCTTCTCTTTTAATTTTTTTAGCATTCTACTTGTTCTTTTTATAAAACTAACTATACTTTAAAATGGTATTTTGATAATAATCTTAACATAAATATATTAATAAATAAATGCTTTTATTTTATTTATATTAATTAATATATATATATTATTATTATTAATATTATTTTCATTGTTGTTATTTTAAACCATTGAATAATAGTTTAGAAATCAATATGATAACGATGTCAGTACTTGGTCTCCACAAGGGCGAATTCATCAAGTAGAATATGCTGTGGAAGCTGTTAAGCAAGGATCAGCAGCTATTGGTTTAAGGAGTAATGAATACGTTGTATTATTAGCACTTAAGGTATTTATTAAAAAAAATATTTATTATTATTGTTTTTATTATTATATTACAACACGTTATATTTATATTTATATACAACATACTTATAAATAAAATATATCATTCTTACTTTTATTCGCTAGCGTTCTCATGGTGATTTAGCTTCTTACCAAGAAAAACTTATTAAGATTGACGATCATATGGGTATTGGAATTGCTGGTTTAACTTCAGACGCTCGTGTATTAAGGTAAATAAATCGAAACACATCTATACTATTTATATTAAAAAATAGAATGATTTATTTACGTATATTTTAATTTTTTATTTTATTTTTATTTATCGATATGAATATATAAATACATATTATTATTTAATAGTAATTTTATGCGTACTGAAGCTATGAGATCAAAAATGTTATATGACAGACCTCTACCTGTACAACGTATTGTTGCTGCTATTGGTGATAGTGAGTATTGAGTGACATATATACATTTTTTTTTAAAAAAAAAGAAACGTGTTTGAATATATAAATGTGAATATACTTATATGTATCTTTATTTTTATTTTTTATTTAATATGATATAATAAATAGAGGCGCAAGTAAACACTCAACAATATGGTCGTAGACCTTATGGTGTAGGTCTTTTAGTTGGTGGTTATGATGTAAGTGAATAATAGTAAACTTAAATAAAAATAATAATAGTCATAATAATAAAACATGGAGTAGCAAGTTTATAGATATTGAATTTGGACTTTTTTAATTTTATTTTGTTTATGAATATAGGAAACTGGACCTCACTTATTCGAATGCTCTCCATCTGGTACTATTTATGAATATCATGCCATGTCCATTGGTGCTCGATCCCAATCAGCAAAAACTTATTTGGAAAATAATTATGAATCTTTTGCAGATGGTAATATATATAAGAGAAAGAAAAAAAAAAGGTTTAATATACATATATATGTATATCATTTTTTTTATTTACCATTTTGTTTATTATTTTTATTAGCTTCATTGGAAGAACTTGTACGTCATGGTCTTTTGGCTCTTCGTGATACATTACAACAAGACAAAGAATTGAATGTTCAAAACACATCATTGGGCATTGTCGGAAAAGATAAATCTTTTGTAACTGTTGATGGTGAAGCATTACAAAAGTATATTGATTTATTAGGTGATGAAGTAGGTAGAACTCGTCGTGGAGGCAATGCCGCTACTGCTGCTACAACAACTCAAGAACCTTCATCTTCTACTGATGGTGTAGAAGCTATGGATACCGATAATTAATTATTTTGATATAATAAATACAAAGGAAACTATAATAAAGAGAGAAAAAAATTGTATAAAATATATATTTTTAATGAATATAATTAAACCAATATATATAATATAAATAAACTATTTATATTATACAACGAGATGACATATTAGTTTTTCACATTGTAATATACATATATATATATGCATATTGTAATACTGTAATTTGTAATAGTAATAATAATAATAAATCAGCAAAACTATATATGATATATATATATATATATATATATATATAATAGCTATTTTTTACTATTTTATATCATTGATCATACTACAACAAAGTTTACTATTGACAAGATATCACCTCCATTATATTATGCATAAGATATAATGAAACCAAAAAAATAATACTTTTGAATCCCGATGAAATAACGTCACGATCCTCAATAAGGAAAAAAAACATTTTTTCTCATTTCCTCTTATTTTTTCCACTCCTTTCTCTCCATTTTTTTTTACTACAAAATAAATATTTAATTATATAATAAAATGGTAAATAACGCTTTATTGTATAATTAGAATAATAATTAACGTTTTTTATTTTTAATAACGATTCTCTGTTTTCTATTATATATATATATATGTGTGTGTGTGTATATATATATATATTATTTTTAAAATATAGTCTACACCCGTAATTATAGGTTTTGCTGTAGCTGGTCTTGCTACTGCAGGTCGTCTTGGAATTAAAGCTTTTCAAGAATATCAAAAATTACCAAAATCAGCCAAAGTACCTCGTATGTCAAAATATTATAAAGGTGGATTTGAAGCTAAGATGAATAAAAGAGAAGCAGCATTGATTTTAGGTTTAAGGTACAAACTTGACAACTTGCTAAAAACAAAAAGCTAACGAAATATAACAGATAATAATAATAAAAAAATTCATATGTGTATTTATTCTTTCTTTTTTTCCTTACTAAATTCATAGAGAATCACAAGCTACTAAAAACAAAATTAAGGAAGCTCACCGTAAAATCATGTTATTAAATCACCCTGATCGTGGCGGTAGTCCATATCTTGCAACAAAAATTAATGAAGCAAAAGATTTTTTGGAAGGAAAAGTTAAAAAATAAATAATTATCTAGATATATAAAATATCATATTGAATCTAGGCTTATAATTTAATTTTACCATCATTATATATATTACATATGTGCTCATCTCTAAAAAAATAGACTATATACAATTTTTTTTCTTTTTTCTTTGTATTATTATTCAATCCCTCTCCATTTAAAACTATTTGCTTTATATATATAGGTTTCCACTGTCATTATTATTAGTAAATTTTTTTATTTTTAATAAATGATATATATTACTAATTGAATCAAAAGGATGAAAAAGAAAAATATAAAAATAAAGTCTAATATAACGTATTAAAAAAAGAATGAGGATACTAAGTTATTATTTACATGGAATATGATAAATTAAAATAAAATAAAAAAAGTGAATGGTGAATGATAATACAAATATTCATTATTGTTGATGTTGTAATTTTTTCTTTTTATGGATTCGTTTTCTTTCACCAAAATTGGAATCATGTAAGGTCTATATATATATAAAGAAAGGATAAAATAAATTAGTAAGAAAAAAGTTATATGATCTATATTATGTATAAAATAATAATTAAATTTAAAATTACTGTACCATTGATGCCACTCTTTTAGCTGTAGTGACTTCGGGTAAATCCTTCAATACTGCATTTTCATCAATTTCATACTCTTCCATCTTTTTATCTAAATAATAATTACCATAAAAAAATAGTATATGGTCAATGAATTTGTTATATATATGATATCTAATTTTTTTCTTTTTTTTATAAAATAAAATACAAATTGTTTTTACGTACTAGTCTTTGCTTCAATATTTTGGATCAACTGAATATCTTTTTCCGAAACAATACAAAGAGATTGACCACCACGTCCAGCACGAGCAGTACGACCTACCCGATGGATATAATCTGTTGGGTCTCTAGGAATATCATAATTTAAAACTAATTCAACTGAGGGAATATCTAAACCACTAAATAATAATGGCAATAATGAATAAAACAATAATGTTCAAGAAGGAAATTATTAATTTTTTTTTTTCCCATTTCCCATTTTTAAACTTAATTTATATATATATATATATATTACCGACTGCCAACATCCGTAGAGATCAATACTTTAATCACTTCAGCTCTAAATTTACCCAAAGAATCTAACCGTTGTTGTTGAGACATATTAGAATGCAAAGCAGTACATCGAATCCCCAATTCTTTTAACATGATGGTGATGGTTTCAGCTGTAGCACAGCGTCCACAAAAAATAATAACAGATTTATCTTTAAAATCATCAGATCTTAATAAATGAGTTAAATAGACTTGCTTGACATGAGAAGGGACAAAGATATAAAGTTGTTCCAAGGTAGCAACAGTATGAGTGTCCATGGCGCAGACATGAACAAAGGGTTTTTTTTTAGGGTTTTCTTCTGCTTCTTGTAATGCTAAAATAGATTCAGTCATGGTTGCTGTAAAAAGCAAAGTTTGACGCTTTTCAGCTGGCATTTTCCCCAAAATAACTTTTAATTCATTTACAAAAGTTGATGATAATAATCGATCGGCTTCATCCATGACTAAAAATTTGACTCTTGATAAATCTACTGCTCCAGAGCTACTCTGAATATGATCTCTTAATCTTCCTGGTGTAGCAATAATTACATGTGGTCGTTTTTGAAGTTCTAAAGCTTGTGTCATCATATCTAAACCATATAATAATAACAAAATAGTTATAAAAACATATTAGCAAATCTACACTTTTTTTAAATTACTATTATTTTCCTCACTATGTATGAATATATGTATGTATCCAATTACCCATTCCTCCAACAACGACGCACTCTTTTAGACCAATTCCTTTTCCAAGTACTCTAAACTGTTCAGCAATTTGATATGCAAGTTCTCTAAAATAAAATAATAATATGAAAATATTAGAATAAGTTACATGCCAAAATTCTTGTAATGATCACAGCCTATTTTATTTTATCTTATTATTAATATTACCTTGTAGGTGTTAAAACAACCGCAAATACCCCGTACGGATCTTCAGATAACTTTTGTAAAATAGGCAAAGCAAAAGCAGCTGTTTTACCAGAACCAGTTTTAGCTCCACCAATGACATCTTTGCCTATAAAGTAATAATGATATATATTAATGTTTGAGTATCTTATGAATATAGTTACAATCATTTATATTTTATTTATTTATTTATTTTTACCAGCAAGAACAGGAGGAATACAGGCACGCTGGATCTCTGTAGGTTTTTTAATTTGCATAGCATGAAGACTTTCTATTAACCAAGGATCAATACCAAGATCATTAAAGGTGGACGATTCAGATGCAATTTTTTTCACTTTATTTTCATTCTTTTTTTTAATAGAAGCTGCTACTCTGCTAAGTGAAGGAGTTGTTGATACAGTTGAAGTCATTATTTTTATTATTTAATCAAAAGTAAAAAGAAAAAGGACTTTTTTTAAAAAAAAAATGAATTTTAAAATTTTTTCTGTGTTAACCAAAAAAAATATAGCGGGAATTAAAAATGATCAAACAGCCACTAATTTTTTATGCAAATGAGTTTGACTTTTCTGATATATAGTTAAAAAATCAGTATATTGTAAATTATATAAATACTACCATTAATTTGATACTTAATTATAGAAGTATTTTATATCGCTTGATATACTTATATTATTTTACTTTTCGATATTATAACCTAATATTCAAGCCAATTTCTCTCTTTCATTTGATAATTAAATAAATCATTTATATATCTTTTGAGTACTCTTTTGCTTTTCTTTCACCTTGACTAGCCTAAATACTAGTATGAAGAAAGCATGAAAATATTATAATTATATATTAAGGACTGTGAAATATATCAACAGATATATTTAATCTCATAGTAAGGTTTGATTACTTTCTGAGTTAGTTATAATAACATACCTAAGCATTTTTCTTAATATAGTTTCTATAATAGAATATAACCATAACATTAATGTTTTCCTTTTATTTACGGCGTTTTACTACTACATAAAATTTTATAAACTATCAAGTACTTCTCAAATCGAGTTAAATTGATATTGATACTAGGTTTAGATAAATCTTTACCTGATAAACTATATATAGTCTTTTTCTTTGGAGGAGTAGTTAACATCTAATCAAATACCGTATTTCAACTCCTTTATTATAAAAGTGATTAATAGAATGTATTAAATATTTCTATTGATACTTTAAATACCTAAATTATTACCATTCAATCGTTATTATTGATATAACTAAAATTTACTAGTGAAAATCTACTTATTTTTTGATGTTGTACCTATTAATAATTTAGAAATATAATTTTTTCTAAAACTTAATTTAAAAGATCACACATGCCATTTTATTATATTTTTATTGAGGTATATATACAATAATTTATTTAATTTTATTAGTATATTTTTTATAATTTAAATAATATCTACTTAAGCATGATTATTCTTGTTTTATTTTATATAATGTATATGCAAAAAAAAAATGACCATCAGGGTTTAGTGTTTTTTCTACGATCATATATGTATTTATGATGATACAGGTTTAGTGATTTTACCACGAAAAGATCCACCTCCTCTACTACCACGAACAGGGCCACCACCTCTTCCTCTTCCTCTTCCTCTATCATTTCCTCTAAACGAAGAAGATGAAGAATGATATTGTGATTTCGTATTATTATAATTATTATTAAACTGCCCTTTATGGTTCGATTTTTTGAATGAAGGTTGATAGTTAATAATAGCACAAGGTGTTTTACTATATGGCCATCCAGGACCATGTATAAGAGGATTCCGCATTGATGGATCAAGTTGAATACGTCCTTCTTTGACAGCTTTTTCAAAATCACGCCTTTTTTTACTTTTTCTTTTCTTTTTCTTTATTGATTTATTATCATTATCTGTTGGTGCTGATGATATATTGATGACTCTCTTTGGTAGCTTTAATGCTGGATAAGGCCACGTGGATTGGATCAGGATATCGTCGTAATTCATGACAGCTTGGTTTACTTTTTCTAATAATGCAGGGTCTTTTTCATCAAATTCCAATTCTTGTTGATGCGCTATTTGCTGAGATAGATAATCCATTTGTTCTTTTTCACTGGTTTCACGTAAAGATACTTTTGTTGTTGATCCAGTTGAAAATAATCGAAATGTAAATTCTTCTTCCTCTTCCTCTTCTTTTTCATTTTCTTCTTGTTCGCCTTGATCTATATCTTTATTTTCAATGACTATTTCCATTAATTCATTCATTCGTTTGGTAGCATCTTCATCCATTATCTGAACCTCTTGTTCTGAATCAAAGATATCATTTCTATTTGTTATTTGTGTATTAGGCAGAGTATTGGTCGTGACAGCAAATTTTCTAAAATAAATAAGTGCAACTTTTAGTGGATCTTTATTATTTTATCTTATTTTGAATACATACATATATATAAATGTATAATTATTGTACCCTCTTATTACTTTTTTTATATTGCTATTTAATAATAGTAATAAATGTAATAATAATATAAGCTTACTTTTTAGTTGAATCCATTCTTTAAAAAAAATAGGCTAAGAAAAGAGAAAAAATATTTTTTCATAGGCAGTACTAAAAAAAAAATAAAAGTGCGGGTTTTTAAAAATGATATTTTCCTCTCCTTTCACTTTTTTAAAATGTCGAATACATAATTATATTTCATCACCTATATAAAATAAAAATAAAAGGATTTTATAGCCACGATCAATAACAATGCATTTATTTATTATGATAAAAACAAAATAAAGCAAAAAAAATCCCCCCCCATATTAATAGTTAAAAGTTATGTTATTATATTTTTTATAATAAAATAAAAAAAATTGATAAGCAATTACTAAATGATTGTCAACTATAAAATAAAAAGTGAAATATATACAAACGAAACAACATTATCTATCGCAATAAACAAATAAGTAAAGTAATTATAATAAAAAAATACACTCACACACCTATAGCATATTCTATATCAGTATATAACGATTTTTATCAGCAGTCTTAGAGTATATTTATTCAGAAAAATAAAAAAATGACATGCTTATCTACGAAGCATGGGAATTTATAGGCATTGATTATAATGAAAAAAATAAAAATAAAAATACACCACACAATTTATTGATAGTATTTCTAAGGACATCATAAAAATATACAAACATAATGGATTATACGTACGTCATATGATATAAAAAATATATCTTAAAAACTTCCTTGTTTATTTTTAAAATTATTGAATGGGTTATCCCCGTTTATGGTAAACTTACAGGTAATATAATCAAAAAAAATTGGAACCAATAAATCTTATTCCGATAACTACCGTTAGGTATAAAAAATATGCATATATAAATGGATCCATTTTTTGTAAAAAATAGCATTAATTAACATCTTTTACTTTTATTTTATCATTTTATTTATTTATCATTCATTATTATATTCCAATCAATATGCTTCATTCTTTACCTTGTATTCGTAGTAATTTGTTAAAAAATAGACATCAATTGACCAATAAAATATACCATCATTATAAAAATCCATTTCAAAAGCATTTATTTCACCTACAATATCATTCTAATTGTAAACTCATAAATACCGAAATAGATGAATTTATGTACATATAACATCAGACTATCGCGAAAAAAAAATCTTACCATACCATTTTCCTTTTTTTTTTTTATTTATTTCTACATAATTTTTTATAGTTGCTCAAGTGAAAGAACAATTTATCGAAGATTATGAATATTCATCTAGGACAATTTTTAATCAAGCATGGAAAAACATTGTAGACTATTATGGAATTGAAAATATAAAACTACCTCGAGAATTATTATTTTTGATGGGCGCCCCTGGGTAAATGACAATTTCATTTTATTTTTAAAAAAACATGTTTATTTATATATTTCTCCCTTTTTCCTATATTACTATTTTCTCTATATGTATAATTAATCTATATATATTTTTATTTTTATTTTATTTTTTAATTATGAATGGACAGTTCCGGGAAAGGGACACATACACCTTCCATATTAAGAGCGACGGGTATCAAAAACCAGCCTATCGGTATATCACAATTATTAAAATCACCGGAATGTAAAAAATTAATGGACCAAGGATTAATGGTACCTGATGCTTATGTACTTGAATTAATGTTACATGCTATTATTCAATCACCTCATCCTGAAACCGGTGTATTAATTGATGGTTTTCCTCGTACACCTATACAGGCTGAACTTATACATTTATTACATGACACATGGTCACACTTTTTATCATCTCATCAACCCCGTTATCATCACACCTCACCATCACTACCTTTATTTAAGCTCTGTGTCTTACATGTAGATGAAGAAATATCGGTCCAAAGACAATTAGAACGTGGACAAAAATTGCTCCAACATAACCAATATGTGAAATTGACTGGCCATGGTCAATTAAGAGAAGAACGTGCTACCGATTTAGATGAAAAGGTAAAAAAAATTACCATTATTTTATTACTATCCATTACTTATACTATATTTCTAAACCCATTTTATTTTTTATTTCATTAATATTATTATATATATATAGTTAATTAGACAGCGATACTCAACTTTTCAATCAAATTACAGTTCATTATTACAATTATCAAAAACGTTTCCTTTATGTAGGTTGATGCTATAATTTTTTTATATTATTCATTTATTTGCTGAATGTACAAATATATATAATATCTATTTATAAACTCATTTGCATATTGATTATTCTATTTTTAGGCTTAATCGATGCTTCAGGAACCGTTCATCAAGTCCAACAATCTATCATAAAAGAATTATGTAAACAAAATTCATTTAACTGGAATGATCCTTTATATGATACCTTATCACATTTCACTTCTCCATCATCGTCTAATAAAAACCTAAAGCTTCAATCTCCACAGGTAATGATCAGTATAAATAAAATACTAATAATCGTGATTCGTATATTTAATATTATAACCACTTACTTATATATTTTTTGATTTGTTTATTATGGATACTATTATTATTAATAGAGTGTTATTGGTAGTTTTGAATGCTTTGATACAACAAAACCAATTAATTTACAGAAGGCTTTACAATATATTGACTTACATATTATACCTAAATTTAATCAAGAATTAAAATTATAACCATACATCTTTTTTTTTTTTTTTTTTTCAAAAAATAAAGGTGAAAACTATGTTTAATGTTATACATATATGAATATGATTATTATTATTTTATTTTATTTTATTTATTTTCAGTTTGCTTTTTTATAACGAACTTCATAAAGATCCCATCTTAACTTAAATAAATGCTTCATACCATTTGAATTTTTATGCCATTAAAATATATTATCCATGTATGTTTTTTTAATAGCAAGTTTATTGTAATAAAATAATCATATTAATGAAAAATATCTCCAATAAATAGTTTCTTGAAATCATATAAATATATATTTAATAACAATTTAATTTTCTCTCTATAAAAAAATATAACTGGTAAATACTATTTTAATTTATTTTTATATTGTTGAATTACGATCACTTTTCTTTAAAAAAATTGAATTGCCGTCAAAAAATTTTTAAAAGGGTAGGGCATAAATGATTTTTTTTTCTCTTTCTCTTTTTATATTATTTATTTTTAATGGCAACTAACCAACAAACACTAAAGCTTGATTTTTTATATCAAGCAAGTCAAAATATTTTATTCCATTGTCCTCAGTTATCAAACTTTTATAGATATAACTTTCAACTATCAATAAAAGATACGCAATTTGTAGCTGATAAAAAAATAAATAGAGAATCTTGCCCAAGATGTGGTCAAATCTACCTTGGTGGATTCAATACATCAATTACTTTGGAACAAAAAAAGAGAAGTAAAAAAGAACTACAACAATTAAAATCAAAGAAAAATAAATCAAACGTATTGATTTATACTTGCCATTCTTGCCAGTACCAACGTAAATTTAATGGTTCCTTTAAAAAACTGATTCCTGTAGTGGATCCTATTGAAAAAAAGCCTACTACTTCTTCTTCTACTGCTGGTACTACAATTACTACTAATAGCAATAAAAATGATAACAATATATCATTATCAAAAACAACAAATAAGAACAATGGCAATAATAATGATAATGCGAAGAAAAAAAATAGTAATAATAATAGTAGTACCATAGCAAATACTGTATCTGGGAATAAAAGTGAAAATAATAGCATATCTGTCAATTCATCCATAAATAATAAAAATAAAACCAATATTAATAAAAGTAACAATAATCAACAACAATTAAAGAAACGACCAATATCTCCTTCCAATCAACAGCAACCTTCAAGTAAAAAATCAAAGAAGAATCAACTACAAAATTTAATTGCTAATCGTAAAAAAGAACAAGGCAGTGGAGGAGGTGGATTTGGATTAAATGACTTTTTATCACAATTATAAAATAAATAAAAGAAAGAAAATGCTATAATACAATAGATACCTACCTCCATATTTGATTTTTTTAAAAAAAATAATTATAAATGAACATCTTTATAATCAACATGTAATAAATTATATGTAAACATATTGTTAATAAAAAAATAATTAAAAAGTTTATGAAACGTTGAAAATAGAGAGAAAATATTGGTAGCTTCGAGGACTTTATAGTGATAAATTGAACAGATTTATTATTTTAAAGAAATAAAGAACACCTTTATCAGTAGTATAAAATAATTATATCATGCATTATATTATTTCGAGCAAATAATAATATTTAACTGGTCACTAAAAATGAACAAGTAGTGCAACAAAATATAGTATAAAAAAGTGTATAAAAAAGTCGAAAACAGGTTAAAGAAATAAATAATATAAAAGATGCGAAAAAACATGTATAAAAATATTAATATATGTATAATAAAGAATATAGGAAAGTCATACAAAAAATATATTAATTAAATAACAAAGGAAAATATATACACAAATACATTGCCTTCAATATAGCAACAAACATGAAAAATTAACCATTCATTTGAAATTATGGTTAATAAAGAGCAATATAACAGTGCACATCAATAATTATGATATTAATACCAGGTTGGAAATAAGAGACAAACATTAATCTTTAAACTACCAGTCTTTGATTAGTGTGTGAAGAAGATTAATAAACGAAAGCTATCGTCAACAGTTTTGGGAAGTATAATCTAGGCAAGTTTAAAGATTAATCTGATAAATTAGTATAAATCATAATTAAAATGCCAAAAGTTCATAAAAATAGGTGACCATTAATATATTCGTATTAGTATCTAGTTGAGAAATGAAATTTAAAGTATCTCTCTGATTCTTTTCTATTTTATAATTCTGATATATAGTGAGAATCCATCTTAGTGACTGATGGTATTTGCTTCTCCAATTTTTTTATATTAATATACATATTTGTTTAATAAAGATAAAATGCTTCGAGAAAAAGGTTATATTTTCGATTGTCATTAATTGATTATTAATCTCATCTATTAAAAATATCCCCCATTCCAAAAAGCATTTAACTTTTTATTATTTAAAATTACAGACGTTTTAAAGAATACTATGTGGTAACTTTTTGTTTATTAGTAGCAGTGTGGTTTTTGATCTTTTATGGTTTTTATAATTTTAAAATTTATTACTATACATACTTATATCTACTACGTAAAAAAATAAAAATAAAAAAAAATAGCAAGCAAACAAAAAGAATAAAATATTTACAATATATAAAAAAAAATACTAGAGAACAATAATTATACAGAGAAATTCAAATGAATTAATGAAAAAATTATACACGAGTTTTATCCAAACCGAAGGAAGTGGGAGATATTTTCCAACCGAGCTTATTCAAGAAAAATGGTGTTGAAGATCGTCTCTTATTTAATTCATTTGTTGTTGTCATTTGAGGAGGAGATGGAGAAGAAGAAATAATGAAAGAAGTTGGCCGTTGTTCACCTAATGGAGGAAAAAAACAAGATTGGGAATTCAAAGGATCGGATGATGATTCAGCTCTTAATACAGGAACACTTTTTGCTGCTTTTAAAACTCCATACATTCGTACCTTTTTTGACCCTTGTCCTTGCTGTTTCTTTTTACGGATTCCAAATAGTCGTTGAATTTTATTACCATGTGAAGAAGATGAAGATGAAGATGATGGAGTAATTATTATTTTTTTCCTTCTTGCTGAAGATGACGATGCGACCGGTGTATCTGGTTTTAAAAATACGGATGATGTTGGTGATGGTTGTGCAGTTGTTACAGGTTCAAAAGTAGTGACACCAAGGGGAGATATAGATGAAATCCATCTTTGCTGTTGCATTTCATTATTATTTTTTATCTTTTCTTCCTATTAGTAAACGAAAAAAAAGAAGGTTTATTCAGCTATCAATGTAATATATTTACTGTATTTTATTTTATTTATATTATTTTCGGGTTCAAAAATACCAATACTCACATTTTCAATATAGGGTATTTTACATTGTGATTTTGCATTTTCTGTGCAAGAGTCATGGCAAAGAAGTGAGCAGACTAAAAAGAAAAAGAAAAAAAAGAAGGATAAAACGAAATGACTAAATAACAAAATTACATATCATACACCATATATATATATATATAATTCATTAATATTTACCTTGGCAAACATGGGCTTCCTGTTGAATATCTTGAAAGCAAACCATGCAAATATCGTCTATTTTATATGATTGTAATTAAAGTAAATATATATTTAATACTTATTAATCATATATTCATCATTTCATAGTATAGAATGCATATATATATATATATATATATATCAATTACCTTTTTCTTTATCTGATTTAATAAATCTATGTAATTGTGGTATATTTAATTGTTGGTATGAAGAATTTAATAATGATTTAATTTCATTGGATACAATGGTTATTTGACTATCGTTTTTCCTTTTATCGTCTAGGATATCTAATTTTAATTTATGGAGATTCATATCTAATGATACTGGTGGAGTTGGTGACGACAGCGGACGGGTATTGTTTTTCAAGTTTTTAGATGATGGCAATAATAATGTTGATATATCTGTATAATCTGATGAAATGCTATTACTTTTTTCGATTGTGTTTAACCATGAATGTCTTAATAATTCAGAAGCTGTTGGTCTACTATTTGGATCTTTTTTAAAGCATAATTTGAGAAAATCCAAAAGATACTAATAAAAAATAATAATAGAAATTAATATCATTTTTTTATCAGTTTTATTTTCGTTATATTTATTCTCTACCTGTGATATTCCAGTTGGTAAAGGAGGACATTCATCTTCAACAATATGATATAAAGCAGACATGGATATTAAGTCAGCATAAGGAGGTTTCCCAGTTAATAATTCGATGATAGTGCAACCTAAAGACCAAATATCAGATTTAGGACATGCTCCTTTCATTTCAATAACTTCAGGTGCCATCCAGTTTGGAGTACCGGCAGGTGTACCTTTCCCATCTTCTTGTTTTATTTTCAAATTTAAAGATACGCCAAAATCAGTTAATTTAATATCACCCTTTTTTGTAGTCAAGATATTGGCAGCTTTCAAATCACAATGAACAACTTGGTGAGCATGAAGATATTCTAGACCTTTTAAGATTTTGTATGTGTAGGAGCTAACTAACTTTTCAGGTAAACTTCCAAATGCTTTCAGAGTAGATAATAATGACCCGTTTTCAACGTATCTATTAATAAATTAATAAAAAATATAAATATAAGTATGTGTACTCAAATTAATAAATTTATAAACTGGGTAACTATACTAATTATTTATAATGTTGGTTTTGTAAGTATATATATATTCATGCAATTTACTCTAAAACTATATTCATATAAGTGTCATCTTGTGCAAAACCAATATAGCGTACGATATGAGGGCAAGTCATTCCTTTTAGTAAATCAACCTCTTGCTACAATATTAATAATATTATATATATTAACATTAATATTAAAAAAAAATTTTTTTATTCAATTTCTTTTATTTTATTTTTTAAAAGACATATATGCATTACCATGATTTCTTGTTCAATATTAGCATCTTCTACTAAAATTCTTTTTATTGCCACAATTTCACCAGTTTTGATATCAAGCGCTCTACATTTATAATAGATTAATTTATTTCAAAAAAATAAGCATACCATGTTTTATATTTTATTTTATTTTATTTTATTTTATTAAATGAAATATTTATCTATTTACCTGTAGACTGATCCGAATTGCCCTTTTCCAATACAATCCCCAAGTACCTAAATATATATATAGATAATCATATACACATTTATATCAGTATTTTTAATATCATTATAATATTTATTTATTTACTATTATTATTATATTATAATATGTATTAGAACTTACAAAATGTGTACGGCGTTTAGTTCTACCCTTTTTTTTCAAAGATATCCTTAAAGTTAACCGCTTTTGTTGTTGGTGTTGGTGGTGATTTTGACTTTTATGTTGGTGAATAACTTCTAAAGAATCTTCAGATCTAGATTCTTTTCTTGATAAATTAGCTGAAGTAGAAGAAGAACTTAGTGATGGTGAGGGTGACGATGAAATTGAACAACCTGTTAAAGAATGGATAGTGTTAATAGTTGTTGTTGTAGGTGTTGAATTGGAAGAAGTTGGACAAATAATGGAAATAGTATCCGAGTCATCATCCTCTTCATCGCTATTTTCCTCATCTTCACTATCATTATTAATTTTATTATCATGAATGAGGATTGGTAGTAGCTGGCTATTAATTGTACCATCTTGGCATATTCCAGTTTGAGATAAAATATCTAATTGGTCACTATCTTTATGATTACTGGTCGTATTAACATTCAATGAAGCTTGACTAAATCTTTTTCGAATGATATGAGGATATTGATTATCATCGCCCTTTTTCTTTTTTTTATTCAAACCAACTTCACAATCATCATCATCATTCATAGCATCTAAAATACATATAGGAGGAGTGTGAGAGTGTTGACGTACGCGCGACAACGTGCCATAACCACTATCATTTGTGTTTTTTCTATATCGCATAAAATCATTGTTATCATCTTTATTCACTTGAAGTAAATTGTTATTTTTGTTATTTTTAACTTTCTTCTCTTGTTGAAATTGTAATTGAATAGATGGATTATTATTAAATATATCTTTGATATGTTGATAGCTAGGTTGGTAGGATGATTTGGATGAATAAACTGCCTTTTTCTCAGGTAAAGTTGCTGAAAATTGTTTTTTATTACTACTAATTCTTGCCAAAGTTAATATTGTATTTATAACCTATTTATATTTTTAAGAAAAAACAAGGAACAAAAAGAACACGAATATAGTTAGTATTGTATATTTATATAATTATACTCTACCTTTTCTTTCACTATTATTTATTTTATATTTTATTATTATTATTTACCGCTATCATATTTTTTGCTTCATATAAGTCTACAGTTTGAAATAAATCCGAGTTTTGCAATCCCAGCTATAATAATGAAAAAACAAGATAAATTATCATTCCAATTTTGGTAACTGCATTGATTCAGATTTCAAAAATAATAATAATCATAAAAAAAAAAGTATATACTTACAACTCTAGCACCTTGTAGAAATTGACTAATATTTTCCATCTATATATTATAAAAAAAGAAAAAAGAAAAAGAAGCATAAAAAATATTAGTTTATTTTTTAAAAAAATATCAAAGACCATAGCTCTTTTATTATTATCGATCTTACCTTAACAAAAGGAACATCTTTTTTACCAATAGTTAGTATAGTGTTTGGTTTGATGCAGTTTATTAATCTAATCGTATTTGAAAATTAGCATATGAGTAAATGAAAAAAAATTGTATACAGTATAGCTTTTACATATCTATATTATTTTAGTTTTTTGCTTACCTGCATAAAATAATGCCGTCTTGTAGAGCTTTATGTAAATCTTCTTGAATTGAAATATCCAAAGTAGTTTCTAAAAACAATTTAGCAGCTAGCTGATTACTTTTTTGTTGTTCTATACGTAATTTATCACATAAACGGTCAGCATGAACAAAAGAAGTGGGTCTTTCTTTTATCTTATACATAGCTTAATATATATATTAAAATAAAAAAAGAAATAAAGAAAGAGAGCGATTTAAAAAAAAAATTCGAAAATCACTTACCATAAAAAAATGAGGCGGACTTGAATTTTTTATTTTTATGGTATATGTTTTTTCAAGAATTAAACCCAAAATAAGAAATACTATAAACAACTTGATGAAAAAACGTTCCACATTAAGGTTTTATGCAACGAAAAAAAAATGAACTATGAGAAAAAATTATTATTATTTTAAAAAAAAAGTATATTCATACTTTTATAAACAAAATAAAAACAATATAGGGCGTACATAAAAATCTATTAAAAGCTTTTTTTTTATTACTCATTACCGTTCCATTTGTTTGTTTTTGTTGTTTTATTATAATTAATAATATTATTTTTATTGTTATGATGATGATATTAAATACTTTTTTTTAATATAATTTAATTTTTATTATGTAGATATAAATGTTTTTTTTTTTTTTTTTTTTTTTTTCATCTTTGACTTTGTATATTTTTTTAAATAAAAATAAAACTATATATATTGAAAAATAATAATAATAACAAGAATTATAAAAAAATGATGATCTAAGCTTTTTGTTCTAAACTAGCAACAATATCTTCACAACGATTAATATTTCTCAAGAACCAGTCAGCATAACGACGACCTACTTTACTTTCAGCAATGTGTACAACATCTTGTTTAAGACAGAAGTTCAAATCAGAAGTAGGCATATATTCTCCTTGTAATACATCTCCATTAGACCATTTCAATTGACGTGATTTTTGTTTAAATACTAATAAATGCATTTTCAATTCTTCAGCATCCATATCCAAGAATTTAGCCAATTTATCAATTCCCATGGATGTATATAATTTCATAAAGGAGCGAAGGGTAGGAAGCATGATTTGATTACGAATATCGGACATGAATATCTTGGTTTGATTTTGATTAGGGTCCTATAGAGATATATAGTACATATAAAAAAAGAGAAGAAAAAAAAGTTATAAACAAATATTATATCATTTCTTTTTTTTAAAAGATAATAAATTATTATTTAGACTTACAAAGTGAGGGTCATTAGGGCCTTTATTAAGATTAACACCAGTAGCAGAAATGAATTTAGGACAAGCATATTGGAATAACTCTTCAAAGACAACCAAAGCTTCTTCACCTTTTTGCATTTTAAAAAGTTGTTCACCATATTTTTCACGTAATTGAGAATGGATACTTTCATCTAAACGAGTGGGGCATAAAGCAACACAGATGGCTAAAAGGGCGTACATTTGATCTCCCTTTTTAGCAATTTGGTCAAATTGATAAGATCTTGAATGATATTGTTTAGTACGTTGGATGAAAGATAAAATGTTGGAAAAAGCCTTAATAGCATCGGCATAACGACGCATCATCATATAAGCAAATCCGACATAATAAAAGGTAGTGACATGACAGGCAGTAACTCTTGCAAACATAGCCTTTTTGTTTAATACAATATTGTCCATCATTTTTAATGCTAACATGTAATCACCTAATAAACAATGAACACGTAATAATCCAATGATAGAGAAATAACCAAGCATCTTGTATAAAGGACGAGAACCATATTCACCGGCAGCTTCCATCATATCTCCACCATTCTTGTTGACTAATAATTGCTCATTGATACGTGATTTTTGGATCAAGGAATATAAGACATTCAAGACACTATAACAACTCCAGATTTGAGGATGAGCACGTAATAAATTCCATTCTTCTTCAGATTTGTTTTTAAGACGATCACGATAATTACTAAAAGATTGGAATTGGAAAATGAATTCATCAATAATATCCCATAACCATTGATTAGGTAATTCCAAATTGACGGGTCCTTCAGAATCTAGTTTATAAAAAGAAAAAGAAAAAAAAAATGGATGAATATAAATGCATCTATCGATTTATTTATTTATTTTGATTTTTTGATTTTTTTTAATAATAATATTTTAAACTTACTTAAAATATAGTTGAAAAGATCGCAATAATTTTCATAAGAGTGTAATCTATGTTCCCAAGTAGGTGTTAAACGAGCATAAATATGACGATAATAAAGTTCACGATATAAAGTTAAAAAGACTTGATCTATTTTTTTAATAAATATAATGTAAAAAAAAATTCAATGAGTTCTCTTTACTTGTAGATATTTTATGAATTTCTCTTTTTCTCTTTTTATTATTTATTCATTTATTTATTTATTTATTTATTTACCATCGTTAACAAGAGGAGCAATAACTTCAGCTTCAGGCCATGGTTGCTTTTGATAATATTTATTGGTCAATTTGTTGAAAGAGCTGTCATATACATTATGAAGTTCATAGACATTGTTTTCTAATACATTACGGTAAAAGTATAAAATAAAGTTACGTACACCATCAGGGATTTGAATAGTAGTAGGTTGAGGAGTGGATTCAGTTAATGAAACTAAATGATATTGAATATATAGATATATATTATTATTATTATTTTAAAAAAATGAAAAAAAAAAAAAAATGAAAAAATGAAAAATATATTGTTTAGTAAAAAAAAAAAAAAAACGATTCCATATATATATATTAAAAAAGTGTCGGCATGAAGTTGCTATTGTGTTTATTTACCTTCAGCATCAAAACCATCATCCAAATCGTTGTTTTGAGTGAAACTTACTTGAGTAACTAAATCAAGTTCAGCGATTAAATCATCGTCTTCAAAAGTATCTTGATACATTATATATTATATAGATGGTAGTCCAAAAAAAAAGTATAGATATATATAAATAGGGACACGATCTAGAATAAGAAAGGGAAGAAGAAAAAAAGAGAAGTACAAGTGAGTAAAAAAAACCTTTTTTTTTTTGTCGACCTCGGAAAGCCCGTCACAAGGCTGCCGCCTCTTTTTTTCTTATTTGGTATATAGAACAAAATAAATAGGTAGAATATACCTATTTTTTTAAAAAAAATGAATAAAATATATTTGAATACACTCGTAATATATTTTACAAATAATTCTTTTAAAAAAAAAGAATTATTTAACCATTATACACAGTCTATTACTTTTTTAAAAAATAAAGAAAAGGATAGGCTAAAAGCATTAAGTGTAATTTTTTTTTTGTAGTGAGAATCAAATTTAAACCCAGAACTTCTCCAGAATTGTTTCTAATTTTTTATTAACGTGTTTCTTTTTCTTTTCTCTTTCACTTTTTTTTCTCTCTCTTCAGCACATATTCTTTATTTTTATTTTATATTTATATATATATATACATATACAGATATATATTATTTAATATTTTTAAGTGTTAAAAGACATTAAAAAGATTGTTAATTGAATATATACAAATATAATTATATATATTTATATTTTTTGAACCTATCTTTATCTTTATAAACACTTTTTTACTGCTTTCTACTTTTTATACATCCTTTATCTTATTTTTCCCTTTCTTTCAATACCAAACCAAAAAAACAACAATAATAATATACAACTAAACCAATATGAAATATTCATTTGTCTCCGTTCCTGCCTTAGGAAATAAGCAAAATACTCTTTTGAATATTAAAGCAAAACTTGGTGAATATGCTGAAACCAATGCTTTCCCCATCCCTGAATTCAAGGTACCAAATAGTACTTTTATTTATTTATATTTATTTATTCTATCTGTGATATAAATAATAATATTGATACAATATGTCTAACTTTTATATATATGTACTCTTTTTTTTATATTTTATATTTATATAACACGTAAAGATTGGAACATTGGATGCACTTGTTTTATTATCAGATGACCTGAATAAATACGATGTAGTATTTGAACAATCTGTCAACAAAATTGCTGATATCGTACGTAACTTTTCAAGTGACTCCCAAGGAAATCTTGAGCAACTTCTTGTTGTAAACGAAAGTAAGCTTAATAAAAATAGAATATATAAAAAAGATAAGTATTTTAGATATATTTGCGTATGTATGAATAAAAATATTAAATATACGAATGTATACAAATGCATTTATATTTATAGAATCCATTGATCAATATGTCCGTACTTTCCAATGGAATACTATGAAATATCGTACTGATAAATCATTACAAGATACTACTACTACTTTGAGTCAGGTAAAAAAAATAATAATCAAGATAGTAATCATTTTATATAGATATTTACTATTATTTATAATTATCAATATATTTATTCACTTTTTATCCTATTTCATTATTCATAATATTTAAATGATTATTGATAGGAAGTCAACGCCATTGATAACATCATGAAAACCAAGTTGAACACCTATACCCAAAATAAAAACGCTCTTCAAGCCCTTCAACGTAAACAAACGTAATGATCGTGATCACTTTATTATTTTATTTTATTTTCTTAGAAAAAAACATTAATATATAGAGAAAAAATTACTCATTTTCATTTATTAATTTTTTTTCTCTTTATTTTTTTAATTTTTTTATTATGATGATTAGTGGTAACTTGTCCGTAAAAAGTTTGAACGGTATTGTTAAGAAACAACATTGTGTTTTGAATTCCGAATACCTTACTACATTGATCGTTGCTGTACCAAAGTAAATATATTCATATATTGATAAAAGAGATATAATATATTTTGTATATATATATATATATAATATAATTATTTATTACTAATATTTTCTTTTTTTTTCTCTTTATTTGATGATAATGAACAATAGATCTGCATATAAGC
The DNA here is from genome assembly GCA_017871115.1 of Cunninghamella blakesleeana. Lineage (NCBI taxonomy): Eukaryota > Fungi > Mucoromycota > Mucoromycetes > Mucorales > Cunninghamellaceae > Cunninghamella > Cunninghamella blakesleeana. The sequence continues at coordinate 342,549 of JAFCIZ010000008.1, forward strand.
AATGGAACGGAAAATATGAAACATTGACTTCTATGGTTGTACCTCGTTCCTCTGTAAAAATTGCTGAAGATGATGAATTTGGTCTTTTCACTGTTACTTTATTCAAACGTGTAGCTGAAGAATTCCACCATAAAGCAAGAGAAGAAAAGTAAGGGAAAAAAATAAAAGGAAAAGGGAACAAGATAGAAGAGAAAAAATATAAAATGGGTGAATGAAACCCCTCCCCTACTTATTTGATTATTTTTTTTAAATATCTCTCTTTTTATACCATTTATATATTTAATGTACATAATAGATTCATTGTACGTGATTTCAAATATGATGAAGATGCATTACAATCCCAAAAACGTGAATTGGAAGAAGCCAGTGGTATAGAAGCCGAACAACAGGCTGAATTGGTTCGTTTAGCCAAGATCAATTTTGGAGAATTATTTGCTTCATGGATTCACCTCAAGGCACTTCGAGTCTTTGTAGAATCCGTTTTAAGATATGGTTTACCTCCTGATTTTACTTCTGTTTCCATTGCTGCTAAACCTAAATGTGATAAAAAAGTAGATGACACTCTATTAGCAACTTATGGTCGTTTGGGTGGTGTTCATGGTCAAGCTACTAAAAATAACAATGCAAGTAATAATGGTGGTCAACACGAAGAAATCTTGGATCACGAACTTCAATCTGTTAATGATAGTAGTTATAGACCTTATGTTCAATATGAACTTGAATTTGCTTTGGACAGATCTTAATAATAATAAGATTATGAATTATAATATATATTATCTACTTATCATCATCAAAATATATAATTATATATATATATTTAAATAAGATATAATAAAAATAAAAAGAAATTATAAAAAGAGGATAATTTATATATAAATATATATATAGGTATATGCATTTGGACCTGTTTAAAAAAACTATAAAAAATAAAAATGGAAAAAAAAGGGAACGTGTATAAAAAAAAACAAGGAATAAGGAAGATATCAATAACGATAACATGGGTCAAGTATTTTCATGAAATTGAGGAGAATTTACATCATTATATAAAAAATATGTATTTATAACCTTGGTATTTATTTAATAATATATACTATATTTACCATATATGTAAAAATACAACCATTCATTTCAATTATATGCGGTAAATCACTACCAACATTGTCCTTGAGAAATTACAATTTATACAAGATTTTTTTTTTCATCTTTCCATTTGTTAAGAATTGGTTAAGGTTATTAACAAAACCAATTTATTATCGGTAGAAAACTGAACAGTTCGTATGCACTTTGTTTATATAAAGTTAATTTTTGTTTATTGGTGGTCTTGTAAAAAATGTTTTTTTTAAAGTATACTAAACTTTCTTGATGTAAAAAATTTTAATAGTCGTTCGAATTATGGGTCAAGCTTACCTATTGTCTTCCAAACCTCAGAAAGCTGCGTTACATATTCGTCAATTGAGACACAACCAGATACTTGTACTTAATTTAAAAGATATCTACAAATAATCTTAATTGGTCCAATCGGTTTACTATAGATAACACAATACACATATTTAAAAATTAATTTAAGAAACTTTTGAAAATAATATTTTCAATGGTCATATTGATATTTCCGCTTATACCATAAAATTCATCTTTAAGTTTACTTATGATTGAATTGTTATTCTTGTAGATATAGCTGTTTCTGCGATGGCGGTTGCACATATGGCATGTTCAAGTGATAATATGCTTGAAGAATTTTTGTTTTCAACAATCGTATTTAATCAAAAGTAAAACGAAAAAGGTGTCGCGTAATTTATTTTTCCAAAAGTTTAAAGAAATTGCTATAGTATGTAAACCATTTGTTTTTTAATTTAAATAATCAGTAAAACATGTTACTGTATTCTTTTTTATTATTAAAAAGTAAAATTTTTTATTATTTTTAGTATTTTTTAGTCATACTTCGATAAAAAAAAAAAAGGATATGTCAAATATTAAACTCACCTTATTTCCTTATATGTATTTAAACTGCCATAAAATAATTATTGCTGTTAATTTCACATGTATCATTTATTTAAATAAAGCTTGTGTTTACTCCAGCTATGTAAATTCTGCTTTAAGTATACTAAAAAAATTGATATAAAATATTTCTTTTACAGTATAAACTTTTTCAGATATTTTTTAATGGCAATAATAATTTAGGTAAAGAAAAAGTGAAAGAAAATAAACCTACAAAATTCTATACTCTTTTTTTCGACTACTCCAGAGAATATCCCAATTTCAAAAAGGTGAAATCTGGGCATTACTTTTTTAAATATGAAAAATTGCAATATGCCAATTACTATTTACTTTTATTCAGGAACTATAGGTAGAGACATACGAAAATAGTTATTGTGCTCTGTACATACACATTATTTTTCTATTTAAAGAATATAGATAAATGCAAGAAAAAATAAAATACTGATGACTTACAATCAACTATATATTTATTTTAAACAAAATTATATGTATTCATTTATCTCTTCCAGTCACTATCATTTTTTTTATTATAGAGCAATCAGTTTTATTTAAGTATTAATAAAAATTGGTTTATTAAAATAAAGATACAATGGTATTTTTAAAAATTAATTTTTGAATTACTTGTGCCAGTAGAACAGTTTAAAAGTAAATTAGTAATACCTATACATCTATATATAAATAAAACAAGAAAAAAAAATATCTCAGTATTATATCCTTTTTAAAAAAAAATTACCCCCAAAAAAATACAAGGATGCTACCAAGAGACGAGCATTAATTCTTAAACCACGGCCTATTGTACGTTGTGTGAAGAAGAATACAATAGGAGGCTATTGTCAAAGGCATGGGAAATCCTCCCAAGTTTAAAAATTAATCTGACCGGGGACTATATACCATAACTAAGTCCCAATGATATATAGCTGCCTATTGTCAAGCTGTCTTCATACCAGCCCCAAGTCAGGTTAAGATGAGAAATAAAGTAAGATGTAAGAGAAAAGAAAAAAAGATTGTAAATGAATATAAAAGCATCGGATTTTTAGTATGTTTTCAAGGGTTTTTTAGGTTAAAGAAATTTAAACAGCGCTATTCATTTTTTGATCAGCAGTTATTCTTTTTTTTTTCGTGTCTACTTTCCATTAAATATTTCTTTGCAATAATCATTTTTTATAAACATGGATTATAGTTACAAATATCAGTACCAAGGGATAGATAAAAATCTTTCCTATTTTGCAACATATCCTGCTAATGAATGGTCTTTTTCTGGCTTTAAAGAAGAGATAGAAAAAGGAAAAAGTCGTTTACCATTGGAAAAAAATTTAGTAGCAGCATACAAAAACTCTCTAAAGTCCATTGAAGAAAACCCAGCAACTCCTGAAATCATCAAAAATCATTGTAAAGAATTATGCAAAAAGGTAATACTTGTATTTTATGATTGTTTTATTTCATTTTTATTTCTAGTAAAAAACCATTCACATAACAGAATGTTTTGTTCTAACACACGCTGGCTAATTCGTTATTTATTTTTTTAGTTTAATGACACTACAAGCAGTATCACAAATCATTATGGTGATATAGAATTCAGTAATATAGAAATTGGTGATAATAATAATGTTAATAATAATATAGTGAGTTTAATATATATTGAGTATTAGGATAAGACAATGGAATAGCTATAATTGTCAAAACCATTTTTAATATAATTGTAGTTTTATATTCATGCATCATTTAATTTTTTATTTTTTTGATATATTAACCTTATATAGATAGATAATAACCATGGCGTCACCGAAGGTAAATATATTTTTATTTTTCTAAATTTCTTAAATGTTTATTACATTTATTTATTCTTTCTATATCATTTTTATTTTATCGATATTATTACTTTGAAATTAATATGAAAAATAGCCGAAAAAGAAGTTCACCAGGTTATTTTGATGAATATTATAACGATGAATGATCTAAAGGCTCAGCCATAAAATTTCTATTTCAAAAAAGAAATTTGTTCAATTATATTTTATAAGCATATATATATATAAGCATATATACAAGCATTCAAAATATATATATATATATATATATATATTATTATTATTATTATATTTTATTGGTACAAACTCCATTACTATATTTTATTACCACTTATCCTACTATAATAATGCTTTATCATAGTTTATTTACTATCTTTATTACATTATATTACTATTATTTTCAATCCGTATATACATACGTATAATATTATTCAAATATATTTTTTATTATGGATAAATCCCATTACTCACATTTATTATATGTAATTATTAAACTTGCAAAAAATGTTATAAACTTTTACTTAATTGATTCATTTCTATCCTTGACAGTGTACTTTTTCAAGACTTAATTTCTTTTTTAAATATATCTAGATATGTATATTAAAATTTGGCTATGTGTAAAAATCATTTATTTTATTTTATCAAATTATTTTTTCACTTTAATAATATCTAATAAAATATGATGATGATAGATATATATATATGTATTTATATATGCATTTGTATTTATTTAAAAAGTATAAAAGCAAAAATGAAGGAAAGAAAGAAAGCAAGTTGAATAAAAATAAAAAATAAAAAAAAAATAAAGATACAAATAAAAGAACAATGGTTTAATTAATTCTGTGAAATAGGAAAAAAGTGATATATTACATTATATTAAAATAATATTATACGTATTATTTTTTAATATTGCTTAGCCATTTGTTGACATTGTTTTAATTGATCTAAATACCACTGGCAGGCAGATATATCGTTACTATTTTTTTCCAGACATTTTGTAAAAGCCATAGCATCAGTTTCACAATTCATTTGCTGTTGTTGCTGTTGAGGAGGTAGCGATGTTGATGATTCCATTTGTTGTTGTGGCTGTTGATTTTCAATTGCAGATTCATTATTATTACCACCAAACATGGCACTAGCACCTCCTACAATAGCATGGCCTACAGAGGACCCAATGGCAACACCTGCAGCTGTACTAGCCACTATAATATTGTTTAATAAAAATAAAATATAAAAAAAAATAATGTTAATTTTCATTTTATATTTATGTATATATGTGCATATATATCTTACTTTGAGCAAATAAACCAGGCTGTTTTTGCTGTTGATAAACAGGAGCAGGTTGTTGTGGTGGTGGTTGCTGAAGTTGATGTTGTTGCTGTTGTGGTTGCTGTCTATTCGGTACGGTATGAGCATTACGTTGTTGTTGTTTAGGAACAGAAGAACGGCGAGGCTATACATATTTATTAGTTTTAAAAAATGAAATATTGAATATAAGTATTTTTTTATTAAATATAAATGTTACTTCTTTTTAAAAAAAAAAAAACAGAATTATTTAATATATAGATACTTACAGCACTACTACTACGGCGAGGCATTTTTTGTTAGTTGGTTAAAATAATATAATTTGATTTAGTTATAAAAAAATTAAAAAGGAAAAAGAAGTTGAAAGAAAAAAAAAATACACTCTATTTATATATTTTTTTTTTTTTGCATGAAAAAAACCGGAAATGAAAAATGACTCAAAAATTTTTTTGAACGGGCAAAAAAAAATTACGTATTGATTTCCATTTTTAGATTTAATTTTATTTTATTTAAAAATAAAATCATCTAGCGCCTTCTTATTATTTCCTTTTTCTTTCTACTTTCCAACAAAAATATATAAAATGAATCCAAGCAATCCTTTAAGTGAACGTGAAAAAGCTGCTGAAAACCAATGGGCTAAACAACAAGTTAGTATTAACTAAATAAATAAATATGTAAATATACTTTATGTAAAATCAAAACTACTATTTGTTAATAAATCCTTTCACTTATTATAGGAAGCTGCCAAGCTTAAAGCCTTACAAGAACAATTAAAAAAGAAGGAAGAAAAGAAATAATGAAAACGAAATAATCCGATCTATTTTATTTTATTTTATACAAGTTATATATTTACACCATATATTTTAAAATAAAAACCACAGCAATAATGATAATAATAAACCTAAATTTGCATTTGTATTTATTTATATAAAAAAATAATACAAAAGAGATAATAATAATAATAAATAGTAGTATTAAAAAACTAATAAATAAAGTAAAAAAAAAAAAAAATAGAATAGAATAAAACAGGATGAATTATATCGTTTCGAACGATATTAAAAATAAATAATAATATATAAAAATATATATAAATTAAATATGAATATGTAGAAGTAAATAAAATAAAATAAATAGATTAAGCGTTGTAAAAAATAATTAAATAAATAAATAATGATTCATAAAAAGATATAAAAAGTAAATAAAGTACATTTAAGCGGTAGCTTCTTCTACTTTTCTAGGGTGGAAACTCATATAACAACCGTCTTGAGGATAAATAGTAGCAAAGATTCTATTATTATTATTATTATTAAAAAAAAAAAAAAAGAGAAGGAATAAATAAAGGATAACCTTTTCTCTAATTTTCTTATTTTATACTCTGTTTATATTTCTTTTGTATTTCATGATCACTTACGAAATATCGTCACTTTTATCAGTTCTATAATGAACCCAATCCATTTGAAGACAAGCTTGAGCAACAGTAGCCATAAGATGCATAACAGCATATTCTTTACCAATACAATGATGAGGACCAGCACCAAAGACCATGTAGTTCTTTGGGTATTTTTCAGCACTTCCGTTAGGGCCCCAACGGTCAGGATCAAAGGAATCAGGGTTAGGATAAGCAACAGGATCATGAAGAGCAGGGTAAGTAGTAGGAATAACCATAGAACCCTTTGGGACAGTGTATTCAGGAGTTAAAGGCCATTCGCGAGTAGTTTGATAAGGAACCATTAAAACAGGAGGGCGAAGACGTAAAACTTCTTTAATAACTTGGCGCAAGTAGACAGATTCTTCCATTAATTCCAAAGATAAAGGTTGATTCAATTCACCTTTACGGACACGAATTTGTTCATCACGTACTTTTTGTAAAACATCAGGGTGATCAGCTAATAATTGGAAAGCCCAAGTTAAAGCAGAAGAAGTGGCATCTTGACTAGCAAATAAGAATGTTAAAATTGTTAAAGCAATTTCACGATCATCAAATTTACGAGGAGCCTTTTTGCCTTCACGTTCACATTCTAATTCATATTCTTTCATTGAACTAATCCAAGCATCCATCATTGATTTGACTTCACCACCATTATCCATACGTACACGACTATCTTTAATGGCTTCAATGAAATGATGTACAATGAATTTACGAGATTGAATAGCCTTATAAACCTTGGTACCAGGTAATGGGATAGGGAAATTAACTAATTCCAAGGCAGCAGTAATATTAAAGTATTCCTCTGAGATCTTTTCAGCGATTTCTTCAGACATATGATAGCCTAAAAATACGCGAAGGGAAGCTTCCATATTGATATCACGGAATATCCATTGATATTGTCTCTTTTCACCATCAAGGGCTAACCATTTATTAAAATGGCGTTGATAGACTTCTTCTTGAATAGGAATATACATACCAAGGGCTTTACGGGTAAATAAAACGTTTAATCCTTTACGGTAATCCACGTGTGCTTTACCGCCAATAAATACCCAATTATCAGGACATAAAATATGTTTCATGGAATCTACAACAGCTGGGGCACAATAAGTAGGTGTGTTGAAAATCTTACGACTAAGATCACAAGTAGATGCAATAACAACAAATCTATGGTTATATAAATATAAAAATAATAAAGAGTTAAAAAACGTTATATAAGAATAGTAAATCAGAATATGTTATCCCCCCTTAATTTCCCCTTATATATTATCGTATCGATCCATCTATTCATTTTTTATTTTTTTTTATTTTTTTTTTATTTTATTTTTTTTGTGTTGTTAATATTATTAATATTATTTATTTTTATTTTTCCCCTTCATTCATTTTTTCTTTTCTTATTTATTTATACATGTTTGATTTTTAAATAAAATATCTGGCTTCCATTTTTTTTCTTCTTTTGTTTATATTTATGTTTCAGTTTAATAATAGTAAGTTTTACCTGTCAAAAACACCAACACAAGATAATTCACCAGATTTCCATTTACTCATATAACCTTCAAAAGTAGGATAAAGGGAATCCATAAAAGCACCAATAATAGGGATCTTTAATTTAGGACCAGGTAATGATTTCTTCTTTTTTAAATAAACATATTGTTCATAAGCAAACAATCCAACAATAGCAGAACATACAACAGCTGTAGTAGATACTTGAGGTTTTTTACTAAACATAGTTTGAACGAAAGCAGCGATAGTGTTTTTAGCTGATTCAAGAGTACGAGGATCAAAGATGCTATATAAAATAGTTATTATAACAAAAAAAATGAAAAACTTTAATAAAAAGAATGATTATAATTGTATCACCATCATTTCTCTTTCTCTCTCTCTTTATATATATATATATATATGTACTCTATACATTATTATTTTTATTTTAACTTTTATATGTTTCCCTATCTCCTTTTGTTTCTTTTCTTATTTTTATTTACCTTGCAGTGGCCATTGTATAAATAAACTATAGTTTAATAATAGATTGATTTATAAAATAAAAATTAATTATATATAAAAAAAATAGATATTAAGGTATAAATAGATTTAGATGATAAACAAGTTGTATATCTATTTATTATATATATATAAATAATATATAACGTGTGTCTTTAATAAATCGTAAAGACGACTTTAAAAAAGAAAAAAAAATTGGTGATAAAGGAAAAAAAAAAAAAGAGAGAGAAGAGAAAGAAAGAAAAGAAAGAGAAAAAGAAAGAAAGAAAAAAAAAAGGGAGTCTCAATGAAAAAGAAAAAGAATAAATCGGTAATCTATAATAATAACTTAATTCATTCTCCGCCGCACTTTATTTTATTTGTTTGTCGTAAAAAAAAAAAATTAGAAAAAGTTTCTTTTATAGGTGGATGATCTGACATAACTAAATAAAATAAGATTTTCCCATTTTTAAATGTGTTACCTTCATATTTTTATCAGATGATTTATATATATATTCTTAACTTTTATGTAGTTTATTAAATAAACTGAAGTGTGCTGGCATCTTATCCGAGTGAACATCTTTTCCCTCACCTTATTTTTTTTTTTTTTTTTAAAGTATCGCCGATTTAAAAAAAGCTATCATTTTACCGTTTTGGTTATTAATCATAAACTAAATTTTTAAATAAAAGGTTACTGAAAAAAAAAATCAAAAATAATAAATAATAGTTTAATAATACGCTTATCTTTTTCTACTCTTTTTTTTTTCTTTGTTTAACACATTTAACTATTACTATCATTACCATTTTATTACCATCATAAAAAATAAAAGGAATTGAAGCAAGTTTATTTAGAAAGTTACGTGAATGTTTACCTGGATTTAAAAAAATGAAATTTTTTTTTTAATGGAGAGATATGATTATCCTGGAGAATTTCACGGAGATTATTTATCCGAAAACTTATTTAATAATTGATTGGACTAAATGTATCACAGAAAAAAAGTATATTTACTAAAAATGTGGCTTTATTTTTGCTTTTTGCTTTCTCTTATATTCATTTTTTTTTAAAAAAAAAAAAAGTCAAATAAAATGACATGTATTTTTTTAAAAAAAATTAAAATAATCAAAAAATAATAAGAAGAATAAGAAAAAGAATGAAATTTCTGATTTATACTAAAAATAAAAATCAAATAGATATGTACTGATTTATATTAAAAAAAAAGATGCCAACCTTTTATGTATTAAAAAAAAAGGAACCATCATGGTTTTTAAAAGCCAGTGATCATTATACATATAAAATAGAAATTTATTCTTCATTTAATTTTTTTTTATTATAATTATTATCCATGGCAAAAGCCCTTGGCAGTTCTTTGAGAGCAAAAAAAAAAAAAAAAATCAAATATATTAGGTTTTAATAACTATTTTTTTAATGAAATAGATTATTTAAAATAAAAAAGAGTTTAAATATGTATGTATATTAGCAAGTCTTTATTTTGCATTAATCTCAATTCTGGAGCAAGTAATTTTACTTTTGATTTTTAACAATTCATAGATGGATAGCAAGCTATAATATATAAAAAAGCCATTTAATTCCAAAGATTTTTTCCTTTTTGTTTTTTTCAAGTGAATCATGCTAATCTCTTTTATTTGATATTTCTCATATTTTATTGTGCAACCTCAGTCAATTTTTTTTAACCAACCTGTAGGGGAAAATTAAGCTATAGCATGTATAGAAATTTCCCAGGTTCAAAGATTTCTTTAAAACTGTGATCACTCTATAAGATCAATATAAATTTTTTATTATGCAAATATTTCAGTCTTTTATAAAGCTATTATGTTCCAATTTTTTAATTAATTCGCGAGTATAGAGTAACAACACTGATAGAAATCACCCAATTCCAAACTCCTATTTTTTTGAACTGCGGCCACTCTATATGAGAATAAAATAAAAATGTAATTATGAAAATACCCCGTTGTTTTACTAAGCTATCTTGATCCAATTATTTGACCAACCTATAGATAAATTTTAAACTATAACATGTAAAAATTTACCCAATTCTGGTGGCTTTTTTTTATGCTGTAATCACAGTATGTATAACTAATATATATATATATGTGTGTGTGTGTGTGTATTTTTCAACTTTTTACTAAGTTATTCTGTTCCAGTTTTTTCTATCTTTCTTTTTTTTTTTTTACTAATTCATATACAAGTGTTAAGATGTATTTTGTGTAATTGTCATCGAGTTCTAATGGTTTTTTCTTTTTAAGTTAAACCAAGAATTTTTTTCACAAATATCCCCACTTTGTATTATATAATTTTGACCCGACTTTTTATTACCAGTTCACTAATAAATATTAGGCTACAGGATACATAAGAGCTATCCATTTCTAAGATTTTTTTTTAATCTGTAGCCATGATTATTTTTATTAATTGTACATATTTTTGAAATTTTATTTTCAATACAACAAAAAAAGAGTAAAAAGTAAAAAAGATTATACAATGATAAATAAAAATTTTAATCTCCAATCTTTTATATTTATGGAATACTACCAGCAACAATCTGAATTCGTTAATTTTCAACCATGCCATAAGAACCAGAAAGGCAAACTTGCCGAACGCAGCTCATTTCTTTTTTTTCCTTTTCATTTATTTTCCAATTTTCATTCTAGACAAATATTCTGAACCGATATGTCAACTATAAAGTGAAAAAGCATAGAACGTGAATCATATTTTTTTGGTGAAACAATTACAGTTTTTGTATTTATATCAAAAGGTCATTATACATTACCATTTGGCATACGTATTGTAAATATATTACCCTTGCTATCACTGACCTATCTTCCAAAATTAAATTCCTTACTTTGTCCTTTTTCATCATTAGTTGTAAATTTGCCATCAATAAAATTAATGTAAAAACGTGTAGCATTGTTTTGAATTGTAACTTTTCCATATTCAAGTATGGTAATATCTCAATAATACTTCGCCGGTATAGCAAAGATACATTTTTCTACAATATTACCAGTGGCTAAATATATGCTAGCGATTATTCTATTATAATTAGAACTTTTTGTACCAAATAGGTAGCTGCAATAATTGGTAATGTAAATATAAATAAACTTTATAATTTTAAAAGAAGCATATTTAATTATGTTTAATAAGAGAATAATATGGAAATACAAAAAAAAAAGCAAGACTTGAATTTCTATCTTACCTTTGTTCTATGATATATATATCATATTGTTCGGTCAACAAAATCATTTCTTTGTCTTTAAAAAATCAATTGAGTCAGCATTCTTCATTTTTACTTTTTAAATTCACCAAAATATATAAGATGATTATGTAATCTAGAAATAAGTAAGCTTATATACATGTTCTACTTAAACTTTAAACTAATACAAACTCAGCTTTCTTTCGTTTTTCTAAAAATTACTAGAATGCTGAAATTATTAGTACTATAAAGGAAACAGAAAAATAAAGTTAAAGAGATGCAAACAAATAAAATATTAGACAAGTTATTCAAATTTATTACAAAAAAAAATATATTTCTTTGCTATTCTCTTTCGTCACCCTTTTTATTATTAATTAAACCCTACGTTCTTTTTTAAAATAAACAGTTTTTTAGGTCTTTTTTTTTTAATGCGTTTTTTAATGCTACAACAAAAAAAAAAAAAAAAAAAAAAAAAAAAAAATGGGTGAATTAGAGAAAAAGTGCAAGAAGAAATGGTGAAAAGGATAAATTAAAAATAAATAGGTTATCTACATATATAAATCATTTTATTTACAATTAATATGAAGATAATAAATAAAAAAATACAAGTAAATATTATACATATGTACATTAGATTATATGAAAAATGAATGGATACAACATAAATCGTGCTTTAAAAGTAACCATCATTTCTTTAATTTATTAACTTGTACTCTTTATCTAATCTTATTTTTTTCTCGCTCTTTCTTCTTTTACCTTTCTTTATATACAAATGTAGGTAATATATAGATTATCTTTTTACGTTTGGGTTCAAAAAAGATAATAATAAAAAAAAAGCTTTTTTAGAATTAATACTATTCTTTATTTTTCAAGATGGTATTTAAATATAAAGATCAAGCATGAAAAAATAGTCACTGTAAAAAATACGGAGTTTGATAGATATAATATTTTGATTATTTTTTTATTTTTATTTTTTTTTTTAAACTTCTTTTTCGAAAAATAAATCTATTATATTATATTATTAATAAAAATGAGTTGGACTTCTTTTTCTCAACAAATCGTTAACCCTGAAAACTTAATGGTTGCTGAACAACAAGTCGATGTATATATGGAGTTATTTAATCGGTAACAATAATAATGAAATTATTAATAATAATAAAAATATGAAATGTCAAATATATATATATATATTTTACCTCTTAAAATATAATAATAAAGAAACTGACACTTTCTATTTCTTTTTTCTTTTTATCATTACTATTATTATTATATTATTATTATTAATAATATTATGTATATATAAAGGATCGTATCCCAGTGTCGAAGTAAATGTATTCCACCTCATTATCGTGAACCTGATTTACATAAAGGTGAGATGGTATGTATTGATCGATGTGTTGTTAAATATATGAAATTCCAACGAGTACTAGGTTTAAAACTTCAAGAAAAATACCCTGAACAATTTCCAGCTAGTTATAGTAATACTGATAATAACAACAATAATACGAATAATAGTTATGAGTCGACTTTTTAAAACAATAATATGAATACATATTAAAACATAAACACCTATTAACAACTACAACAATAGTTACTTATTAATATTAAAACATACAAACAATAATGACAATAACAACAACAAAAAAAGACTAACAAAAAGAAAAAAAAATATAAATATGAATATATATTATTTTCCGCCCTTTTTTTTTTATCTATTACAACTCCTGTATATTATATCATTCCCATTTTTAGACAATCGAAAAACATACAACCTTTTTTTTTATTATTATTTATTTATTTATATATAGTTATATATAGAAAAACAAATCATCATCTATACAATAAAAACGAATCATTGATATCTAAAAAAGGGCTATTTATTAAATAGAAAAACAAAAGAAAAATTATTCCCAACAATCGTGATCAAAAGAAGAGATGATCGGTAAAAATGAAATAATATAAAGGTAGAAATAAAATAAAGAGGGTATATTTTATATATAAAAATCAAAAATAGGTTAAGAGTATGTATTATTATGACTTCATTCTATTGATCCAATCACTTGTGATTTCGGCCATACTTCTTTGATTATCATCGGTATAAGGCTGATGGGAAGAAGTGGTTGGAGGTAGATTATACATAAAATTAGGAGGAGGGGGGTGAGGATGAGGCATCATGGCTGGCTGTTCTCGTAATTGATTTAAATATTCTTGTCTATATTGATAATCTTCGTTTGAAAAATAATCAGCATCTTTTAACATTCGAAGTTTTTGTGTAAATGCCCATAAACACCAAGCCCAATATACCTAAAAAGATAAAAGATTTTTATATATTGATTATTCATTTCATATATACATACATCCATAGATCCGCATATGTATATTTATAGTACAACTTACAAAAAAGATCAAAAAAATAATAAAAATTGCAATACCAAATTTAAGTTCATCTTGCCAAATTTTACTACAATTATAAAAATCATTATATGGAGGGGTAGCATAAGTAACGTTTTGCTGATTGGTAAAGGAAATCATTTCATCTACTCGATTTTTTGATTCATTAAAACAAGAATTTGCATTGCTTTGTTGTAAAATACCATAAAATATGATGGTAACAAAAAAATCCACTAAAAAGAAAAAAACCGCAAACCAAACCCCTTTATGAGCTCGGTTCAATACATATAATGATTCAGCATAAAGACCGAATAATGCTGCTGAGGATGCTATGGTTAAAACTAAACAGGCCACTCCTTGGGCCAATAAGGCTCCAGAGACAATGTATGAAAAAATGGCTATATTAATAAAAAGATTAATAAATTATTATTTTTTAAAAAAAAAGGTCAATAAATAGTTTTTTATTTTTTTTAATATTCGAATGATAACGATACTTACGACTTTGGAATTGAAAGGCTAAAATACTTCCATATAAACCAATAGCCTAAATAATTTTAATGGCAAAAAATAAAAAAAAAATAAAAAGAAAAAAAAAAGATTGTAAATATATCGCTCTTAATTGAGGTTATTTTTTTAAAAAAAAAATTAATAAATGAATGAATATATAATTATAATCACTTACAAGCCATATTAAACAAGCTAAAGCACACCCAGCTCTCAATGACATGATGCCACAAAATTTTTTTGTAAAAGAACTGTTATAAACCACTGGCTCAGTAAAGGCTATATTCGTAAATAAAGATCGCATCTTTTTTGTTTTTTAAGTAAAAATATACGTAAAAAATAAGAATAAAAAAAAAGTAAAGATGATATGAAATATATAATTGTAAAAATATAAAGAAATAAAAAAAAAAACATTTTTTTTTATTTTTTTTGATCCTTCTTAAAATGAGAAGGGGTGGAACAATAACAGATTTCCTAACTAGGAAAGCTGGTTTTTAATTTTTATCTCTATGCAAAAAAAGTATAATTTTATTTTTTTTACCTTTATTATTTTAAATAAATATAAGATATAAAAATATTATCTTATGAATTAGCCAAAGTACTTTAAAAGTGTTTTTAACTCTATAGCAAATAGTTTTCCTTGAATAAATATATAGCTGGCATTTGTAAAATCCCTTTTTTTTTTTTTACAAATACTTTCGTTTTCTTCCTCTTTTTTCATGAGCTTTCTTGTTAATAATAGGGTATTCAGAAATAGGCAATCTCACATTTAAAGTATTTAAAAGTGGTTTATGAATTGCTTCCTTATCACGAACATATTCATTATAAACAAATCTATCTCCAGACTTCAAGATAGGTGAGTTAATAAGGGTGTTTTCTTCTTTTTTCGTCCAATCTTCTGCCTTATTACGAATTAAATTTACTACAACGCTGCGGGTATTTTTACTTCCCCACTGTTCCCACCCAAAATCTTGAATTCTACGAATTAAAGCTGCTGCTGCCAAATTAAAAAAATCTTCAGGATAAGACCAAATTTTTTGTTCACATATATCAGCTAATCTTTCTTTATCATCATTCATCTAAATAACAATAATAGAAGTTAAACGATTCATTTTATATATAAATAATCATCTATATATTATCTTTTTTTTTTTTTTTTTTTTTACCATCACACCATAATCAGGATAACAGGCCGACTATTACATGGAAATAATAATAATAATAATGAAAAGTTATTTTTATAATTTAAAAGTGCTATATATATATACTTGTACATATATATTCAATTACCTGGAATAAACCGTTATCATGTGATCCACCGTACCAAGAATTATTTCGAATATCATCGTTAAAATAAAAAACACCACTGGACTTTTCATTTTCGACAGTATGTAATGGTTGACAGCTTTTACACTTTTCAGAACAAGTTGGACAACTAAATATACGACTAAGATTTGCTTTTTCATCTTCAGGAGGTAGGGTTGATGTACACAATCGTCGTTTAAATATTTGAAATATACTTGTATTAAAATTTAATTGTAATTGAATCAAGCTGAATGTTTTATGACAATGGAAACAATAAAATCGATTACATAGTAACTTTAGAAATAAAAATAAAAATTAACAACTTAAGTAGACACTTCTAGTAACATATGCTATTATTATTATTATTCGAAAATAAAAAATATAAAAAGTACTTACATCATTAAATTTTCTGTACTTTTCAATACGACGACATATTGTTGCTAAAGGATAAACGTCTTTACCATTAGTTTTACTATTAAAATTATTAAATAAAAAATAATTATAATCTTAAATTAATAATTTTGTTATTATTTTATAATATATATAATAGGATTACTAACAAGTTTGATACTTCAGAAAAAATTGTGTTCGGGCCGAACATAGTATTTATTTTTTTGATAGCATTAAAATAGACACCACAATAACTTTTGAAAGCAGAGGAAGTAGCTTGATGCATAGATAAAAGAGTAGGATGTTTACAAGTGCGGCCATTAGCATAACAATTTAAACATAAATCAATATCACAATCTTTACATCGGTAATATCTATGGAATATATTGCATTGGCAGAAATCACAAACCATATCAAAGTTTTGAGCTTCCGGATCATCTCCCTTAAAATCGTTGACAATACCTTTTTCACTAACTTCTTCTGCGTTAATCTTTTCTACTATTTCAGAACAGAGTACTTCTTCATAAAAAATATCGACTAATTTTTGATAGGATTCGATAAAATATTGTTTTTCTTCTTCAGAAATAGTAATACCGTTTAGAACAAGGTCTTTTAAAGTGAAATAAATTGTAGCACTACATCTATATGTTTCTGGTCGTCCAATTCTATTATAAATAAATAATATATATAAATATCGTTATATAATTCATATATATAAATATATACACATACAGCATATTTTTTTTTTTAAAAAAATAAAATAAAATTTGTTTTAACCTTTTATAGAGTGGTAATTGCTTGGTAATACCTTCATGTAAAGAGTGAGCTGTCATTCGATTCCATGCAATTTTAAAACTAATACCAACATTAATAACTTGATGATAACATACACTTGGAACAATAATCATATCACCAGGTTTTTGAATAATGACATACGTTTTAATACCATTTTCCTTTAAATCATCAATAGAAATAATGGCACGTTCGCTTTCTAAATATAGATTCAGCATCTTTTGATTTTGATTAATTGTATTATCACCATTATCATTATTATTATGGTCCTGTTTTGAATAGGCTGAATTTATTGAAGCACTTGAACCAAGAGGAGGAGTTGAAGATCTGGATAATGATCTATATCTACGGGTCCTTCTAATAGGTTTTGTTTCAGATTCTGCATTATTAGCATTGTTCATCATATCAGTTATCGAGTCGGTACTTGGCCCATCATTTTCAGAATTTATATCATCACTATTTGCTTTATTGGTATTTGAAGTAGCATTTCCATCATTTAACGTTGGTAACAATAAAGAGGATGATGATGTTTTTTTTTTCCTTTTCCGACTACCACCCTCTTTTACTGCTTGACGGAGTTTTTCAGTATCTGACTTATCGATTAGTAGCCATTGGGAATAGGCATTTGTGTCCGCATAAGTCATTATGTTTTGACCAAGAGCTCCAGAAATATCACAATGGAATGGGGTACCTGTACCATTTCCACCCAAATAACATAATAGATTGATTGCTTGTAAATTTTCAGGTACATGTTTCATAAGATCATCGTCCCCTAAAGGTAATAAGTATTTGGGTATAATTTCATTTATTTTTTGGGTGTACATTTCTGGACAATCTAAATCTTTTCCATAATATAATATATTTTCATTTAAACCATTATTATTTTCGGATGATGGTGATGTTTGCATTGGTGTCGTTTTATGGTATTCAGCCTCTTTAGTTTGTTTAATCATTATGCTATCTTCACTTTTAGTTGCTTCTCTTAATTTGACTAATTCTGGAATAATTTTCATTGATAAATTTTCTTTTTCATCAACACCGTTTATTATTTCTTGTTTCTGTTGTGGCGATTGTATTGATATAATATGTTGTTGTTGGAAAATAAAATCATTACTACTATTAACTTTATTATTGTAATGATTTTCAGTTATAGTTTGTTGTTGTGAACTGCATACATTATATGTATTGATGTTATCTATGTTATTATTGCCACGACTTCCCTTATTGTTTTTAGTATTAAATAAATTTAAGTCAGAGTCGTTCTTGAGCTTTGCTAAAAAATCATTCCAGGTAACCTTGGTTTTTATGTCAATCCCTTGTTCATAAACTTCTAATTCTAAATAGAATATGAATATGAATATATATGTAAGATTAAGAAACAGTTAATAGCATTAGTATTAGAATTTATATGTATATCTTTTTCAATTTTTATCAATTCATAACTCCACATATATATTAAATGTATACCTTGATCAGCTTGTGTTTTTTGAAAATAGTCAATATTAAATAAGTTGGCATCCCAAGCATCTAATTCACTAAATCCAGTTAGGACTAAAGGTCTTCCTTTTTTAATACAGTGTTCAAAAATTATTTGTCTTAATTCAATTCCTAAGCCAGTGTCCTTTATATTGACACGCGTAACAGGTATAAAGGGGGTTTCTAAATCCTTCTCAGAAGTGAATACTTTTTGTAAATTCATAATGATAATAGCATTAAGAGAGAATAAAAGATACAAGTTTTGTTATATATTGATTTAAAAATAAAATAATAATAAAGAATTAAAATAGTAAACAGCTATTAAAATAGTAGTAATTAAAAATAAATATCTTTTCATAAAATATTAGAATATTTATTCTATCTTAAATGAATTAATAACTAGTCAAATGGTAATATATACTTTTTTTTTAAAAAATATAAAAAAATAAGTGGAGTAAGAAAAATCGGCCCGTGATTTTTACTCTTCTGTTTATAAAAAATAAAGACGGAATTTAAACTTCAAGTGTCCCTTGATTATTATTACAATATATTTCTTTTCGCGTTCAAGCAGTATAGAAGTAAATTGGATACCAATTTATTAAATGTTTTGATATTAAGTTACTATCCTTTGTTAGTTTTTTATATAATATTATTTTTTAATATTAGTTTTGGTAATATATTAATAAATAAATTGAAAAAGGAATAATAAAATGGATTTTTTTATACCAACTGCATTATAGATAAAAAGATAATAGATAGTCTTGTGTCACATAACTAATAAGTTGACAGTTTCTATAAAGCGACAAGTAAATGATTACAAGAAAAAAAAAAGAAATAGAATAATATAATTGATGGCTACAAAAATATTTCAGTAGAATAAAACATTTCAATATGTTGAACGTTTGCTTCATATACGACATTTTTTTTTTTGATAATGAAATTTTATTTTGCAACTTTTATTTCAGTTATTTTTTTTCTTTATATTTATATAAAGAACATTTTTTGTTTATTAATAGCATTATTTTTATCCAAGAAAAATAGCTAAAATTATATATTTAATAATACTTATTTAAAAAAAATGTGTTAATTATTATTTGAATGGAAATATTATCACTAATATTGTTGTTATTGATATAATCAATATTATTGTTTTTGTTACTCTTAATATGATGATGAAGGCAGTGATAATAAAGATTGATCTGTATCAAAATCCTTAATATGATCTTTAAATAATTTAAGACACTGCATTACTTTTTTTCTACATGAAGAGTTAAATATATCAGAAGACATAGATTCGGTTGGACTGTATATCTGCATTGTTGACGTTGTTTCAGGACAAATACCATACTCTACAGCATCACACAAAGATTGATTAACAGTGATTTTATAAAAGGTGAATCTTCTCCCACTACGTATAGTCAAACAGGGAAAAGTGTATGTATCCAATGGTTTTTTTAAAAGGTATTTCCGTCTACTATTATTATGTTGAAATGCTGCAATAGCTCCAGCAATAATTTCGGCTTTTGGACACGTATCACGCATATACCATTTATCTTCTTGTATCAAGAACAGAGAACAATAGTTCACGTCCATGATACAAACATCTGACATTACATAGGTTGTTTTAAGTCCCATAATCAAGTCAAGCCTTTGTCTTGTACATATCACTCGCTTCCAAGTATTATAATCAAACATGTATAACAAATAAGCAGCAAAATCCGCTAATCCGCTTTCCTCTACTTCAGTTCCACCCAATGATTTACCCATAAGAAATATAAATTCAATAAGATATTTATTTTCTTTATTTACTTTTTGCTGCAAGTCATTATCCCTTGCTATTTCATGAAAAGACTCATACAGAAAGAAATTATCTGGTATATCATCTAACGTTACTTTATCAACTGATTGACCAAAAAAATCCTTTTCATCTACGAATTTAGTTTTTATTTTGTAATAATCCAAATCATCTTGTGTCCATTCATTTCCAGGTTTACATATTACAGTACCAGTAGATAGAGATGTTGATATAGCTGTTGATATAGCTGTTGGTAGAGTAGTTGATAAATTCATTAATAAATCTGTCAGGATATCTGTTGGTAGTGCGGTTGATGTAGAAGCTCTTAAATCAGGATCTGGTGCATTATTTGGTAAATTATTTACTGGAGAATTAGCTTGTGAAGTAGTTAATGGTATATCGATTGGTGAGGTAGTTGGTGGGTTGGTTGATATTGTGGTTGGTAAATCGTTTATTGGTAAACTAGTTTGTGTATTACTATTTATAATATGAAATAGCTTATTAATGAATGTGTTGATTTTATTTTTCATTTTTTTATTGATTCATAAACAAAAAGTAGAAAATGAAAAGAAGATAAAGAGAAAAGGCTTTAAATAAAAAACTATGTTCCAATAATTTTAAACTTTAAAATAGTCTGTCTCAAAAAAACCTGTTTGTCTTTTTTCATTCTTCATTATTCGTTATTCTTAATAGTAGTAAATAAATCCATAAATTTATAATTAAACGAGTTATAAATAAATAATAAATTAGTAAAAAAAAAAAAAAAAGATAAAAGGAAAACTATGTAGCTTTTAAGTTTAAATTTCTTTCACTAAATTCATGATTTTATTGCAAGTATTAATATTTATTATTCACCTTTCTTTATAATAATATAATATATATATCTAGATTCAAAATTTTCAATATGATACATTGTATGTGTTACTTCTTTAATAACCTTAAAAGATTCAACTATTTGTTCCTACTTAGTACCAATAGCTAAATAGGCTGATAACCAGCTAAAATAATGGATATTTTATTGATGAATTTACAATGGCAATTTATCATTCGGTGGCACATTGAAAATACACAGCCAATATTTATTATTTTTATTACTTTTAATATCATCAAGTTAGATTACTATTACTATTGTTATTATCATTATTGGACAGTATTTCACTATATCGATTTTAATATTATTATATTGCTGATAATAAATATTTTTTTATTATTCTTTTGCTTCTGGTTTAATAGGTGATAAAGGTGATGGTGAGCGTTGGTCCTCTTCACATGGTTTACAAATTTCTTTTCTTTCTTCCAATAGAGATGTACGATTAGCTTGGGTATAAGTACAATCAGTTAATGAGTCACCAAATTGAAGTTCTAAAGTTCTGCGAGGATCTTGATCTTCTAATACAAAGTTATTATCTTTTGGTTTACGAGTCCGATGTTTGATATAAAAAAAAATACCTATACCAACACCCTATTTCATATATATACATTACTATCGTAATATTTTTTTTTTTTTTTTTAAAAAATAAAAAAGCAATTTACTTACTAGGATAACAGCTACAATAGGTACAACAATGGCCGGAATTAGTTTATCAATATTTAAAATAGGTCCTAACCCTTCTTTGTTTTCCATTTCATTATTAGAATTTGTTTCACTATCATTTGATACGCCAGATAACCAAACAGGTATATATGGATCATTAACGTCTATGACAGTTAAACTATCAGCAGTTTTGTTTTTATTCACATATCCGAATGATAATAATAAATATCTTGATTTATAAAGAGCAGCTAAAATTATTAATGATAGTAATAATGATAATGACAATAGCAAAGGAATTATGTATGATTTGGTCAATGAATATATCACATATTTATATATATATTTATTTATTTATTTAAATATCGCATACCAAAATGACCAAATCTAGTTTTTGTTTTATCTGCTGTTCCACATGGTGTGAAAACACGCCTTGCTATATCATATACATAGTAGTAATCTTTGAGCCTAGAATCTATTTTTTTTAAAAAAAAAAATGAAACGAAAAATAAAATAATATAAAATAGATGAGTTCTTATGCTATCTTTTCATTTGATCTTACATTTAATGCACTAGATATAAAAAGTAAATTACCTACTATACTTCCATAACGTCTCCCTCCATATATAATTAATAATTTCTTGTTAGGAACTAATTCATGTACATTAAAGTATATATCAGCACTTTAGTATACATATAGTACTGCGATTATCAGCTTGTATATTAACTTTTACCTTCAATAGTAGTATGGCCAACTCTAGGTGTTGGTTCGCTGCCATTTGCGTGAATTGTGTCCCAACTAAGTTTTTGAGTGTCAAATATAGTGATAACGTCAAATGTCGTTTGCAAAAGTAAGCCTGAACGTTTAAAAACACCCCCTATAATGTAAATTACATTATCAGAAGCTAATGTTGCTGTGTAATCTATCCCTAAAGGTTTTGTAAACGGCGTTTGGTCCATCCATTTTAACTTTTTTTTAATATAAATATAAAGATATATGTATATATATATACAATTAAAATGATCATTATATTAATAAAAAGAATAAGATGATAATAATAATAAATAAAATGGAGACTTACAGTTTTATAATCAAATTTACTAATTACTTCTACAGTGTCAGTTTTTGTATTATTTCTATTTTATTTATTTTTTGTTTAAAAATCAAAAAAAATCAAAAAAAAAAAAGTAAAACGAAATGAAATTAATTGGATATTTAGTACTACTCTCACATGTACTCATATATACATCAATATATATTTATATACATTTATGTTTGTAATATTTGCTTACATATATCCACCATATGTCCAAATAGTATCATTTCCTAAATTTAGAATAGGTGCTTGTGTACTAAAAAAGTTATAAAAGATTCAAGAATAAATTAACGCATACACGCGTGTATATCGATTTGCCATTTTATATATTGAACTGATTTTTTCTTTTTATAATTTACATACGTATAATTATTTCCATTTAATAAAGATAGTTGTTTCCAAGTATCTGTTTTAGGATTATAATGTAAAAAAGGGCGATCTAATGATTTTGTTGATTGAACAGGATAACCACCATAAATGATATAACTATTATCCGAAAAAAGAGTTGTAGCTGACTGATAACCAATGGGTTCTAAAGGGGTCGAATCAATTGTATTTGACTTATTACTCCATTGTACATTATTATAATTTAATCTTGAAAAATTATCCCCAAATTGATCTAAATCTAATGCAATATGTTCATTGATTGGCGCACCAGCAAACTCTTCCCCTTTTCCATCTGGTATTAGTCTCGTATTGCCTCCAAAACAATATATAGTCGACTGAATAAGAGCACAGCCTATTATTTATAAAAATATAAAAATAATATAGATAAATAGGTGTTAGTAAATAAGAGTGAAAATTATAGATAATATAATTTATCAACCATATTATATTATTATACCTGGGTTAAGTCTAGTTTGTACGTTACTCGATTGCCCTCGTATTATAATAAAATGAAGGCAACATAAAAAGAAAAGATCTACATACTTTGATATAATCATATTTTATATTTATTTTTTAAAATAATAATAATAATAATAATAAACAAAAGGAAAAAGGAAAAAATTAATAACAACATAACGATACCTTTTATATTTCTTTTTTAATATCATTCTTTTTTCTTTTTCTTCTCAAATATAAAGTTACATTGTATCACGGAATCAACATTAAAGTCGCACTAAAAAAAAAAAAAAAAAAAACTTCTGAATCTAAGTTGCAATGTAACTTCAAGAAAGCAACTAGATAGGCACCACAAGATTTAATGTATAAACTGCAATACTCATAAAACAAAACATTATAATATAGATAATAAATAAAAATAAAAAAAAGCGAATGCGGATGAAAAAGTAAAAAAATCAAAAAAGAAAAAAAAAACCTGAAACGCGGATTTTTTTTTTATAGCCAACTCCGAAGGATTGTTTTTTAAAGCCCTAATGCAATGTAATACAAAAAAACTCATATTTCTTCAATGGTAATGATAAATATGGGGTAAATGCTAATTCTGTAAATATAAAATAAAATTTTATATACATTTATCATATATGTAACTATATTTTTATTCCATTTGGAAAACAATAATAATAGTAATATATGATTTTATATATATATATTTATTTATAAATAATTCAAAAATAAATTATGATTAATGATAAAGTCATAATAATTTTTTATTACACAAGTACACTCATAAATGTGTTTTTTGAATACAAATCTGCCTTTTTTTTATATTAACTATTGCGATTTTTCTCCAAAAATTCTTTCTCTTGCCAATAAATAATCCTTTTCTCTCTCTGCTAAAGTTTTTTTAATGGGTTGGGTATCATTATCTTCAGGCAACCTTGGTCCTTTTGGCTTGTTTGGTGACCTTTTCAAAATTTTGATCTAAATAAATAATAAAATATAATAATAATAATCAATTCCAAGCTGACTCCTATTTTTTTTTCCTCTTGAGAGTGAATTATTGTAACTGCTATCAATATTTTATTTTTACCTCTGGTTGATATTGTGTCCTTACTGTATCCGTTCTTATAATGGTTGGCGTTGAATATTCATTTCTAATATACGATATATATATATATATATATATATATATATATGAATATGATTATCTTTTTTTATTTTTATAAACATATAATATAAATGAAAGGATAATAGTATTATTGATAGGGGTTTATTTTTTTTATTAATTTTTCCTTAATGTTATTCTTTTATAATAATTGTATTGATACATACGCTTTTTCCCATAGTTGTTCATTGTTTTTTTCTTCTTTACTATGATGTATTATTAAAGGTGGCTGTTTATTCACAATCGGTACTTGTTTTTTCACGATGGGTTTCTTAAAATCAGCAAGCTAT
Source organism: Cunninghamella blakesleeana (assembly GCA_017871115.1). Taxonomy (NCBI): domain Eukaryota; kingdom Fungi; phylum Mucoromycota; class Mucoromycetes; order Mucorales; family Cunninghamellaceae; genus Cunninghamella; species Cunninghamella blakesleeana. The sequence goes on from JAFCIZ010000008.1 coordinate 367,845, forward strand.
AGTATATCATATCATTTATTTTATTAAAATATTAAGTAAATATAAATATACATCATTAGTTGATAAATGAAACTTGTTTATTATTATTAATTACACCAGCATCAGCAGCTGTCTCCCAATCATCCCAAGCGTCTATCTCTTCTTCTGCCATTAAGTAAAAAGTTATTAAGAAAAAGAAAAGGGAAAGGGAAAAAAAGGTGAGAGAAAATTCGATTTATGTTTACCAGTCACCATTTTTTTTTTTTTTCATGCGAAAAGTCAATATATATTCGTATTAATAATAATCATGTAGACTAATTATATTATCATTATAAAAAATAAGTATATCTTGTTTTTATTTAATGAAAAAAATAGATCAAAATAAATCAATAAACTAACGTAATTTGCTTTTTTACGTGAATATAGAAAATACTTTCAAATGCAATACTTTTTAGTATATAAATAACTGAATATCGCGTCAAAACACGAAATTATTTTTGATCATTTACTAATATATAAAATTAGGTACATATGATAAAAACAGCAAAATATAAATCTTTATAATTTTTTAACTTTAAATTTTATTAATAATACATCAATCTATATAACACTTCATACATATCAAATAACCTAGTTAACAAAAATTCTCGAGGGTATATGATCTATTAAATAATAATGATAATGATATAAAAATATATTAGTATCTGATAACATTTTATAATGTATAATAATAATAGTATAAAAAAGAAACAAAACAAATTCAGTGTAACTATGACTTCAAATATGATTAAAACTATCATAACACCCGATCTTCCAAAACGGAAGATCAAAATAAGTGCTCTATTATGATAATGGTTTTATCATCACTATTTGTGTTTCCTTTTTCTTTATATTTACGTATATTAATAATAACTTACATGGATGAAGTATCACTTTCATCATAATCATATATATATATATATATATAATGAATAGATGGATGGATGTGTTATATATATGGATGGATGGATTAAAAAAAAAAAAGAGTTTTAAAAGAAGTTCATTTTTAATAATCACTGTTTCTTGATATATTTATACGTTTTTTCGTTCTCCGTTAAAAAAAATTTTTGGACTGTTAATCAAGCATTGAAATAGAAACCTTCTTTTTGACATGATTTTTTTAAAAAATAAAATGTCATATATAACATCCTCTATTTCTTTTTTCAAATTTTGAATGAATACAATTTATTATTAAAAAGCTAAATGAAAATATAAATGTAATTACTTTATTCTTCTTCTTGATAATGAGAACGTGCATGAGATAACAATTTGACGCTAGCTATTTTTTTTAAAAAAAAAAGAACCATCATGATCGTTAGTACCTTTTTTTTAGTATTTTATTATTTTTTCTCTTTCTTACTTTATAAGTATAGTATCACTTACTTTGATGAATATCAGCTTTTGTTCTTTGAATTCCTTCCTTATCAGTGTAATCATTATAACGTAATTGACCTTCGACATAAACAAGGTCACTAAAGCGAGACATATCATAAAAATAGGAATAATAATGAATCATCCTGTTTTTATCATATGTATATTCCATCTTCTTTTTTTTTGCTATTGATTACCCTTTCTTCACTTTTTCTGGAAGCCAATCAGCAGAATTCCATGAAGTAATACGATGCCATTGTGTTTTTTTAATTAAATTTCCTATATAAAAATAGTTTATATATATAAGTTCTCGTTTTTTTTTATAGCAACCCTTTTATATATATATATATATTCATTATATAATTTTTATTTACCTTCTTTATCAGGACGAGTTTCGGATGTAGCTACAGTATAATTGACAACACGACGATCTTCACCAACTTCAGTAACAGTAGGATCAGAACCAACACGTCCAATCAATTGAATCTTATTTACTATAAAATAGAAATATAGATAGATATATAGGTATTAATATAAATATATATACCTCTCCATTTTTTATTAATATTGTTATTATTAAATACTTATTTAACTTACAAGTAGCACGAGTTGCTGAAGAAGAAAATTGCTATCAAAAAAAAAAAGTTGGAAAGATAAAATAAATTGATTTATATATGTAAATAATGACAAATAAAATCAATAACAATATATCTATTTACACGAGTAAAACTAGTAATAGGTTTAGAGGAACGTAAGAGTGGAAACATATTTATAAGATTATTTTTTTTTAAAAAAAAAAAGAACGTAATAAAGGAGAGAAGGTCTGAAAAAAATTTATATAAAAAAATTTGATCACGCGTTTTTAAATTCCGTTATTCACATAAAAGTTTTAATTTTTTTTTTTCCACCATTCACTCTCCCTATAATTTTTTTTAATAACCTTTAAATAATGTATACTTTAACAGCAACTTATAAGAATAATCAGAAAACGCATACACTAGAATCAACTGGAAAAGGAGAATCATTAAATTCATTAGTTAATGCCATCACTTTGTTAAAAGCCGATCTAAATCAACATTTAACAACTGTCATACACGATTCAAATGAAACAAACGAAATACCTATTGATGAAGATCATGCTGAAGATGAAGAAGAAGAAGAGGATGAATCAATGGAAGGAACTACTTCTCTTGTAGCTGAAGAAGACAAAGTACCAATTTCAAAAAAACAAAAATTATCACCCTAAATATATAAATATTTACCAATTTAAATAGAAGAACTTATGTACAAAAATAACAAAATAGTGGTAATAATAATAATAAAATAAAAAAACAATTGTAAATACATTTATATATAATATATAAAGAATAGAAATTCGCTTCACTGATATATTTTTATTATTATATTATATACTATTTTTATTTATAAAAAAAATAAAAAATAAAAAATAAAAAATAAAAAAGAAATCATATTAAAATAGTACTTAAATAAAAGGAAATGTATTTTACAAAAGGAAAAAATAAATAAATAAATAATCATAATAATAATTTGGTTGAATAATAATAATAATATTAATAATAATAATAATAATAATAATAATAATAATAATAAAAAATACAATTATAATTTATAAATAAAGAATAATAAAAGGAAAGGAAAGGGAAAGGAGAGGGGAGTTAAATAAATAAAGAAAATAAATTATACATCAATATCAAAATTAGTAATTTGGGGTAAATAGGCACAAGAACTAAGTTCCAGAGAATAAAGATCATCAAATACATTACTACCATCATATCCACCAAGTATAAATAATCGAGAATCATGTAATACAGCTGTATGATAACCACGAGCTAATGGGGGTGTACCATATATTTTTCTTGTTTCCCATGACATGGTTACTATAATATATATATATATATATATATTTAGTTTAGAAATAATCCTTCACAATAAATAATTATAATTCATTCATTTTCTTATTTTTCTTCTTCTTTTTACCTAAATTTAAAAGCAAGACATCATTTGTATATCTAACACCATCATGACCACCAATAACAAAAAGATAAGACCCAATTTGAGTAGCTGTATGAGATAGACGAGAAATAGATCTATCCAATTCCACTTGAATCCATTTATTTATAGCTAATAAAAAAAATAATATTATATATATATATATATATATATATATATATATATTAGATTAATATTCTTTATCATCCTTTAATACTATTCATAAAATAAAATAAATCAATAAAGTATAAACTTACATAAATCCAAAATATAAACATCACTAAAACAATCATGACCATCACTTCCACCATATATGACCAATTTGTCTTTTACTAAATTCCCAGTATGATACCCACGAGCAAAAGGAGCTGTACCTTCAGGTATCACTTTACTCCATGCTAATTCATTTGGATCAGATATATCAAGCATGAATACATCAGATAAAGCTTCTGTTCCATTACCACCACCAACAATTACTATTTTATTATTCCATAAACATGTTACATGAGCACGTCGAGGCGATATGATATCCCCTTTTATTTGAGGTTTTGTCCATGTCAACGTATCTATTATTGTTTTAAATATAAAGAAAAGGAGAAAAATACAATAACCAGGTTAATATGATATATTTATATCGTTAAAAAACCCTTTCCCACTTTTTTTAATAGTGAATACTTACCAACATTTAATATATACAATTCATTATAATATTTTGGACCATCACCACCGCCAAATACATATAAGTAAGACGCCTTTTGTTTTCCTTCTAATACCTCTACAACATTACAAGAATGAGCACGACAAGGAGGAGGACAATCGCCAAAAGTACGAGGTCTTGACCATGTTAAAGTATCTATTGGTTAAAATAAATAATTAAAGAATAAAAAGAGGTATATTTCTATTATTATATAAATTTAACCTTTATTTTTTTTTTTATTTTTTTTATTACCCATATCTAATATGTATAAATGGCTAAAAGTGGTCTTTTGATTACATCCACCAAATACATACATCATTTCCCCAATCATATTTGCAGTATGGGCACGTAAAGGTTTAGAAGGCACTCTACCATAAGTAATTGTACGAGACCAATACATCCCAGCTGCAGGAGCAGGTGGATTAGAAGCAATCGTAGATGAGGATAATTCAATGGCCGCTGCAGCATGATCAGTTAATTGATAATTTGATCTTTTTGATGAAGAATTTGGTTTATGAAATGTACTAGACGATGGCATGTGTCTTAAATGTGAAGAAGAATTTATTTTTGAATTATTATTATTAAGTGGATGATGAGTATGGTGAGCATGAATTTGTGGTGAAGTAGAAGACGAACCTGTTGTCGACTTTTGATTGGTAAGATGAATAGGTTGAGGTATAGGTGAAGTAGCATTTTCTTTAGTATACCTAGGTCTTTCAATGGATACTTGTGATGATGCTAATATATTATAAATATTCATGTAAAAATAATGGGTAGCATTGCATTAATATATGCTATTTATCCATACCCTAATATACTTTTTTTTTTAAAAAAAAAAAACACGCTTTCATTTTCCCTATCATTTTTCTTTTTTTCACTCCTGTTATACATATATTTATATATATATATTCACCTTTTTAATAGTTTAGCCATAAAAGTAAATAATAATATTAATAATAAAAGAAAAAAAACTTACTTTGCAAAGAAATAGAAGAAGTTGGATATTGAAGTTGGCGACGAGTTGGATCCATTGAATTTGATAATTGACGTGTAGGAGTATTACTTTCTAAGGTCATAGTTGAAGATAAAGGTGTATTGGTAGAAGGATAGCGAGAGTTGGATCTATTATAATATTCTTCATCTAAAGGCGATTCATCTAATGGTAAAGTGGGTGATTCAGGTCTATCTGCCATGCTTAAATAATGATAATAGTAGTAATAATAATAATAATAATAATAATAATAAAAGGTATGTTTTATATATAACAAGAGTGGTATCCAATAAGTGTTGTAATTAAAAAAGCCCGTATATAAAAAGATTTACAAATATATATATATACAATATAAAAAGAGTAAAGAATAAAAAAAGAAAAAGAGAAACGTGAGCGATTTCTATATCAAGAAGAGTTGTTGTTTAAAGCATGGACTATATCTTTTCTCTCTTTACCTTTCATTGCTTATAAAACTTGAACTTTCAGTAGACTGATTAAATGAGACTAATGAAGGTCGAATATTAGTCGAATACTTTATTGACATTATTATTGTCTATAAAAAGTAAACGAAAGTTTTAAAATAATAAAAAAAAAAAGTGAAAGAAAGAGAAAAAAAATCGAGGATGGAAAAAAAAAATGAATATAACCTTAATTTTTTTTTTAAAAAAAGGTTTAAATCTCAGCTTTTTATTTTAACCCAGAACTTAAAAACAAAGTTGTAAAAATATTCATTAAATATAATGATTCTTTATACTAAAATAATAACAATGATATTAATAAAATAATATCGTAATGTTAATAAAAAAGGAAGAAACTAATTATTTGCTCCATTAATGTAACAAAAAATACCTAACTATGCACTAAAAATATAAACATCTTTAGTAATACAAGTTAAAAGAGAGAAAAACTATATGCACTCTATTGTAGATCACTCATTTTTTTTTGAAAAAAGAAAAAATCGTTATCTATTTAATTTAATAAAACAGCCCCTAATATGATCTGATTTTTTCACTCTATAGTTTTTCTTTTTCTTTTTTTTGTCGTATCAATAAATTGTATTATCATCCTTTATATATTGACCTTTTTTTTTAAAAAAAAATTGTTTGGAATCAAAAACTCTAATTACTAGGATTTGGTAAAAAAAAAAAAAGAGAGAGAGATCTCACTTTCTAAATATAGAATACAAAAAAAAAAAAAACTGAAAAACCTTGGGAAAAAAAAGGGAAGAAAAGGTAAAAAAAAATTCAATCACTTATTTTATGTAATTTATATGTAAATTTAAAGATATATATATATATATATATGACCTAATCGAACCTTAATAGTTTTTATTTTATTTTTTATGAAGGAAGTGTTTGAAGGAAAAGTAATTCTGCAAACTTTTCTTCGTCCATATTAATACTAGGTGTAGCATAATCCAATGCATCATACAAAATACATGCTAAAATATGTTTGCACTACAGAAAAAAATATTATATACCTTTATTTTATTTTATTCTACATCCCTCCTTTTTATTATAATTATTATTATTATCATTTACTTACAATTAAAGTGGATTGATCACATATGACAGAGTGTAAAAACGACTTACACGGACAGTGACGAGGGGTTAAATAGCACAAGTAATATCCCCGTTTGTTAGTATCATCATCATCACCAACAATATCATCGTGCTTCACTGTATTCTTCTTCTCAATCACCACAAAAATACTTCGTTTATTTTCTGTACCACAATTGACTTTTATTACTAAATAAAAAGAAAAGGTAAAAAAATAATAATATTGAATTAAAGAAAACAAGATATTGTATTCATTTTTCATAATGTATATATTATATTTTACCTGATTGAGTGTCAATTATATTTAAAGCATCTAATAAAGTACTGTTTAAAAGATTATGTAAAACACGAATATGATTTGAGGTTACTAAATAAAATAAAAAAACAAATATAAAATAATTAATATTTTTCTTTTTAAAAAAAAACAAACTCTTTATCTTTACTATTTTCATTATATATTACACTCTTTTGATTCTTTAATAGTTTTTATAATCTCTTCTAAAGTGGCAATAGCTAATCCATGCCTTTGATTCATGAAATTGTATTAAAAAATAAATTGATAGTGAATCAGAGAGAGAAAAAAATTGAGCGGCGCTGTTTAATTTTTTTATAAAAAACCATTTTGGCCATTTTTTTAAAATTGGAAGTTGGTAAAGCTATGCTTTTGTTTAAAAAATAATATAAATATTATCGTTGATTAAACCATTAATTTAGATGCTTTATAAAGTTTTAAAAAAAGAACTAATTGCTATTGTTTTTAAAAAAAAAAAAAAAACAAGCTTGTTCCTTATTCTATTAGTTGTCCATAAAATTGTTAAAAAAGGATTATTTATGAGATTTTATAAACAAAGATATTTATACATGGTCAAGTAATAATTAGCTTTTTGTTTTATTTTAGGGTAATTTATATTTACGGTTCACAAAAAAAATTGTTTTATTAAAGATACATTAATTATATTAAAAAAACGATCCAATCATTGAATTGTCATTGTAGGTAAAGCTATTCCAGTAGTATCACATAATAGTACCTATTGAAAAAAAAAATAGAAATTCAGTGGGTATCACAATCCGGTTAAAAAATCGATATATATATATATATATATCACCAAATAGAATACAAGGATGTAATCAAGAGACGAACATTAATTCTTAAACCACGGCCTATTGTACGTTATGTAAAGAAGAATACACATAGGTGGCTATTGTCAAAGGCATGGGAAGCCTTCCAAGTTTAAAAATTAATCTGACCGGGAACTTATACCACAACCAAGTCCCAAAGATATAAGCTGCCTATTGTCAAATTGTCTTCATACCAACTCCAAGTCAGGTTAAGATGAGAAATAAAAATAAAGTGTAAAAGAAAAAAAAACGTTCCTGTTAAAACGAAAAAAATAAAATAAAATTATCGGAAATTTTTTTTTGAAGATCTCAAGGGTTTTATTAACTTAATATAATTTAAACAACGCCATCCAATTTTCTGTTTTTTTGATTTGTAACCTTTTTTCTTATTTCGCGTCAAACTATTTCTTTTCATTGATATGGACTATAAGCATCACTATAATGGAAAAGGTATATATATTTCCTATTTTTCAACATATCCTGCCGGTTTATGGTATTATCCTAATTTTAAAGAAAAAGTGGATGAGGGAAAGCACCGATCCCTATCAGATAAAGCATTAAAAGCTACGTATAAATATGCATTAAAGACAATTTACAATAATCCAGTAACCCCAGATAACGTCAAAAATCATATCAAAAAATTATATGCAAAGGCATGATTAATTTTATAACCGCTTTGTTATATTTTATTGAAGCTATTTAGAATATGATTACACTTTATTACAACTAATATTAATTATTTTACTTTTTTTTATTATTTTAGACTGACGACACCACTAGTATCATAAATCATTATGGTGATATTGAAATTAATAACATAGAAATTGGTGACGATAATAATATTATTACTACAGTAAGTTCAATATCGACACAAAAATTTTCGAAATATAAGCAACAGAATACATAATGACTAATGTTTTCTTAATATAATTATATTTATTATTTTATATTCATGCAACTTTTATTTTATTTTTTTATTATATTAACATAATATAGCTATATCATCATGATATTACGAAAGGTAAAAATAGTGGTGTTTTCGCGTTATTATCTTTCTATTACTTTTCTGACTTGTTCTTTATTTTCTTTTTTTCATTTTAGTGTTAATAGAAAAAACAAAGCAGCAAAAGCGGCGAGAAGAAGAAGAAGAAGAAGAAGAAGAAAAGAACCATGAAGTAATAGCTAACAATTATTATGATTTTTAAATAATACTTATCAATTTGATTGTTTGTTAACAACACTGTTTTAATTTTAACTTTTTTACATTTATACAGCTGCCTGTCCATAATAATATTAATCTATCAAGTGTGAGTAATTAGTTTTACATTTATTGGACTTAATATAAAAAGTGGCAATTTTTATTAACTTGGTTATTTTGGTTAATATATTTTAATTTCTTTATAGGATGATGAATATGATGAATTAAATCATTTAGGTAGTTTTTCCTCAATTGACGATACACCTACCCGTACTACAAGAACATTAGTTAATATTGATTCTAGTAATTATGATGACAGTGGATCTGAACATCTTGGAAAAGTAAGTAAAATACATCTTGAATGATATTGTGGTCGCAAGATCATTAATGAGCAGTTTTTTTTTTATTTGTTTGTTTTTATTTATTTATTTATTTTAACATTATATTTAGTGGATTATCAATGATTTCGATCTCTCAAAATATTTATTAAACTACAGAAAAATTTCCATCTCTGACAATAACAATAAAACTCATAAAGAACTATCCATCTCAAGGCGCTTGTAAGTATATAAATCTCACATACACAATTAAATTAATACTCCCTCTATTTTATTGGCCTTTAATAAAAAAAATTGCATAGGTCTATCCACCATATTTACTACTTTCCTACAAGTCAAAACAAATCTTGTACAAAGTATCTTTTAGATGAAGCGATTTTAAATAAAGTTTATCGCCAACTTATTTTTACTGATTACGATGTAATTTTATCTAAAGATATTACATTATGGGCTACAAGTATTCAGGATGTAATTTTTTAACATTGTAATCTGCATACTTAAAAATTTAGTCTCATCTGTTTTACTTTATTACTTTTATTTTTATTTTTTTTAGACATTGAAAACTGGAAGTAGGTTTGATTTAGAATTAGAAATGGCCAATAATCTTGCAAATGCGGCAATAAAGAAGGATATTAACCTTATCATAGCCGCTCACATTTTAATAAATTTAACCCATACTTTTCTTCCTCAACGTGAATTAAACCATCATTCAGAAGATACATTTGTCCATGGATTCATATCACCATTCCTTAATCATATATTTTCCAATGGCCACAACTTAGCCTGTTTTTGGTAATAACACTAACATATATATATATATATATAATAGCAATATAAATGTATTTATTATTTTTTAGTCGTTTTATAAAAATAGCTCTTTGAATTTTTTTATATTTAATGCTTATTCATAAATAATAGGGCCAATAAAGAACTTTCCTCTCACTCTTACTCATCAACTACAACATCATCCATATCACCTGTATTCTCTAAATTATCAACTTCTCCTTCTTTTCCTTGTTCTTCTTCTTTTCTATCACGAAAACGAACATTTAACCAAAATTACAAACCTGATTTTACCGTTTATGCACCCCTTTTTGGATACAAATTCGACCTTTTTATAGTAGAAATTAAACCTCCCGGTTCAAGTTTGGCCATATATGATTTACCCAAAATAAGCTATGAAATGAAAGATATGCTGGATATATTAGTGGATCAAGATATGGAGAGACCCCAAGTATGTGGTTTATGGATCAATGGTAAAAAGGATATAAAAAACAACTATTTGAGATAAATAATAACAGATATAAAAGTAATGGGTATATGTAAATCATAATTATTTATACTTTTCTTCTATTCCTTTTTCTAGGTTTTAAATGCAAAACATATATCATGGATCTCTGTTACAATGGCATTTACCGATTTATAGAATTAGATTCTTTTGAATTACCTAAAAGTATAGGAGACCTTACCAAAATTCGCGATATTATGATGTCTTTGTTAAAAACCAAAGTAAGCTTCGATCCTTATTATTTATTACATCATAAACCAACTCTCATTATTATTAGTATTAGTATTTTGGAAACTTATGTATATTATTTATTTATCTATTTTAGAATATTATCGAAACCACTAAAAATAATCTTCGAAAAATAATCACTCTGAAAAACAATTCTTTAAGTCCATCGACAATGGATGTCAATTGGAATGTTATACCAAAGAAATATTGGAAAAGAGAAAACACAGGAAGAGATAAAAAAGTTAAAAAGTTAAAAAAAAATATATATATAAATAATAATAATTAATGCATTCGTATCATTTAATAAAATATAAGAATAAAGTTAGTAATTTCTTTCATTTTTATTATTTATCTTTTTTTCAATATTATTTTGTATTAATGACACTCATCCACTATTGCTCCTGATTCACTTAATTCAAGTATATTTTCTTTTTAATATTTTTTTCCCCATCTTCAAAAAAACAAGAACAATAAAAAAACATATAATACATATTTTTTTTTTCATATTTTATCATCTTTTTTTTTTCTTATTAACGCATTCCTATTAAAAAGTTAAGTGTAAATACTAAGAACATCCTATGCAACAACGTGATATTACTATATCCGGTAATTATATATATTTATTATTATTATTGTGTTCATTATTATTGTTGAAAAGTATTAACAAAATGATATGCAAATAAACAAAGGAAGAAAATTCGATAAAAAGGAGTCTATTATTTATTTATTATACATGTTTGTTTATATATATATATATATATATACTATATATTATTTTTTTCTTCTAATACCATAAAAATCCTTAAAACGCGAATAGAGTAAATTAACTAGGTTTCTTTTATTATTATGTATAAAATAATGAAAAACATTATATAATAAATGACTATATTACTATATATATATAAATACATATAAATAGCAAAGTGTAAATAACCATATAAATCAGATATCTTTATAGACATACTTATATAGTAAGTAATAAAAAAAAGTAATGATTTTTAAATTCAATTGGCGACCTGTATCCTAAATTTTTTTTTGGCATAGATTTCCCTTTTTTAATAAAAAGGAAAAGTAGCCGAATTTTTTTTATTTTCTCTTCTCTTTTCTCTTTTATACTTTTTATTATAAAAAACAAATGGGTAAGAAGAAAGGAAGAAAACAGGGTAAAATAGCTTTGTCAATAGATAATGATGACCTAGCTACTTCCTCAACAAAGTCCTCTTGGTGGGAACGCATTCAAAAATGGTACCATACTAAATTAGTAGGGGAAAGAACACCACTCTTAATTAATGAAGATAAAGAAAAAAAGCATCGTCGTTTTAATATCAAGTATATCATTCTTTTACTTTGGTTGCTTACTATTTTCTTTATGAGCTTCATAATATATAAATTTTGGCATAAACTATTTGGTAAGCAACTTTAATAATCATAATAATAATAATAATAATAATATATATATATATATATATATATATATATGTACCATTCCTCTAATAAATTAATCAATAAATGTTATTCCTTTTAAATATTAGATAATTCAAAGCAAAAGGTACCTAACAGTTCTGAAGAGTTTGTAATAAAGGCTCCTTCAGCAGAAAATACTCGTGAATATCTTAAAAAGTATACCTCTGAGGCCCACTTGGCCGGTTCTGAAAGTGATTTACGTCAAGCACAATGGACCCGTGATAAGTTTAAAGAATTCGGTATTGATAGTCACCTTACTACTTATTATCCTATGTTAAATTATCCTGTATCTCATCGTTTAGCTATGATTTCCGGTCCTGAAGAATTTAGATATGAAGCCAAATTACGTGAAAATCCAATCTCAGAAGACGAATCTACTTTAAACCCAGATGTAGTACCTACTTTTCATGGTAAAATTAAAAAAAGATAAACTTTTTTTTAAAAAAATTAAAAGATTGATACTAAATTCTTTTCAATCACTTCATGGCGATTATTATTATTATTACAGGTTATTCAAAGAATGGTACAGTTCAAGGTCGTGTTGTTTATGCAAATTTTGGTTCCTTGGATGATTTTCAATATTTAGTTGATAATGGTATCGAATTGAATGGCACTATTGCACTTGTTCGTTATGGAACTGCTGTTCGTGGTCTTAAATTAAGAGCTGCTTCAAAATATGGGTGCATTGGTGCACTTATTTTTTCTGATCCTATCGATGATGGACCATACAATAAAGAGGAGCATGAAAATCCTGCTAAATCGTACCCTGAAGGCCCTTGGTAAATAATGACAAATACCAAAATAATAGCATATAAAGCAAAAAATAAATTGTTAATAGTTTAGCTAATGATACTATTTTATTTTATATTTTTATTGTATTATCATAATTAGGCGAACACCAAGTTCTGTCCAAAGAGGCTCTGTTTCCTATATATCATTATTATCAGGCGACCCCTTGACACCTGGATATGCTGCTACAAAAGATGCTCCTCGTATTAAGCCTGAAGATAGCCCTGGATTAACTGATATTCCTTCATTACCTATATCTTGGGAAGATGCTTTACCTTTATTAAAAGCAACTCAAGGTCACGGTGTTAATAGTAAGGATGATTGGAAAGGTGGATTGGAAGGTGTTGACTATTTTTCAGGTCCTACCTTAGGTGAAGTTATTTTAACAAATCATATTGAAAATAAGGTTACTCCTATTTGGAACGTTATTGGTCGTATCAATGGTACTGAAGAACCTGATCGTGCCATTATCCTTGGTAATCATCGTGATGCTTGGGTTTATGGGGCTGTTGATCCAAGTTCTGGAAGCGCTGTATTGGTAAGCTTTTTCTTTTTTTATATAATATATATATAGATGCATGTACAAAATAATCTCAGAGTTCATTACTAATACATATTTATTCCTTTTATTATTTTTATTGTTATTTTTATATATAGCTTGAAATTGTCCGTGTGTTCGGTGAACTTTTAAAAACAGGATGGAAACCACGTCGTACAATTATTTTCGCTTCATGGGATGCTGAAGAATATGGATTTGTTGGATCAACAGAATGGGTAGAGGAACATCGTGATTGGCTTAAAAAGGAAGGCTCAGTTTATGTTAATTTGGACGTTGCCGTAGCAGGACCTCATTTTGGAGCAGTTGCAACTCCATCTTTAAATCAAATCTTATTTGAAGTGGCTCAACGTATTAAAGACCCTCATACTGGTGAAAGCATATTTGACGACTGGGTTAGAACTACCAACCCTTCTACTTCTTCTTCTGAATCACCAGATAATATGATTGATATACAAAAAAAGAAAAAACATAATAAGAAAAAGGAATATACAGTATATCCAAAAGTAGGTACGTTGGGTTCAGGATCAGATTTTGTCGCCTTTTTAGATCACATTGGTATTGCAAGTATTGATCTAGGTTTTGCAGGAGACTATGGCGTCTATCATAGCAATTATGATAGCTTCCATTGGATGGAAAAATTTGGTGATCCTGGATTTCACTATCACGCCACAGCATCAAGTTTGATAGGTCATTTATTGTATCGTTTATCGAATGATCGAATTTTACCTATTCACCCTCATGACTATACTAAAGAACTATCGGTATATATAAAAGAAATTGAAACTTATGCCCAACAAGAATTCCAAGAATTAAAAGATGCTATCACAACTCTATCTATTACCACAGAACAATTTGAAAAGGACTTGGCCCAATTACAAAACGATTTACAACTTTATAAAGATCAACAACAAGATATTGAATTGCCTACTGAATTATTTTCTCAACTAAAAAAAGCCAACCACCGTCTAACCTATTTTGAACGTGGATTTATTGATCAAGAAGTAGGAATTCCTAGTCGTCCTTGGTTTAAGCATGTAGTCTTTGCTCCTTCTTTATGGGAAGGTTATGCTTCTCAAACATTCCCTGCTATTGTTGAAGCTGTCAATGACAAAAATTGTGCTCAACTTGAATTAGCTGTAAAACAAGCCGTAAAGCGTTTGGAAGAAGCCAATGCTATTTTAAACGACGATTACTATTAAAAAAAAAGAATTTATTAATTTATTAGCTATAACAATTTTAATTATTTTATAATTATTAAATATTAAAGATATAAGTATAAATAAATAAATAAAATGTTTGTATTTTTATATATAATCCATAAAAAAAAAATATATGTATTTAACTAATCTTTATCAAAACGTAAAAAAATACATTTTTTCAATTATGCAGGGAAGTAGGGCTGCGATTAAAAAAATTAGAAATAAATTTTGAAAAGACCCTCTTTTTGCTCTACTATTATTAAAAGAAAAAAAAACAATCTCTTACCTTTCTTATTTTACCTTTATTTTAAATATTATTTTATAATCTATTTTTTTAAATCTTTACTTCCTTTCTTTTTCTTAATCTATCGTTTTGCCTTTTTTTAATAATTTTCTCCCACTTTCTTTTATAAAAATATATAAACTTTCATCCGTACGTTTCTTAATAGCTTGACGGTTTTAATACTTTTTTTAACGCTATGTTTAAAGCTATTGAATAAACAAGAAATTATAACAACAACAATAATAAGCAAGCAAGTACAATCTATTTAACTATTTATTATTGAAAGATGTAATTATTCTTGTTTTCAATTTATTTGAAACGCCATATATAACCAAAGGTCACATTAATTATCAAAAGGTAAAAGGTATAATAAATATAAAGATCACCAAATTATTGTTTTCCCAATAAGTATCATAAGCTGTAAGTAAAATAAATAAAACTACTATATACTCAAAATACTCAAAATACCCAAAAAACATATTTGTTAGTTTGTTTGATTTCGTGTACTTGTATCTTTCTTTATTTTTATTTTTTCAAATAGTTCTGAACCTAAAAGCAAGTTGTTTGTTACAAAAATTGATCCTCCTACTGATTTATTATTTATTCATTTTTTCTTTCATCGAAATCAATATTACAAATCACTCAGTTGGTCATATAAATGAACAATAAGGTATTTAAACATAAATATATAATTTTTGATAAATATATACATATATTCAAACACAAATAATTGCTATTTACTTTTTTTACCTTATACTTTTTTTTAATATATATAAATACTTGATAAGTCTTCGTATAACCAATCCAAAAAATAAAAAAATGAAAGGTGGTACAAGAAGCTTAACTTGGATAGAAAAGCGGGTAAACTTATATTCACATAAAACACACACACACACACACACACATATATATATATATATATATATATATATATATATATTAATTTTATTATTATTAATATTAGTTTTCATTTTCTTAGTGTGATACCATTGTGAATTGTATTAAAAGGATGATGTCATTAATATAACATGAATGCTGTACAATATCTAGTTAATGCTATCAAAGTAAGTATCATCAATTTTTTATTTATATGATGCAAAAATTGTACCATATTAAAAATAGAACACAAATATTTTTATTTTTTATTTGCATTATTTCTTTCGCCACAAAATAAATATATATGATTGAATTTTGGATAACTCTAATACATATTTTTCATTCTATATACATGCATACATATATATATATATGTACACTAATATAGATTTACTCTGAAAAATACTCAAGGCAATGTACATAAACCTGATATGAAATGGAATCCTAGTATTTACTGACCGATGGGCCGGGTAATTTGGTGATAACCTATTGCAGCATATATTTTCCTTAAAAGGGCGCTATCTATAAATCTATGTATAAATCTTATTTTTTTTTTTCCTTCCTTATTTAATTTTTTTTCCCTCAATTTTTTTCTTCCTCTTCTTCTTTTTTTTTTTATAAAAAATATTTTCTATTATTAAATCAAAACTTTAGGTATGGCACAGCAAGGCTCTATTGCTTTACCTTCAGATGATACATCAAATAGAGAACCATGGTGGAAGAAAGTACAAAATTGGTTCCAAGTTAAATTAGAAGGAGAACAAGCACCATTATTAGCTGATGAAAATTCACCCAGAAGATCGCGTCGTTATAACACTCGACTTGTTATTGCTGCTTTAGTTTTCTTGATTGCATTGATTGTTTTTATTGTATTAGGTGTTGTTTGGTATAATACTGATGGTAATAGAATAGAATATATATAACTGAAGGGGAAAAAAAATTTTTTTGGTTGCTTTGAATGGTTTATATTTAATTAATTTTTTTATTCTTACAACTGTTATTATTATCATTTTCTTTAGATAACCCAGTGAAAAAAGATCCTCCTCCAGTTTCTAAACCTCCTACTGATCCAGAAAAATTTGTTATCTCTTTGCCTTCTGCTGAAAATACTCATGAATTCCTTAAAAAATATACCTCTGAAGCTCACTTGGCTGGTACCGAAAGCGATTTACGTCAAGCACAATGGACCCGTGATAAATTTAAAGAATTTGGAATTGATAGCCATATCCAAACTTATTACCCTTTGTTAAATTATCCTATTTCTCACCGTTTGGCTCTAGTATCTGGTCCCGAAGAATTTAGATATGAAGCCAAATTACGTGAAGACCCTGTTGATGAAGATAAAACAAGTTTAAACCCAGACGTTGTTCCCACTTTCCACGGTAAATATTGGTTTATGTTATATAAAAGAAAAAAAAAGAAAATATGGAAAAGGAAAGAAATGAATAAAAAGAAAAAGAAAAATATTTTTTAATTAATTGACTAACTAATTATCTTTATTATCTTAATTTATATTTTAATAACAGGTTATTCAAAGAATGGTACAGTTCAAGGCCGTGTTGTTTATGCTAACTACGGTACATTAGAAGATTTCCAATATTTAGTTGATCAAGGTATTGAATTAAAAGGTACAATCGCACTTGTCCGATATGGTGGTTCTTTCCGTGGTCTTAAATTAAGAGCTGCTGAAAAATATGGATGTATTGGCGCCCTTGTTTATTCTGATCCTATCGATGATGGACCATTAAATAAAGATCAATTCCCTTATGTCAATCCTGCTAAATCATATCCTGAAGGTCCTTGGTAAGATTATATAGAATAATATTTTATTTAGTTTTATTTTTAAAAAAAATTAATAATACTATACAAATATTAAACTATATATATATACTTCATATTTATTAGGAGATCACCAAGTTCCGTTCAAAGAGGTTCCGTTCAATATTTATCCGTAGTAACAGGTGATCCCTTGACACCTGGATATGCTGCTACAAAAGATGCTCCTCGTATTAAGCCTGAAGATAGCCCTGGATTAACAAAAATCCCTTCATTACCTTTATCATGGGAAGATGCTTTACCTTTATTAAAAGCAACTCAAGGTCATGGTGTTACTCGCAAAGATGATTGGAAAGGTGGATTGGAAGGTGTTGACTATTTTTCAGGTCCTACCTTAGGTGAAGTTATTTTAACAAATCATATTGAAAATAAGGTTACTCCTATTTGGAACGTTATTGGTCGTATCAATGGTACTGAAGAACCTGATCGTGCCATTATTCTTGGTAATCATCGTGATGCTTGGGTTTTCGGAGCTGTCGACCCTTCAAGTGGTTCTGCTGTATTGGTAAGTTTAACAAAATAAAAATAGATAATAATGATAACATAAAAATGAGTCGATATAAATTACTCGTGCTAATATGTAAGCATGCTATTTTTTTATACTATGTTTTTTTTGGTGATTTGGTTTCAGCTTGAAATCGTCCGTGTGTTCGGTGAACTTTTAAAAACAGGATGGAAGCCTCGTCGTACAATTATTTTCGCTTCATGGGATGCTGAAGAATATGGTTTAGTTGGGTCCACCGAATGGGTTGAAGATAATCGTGAATGGCTTAATAATGAAGGTACTGCTTATATTAATATGGATACAGCTGTTTCAGGTCCACATTTCCATGCTTCTGCCACACCTTCTTTGAACCAATTATTATTTGAAGTGACACAAAATATCAACGATCCTAGTACAAAGAAATCTGTTTACAATGCATGGTCTAAATTGACAACAGGTGATGATGAAGGCATTAGTACTCCTAAAGTTGGTACATTAGGCTCCGGTTCTGATTTTGTTGGCTTTTTAGATCATATTGGTATTGCAAGTATCGATATTGGTTATGCTGGTGATTATGGTGTCTATCATAGTAATTATGATAGTATTCATTGGATGGAAAAATTCGGTGACCCTACATTTGAATACCATGCTAATATGGCTAAAATTGTCAGCTCCTTAGTTGTTCGTCTTTCCAGCGATCGTATTTTACCATTACATCCTAGAGATTATTCTAAAGAATTAATTAATTATGTGGAAGACATTGAACATTATGCTGGTGATAAGGAATTTGAAGAATTAAGAGATGCTGTTGAAAAATTAACCAAGACTACACGCCGTTTTGAAAATCGTTTAGCAAGACTTCAAGATCGTTTAGCTGAATTCGATCATGATATTAAAGATGAAGAATTACCTAGCGTATTAACTAATCGTGTGAAAGATACCAACCATCGTCTTACTTACTTTGAACGTGGTTTTATTGATGCTGATGGTATTACTAGCCGCCCTTGGTTTAAGCATGTGGTATATGCTCCTTCTTTATGGAAAGGTTATGCCTCGCAAACTTTCCCTGCCATTGCTGAAGCCGTCGATGAAAAGGATGAAAAATTATTAGCTTATGCTGTCAAACATGCCGCAAATCAAATTTATGCTGCTGGTGAAAAATTAAAAGAAGATGCTGATGATTAAAAAAATACAAAAATAAAAATAAATCGAATGTGTTACAGTTATAAATAAATAAATAAATTAAAAAATGTACCATTTTTTTTATTGATAATTTTTGGATAATATAAGGTGTCATTTTATATGTATGTGCAACATGAAAAAAAGAAGCAATAAGTTTTATAAAAAAAAATATCAGATTTTTCTTTCAATGACATCATTAGAATATATACATATACGTATATAAATAAATAAAATACATTTTTTTATTAATATTTATATAGAACAATAATTAAAAAATTAAATATAAATGATATCATATAAAAGTAATGGGTAAAATAATCTAGATGTACAAAAAAAGTAAGGTAAATTGATTGCTATTAAAAGAAAAAGAAAAAGAAAATTAAAGTACATTACATATTACAAAAAAAAATAGAGTCGATATTCTGTAACTTTTGAATATTTTTTAATTGGTTCTTTTGAATAAACCTCATTTTTCTTCTAATGCCGTTTTTTCCATTTTTTCATTTCCAATTTCAATTTTCTCGTTTCCTTTTAGACCATCATAATCACTTCCATAGCCAACATTGTTATTATTTTTATTATTACTGCAGCCTTCTTCCAAAAGATCTAATGAATTGACTTTATCATTCAATTTTTGCTCTTTTAAATCATATTCCTTTTCCAAAGCCTTATAACCTAATAATCGATATACCATAGCGCTGATAACCCAAGTAAGAATAAAACAGCCCACAATCACAATCCCGATCCATTCAAAACTATCACTGAGGGTATACCAAAACTGCCACCAACCATTGTCTAATTCCAATTCTTCCCCAATCAATGCAAATAGTTCAATCAAAGCAATTAAAATAGCTACTACTATACTGATTAATGTAATTGTCATATTATAATATAATTTTCGCACTGGATTGATATAGGCCCACGTGTAAGTAAATAACATTAAAATGCCATCTAATGAATCGATCAATGACATACCTAAAAAAAAAAAGATAAATATATGTATATAAAAAATGGGTTGGTAGCTATTGGTTAGAATCAACATTATTGTAATATATATATATTTTTACTCCTTCAGACTGATTTAGACCGTTTTTTTATTATTATTTGTTATTTATCTAATACGGTATAGATTTATTTATTTATTTTAGCACGGATTTTTTTAGTATAGTATAATTTTTTATTCTTTTTAGCATGATATAGTACTTGTTGATTTTACTTTTCACTAATAACCTACTTTTTTTTTTAATGATATATTTTTTTTTACCCATTTGATTCACCCTTTTTTTATCTTTTGACCAAACTACTTTTATATGAAATTTTTTTTATAAAAAACAAGAAATTTACCTGAAGCAAATAACAAAGGTAATAAAACAATTAGCCACATATTCATTCCATTGGCACCTTGTACAGCTGTAATACCCAATAACATGATTTCTGTTGAAGTATCAAATCCTAAACCAAACAATAAACCTAAAGGATACATTTTCCAAGAAGCATTGACAAATTTAAACACGGGACGAAAAAACCTACCCAACAAACCACCTCGATTTAATAAATAGTCATCAATATCCAATTCAGAATAAACACCTTCTTTTTTTAGTCGATTCAAAGTACGGATCACGCCAACCAATACAAGGATATTTAATGTTGCAATCAAAATTAAAAATGTAATGGAAACACTTGTGCCAATAATCCCACCAATTTCTGAAAAATTATCTACTCCATTAGCAACAGCATTAGCGGTGGCGGCTACAATTATGCACACAACGAAAACTATAGTGGAATGTCCTAATGAAAAAAATAATCCTACACTAACAGGGTGTTGACCATCACTTAATAGTTTTCTTGTTACGTTATCAATGGCCGATATATGATCTATTTACACATAAAAATAAAATAGACAAAAGCAAATAATATATAGAATAGTGAGTAAATATATATTCCATATATGTATTCTTTTTTTTTTTTTTAATTTTATACTTTACCCGCGTCGACTGTATATAGTGATATGTGATGCAAAAAAAAAAAAAATTATATAAAAAAGGTAAATAAAAAAAATAGAATTGTGAGAAAAAATCTATCTTTCATTTATATATATATATATATATATATATAAATGTATGAATATAACAATTCATATAATTACTATTATATATACTCTACCAGCATGACGAAGACCAAGAGTATAAGCTAAAGCTCCAGTACCAATCATAGAAGGATAAGGCTTATAAACGAAAACAGCCACTACCCAAATCACAATATTCACTAGACTTAAAAAACTTAACAGTATGCATACTTTCTTTCTTATTTTATTAGGATCAGGACCAAAAAAGATTCTATATATAAAAGAGTGTTCTGATAAATATTTTAACACCCATTGATTAGGTTTTTCTTCCCCTTGATTAGTAGTTACTACTGTGCTTTTTGTTACTGAATGAGTTGATTTCATTATAAACTATTTAGTAAAGAAAAAAATTAAAAGAGGTGCGTGAAAAAAAAAAAAATTTAAAGGAGAGTGAAAGAGAGGAGTTTTAAAAAACTAAATCTGATTATTCGCTATCTAATCTTTTTTTCTTAAAATTTTTTTTCACAATAAAAAAAAATATAGAAAAAATAAATATCTATATTTATATATTATATATGTATATAGATCTACTATATTTACTATTAAATATAGAGTCATTTTTACTGATAAATAAAACAAAATAAAAAGATAGAAATTGAAGACGTTTCTCAAATAAAATAGTCTAATTTGTTAAACTACAAAGATCATCTTTCATCAAATGTTACCTATTAAAAAAAGAAAAATAAATAAAACATGACCAAAATAATATTTAAGAATTTAATTATCTAATTATTTATTTATTTATTTATTTATTGTTGAAAATGATGATGACGATGTATATATATTTATTTATTTATTTATTTATTTATTTATTTATTTATTTAATGATGAACCTTTTTTTAAGAAATAAACATTGTATTAATATCAAACTCCGTGATTCTTTCGTGGTAAAAACAATGTTGATTTTTATCAACATATACCTTATTCTTTTCGCTTCCAAGCGGTTTTTCTTTTATATAATAAATAGCAATTTTTTTCTTTTTTTGCTATGTAAGGTTAATTAACCGAAAGCCATCATCATAAGTGATGATATTTTTTTTTTTTTTGGTTTCTGTTTTCTTTTTTTCTCTCATCTTCATTATAATTTTTTGTAAAAAAAAAAAAAGATCCTTTTCAACTTCTCTTCTATCGGAGTTCTTTGGAACCTTTTTGCGCACGTAGATCAAAATAAGTTTTAATAGGTTTTCAAAAAACTTTATTATTTTTTTCTGGGACTAATCTAATCTTTTTTTCGAAAAGAATCATTTATTTATTACATATATACTCTCACACTTACTACTTAACACTAAAAAAAAAAAAAATATTGATTATAAAGAAAAAATAATAATCAAATCAAATGATCTTTTGAAACTAAATAAATTGAAAAGAAAAAAAAAAATGCTTGAATTCTTATTATTTTTATTTTATTTGTTATATTTTATCATAAATCATATAATTCAATGATTGGTGTATCGGACTTTTAACTTGCATATAACTACCTTAAAAAGCTGTAAAAATTTTTTACCTTGGTAACAGATTATTAAAAACACTGAGAAAATGCATATATGCAATATAGAAAAACTTTCCCCCGACAATTCTCACCTTAACGATATATGGAGAGAAAAGCAAGTATATGTACATATGGATAAATGATTTTCA
The DNA here is from genome assembly GCA_017871115.1 of Cunninghamella blakesleeana. Taxonomy (NCBI): domain Eukaryota; kingdom Fungi; phylum Mucoromycota; class Mucoromycetes; order Mucorales; family Cunninghamellaceae; genus Cunninghamella; species Cunninghamella blakesleeana. Next base: position 391,097 of record JAFCIZ010000008.1, read on the forward strand.
GAAAAAAATAAAGAAAGCTCTGAATTTTAACGCTCAGATCAACTGGCAAAACGGGCCATAAAGGAAAGAAAATATGTAGATCATTTATGTAAAACAGATCTTGTATATCTAATGATGATGATAACATTCATAATAACAATAATTTAATTCAATTTATGTTAGCTGAAAACATTCATTACGTAAAATTATGTTTCTTTTTGTAATTAAATTAAATTAATTGGTAATCAGGATACTATCAAATAACATTAACCTTTAATAAAAAAGAATCCCTTTAAATCCGAAACAACAAAAAAAAAAAACTAATAATAGATAAATAAAAAAACTAATTAAAAATTATAAATTTTTTTAAAAAAAATGAAAAAAAAAAGTGAAAGCTGTCATATATTTTGGATTAATTGACAAGAAGGGTAGATTTTAGTATTTTTAGTTTTTTCTCTCATGATATGATAGCATGATAATTAACATAAAATAAACATGATACGATTATTTATTTATTTATTTTTTATTTCTTTCTAAAAAAAAAAAGTATGGACTAAATAATATAACAGAACTAAAATAAAATAAAAATTAGGTAAAAAAAAAAAGAATAAAAAATCTATGATAAGGTTAAAAGAGTATACCTACCATCGATCTTGTATTCTAAAAAAAAATTATTTTTAAAATATGTAATGGCTATTTTACTTGTGATATATAAAAGATACGTAATGGTTTCATAAAAAATGAATAAAATATCATTATTATTTTTTCTTTTTTCATGATAATGATGAACCTAGTAAGAAACGATTATTTGGGTGATATGGGCAACATTTTTTTATATAATGACGAAGGTTAAAGTCGTAGTAAATTAGGAAGTCCCGATTCGGTTATTCAATCCTTATATTTTTTTTTTCCTCCCCCAAGTTTAAGCCAAGTGACACAGTATATCCCATGATCATACTACTATATTATTGAGTTATTTCTGGTTATGGTGTGAAAATGAAAAAAAAAAAAAAAAAAAAAAAATAGGGATTTTATTTGGCGGGAAAATAAAATTATTGCTTTATTTGACGCTTGACTTTTTTCGATTATAAAAATATGCTCTTAAAAGCTTTCGGTTTGAATTTTTTTTTTACAACTTTCTTTCACTTTTTTTTTTTTTTTAAAATATATATAATCATATATAAATATATAAATATATTTATATATATTTATATTTATCGTACTCTATTTTATTAAATCTATTATTTTATTAAAAATGCACACAGAAGAACAATTATATTTCCCTCCCACTACAATAGAATCAATTCCTTTAAGTCACCCACCTATCATTCATGATGATGATGATAATGATAATGATAGTAGTGATAATATGAAATCGACTATATTAAATGATAAGAAAAATGATTCGCCTACTTCCACTATGTTTATGAAAAGGTAATAGTAACAGTGGTATAAAAAAAAAAAAAAAGTAGCAATCTTCTTTTTTAATTAACGGATTTATCTTGTATAAAAATAGATCGTCTTTAAGCAAAGCAGAAAGAAGAGCTGAACACAATGCCATTGAAAGAGCAAGAAGAGAAAATTTAAATGGAAAATTTCAACAATTAGCGGAATCCCTTCCTAATTTACAAAGCTATCGTCGCCCTTCGAAAGGCCAAATTGTTGAAAAAGCATTGGACTGGGTGAAACAAACAGTTGTCAAAGAAGAAAGATACCAATATCAAATTCATCAACTTGAAAGAGAAAACAAAAGATTATTAATGCAATTAAATATGCCTCAACAACAACAACAAACCTCCACTTCTTCACCATGCCATCCCCATTCAAACCAACAATCTCCCATTCCAATTTCTCAACATTATTCTCCTCAAAATAATAGCAACCCTATTCATACTATGAATAATCATAATCATAATCATACTGATAATAATAATACCTTAGATGAATCTATACATCCTTTTATGATCCCTCCCCCTCCTCAACTAATCACTTCCCCTTATTCTATTGGTACAAATTCAAGACGTGGTTCCGCTATTGTTGATGAAGATGAAGACCCAGATTTTATAATGGATCATCAGTCGTCATCCCAAGGTAAAACGAAAAAAAAAAAAAGAAATAATCCTATTTGAAAAAAAATGAGCTATTTTTTAATTCGATTTTTCATTAACAAAATAGTTCCTATTATGCCAACCTCTACCACACCAATACCAAATGATTTTTATTTTTATAATGATATAGCTACTGCTAATACTACTACCGTGGATACCAATTGGTCAAAAATGAATTTTTTTTCTACTTTTAATCAAAGACTAATTCACCCTACAGAAATGCCTTTATAAATAAATCGTCATTGTCATCACTTATTTATTTTTTTCCAAAAAAAAATCATCACTACTTTCTCAGCTCTTTTTTTTTTTTCCTCTCTTTTTTTTGATCACATTTTTATTGTATATTTTTATTATTCTATATATAACCATTCCTTATTAATACTATTATTATTTATTATTTATTATATATTGATATTTTCTTCTTTTTTTTTAAAAAAAAAAAAGGATATTAATAATAAAAACTTTTGAAATTGAGCAAATACTTTATATTCTTTTTATTATACACATACACACGTTAAGATCCATATTTTTTTAAAAATAAAGACAAGCTTCTTGAAAAAGAACATGACGAATAATATAAAAAAAATCTATTTTTTTTTAAACATCAGCCCTATTTTATTTTTATAAAATTAAAAAACCTCTCCAATAAAAAAAAAAAGCTCTACCAGCAATTTTTTTTTGTTTTCGCTCTCTCTTCCTCCGATAAAATTCTTAAAAAAGGAAATAGCAAATCATTAAAATGAGAGAGAAAAAACATGTATGTACTTCAAAATAGAGTAATTATTATTGGTTTTTTTTTTTTTGATATAAAAAAATGATAAGGCTTTTAAAAACCAAGTTATTTTTTGTATATTTAATATATAAAGTATTAATAATAATATATATACATATATATAAATAATATTCATCTGTTATTGTTATGATTATTTTATCTTTTTTATTTCATATCAATATATATATACAAGTAAATAAAAAGATTAGAAAAACCGCGGTCGGGGATTCAATTAAAAGGTGTCAGTTCTCGATACATATATGGTAAAAATTTACCATAACCTCGGATTGTCGTTATCTCACTGGAAATTTTCAATTTTTATGCACAAGTATTTTTTTAAAGTTTTTTCATTTCATACCACCCCCAATCTACTTTCCTTCTTTGACAATATAAATTATTGAACTCTTATCTTTATTTATTTAAATGAACGATGAGAAAAAATAGATATATACATGCATATCGATTCATATAAATATATATATATTTATATTTATATTTATATTTATATTTATATTTATATTTATATATATATATATATATATATATATAGTAGATACAATACGTATGAATGATCTTATATAGTAAATAACCTTTTATACTCTATTAGGTATATAAAATCAAATTTTTGTACTACAATAAGCTAAACATATCATTTCTACATGATTGTTATGTTAACATTTTTTTTTTTTTTTCGTTGTAGTTTGTTTGTTGTATGTATCTTGATTTTATATTATTTAGCGTATGTAGCATTACGCAAAACAAAATAAATTATATAAAGTTGGTCCGTCACACTTTCTATACAATTTAAGCAATATTATTTCAGAAATCAAGATTTAAACTTTAATGACTTGAGAATAAGGAAATTTTTTTTTTTTTTTTTCTTTCTAGAATACCCACACTTTTTTTAATTAACCAAAAAAAAAAAAAGAGTCATTATTATATTAAAAGGATAGGGTAGGATTCAATATTAGTTTAGATAGCAGTTTCTTTTTTTTTTTAAAAAAAAAAAAATAAAGTAACTATAACGATAATTAGTGGCGTTATATTAGAAAAAAGGTATGTATGTATGTATATATATATATATATATATATATATATATTCATTATGGGAATCGAAACTTCTTGCCTTTTTACGAATTAAAGTTTAATGGTACCAAAATCTTGGTTTCTCGATCTCATTGGAATAAAGAACAAATAAATATAACAAAAACCCTTTTTTTCTTTTTGAAATAAATAAAGATGTAAACAATAAAATGATCAGATTTTATTCCTTTTCTTATATAATTCATTAAAAAATTAACTTGTCATGAGATATTAAACCAAATCGTGATTGTAATAAATAAATAAACAAATCAAATATCATCATCATCAATCATCATTTAATAATAATACAAGATATTTTCTATTATTATCACTAATATTGTGTTTCTATAATAATAGAACTTTTTTTTAAAAAAAAAAGAAGACAGCCTATTATAGGTGAGAATATTTTAATTGATATCCTCAATTCTTGAATTCGGTAAAGAATTAGAAAGAAGGAAAAAAAAAAGTTAACAAAACAATAAACCATAATAGAAACCAATAAAAACCAACACCAGTTATTCGTTTCGTTTTGAAATTAAATATAAAAATTCTATAGATACGTATATATATATGTTCGATCTGTGTAAAATAAATAAATAAAACTTCTTTTTCTTTTTAAAAACGAATCATTCCCACACAGCCGGAATTATTTATATCTTGTAAATTTTCTTTTATTATTCAAACACCCCATCTTTTTTTAAAAAAAAATACTAAACTTCGAATAGTTTTACTTTTTTTTCGCCATCTTTAAAATAAAAAAATAGATGGATAGATATAAAACATTATTTTTAATTCTAATAATATGATATCAACTCTTTAATGATGATCCAAAACTTAATATTATCAAAGAATGCTGATTTTCTTTTTTTTCGCTTTCTAATACCCATGTATATAAATAAGTACATGTATTATCTGAGATCCTACTTTTTCCATAAATAATTGACTGTATATTATTCGTTTACAAGTTTCACAAAATCAATAAATTATATATCATATTTATATTAAATAGATGATCGCTGTGTATTCAGAACTACTAATTGCAGTGAACAAAAATGTAGTGGTTGTAAAATGTATATAAGTGAATATAAAATATACTTATATTGAGCTTATATTTTTCAATAAAGTCTAGAACATAAGGTTTTGGGGTTCAAGGAGATTTATCAATAACGATGATAGAAGAAATATCCACTCTATATTATTATTATTATTATTAAAAATATTTCCCATCATTTTTTATTTTTTAAAATTTTGAAGGTATAAATCAATTCATTTTAAAACAGGTAAGCAGGTTGACAATTGATTGAATTTATTATTTAATTATTGAAGAGTATTGTTTTGAATAAAGTCATACTATGGTTTTGAATAAAAAAAGCCATAAAAAATTCAGTCGTCTTGGGTAAATATATATATACTTGTGGACAATAAACAATCAAATTTAAAAAAAAAAAAAATACAACAATAATCGTGAATTAACTTTATCAATCATCATAAATAAAATAAATTAGTCTCCTTGAAAGAATCTTTCTGATCATCATCATGAATAAAAAAAACCCCCACTTTATTGAATAACAAATAACCAGTATTTATATATAGTTCCTATCATTTCAAATACATCAAACATCGTATATTCGCTAACCATGTAAAAATTACATTTTAAATAGAAAATTTCGATAATAAATAATAAAAAAAATTAAAAAAAAATACTGATTCATAACTACAAGTTGTATTGATCATACATATATATATCGGCTAGTTATACTATGATATATATATGTCGTCAGTAACATGAAAATGGAAATATACGTACTATAAAAAAACAACTATCAAGAATAATGAATAACTTACTGCCAGAAATAATTACTTTTTGAACAGCACTAGGAAATGCGAAAAATCATAAATGGCTTCCAGGAACCATAAAATATCAACCAATCATTCTATATAAATCTATACTATTAATTCAAATAAAAAAAAATTCATAGGTTAATTTCAATATGAAATAAAAAGTAGATTTAATATATTTAGGGTTTTAGGGTAAAAAGAAAGAACTCTCATTTGCTAATTATTAAAAAACACCGCCAGAAACAATATACTAACAATAATAAATATATCAAATAAGCTAATTTAACTAATCCGAAAATACATTTATATATACCATATATATAATATTTTATTATAATACAGTAAAAAAAAAATCAGCAGTATAAAAAATACATTTAATATAGAAAGAATTAAAAGTGAATGAGAGAACGAAAAAGTAAAATTTAAAAAAATTGATATTTTATTGAATAAAAGTTAACTCCGAACACCACCTTTAACTTGAACTGATTATTTCTATGAACTCTCTATTGCGTAATAGTAATTTTATTATTTTATTTAAGGCACTAGTATATCTGCTTTCTTATTAAAACTAATTATAAGAAAAAGGAAAGTTAGAAAAAAACCGGAGTCCATATCTATCTGAAATTAATGCATAATATATAAATATATATATGTTATAAAGAACACAATTCTCTTTCAATTAATTGATTATTCGAATAGAATAAAGTATATATTAATTTATTAATATAAAAAATCACTTTAAATTCATTCATAATACTTTTATTTTTTAAAAAAAAATGTATGATATGATCCTAATTAGTATTTTTTATAATGGTAATCAAGCACTTTGTTTATCGATAGACTAATATACACAAAATCATACAAAAAATAATATTTTAAAAACTATCAAGTCTATATATTTTCATTATATCAATCATTGTTTCTACCTATAAAGCTAAAATAAGTCTCAACCATAAGAAAGGAGATGCTTCTGAATATTGAGCTATCATTGATACTGTTAGAGGTTTTATTCTTGCTAAATCAGACAAATGTTATTGAAATATTAATGAACTTGGTGATGGAAAGGTTACAATTCAGAGTACTATTACAAGTGTTTATATTTCTTTTTTTAATAATAAAATTACCACTAGCGATGAAAATGGAGTAAATCAAGAATTTATTTTACGTTATGATAAATCTAATGGCAAGGATCTATTTGCAACGACTGTACCAAATAGTGATACATTGTAGGATATTAATCTTGATACAAAAACAATTGGTATTTGACCAAAAAAAGAGAGAAAGTTGATAGACCTTGCAATGTAAATAATATTTTTAAGATTGTTAGATGCATTTAAAAAGAGTATGATATTTTATCATAATATAATTCGGCAATGAAAACAATATATATAATAATCAAACCATTTTCGTAATAATATGTATATATATTCAAGGTTTGAAATTTTAAAATAAGCATCTTTAATACGTCGATATTAATGCTGAATAGGATGATCATCTTTGTTGCTTTATTGATTTTTTTTTTTTACTATTATTTTTATTTGAAATACAAAGATTATTAAAAAAAAAATGTACAATTATATAATAATGATATTAAATAAATAAATAAATAAAAAAGGTACAGGCTTGTTATTTTAAAAATAAAATGATATAAAGATTATAAATGTCTAGAATGATAATAGATATAGATATATCCTTTTTGTCCTTTTCTTTTATAACTATTTGTCGTTGCTATGAATCATTATTTATAAAGAAGGAGTAGATGAAGAAGAGGATGATGGTGTTGATACAGAGGTTGAAGATGCTGATGATGATGATGATGGTGTTGGTTTAATAGTGGGAGAAGGAGTAACATAACCAGCACCTACGATAGGTTTCGTACCACGCTCAACCATTTCCGTTTTCACTGGTAATTTATTACTTACTAAACGGAAAGCTTCTTTTGCGATTTCTTTACGCATACCACTGATTTCAAAGATGATACGATTAAGAGGAACACGACAGGCCCAATAATCAAAGGACCCCTTACCTTTACCCATACGCACTTCATTACCTTTACTTGTTACTGGAATATCGGGGAAAACACGCATCCACATACGAGAGCCTTTAACTGTTTTTATTTTACGACGTAAAGTGTTGTGTACTGCTGTTAATTGTCTAGCTGTTAATCGAGCACCTTCCTTTAATCGTAATCCATAATCACCAAACTCTACAGTAGTTCCCTTTGTTGACCCACCAATAGGTAAGGGGATTTTACCTTTATGTGCCTTTCTATATTTTGTACGTCTAGGTGAAAAATTAGATGCTTGTCGAATATTCATCATAATAGTGCCTGGTTTATATAATTGTTGTTGTTTTATAGTAGAAGCGAATGGTATCATCATATTATTATTGATTTTATTGCCAAAAGTGGCTGTAGCATTCCATAATCGTGTTTTATATAAATTGAACATGATATATAAAAAAGAAAAAGAAAGTTATTAAAAGAAAATAAAAACTGTTGAAATAAAAAAATAAAAACAGACAAAAGAAAATATTCAAAAAAAATGTCAAGTGGAGATTTTTAACCCCTTCTTCCTTTTAAGCCACAACTGTATGCCAAAAAAAATCGGAGTTGCATTTTTTTAGGTAATAGCCAGTATATGCCTATAATCATTTTTCTCTTGACTATAATATTGTTAAGTCTACAATAAAAACTTGTCCATTCACCTTTGTACCTCTATTTTTTAAATACATTTAATATTTTTCTTTTTCCATAAAATGGTATAAAATAGTATTTATTTAAAACTGCAGCCGTTTAAATAATTATATGTAAGTAAAAACTCAAGTATATTTGTTTTAAAACACAAAAGAGATATATAGGAAAACTAGAATATTATATTATAACTTTAACCATATATTATTATAATATATATATATATATGTATGTATGTATTTAGGGTCATAGCCGTTGACTGTGCAAATATTTTTTTGTATCAAAAATAGTTTCGAGTAAAAAGGTAATACAATATTGTAAAAATAATATTATTATATGTGTTTTACTATATATATACTTTTGGTTTATTGACATATTTTCCATTTATTTATCTTTATACTTTTTTAAAATAGAAACTAATGATATGAGTGAATAATTTAAAAAGAAATCCAACGGTTGGATCATTTATATTTATAATGATATCTTTAGAGTAGAACCAATCAATTATACAACTATTAAATCAAACCCATTACCAATATAGATTAAATAATTAATACGATTTGGTTTTTTTTTTTTTTGTAAACGATTATAAATTGTCATATTGAGTTCAGAACCAATGCATCACGCATGAAGTGTTACTTTCCAGTTACATCCTTTGGATTCAACTTGTAATAGTATTATCCAAGTTATCATTTTTGTTCCTTTTTATGCACTCATAAACCATTTAATAATGAAGAACTGATGTAAATTGTTTATCGGATTTCCTTTTGTTTGCCGTAAATGTTCCCGTGATTGGTTATTGTCAACCCTATATCCTTATACATTCCATGATACAACCTGATGAAGGGGCCAATTTTCTACCACTATTTTTAATAGCTGACTACATAAAAATAAAATTTTGATAATAGCTGTCATTCAATATCTCATAAAAAAATGATTAAATGATTGGAAAAGAATAGATTAAATCGTTTATCAAGAGTTAATTTTAACTACTAATTACATTGAAATAACCATAATTCTATAGTTTTATTTTGGGATTATTTTTTATAATGTTTATTATGATTAACTATAATCATTTCATTTTTTAATTTTTTTTTTTGGAAAGTCAACTTTTCCAAACTTCAAAAAAATTCACACAATATGTACCAGTAAACCCTATTTAGCTTTTTATTATATTTTATCAAATCATTTTTATTTATTTTTTTTTTAAAAAAAAAAAAAAAAAAAAAAAAAAAAAAAGCCTAATATTAAAATACAAATAAAATAAGGTTATTTTTTTTAACAACAAAAGGACCATACCTATAAAGAAAATTAAAAATAATAGAAATAATAAATTATGAAATGATGACATGTATATAAAACTTTAACCCTATTTTTTGTGACGAAAAAAAAAAAACATTGACATAAATTACAATATTACGTATTTAAAACAAATATAGTTTATTATATATAATATTAATAATACTAATAATATTAGTAATATTAATAATAATAATAATAATAATAATATAGATTTAAATATAAACATAAATCCACTACGATTTTTATTATTATCATTAAGCATAATATTATAGGAAGAAAGAAGGTTAGAGTAAATCTTTTATATTCTCGATCGGTAAGCCAATTTACAAAGAATCACATGAAAAAGGAAATAAAAAATAGAGTGCGGGGAAGAAAAAAAATAAAGGATTAATTTTTTTATTTCTTTTCTCCACCTTTTCTCTTTTTTTTTTTTCTCCTTTTCTCTCTTTTTTTATATTTATATTATTTATTAATAATACCTTTTATTTTTTACCATGTCATTCAGAAACGTCTATATTGTTGCTGCTAAAAGGTATTATTTATTATATTAAAAGAAGTATAAATAAAATAAGCGCGTTTTTTTCTTTTCAATTTTTTTTTCTCACCCTATGAATATTGATTGAAATACTTATTATAGAACACCTTTTGGTACCTTTGGTGGTAAATTTAAGGACCTTACAGGTAATAATAAAAAATAAATAGAGTAACAGAAAGAGAAAATAAATAAATAGAAAAGAGGTTGTATTATTAATAATAATAATAAAAGGAATCTATCATCTTTCGAATTACATATACATATACTTATATCTATCTTTGCGTATATATTATTATTGTTATTGTTACTATCATTATTATTATTATTATAGCTGCCGAACTCGGTGGTATTGCATCCAAAGCTGTTTTATCACAACTCCCAAAGAATGTAGAAATTGACTCTGTTATCATGGGTAATGTCACACATACAGATATTGCCGGTCCATACCTTTCACGTCATATTGGTCATCGTGCTGGTTTACCTGTCCATGTACCTGCCTTAACTGTCAACCGTTTATGTGGATCTGGTCTTCAAAGTGTTGTCAATGCTGCTCACGAAATCATCACAGGAGATAGTGAAGTAGTTTTAGCTGGTGGTGCCGAAAATATGTCTCTTTCACCCTATGTCTTATCTGGACAATCACGCTGGGGTAATAAATTAGGTGTAGATCTTTCCTTAAAGGACTCATTATGGAATGCATTGATTGATCAATATCCTCAACCTACACCTATGGGAATCACAGCTGAAAATTTAGCCGAAAAATACCAACTTACCAAACAAGAATGTGATGAATTTGCTTTATTAAGTCAAAACAGATATGAAAAAGCCGCTAAAGATGGCATTTTCAAAGATGAAATCATCCCTGTTGAAGTAAAAGGACGCAAAGGCGTTGAACAAGTTACTACTGATGAACATCCAAGATTAGGCCTTACCATCGACCAAGTCACTAAAATGAAGCCCGTATTTAAAAAGGATGGTGTCACCTCTGCTGCTAACGCTTCAGGTATTAACGATGGTGCTGCTGCTTTAGTAGTTGCTTCTGAAGATGCTGTTAATAAATACGGTTTAACACCTTTAGCCCGCGTCGTCAGCTGGCAAGCATCTGCTGTAGAACCTACTTTAATGGGTCTTGGTCCTGTCCCTTCTATCCAAGGTGCTCTTCGCCGTGCTAATCTTACTTTAGATCAAATGGATTTAATTGAAGTAAATGAAGCTTTCGCTGCCCAATACATTGCTGTTGAAAAAGAATTAGGTTTAAATCGTGAAAAGACTAATGTGAATGGTGGTGCTATCGCCGTTGGTCATCCTCTCGGTGCTTCTGGTGCTCGTATTTTAACCCATCTTTCTCATGCTCTTCAACGCACTAAGAATAAATATGCTGTTGGTTCAGCTTGTATTGGTGGTGGTCAAGTAAGTATCATAATAAAAAAGGAAAGAAAAAAAAATATGAGTGTAACCTATATTTTATTTTACTAATGCTTATTTCATTTAATTTTATTTTATTGTATTTAAATAGGGCGTTGCTGTTATTTTAGAACGTGTATAAAATAGTATATTATAATATTAAACCTTTTTTAATAAAATAAAATAAAGATTATATATATGTAATATATGCCTGTATATGTATAAAATCCTTCTATCATATTATAATATCTACTATTCATATTACTACTGTTATATATACATATACGAATAAATAAATATATATGTATATATGTATATATATATATTTTAAAAGAATAAAAAGAAAAAAAAATAGTTTAAAAAGTAGTACTACGTCCAAAAATGGAAAAGAAAATTATGATTTTTTAATTTTTATATACGGGGCTGAGTCAATGATTTTTAAAAAAAGACCAAGCCTAACTTTTTCTTTCTTTCTCTCTTTTAACACGTATCTTTATCTTTTTTATTCCTATTTTATTTATTTTATTCAATAAATAAATAAATAATTGTATACCATTTATCTATTGTTTTTATTGTTTTTGGTTTAAAATAAAGTATTATTTTTAAAAATGAATATGTTTAAAAAAGGCCGTATTATGGGCAATAATGACCAACGCCGACAAGATAAAGCTGCTGCTAATGCACAAAAGCAACAGCAACAAATACCTCGCGGTGGTGGACCACAACAACAGCTCCACCCTCATCCACCTTCTTCTAGTAATAGCAGAGTACAACAACAACAACAACAACCTCATCAATCAAGAGAATATATTGGGCAGCCACCTGAATATTCATCCACAACCGTTCCATCTACAGGAGGAATTCATTCAGACACAGCTCTACATAAAAATAAAAATCTCCCACAAGCACCAACAATAGTCGATGGATTAGATGTTAATAATAACTCTCGTAACTCTTCAGATATTTCTTCTTTAGAAGAAAGACATCATTTACCACCTGCTCTTCCTAAACACCATTCCAATCCTTCTCAAACCAGTTTAGGTGCTCCAAGTAACACAAGTATAAATGGTAGCAGTACCTTCACCAATAATAATAACAATAGTAGTGGCAATGTGGATAATTTAAATACTAATAGTAACAGCAACAATACTGGAAGTAGTGGTAATAGCAATAATAAAAGTGGAAGTGGCGGTAGCAACAGCAGTAATAAGAGTAAAGATAAAGTTGTATCCAAGACAGAATTTTATAAAGGACAAGTGGATAAATTAACCGAAGGCAAACGGAAATTAGAACAAGAAAACGAATTATTAAAAATAAGATTAGAAGATCAAAGAAAGGAACTCCAGGGACGTTATGAGGATTCACAAAGATTATTACGATTTAAAGAAGAAGAGTTTGTCAAGATGCAAAACAATTTCCATAAACATGTCCGAGCTATTCGAGCCACTGATGATGATCTCTCTACCATTCATTCTAAACTCACCATGTTACAAGCCAAAACCGGTCAACTACCCATGTCCCTACGTGGTAGTTATAATGAAACCAAATTGGATTCTATCTTGGATTATTTCAAAAAGAAATGGCCTTCTCTTTCTCAAACTTTAGATACATTGACTCATCAAGGTCAAAAAATGGATTATCCTTTAGTATGTCTTTTAGTTGAAAAATTAGTCATGGAAATTTTAATCGATGATATCTTTAATGCTCCCATTCATATTGGTTTAACTTTGAACAATCATTATAAACATCTTTCGGATCTTATGAAGGAGCAACGCTATCATGATTGGTCTACTAAATTAAGACAGCAACTCTGCAAATTAACCTTACAATCGAAAGAATTACAGCAAGAAGCTAATTTAGCTAAGCAACAGATTGTTCAACGATTAAAAACAGAAATACAACCTATTTATACAATAGAAGATGCAAAAATCATTCCTAAATTGGAGAAAATCGTAAATATGGCTGCAGAAACAAGCTTGGCTATGCATGGACAAGAAGAGCCTGTGATTTTTGGTCAAGATTTGATTGAAGGGAAAACTATGTTTGACCCTCAATATATGACTTTACAATATGGCTCTACAATAGCTACACCTAATAGTAATAATAATGATGATGATATGGATATTGATAATAAAGAATTGGAACAAAAGGAAAACAATAATAGTAAGAGCAATGACAATGATAAGGATCCTAAGAAAAAGAAGAATGAAGGGAACCAAGAGAACAAAAAGGATGATGACTATGAAGATGGTGAAGATGATGATGATGATGATGACGATAATTATAATAATGGAACCCAGCATGCTACGTCTTCTATACCTACACCTTCATTATTATTACGAGTTATTATATCTCCAGTAGTATATGGTGGTGATGGGAATGGTAACCTTACCCCTCTTTTATCTGCAAGAGTTATATGTACTTAAAAAAAAAGCTATTATTCCTATTTATTTTTTATTCTTATATGCTTTTTTTCTATTCTCTTTTTTAATTTATTTTAATTTATTATTTATGAACAAATTGATTTTTTATATGTTATTGTATATGAAACATTTAATTTTTTTTTATCTATTTTTTTTAATTTATTTACTTGTTAGAAAAAATATATATATTTATGTATACTATTATGATTTTTAATAAATAAACTAAAATAATAAGAGCTTTTTTATATCATAGTAGTGAGCTTTAATATGTTTAAAGATCAAATAAAATTCAACTAATCACTTATTAATAATTTAAACTCAGCGTTTAATTTGTCATATTTTTTAAAAAAATAAAAATCCCCACAATTTTTTTCAACATTCTTTCTATTTTTATTTTATTTTACTTTACTTTAAAAAAATATACTACTTTATAAACATTTAAAAGATATAATAATAATAATAACAGTATTTATTCATCATGGAGTTTATGAGTGCTATTGGTTCACAAGACGATGCTTATCGTCCTTCTTTATTTGAATTGGTAGCTCAAGAAAAACTTCGAGATCTTTTACAACCAGCAGTTCAATATCTTACAGCGGTTAGTAGCTAAAAAATAATATATATATATATATATATATAATAGACATGACTAATAAATATATCATATGGATATATATATATTTATATATAGATTTATGCTCAACGATATCCACGTTTATTAATTCGACTTGTAAATAACCATGAAGAATTCTATGCTATTATGATGTTTCTTATTGAACGACACTATTTAAAAGAATGGGGTAAAAAGAGAATATATATATTAAAAAAGAATGGAAAAAAAGATTATATACATAAATATCATACATATAAACTAAACGAAATACATATACACACATATATATATATATGTGTGTGTGCGTGTGTATAGGTGCTTCTTTTGCTGAAAACTTTTATGGGTTAAAACGAGTATCAACCAATTATTTAGAAAGTAAAGGATCACAATTTGCTTTACCAGTTAGCACCAGTGGACAAGGTCAAACGCCCTCTTTAACCAAACAAGAAATCAATAAATCATTATTAGTTTTAGTAGGATTACCTTATATAAAATGTCGATTAGATTTATTTTACCAACAAATATCTGGAGACGCATCTTTATTACTTGGTATTAATGAACAAGAAGAGAGAGAAAATGAAGAATTAGAGGACCCATCTACACCTTCTTTACGTAAATTAAAAATTAGATTAATCAAATTATTTCGTAAATTTTATCCTTATATGAATCTAATCTATTATGGCTCCAACTTGGTTTACAACGTATTATATCTTTTCAATAAAACAAAATACCATACTCCTTGGCTTCATCTAATTGGTGTTCAAATCAAACGTATGAGTATGGCAGACTATGTAAGTATTTTTTTTTTTTTTTTATTATCATATATACATACAAGAGAATCAGAAAAAAAAGTATATTAGAGGATATTGGTTTATTTACATATATATATATATATATATATATATTTGATAGCGTGCTTATTATGATAAATTAGACGCTGCTCAAGCTAAATCATCCTCTAAATCCTTATGGTCAAATCCTTTACGATTATTATCTGGAGCTTTTGGAAAATTCATTGAATTTTTAAAAGTATTATTACCTATGTCTATATTCTTCTTCAAATTTTTGGAATGGTGGTATTCTTCTGAATTTGCCCGTAGTGGTAGTATGAATAATTACAATGATGAAGATGCTGAAAACACAATCCCTCCACCAGAAAAAATCAAGGTAGGAAAAAAACAGATTATTAGTGAAACAAAATATAAAAGCGAATGATATAAAAAAAGTGAGCAACCAGGAAAAAAGTGGATGATTAGGAGAAAAGTAAACGCATAATACCAATCTAATTTTTCATTTTCTCTTATTTTATTTTTATAAAAAAAGCCTGATCCAAGAGGAACTAAAGTACCAACTACACCAAATACATGTCCTCTTTGTTCAAGTAATCCTATTAACAATCCAACTGCATTACCCTCTGGTTACGTTTTTTGTTATACATGTGCCTATAGATATGTAGAAGAACAAGGCAGATGCCCTGTTACGTGGATTAAAATAGAAAGAGGTGTAGAAGATTTAACAAAAGTATATGCTGATGGAAATTTATAGATTAAAAAATGTATTTTATTAAAAAAGAAAACTAATGATAATGACAATGTAATATTTATACAATAAATTTTTTTACCATGATTATGCCAATTCTTTTTTTTATAAGTATCTATATCTATCTTTGTCACTAATTTTACATTTCTAGTCGTATATTTAATTATTTATAATGATAATAATTGACGATCAAATACTTTTACTAAACGTTCATCAGGAGCAGACTCACAACCAAAGAAGGGTTCAATAGCAGTTTTTGTTGTTGCATCAAATAATTCTTGAATAACATGCTGTAATTTTCCACCAGTTTGTTTGAAATCAGGAAACTATTTATATTATATGTAAATATATTAAGATAAAAAAAAAAGAGGAATTGGATAAGTAGAATGATAAAAACGATTTTGTTTTTTATAGAACGTATATTTAAGAAAGTAAGAAAAAAGAACCTACAGCATTTGTTTCTAAAAAATAAACGTTTTTATCTTGATCGATTAAAAAGTCCACACCAAATAATTCAAAAGCATTAGGTAAAGCTTGAAAAGTTGTCATTTCACTAGTACAAGCATCAAATACATCCTTTAAGACCAATTGCATTTTTAAAAAGATATCATCCAAATCGGCTTTTTTTATTCCATATTGTTCTAAATCCCAAAATAATTTAACAGAAGAAGCTTCATCAAAATTGGCTTGATCCGTTTGAATACACGTATTGGTAAGATGAATTAAATTATCATTTAAGTTATCCATTGTATAATCCTTCATAGCAAATAAAGCCAACATGTCACGATAAAGATATACTTGAATATTACTGATAGCCAAAACATAAGCTCTTACATGAAATTTTCGTTGATTTACTAATAAAGGTTGATCTATATATCTTTGAATAACCCATTCACGAATTTGAGATACGTCTTCTTGGTCGTCATCATCTTCTTCATCACTATCTTCATCATCCGTTTCAAAAATTGCTCTTAATTGTTCTAAAGAATCAAATACTTGAATACCTGCAGCCTTATTAGCTAAGCTTGGTTTAATAATAAATCGATAATGAGGTTTATCTTTATCTTCTTCTGATTTTTCTTCTTCATTCAACAAAAGGTCTCTTTCTACTTCAAAAACTTCATTCATAGCTTCTTCAAAGTAATCCACATGATCTAATTCAAACTGCCATGTTTCAGGAATAGCTTGTTTAAGAATACTATCAGGGTATTTTGACAAGTATTTGGTAATATTATAAGCAAATTGAGATTTTCTTATCAAACCTTTACGAATACAATAAGCGTTACACATAGATTTATGATTTGGTGAAGAACAAGAGGAAGAGGAAGGTTTATGTATATGATCCCAGTCAATCAACTCATATTCTAACCATTGTAAATGAATAAAAGGTGATTCATGATCTTTTTCTGACTCTGATTCACTGACTTGTGTATTGATTTTGAATTCAAGCTTACTAGATTCTAATGCTTGAATAACACATTGTTGAGTATAGGGTTCATCTAAATGAACAAGTGCATTAAATATGGGTATTGACATATTTTTTTATGTATATATATTAATAAAAAAAAAAAAGTGGGGAAGAGGAAAGGAGAAAAAAAAAATCAAAAAAAAAAATTTTATATTTTTCTAGCCCCGCTTTTTTATTCTAACCCCTTAATTGAAATTAATGCAAAAAAAAAAGTGGGTGATAGGGATAGTGATAGTTGGATAAAAAAAAATATTTTACTTATTTTATTTCTATATTTATTTCAACAATCAATTGTAAATTGTTATTTATAATTTCACATAACTTAACATCCACATTAATATTAAATAAAGTTAAAAAAACATATATTTTATAAACATTTTTTAAAAGTATAATCATGTAGATGCAATCGATTTTGAAGTCATCAAAGGGTTGCATGGTCTAATGGTTATGACTCCAGACTTTGAATCTGGCAGCCCGAGTTCGATTCTCGGTGCGACCTAATAACATACAAGTTATTTTTTACCCGTATTAAACGGGTAAATATTTAAGCGCTTTTTTGTTTTGGTAAGTTATTTTTGTTAAAATAAAAATTAGTTTGACAAATAGATATTATTTAAAAAATTTGAAAAAGTTATTGTGGAATGTTGTGTGAGTTTTTGTTTAAGATTTATTTTTTTCAAATGAGGTGTTGTGTGAGTTTTTGGTAAGAGTTATTTTTGTTAAAATAAAATAAGAGAGTTTGTATTTATATTAATTATAAATGAGATAATTCCAGTGAGCACCAGTTCTTGTTTTACAAGTAGAACGACTTAATATAATGTTATGTGGGTTTTTGTTTAAGATTTATTTTTGAAATGAGGAATGAGTATTGTTATGTGGGTTTTTGGTTAAGATTTATTTTTGAAATGAGGAATGAGTATTATAAGTTATATTTGGAGTATATAATAAGTTTCCAGTGAGCACCAAATATGTTATGTGGGTTTTTGTTTAAGATTTATTTTTGAAATGAGGAATGAGTATTATAAGTTATATTTGGAGTATATAATAAGTTTCCAGTGAGCACCAGTTCCTGTTTTATAAGTAGAACGACTTAATATAAAGGAATAGAAAATTAAAAAAATAAAATAAAATAAAAAAAATAAAAGAAAATAAAATAAAGATTATAAGTAAAATATAAGCAGGATTAAAGCAAAAGTTTAATGACCGCCGAGTAAAATAAGTAGTAAAGAGTTTAAATGATTTAGATCAGTAGTATAGAATATTTAAGTAAATAAATATTATAAAATAAGATAGTATATAATAATATAAAATATTATAAAGTAAAAATAAAATAAAAATAAAATAATTTGTTAAATAAAAAATAGATAAGTTCAATAATTGAATATGTTATAGTAAGTTAAAATAAAAAAATTTAAAATTATAAAGTTTGTTTTATAAAGTGGACAAGTTCAATAATTATTTAGTAGATAATAATTTATTATAAAAATTTGACAATTTAAGAGAAAGAAAGAGAAAAAAATTGGTTCTATTTATATTAAAAAAAAATTTAAAAAATTATTCAAAGTATATTGAGAGTAGGGAAAAGAGATGAAAGTGACTATCGTATGGAGTGGCCACTCCAAGAGCGGCTACTCCAGGAGTAGCTACTCCAAAAAGCAGTACTAGTTTTAAGGAGCGCCATTGGTATCACCATTGTCGACACCCCCAACGCCAACAAAAGATAGCCCTCTATCTTGAATATCATTCCATGGATCCATGTTTCTTATTCTTCTTATGATGACTTTATTAACCTTAGCAGTACCAACACCAGTGAAAAGTTCTTGAAGGAGATTTGTTCGTTGCATTTTATATATTGCTAAACTTTCATTAGTAGTAGGACGATCCAAAGAATGATGTAAAAATCTGTGTACCATAGGACAGAGGCTAGCAGAAAAGGTATCATACATTCTATTTCTAATTTTTTCTACAGTTTGGTGATCGTCTACATACATAGGATATAAATATCTTATGAACATCCTATATGTCTCGATTTCTGGTAGTTTATCAAAGTTTTCCAAAACATTTAAGGCTTCATCATAAAGAGGGTCTTCATCTAGGGGTACACGGTTTGTATTAAAGGGCATATCCATGGTTGTTAAAGTAGCAAAGGATAATAAGAAGGTAAAATGGTTAAAAAAATTTTTTTTTTGTAATAATTTGATAAAAATAAAGAGAGTAAGAAGAAGTATAAATGTATATATATATTTTTTTTTTTTTTTTGTGTTGGCAGATTAGCTCTTTTGTGTTACTGGATCAACTTCGTTAAAATTATTATTGTTATCTGATTTTTTTTTTTTTTTAATATGATTTATACTATTATGATTATTATTATATATATTATATATTATTATTATTATTATTTTTCGGAAGAGTACGTAATAATTATTATTATTATAAATTTTTTTTTTTTTTTTTTTTTTTATATTTCCAATCCATAGGTTTTATAAACATGTACATTCCAATTTACATCAGGTAATTGTAAAATTTTGAGCCTATTACCATGAACACGCTTTATCCTTGTCTTTGTTGTATCTAGTGGTTTAATCATATAAGTACCTTTCCCAAGAGATTGGTGTATGATATATTTTCCTTGCCACATGTCAGATATTTTCCCAGACCAAGAATTTGCTTTTATTCCATTATATAACGTTACAATGTCACCGATTCTGAAGGCAGGTTTCCATTCTCTATTATTATTTAAGACTTTTTTATCGATCGCCAATTTCTGGTTCATTTGTGATTTTTCTATCATTTTTGATGCTGATTGTCTTATCTGATTGAGAGCTAGAATTTCCTTTTTTGTCCTTAATTTTAATTGTGTATCAAAATTATAAGTATTAAAATCAATAGGTTTGGCATGTTGATCAAACGGAGTTTTAACGTCATATCCATAAGTTAAATAAAATGGTGATTGTTGTGTTGAAGATTGTTTGATGGATCGATACGCGAATAGAACCGAAGGAAGGTATTGATCCCATATTGATTTTTCAGTTGATGTAACCTTTTTTATTATAGTTCCAAGTGTAGAATTAAACCTTTCAATCAATCCATTGGCTTGAGAGTTTCCGACTGATATTGTATTATGATGTATATTATATTGATTACAAACCTTTTTTATTAAATCACTAATAAAGGGTTTGCCATTATCCGTAATTATAAGATGAGGTGTACCATGACGACATATTATTTCTTCATAAATAAATAAGGCAACTTCTGATGTTGTTTGATAACGTAAAGCACGAGCTTCTACCCATTTAGTTAGATAATCTATACCGGCAATAATATATCTGTATCCACCTTTTGATGTAGGTACATGTTTAACATCCAAGCCCCATTGTTCAAATGATTTCGATTTAACTGGTATAGGATAGAGAAATTCATTTAATTTTTTAGGACCTACCGTTTGACATCTTGAACATTTTTTTATATATATTTGTATATCTTTAGCCATAGAATCCCAATAATATCTTATTGATAATTTATATAATGTATTGTGATAACCAATATGTCCACCTAAAGGATGTTGATGATACATGTACAGTGCTTCCAGAGCTTCTTGCTTATTTAAAACTTGTCTTAGAGTTTGATGTTTGATATTAAATTTATATAGTTTATTGTTTCGAACAATAAAATTATGTGAGTTTCGTTGTAAGTATCTTTTCATTTTTATTGTTATGTCTTCAGGAATTTTTAAAGTTGTGAGATATTCTTTAATGTTATTTATAATTTGCTGATCCATTTTTTTTTTTTTTTTTTTTGTTGTGAAAAGAATTTTTTTTTTTTTGTGTGTGTGATTGTAACTATATTAAATAAAGTTGTGTGAGTTGTTTTAATATATTCTGCAAAGGATTTTTGATTATGTATTGTTGTATTAGTGTCGTGTTATAAGTTGTTTTTGATTTTGAGTATAGCTTTTAATGTCTTCAATCGTCTTCGGACAATATATATATATATTTTTTGTATTTGTTTAAGTGTTATGTGTGTAGTTGTTTTTTTTTTTTTTTTTGTAGTTTTAAATATTGTTGTAAAATTAGTAGATATATAATGATGTTTGTTGTAATATTAGTTATTGTAATCTATTAATAAAAGAATAGTTGTTGTAAAAATAATTGTTGTAGTAGTTGTAAAAATAATTATAAGAATTGTTGCAATTGTTGTAACAATAATTGATGTAAAATAATAATAGTTAGTTAGATTAGCTTTTAATGTCTTCAATCGTCTTGGACGCTATATATTTTTTTTTTTTTTTGTATTTGTTATGTGTTTTTTTTTTTTTTTTTTGTTATGTTGTTTTTAATTGTTGTAATTAATGTTATTGAAGTGGTAGTTTGTTAAAAATAATTGTTGTAAATAAATAATATAATTGTTGTATAAAAATATAGATTTTTGTTGCAAGCGTTGTTGAAATAGTAATAATTGTTGTATAATATTGTCTTCTATAAAATAATTGTAAAATAAGTTGTTTTGTTAATTGTTTGTCTAGCTTTTATCGTCTTCAATTTCTCTTGGACGTTTGTGTCTAGCTTTTAGCGTCTTCAATTTCTCTTGGACGTTTGTGTCTAGCTTTTAGCGTCTTCAATTTCTCTTGGACGTTATATTTTATTATTATTATAAATTTTTTTTTTTTTTTTTTTTTTGTTGTTTTTTTTTTTTTTGTTTTAATAACCAAGTCTTGAAAGAAAGTCTGCAGATTGTTGTTTCTTTCCACTGCGATATTGTATTTCAAATTCATAGTCAGCCAAGTAAGTAATCCATCGTGCCACCATACCAGTAGGATTAGGAGCCTTTATCAGCCAACGCAAAGGAGAATGATCAGAAATTACAGTAAATTTTTTTCCTAATAGGTAGGGTCTAAACATTTGTAGACTCCATATGAGAGCTAGACATTCCAATTTAGTAGCACTATAATTTCTTTCACTTTGTTTTAATCCACGACTTGCATATACTACAGGATGTTCTTGTTCATCATCATCTAATTGTGATAGAACGCAACCTAAACCTTCTATTGATGCATCACATACTATGATAAATGGTTTACTATGATCTGCCCTTTTAAGAATAGGTGCTTCTGTCAGTTTTTGTTTTAATAATTCAAATGATTTAGTTGTTATATCAGTCCATGGTGATTTATTTTTTGTCTTTGTAACATCATGTAATGGTCTTGCTATTGCTGCAAAGTTTTGTATGAAACGTCTATAATAAGATGCTAGTCCAATAAATCCTCTTATCTGTTTAATTGTTGTTGGTTGTGGATAATCTTTTACTTTTTCTATTTTTGCTGGATCTGTTTTTATTCCATCTTTGGTGATAATATAACCAAGAAATTTTA
Source organism: Cunninghamella blakesleeana (assembly GCA_017871115.1). Lineage (NCBI taxonomy): Eukaryota > Fungi > Mucoromycota > Mucoromycetes > Mucorales > Cunninghamellaceae > Cunninghamella > Cunninghamella blakesleeana. The sequence continues at coordinate 414,222 of JAFCIZ010000008.1, forward strand.
GTTCATCTTTAAAAAATACACATTTTTCTATGTTGAATAATAATCCACCAAGTCTTGCACATTTAAATAATTCTTCAAGATCAGATAAATGTTGTTCAATATTACTAGAGTGTACATTGAGATCATCTATGTATGCCACTAAACATCTATTCATCATAGATTTAAAACATATATCTATAAAACGTTGGAAAGTAGCAGGACTATTAACTAACCCCATCGGTAGCATTTCATATTGATATGTTCCAAATTTTGTAACAAAACCAGTTAATTCTTTACTATTATCATGTAAAGGTACTTGATGAAAGCCAGCTCTAAGATCTAATGCAGAGAATATACTTGAAGTTCCTAGTTCATCAATAAGATCATCAATTCTTGGTAGTGGGTAAGCGTCTACTTTAGTTTGGGCATTCAGTTTTCTGTAATCTACTACCATTCTATATTCACCGTTTTTCTTTTTAACCAAAATAATAGGAGCAGTATAAGGTGTATTTGCAGGTTTGATTATTCCAAGATTACATAGACGATCTAATTCCATTTTTAAATAATCTTGTTCTACCGGACTCATACGATAAGGTCGATGTCTAATTGGTACTGTGTTTTCTTTTAATATTATTTCATGTTCAATCATTGTTGTATAACCCATTTTATCATTATTCCAATCGAAAACATCTTGATAATGATTTATTAATTTCCAAAACTTAATCTTATATTTTTCAGGTATGTTTCCAAGTTGTAATTTTTCTTTAAAAGATTCATCCAGTGGATTGTCATCATTTATATTATCAATATTGAATAGTTCTGTTGTTGTTCCTTCTATACCAATTTCTTCGACTATGTCATAACCTTTCAGATCATCAGTATCTAGAATAGATTCATTGCTCATTAAATTATAAAATTCACTAATAATATGATGCGGAGGTAAATCAACATCTTTATCAGATCTATTAATTATATTTAATGTATATTCATTTGGTTTAGATATAGTATGAGGATCATCTTGTGTAAGTAGTATAGGTTCAGACGTATGCATGTTAGGATTAATATAAAATTGACAGTTTGTATGAGGTGGTATAGTCATTCCATCATTACCAGTAGATATAGTTAAACTATTTTCTTCTTGATTACGTTCAATATTAATTTTTATATCATCTTCCATGTAATAATTTTCTTCTTCTGAATATTCATCATGTTCCCATTCGTCATCATCTGTTACAGAATCAGTAGCATCAGTATCACTATCAGTATTTATTTCATTATTATTTCCTGTTGTATTATCTTGAGTTTGGTTTTCGGTTTGATAATTAGTATTGATTGTTTTAATAGTAACTAAAGGTTTATCTGTTTCTTTTAAAAAAGTGATAGGTAGTTCAGCTGATTTATGTTTATATAATACTTTAAGTGTACTAGTTCTAAAATTAAGGAGAGCTTGTGCATGACTTAACCAATTATTTCCTAGTACCAGATGAGCAGGACACTTAGGTAATACTTCCATATTAACAGGTATTATAATATCAGGATTTACTTGTATTTGTACATCATGTATTGTTCCAAGTGTTGCTTGTTTAGTACCGTTTCCTAATATAAATATGTTAGTAGAAGGAGCATCTATTTGCAACCCTAACAGTTTCATCATAGATTTAGACATACATGATTTAGAAGCACCACTATCAATCAAACCTTTTATTCTTTTATCATTAATGATTAAACTTGTATAAGCTGCTGTTGTTGTTAATTCTGTATTCGTTATTGTATTTAATGGTATATCTGTTGCAGTTGTATCAATTTGTTCTTTTGATTTTGTTGTTTTTCTTTTAGGTCTACATGCTGTTAATAATTGACGTCGTAAGGTGTGTGAAGATTTAATTAGATCGCCAACATCAATATTAGCTTTCTGATTAAAAACGTCATCTACAATATTATATTTTATTTGTAATGGTGTTGGTGGTTGTCGTTTGCGTTTTATTTTATTTTCTGATTCATTAATATTATCCATGATATAATCATTAATTATATCTTGTTGAGTTAATTGTTGATCAGTTATATCCTCGATCAGTTTAGAGGTATTATTTATATTTAGTTTTTGCTTCCCTTTACTGATTATTTTAGGTGTTTTAGAAGATGAAGGCATTACTGCAGGAGGTTTATCTGATCTGGCTGCGTAAAGATCTTCATCATCATAATGTGTATATTCATTTTCATCCCATAGTTCATGTTGATCGAAGATTGCATTCATATTTTGTTGATTTTTTTCAATATTATTATTTTTTAAATTGTTTTTGTTGTTGTTGATGTGATTATTATTGTTGATATTTTTATTATTATTATTGTTAATGGATTTGTTATCAGGGACTGCCAATTGACCATTATATGCAATTGCCCCGTCTAGTTTTTTGAATGAGTTTGTTGTTGAATGTGTTGTTGTTGTTGATTAAATTGTTGTTGTGTATATTGCTGTTGCTGATGTTGCTGTTGTTGCTGTTGTTGCTGTTGTTGCTGTTGTTGCTGTTGTTGTGTTTGATTAGATACGTAGTTATTATTATTATTATCATAATTATAATCTTGGTTATATTGTTGATTATTATAACGTCTTGATCCAAAATTATTTTTATAAGAGCCATTATAATTGTTAGATCCATGATAATAACCATTATTTCTATTTGATTTGGATAATTCACTACGTACGATTTTAACAATATCATCACTTGTAAGGTTGTCACTTTTATGAGATTTCTTAGTCGATTGATTTATCTGTTCTATTTTATCATTCATATTCTTTTCCATTGTTTCCATATTAGTAACTAAACGTTCTAATAATGTAACGACAGGATCAGTTTTGGCCGATAAATTAGTATCCGTATTTCGATGACTAGAGTCTATCATATTAAATGATTCGTTACTAAAAGGATAATGATGTAGTTGAACATCAGTAGTAGTATGATTAATTCCAATATCATAGATATTGTTATTATTTGATCCATAGGCTTTATTAGCATTCCACCATGATTCAGCATATTTTAACCATTGTTGTTCAGTAATGGATCCATGTTCAATGCAATGTTTGCTTATAACAGGTAACAATCCATAACGGAAACGCATTAACACAATGTCATTATCATCTTTATTAGCCAATCGTGCAACTTCCTGTAATCTTGAGTAGAAATCACGTGGATGTTCATCGGCACCTTGTCGCATGTTATTAAGTATCAATTTATAAGATTCGAGTAATTCAGCAGTTACGAATTTCTTTTCTAATGCATCCATAGCTACATCGAATGTTAACCCATCTTGAAGTTGATCCTTAAGTGAATCCAAGTAAGTTTTAGCAGATTTTCTAACTTGAATTTTTAAAATTGCAAGTTTTCTACTATCGGTAGTATTGTTTGAGAGTTCCAAATAAGTTTCCAATATTTGTCTGAAGTGACGAAAATCTTCACGTTCACCTCCAGAAAAGGAAATAAGTTGAGGTTTAAAGTCCATTAATGGTTGCTTTTGAGCCAACACGGTATAATCGTAAGACATCCTATAGTTTATTATTTTCACCTTGCTTGATTATTGTTTAGTAGTTTTAATAGAATGAATATCTTTCCCAGTAGTTTATTGATTGTATAAGCTTGTAGAAAAGATCTCCGCCAGTGAGCACCAAATATGTTATGTGGGTTTTTGGTTAAGATTTATTTTTGAAATGAGGAATGAGTATTATAAGTTATATTTGGAGTATATAATAAGTTTCCAGTGAGCACCAGTTCCTGTTTTATAAGTAGAACGACTTAATATAAAGGAATAGAAAATTAAAAAAATAAAATAAAATAAAAAAAATAAAAGAAAATAAAATAAAGATTATAAGTAAAATATAAGCAGGATTAAAGCAAAAGTTTAATGACCGCCGAGTAAAATAAGTAGTAAAGAGTTTAAATGATTTAGATCAGTAGTATAGAATATTTAAGTGAATAAATATTATAAAATAAGATAGTATATAATAATATAAAATATTATAAAGTAAAAATAAAATAAAAATAAAATAATTTGTTAAATAAAAAATAGATAAGTTCAATAATTGAATATGTTATAGTAAGTTAAAATAAAAAAATTTAAAATTATAAAGTTTGTTTTATAAAGTGGACAAGTTCAATAATTATTTAGTAGATAATAATTTATTATAAAAATTTGACAATTTAAGAGAAAGAAAGAGAAAAAAATTGGTTCTATTTATATTAAAAAAAAATTTAAAAAATTATTCAAAGTATATTGAGAGTAGGGAAAAGAGATGAAAGTGACTATCGTATGGAGTGGCCACTCCATGAGCGGCTACTCCAGGAGTAGCTACTCCAAAAAGCAGTACTAGTTTTAAGGAGCGCCATTGGTATCACCATTGTCGACAATAATGTAAAAGTTGTTGTGTAAATTTTTGGTTGTTGTAAGAGTAGAATTTCCTTTTATAGTTTTGGAAAGTAGATAGTATTGTAGTTTAGTTTAGTTGTCAGTGAGCACCAGTATCTTGTTTTATAAGTAGATACAACTTAGTTTAGATTGATAATTTAAAATAAAATTAAAATAATAAAATAAAATAAAATAAATTATATAATTGGATAAAGATCAACAATTATATAGACAAAGTAATAAAATTAAAATAAAATAAATATAATATCGGATAAAGATCAACGATTATTATAATAAAATAATATAAAGTAATATTGGATAGTAATCAACAATATTAATATAAAATAAATATAATCTTTAGCTAAAAAGATGAGTTAAGAGAATTTAATATATAAAAATCTTTATTTCAAATTAACTGATTTTTCCAAAATAAAATAAAATAAAATAAAATTGTCGAGTATTTATATAAAAATAAAAATTAAAGTTTATACTTTTATACCTTTTGTAAGTTATCTTAAAGTATATATACTTTTCATCTTTTTTTAAAGGTGAAAAGTATAAACCTTATTTCTTTTCCAAAAAGGGTAAAAAGTAAAAATAGAATAACTAATAATAATAATATAATAAATAAAATATATGATAATAAAATCAAGTATGACTTTTAACCTAATTTTTAAAGTGATCCAAGCGAATCCACTTCATAACAAAGTTTATATATGTTGTATATAAATAAAAAGAGATTTCACTTAAGAAATAGAAATATATTTGTTATAGTAAAAAAATGATTTCAATTAAGAAATTAATATAAAGTTAAAATAAAATAAAAATAAAAATTGATTTGGACAAATAAAATATTTATTATGTAAAATATTATTTAAAAATTTGACATTTATATTTGACAAAGAAAAAAAACAAAAAATAAAGAAAAATACTCTATTCTATTTATATTAAACAAAAAAAAAAAAATATTTTTTTAGCGGAAGAGAGTGAGAAAAGCTGTTGGTCGAAGGTTGCTGGTCAGAGGTTGCTGGTCAAAGGTTGGTTCGAATGTTTAAATTTTTAAACTTCACCAGTCTCATCCACTTGGGCGACAATATAAAAAAAGTTATTCATAATATGACTAAAATTAAAAAAAATTGACACAATATAAAAACGTATATTTCAATGAATATTGAATGATATATAGCAGTTTGCGACATTAATCTATTCAAAAACTACATAAATAAAAAATCGAGGTTTAAAACAATAAAGTCCTTGTAATGCATTGAGATTTATTTAAAAAACAGATTAGAAGTTTTATATAAATTTATTTAGCAGAAAAACTATCCTTTTATAATATCTAAACTAATTCTTTCTTTATATTCAAACTGACAATTAATAGTATTAATAGCTTATGATGATGATTAAATAATATAAACTGTACAAGTAGTATTAAGGGATGTATATATATATATATATATATATCAAATAACATTAATTAATAATTCTAAACCAAGTATAATGGAAGCAGGTTTGTTACGAAATTGATTATCCAATTAAGAATGAATTATTTTTTAGCGAATCAAGCTTTATCAGCTACCATAATTCTCACATGCATTTCAAGACTTGAATATGTAAATATTTTTAAATAATCTTTTTTTTTATAAAATAAAAATTGAATATAAATATAATATAAAATGGCACCAAGAAATATATTAAAAAAGAGTTGCAAAGATTTAAATTCATCATCAGATGAAATGGTAATAGATATTGAACATCTATCACAAATACCAACTCAAACAAACAAATGGAATATCGAGCATGTGAATGCTTTAAATATAGAGTATAAAAATGCTACCAACATCGCAGAGCTTATTACTCCAGCACAATTAAATGATGATGATAATTTTAAAAAGTTAATATTAAAGGATTGGAATAAGAAAGAGTTTTTAAATGCAGATATTGCCGATTATGAAAAGATTAAAATTGCAAAAATTATCACCATTATGAAAAAAATTAAAACTGTTGTAAAAAATGAAGATGCCAACACCACTAGGGAAACAAAAGTTGATTCTTTCATCCTGACTTTATTGGAGTTTTTAGGATTTGATGAAGATCCATTTCTTTTACATCCACAGTATGATTATTCTGTGTATGTAGATAAAGAACAGCACAAAATAACATCAAAAGTTGAATTTATGGTAACTAAAGATGATACTTGTATAGTTCTGATAGTTGAGAATAGACACCCTAAAAATGTTTCAGAAATGTCAGATTGGTCCGAACAACAAATAGCTGGTGAGATTTTTGGTGCTACATACCATAATACTGTAATCAGTAATAAAAAAGTAATTTGCCCTTTTAATATATTTGCTATTCGTGTTATTGATACAAATATCACCTTTTATAAATCTATTATTACTCGTGAGTATATGAAAGAAACAGCAAAAAGGTTACCCAAAACTCATAAACTTGAAATAAAAAGGTTTCCTCATCAATCAAGCTTGTTACCTAACCAAGGTATAGAACTGATGGCACTGGATTTTACTCGAGCAAATGGTCGTATATTAATACTTTCTATTATGAAAGGCTTATACGAAACAAATAAATAATATATATATCTTGTTTTACAAGTAGATACGATTTAGTTAATAAGATAAAGTAGTTAAAATATAATATCAGATAAAGATCAACAATATTATAATGGAATAATATAAACTAATATTGGATAATAACCAGCAATATTAAGACGAAATAAAATAACCTCTAGTTAAAAAGGCGAGTTAATAAAGCTTATAAGAGTTTATTTAAAACGAACTGATTTTTCAAAAATGAAATGAAAATTCTTTCCTTTTTATACTCTAATGATTTGAATTTAAATGCCGACCATCTGTATATATAATACAAATGAATTCTGTGTTTTGTCTAAATATGGAAGGTTTGGCCAAAACATACAGATGATTCCACCTGAGAGATAAAGTAAGTTTGCTATAGTAATAAATACTTTTAATTAAGTAATTAGAATAAAATAAAAATTGGCTTGTACAAATAAAAAAAAATTCTAATCTGTTTATACTGAAAACAGAAATTTAATTTTCTGTTGAAAAAATAAAATTGAAGCACAGCCAGTTTGATTTACTTGAACGACATAATGAATAACTGTTAAACTAGTGTTGATTATATTATTGAATATATATATGCTCTACCATAAGCTTATATTATTTTATAAAAAATTTAATATTTAATAATAATTTGGTTACTTTATATGAAAACAAATATCTTTTTTAAAACCTGTTTTAACCCAATGCTAGTACCTTTTTTTACTGATTTGTGGCTGTACAGAACATGGCTAAATATTCTATAATACCGTGTAATAGTAATTTTCTACTTGATTTATTTTTAGAATAATGTTTTGATATATAAAAGCACTTTGATTCTGATTTTCTTTCTTTCTCTCTCTCTCTCTTTTTTTTTTTTTACAGAATTTTATACTTGAAAAATAATGGAGAAAAGCGAAGCAACATTCAATAACTCAAACTACTTGGACGACAATAAAGTTAAGCGTTTGCAAGATGAGATAGAAGAAAATAACTGTGGTGCTGGTGATATCTGTTTATACTTATTATTTGGTCCCTTTGCATTATTCTGTATTGTCCCTAAATGTAATAAAAGAAGCAAAGCTAAAAGAGAACTAGATATTGAACTCTCAAAACCTAGAAAATCATAATCGTTTATCATTCATTTTAAGGTTAATGTATTGAAATATCTAAAGTATATATACAATTATTATTGTTATTATTATTAAATAAAAAATTCATTATGTTTACTGAATATAATGAATAAATATATCATTTTATTTTATATTGATCTCGTAAATAATATATATTATCCTTTGTTTTACATTATTTCTCTTTATTTATCCCTTTTAACAAAATATACATGTCTTTCTCTACTTTTGAATTTTATTTTGTTTATTAAGTTTGTATCTTTTCTTATAAAACAGTACTTGTGATCACCGTATGGATAAACATTTACGTTACCAAAAATAAAGCATGGTACTTTTGAATCAAGTATATATTGTAAGTGCTGGCTTTGTATATAACTAAAAGACAGCCTTTTGATAGCATTGAATATGGCATTTGACTTTGTTTAATAGTATGTATGTAAAGTTACATCTTCTTCTTTTAACATACTAATTTTACATTTACTTAATAAAAAAATAATCTATTTACTCTTATTTACAGAGATGGTTGTAATGTTCAAAAAAAATAAAGTCAAACAATACACGTAAATATTATTTAAATAAAATAGAGTGTTTAAATTTTATATAATATGTATAAAGGTTCATTATAATAAAATTTATTATTATTATTATAGTATTGGTGAGGTAGATTAATCGGTATTCATAAAGTGATCTGATTTTCACTTCTGCAAAAGAAGCAACAAAAAAGATGTCCAATTTCTAAAATTTTCTAAACCTACCTACCTTATTGGCAGTGCTACCATATTAGGTACTTTTTTGTTTGGTTTTTAAAGTAAAATATCGCATAGAGGGAAATAATATCAAAAACAATAAAAGTTTGGTAATTATAAATGTATCTTTTATTGGGTTTTTTAAAGAATAAAAGGACTTTTTAAGCTAAATAGTATTGGAATATATTTACTATCGATAGTTACAACTTTAATGGCGCTTTTAACATTTTTACCGTCAATTGATTTTTCCCTCAAGATTTCTATATTTTTATTATATTATATTATTATAATCTTAACAATACTAACAACAAAATCTTGATTTTTACATTGATTTCCCTTATCAGAAACTCCAATAGCTTTTGTTAAATTTATAGGGGTTTTGGGTGTATCCTAGCTTCAACTTGATCAGTTTCTTTTATTAATGCTTCATGTGTTTTTGTAGGTGATTGCTGAATTTGAATTCCAAGATATTGCAGTTTTATTAAATATATCTGTTATTGTTTTCTTTTTTTAAAAAAAAGGGGTAAAACTCAAAGACTAAAACATGAAAAAGGAGCGGGATTTTAATTTTTCGTTTTTTAGTTGTCTGGAGTTTTTTTCTTTTTCAATCTTTTTTAACTTGCAATAACTATGGGAAATCAAACAAGTCATAGTGCTAATAGCAAAAACGATCAAGCACATATTAAACTATTATTAGACAAATGGTCAACGGAAGAAAAAAAGCACCTTGAGCAGTTACTAAAGGATACAGCTATATTAGATAGCCAGCAAGTGATTCAACAATGTCATGAGAACTTGCCTACTTTTTTCGATAAACAGCTTGAGCAAGTTTTTGATTTATATATCACTCAACAAGGCTCCACCTCTTCCTCTAATAATGATAAACCATCTACTACTATAACAAGTCGTCAATTTTTAGATACCCTTCATTCATTGATAGATGGTACTACTTTACAAAGCGGCACTTTTATACAGCCTTCTGAGGCTTTTTTAAACCTCTTCACTTTAGCTAATCAGCACTATCAACTTTCCTTTAAAACATTTATATCATTGATCGTTAAAGTGGGCATACGTTTATGGTTTACTGATTCTGGTTTAAAGGTGGACATTTTTGATAAAGAAGAAAAAAAAGGACAAGAAGATAACGCTTATCAGCAACAACAAATAAGATTGGTTAATACTTTATTATATTCAGCTGGTTATTTAGAACAACAAAAAAAACAAGATGATATGGATTGGCTTGAAGAAGAAAGTGATGATGATAAAAAAGGCAGTAATAATAAGGGTAAAAAGAAAACAGCACTCGATATATGGGCACAGCAAATCGATCAACAGCAACCTTTTCAAAAAGATCAAGATGAAAATGATTCTACTTTTACTTCGAACTTTTTATCATGGTATGAACAAACCAAAGGATTTAAATTGTTATTTCACTTGGTAGTAAAATGTTACTATTTTGGTTATGAACGTCTTGGAAAATCAACGATGGATCAGCTTCATTCATTGAGAATTAAGCATGAACGATCCCCATCTATCCAACAGCAATCATTTTCTAATTTATTTACACCCTATGACTATTTTTATCTAAGTTTACAATTACCGCAAAATGCATTATCTTGGTCAGCCATTGAAAAAACACAACGTAAAATCAAAAATAATGATGATGTAACTCATCAACTTATTTATTCTTCTCGACACCATGGAAATAGCTGGCAACGGTTTGTTCAATCTATTGGGCAGCAAGGAGCTACATTATTAGTAATCAAAACTAAAAATGATGGTGCAGTTTTTGGTGGATATACTGATGAACCATGGCAACTTATGACTGATTGGTATGGCACTTCTTTGAATTTCTTGTATCAATTGTCAGGACATTATACTCCTTGGAATATGTTTGGTGTATGGAATGCGACAAGTATTAATGATCATTATCAATATTTATGTTGGGGAAAGAAGAGTTTACCAAATGGATTAGGTAAAGAAAAAGAAAGGAATAAAAAAGCTTTTTTTTTTTTTTTTTTTTTAATTTTAAATGCGGTTATTTTTAATTTTAGGAATGGGAGGACAATTTGAATATTCTGGATTATGGATTAATGCTGATTTTATCCATGGTCATTCAAGAGGTGGACCTTATTGTTCCACCTATCAAAATCCTCGGTTAACAAAAATGGATCCATTTGAAATTGATGAAGTGGAGGGTAAATTAAAAATAAATAAATAAAAGATATAAATGGATATGTGATTTATTTATAATAATTTGTTTATTTATTTATTTATTTTTAATAATTATGCTTTTATTATCATTTTTTTTTTTTTTTATAAATGTATATAGTATGGTTGGTTAGACCTTTATTACGTGATGAAGAAGAGGAGTTAAACGGAGAGAGTATATTAAATAGAAATGAAGATATGGAATTTTTAGAAATGGCAGGAAGAAAATTATACTCTCGAGACTTGGAAGCACCAATTAATAACGATGAGGAAGACGATAATGATGATACTAATAATGATAATAGTAATAGTAATAATAATAATAATAATAATAGTAATAATAAATAAATAGTATGATCTTTTTTTTTATATAACACTCTAAGCCTTATTATGAAACCTAGATATATATAAAATAAGAGAAAATGTCATCCCACAAAATATTTGATTAACATCTTTTTTTGGTATAATTCAATTTCCGATATTCCATTCCTATTTATAAATTTTTTCAATTAACTTTTTTAATAAATGTATCTCTTTCCCCTATTTCTTTTTTTTATATATAAAATATATTGACACTGCCTTCTTTTTTTTTTTTTTATTTTTTCATTATTTTATTCTATTTTGTTCATATTACCCTATTACTCTATATTATTTATTAAACGTATAGAATGTCTTTTACTGTTGGCGATTTATATGTATATGGTGATTCCTTTTCAGGTACTTTTTTTTTTAAAAGAAAAAAAAAAAAGTACTTTGTCATATATATATAGTTTAGACTGAACCTTTTTTTTTTTATTTTTTTTATTATTATAATTATCGTCCTTTCACAAACTCTATTGTTATATATCTTATTAGATATTAATGATATTAACCAAAAAACCAATGGGCCACTTTGGAGTGAATATTTAGCAAAAGCTTGGGGTTTACAATTAAAAAGTTATGCTACTTTAGGAGCAAGAGTTTGTAGAGCTACTGATATTTATTCACCTTCAGTAGCAAATCAAGTAGAGGAATATAAGTCTAGTTATCTGGAAAAAAATAAAAAGAATAAGAATGAAAAGGATCAACTATCAAGGGATGTTCATGCCTTTTTTATTGGAATAACAGATATTACTAATTCAACACGTAAGTTGTTAAATAAAGTGAAATAAATAGTAATAATAATAATGGAAATAGTAGTAAAATATGCTTTATTTATTTACATGTTATTTTTATTTTAGGTTTTGAAGAGCGAACTTTAATTGGATGCGTTAAACAGCAAATTGTAAGTTTATTTTTTTTTTCAAAAAAAAGTATCAAAGCCCATATGTATATTTATTTTTCCTGATTTGATTTATTTTTATATTTTTATACATTTTTATTTTTATTCTTTTATTTATTTTATTTTTCCTTGATTAGGCAAGTATAACAGCAAGTAATCCTAAAGCACAAATATTATTATTAAGTATACCCCCATTAGAATCATCACCATTTTATTTGCAACATCATCTTCGAGATGATATCAGACAACGAATCACATCATATAATAATCAATTAGAAGATACAGTAACAGATATTAAAGAAGATATGGGACCGTTAGCACCTATTGTATTTGTGGATAACAATTTCCTTTTTACGGATATTCTAGGTAATCCAGCAGGATATGGAATAGAAGACGTAGAGAATGCCTATTGGGATCAATGTCAAGGTAGATGCAATACATCAATGAATAGTTACTTATGGTGGGATAAAATCCATTTAACAGGAGCTGGACACAAAGCTATTGCGGATAATATGATTGATAGTAATCCATTTCATTATCAAATTAATAAAGATTATAACAACAATGACGGGCAATCTAGTTCATATTATTCCATCGATGGATTCTCTGGTGAAAATATGAAATATGCAACTTATTTCCTTTTATTATGTTTCTTTGGTTTCTTGGTGCTTATCTTCCAACGTAAATATGGTCTTTCTCTTTATTTAAAGTCTTTATGGAAACGTAAAAGAAATCATGCATATACACCTGTTCCTGTATAAAAATAATTCCCTTTTTTATTATTATTATTTATATATTTATATTGTATGTAACTCTACTTTTATTATTACTATTATTTTGTATTTTATAATTATATAAAATAAAATATGAAAAAAGAAACATTTTTATATTATAATATAAAATAATATATTATGCGACTTCTTTATACATATGATTTTTTTTTCAAGGGGAGAAGGGATACGTTATTGGTTGAATAATGATAATACAAATTAAAGAATTATCACCGTTAATGAGGGGAAGTTGATTAGCATATAAATCATTAAGGTGGATCCACTGATAATCATTTTACTATCTTTTAAAAAAGTAGGATTTTGTTTAAAACTCAGTTCACTCCTTTTTTTTTATAAATTTATATATATGCCATTTTTTTTTTTTTTGCTTATTTTTTGATCTCTTTCTTTCTTCTACTTTTTTAAACTTCTCCTATTATTTGCCTCCCCCCTTACTTTATAGTTTACAGTCAACTAAAAAACTACCATTCATTAATAACAACAACATAATACGATTGACCATATAAACTACCACCTTTTTAACTATACTAATATATACATTAAGCGTGTACTACCATTGTTGTCGTTATTTAAAAAAAAATACAACAATCAACCTTGACTAAATAAGTTGATATGACATCTATTTCAAGTCAACTTAATGATAATAGTTATAATAGTAGTAGTAATAGTAGTAAACCAAGTTTAAACAACAATAATACTATAACAACGACAACAACAACAACTAATAATAATAATAGTAGCAGTGGTAATGAAGCTCATTCACAAAAAAGTAGATCTAGTTGGCGTTGGTCCACTTTATCAGAGTCATGGATTTTATCAAATACACTAAAAAATCTTTCTAATAATAAAAAAGCTTTATATTCTTCCAACAACACTTGGTCAAAAAGACAGAAAAGAAAAACATACCCACCATCAACAAGTCTACGTGTTTTAAAACAGGAGCAATATCGGTTAACTCATCATTATAAACGAAAAAGGAAAAAATCAAGGCATTTATTTGGTAGTTATCCTACTATTGGTAGTGGGGGTGGGGGCGGTAGCAGCAATAGCTTTAAAAAAAGTATAGATGGCCACGATAGTAAAAGGAAAAGAAAGAACTTTTTTAATAGTAAACAACAGCAACAAGTTATTAAACGTAGACACAGTTTATCAGGAATTTTGACCTATTTTATTTCGTCCTCCTCTTCTACTTCTCCTCACCATTCTCGTCACAATACGTCTGGTAGTTCCCCAACTACAGCAACTACAACAACTAGTGGTAGTACGGCTCGTCATTATCAAGGCTCATTATCTTCTTTTCGTGCTTTTTTAAATCAACAACAGCCCTCTACTTCCTCCCAACCACAACAACAATATCCGACTGTAAGATCTTCAATGTTATTACAATTTTCTGATGATGATATGATATCAATGTATATACCTGAAATCCTTTATAATGATCATGGTGAAGAAGCTGATATTGAAGAAGAAGAAGGTGGAGTTTCTCCATCATCTTCTAAGCAAAAACAAAAACAAAAAATAAATACATCAGCGATGGAGGGAAACTGGTTTTCAAATTGGGTCTCACATCATCCTAGAAAAAAGAAAAAAGAAAAAAAATATAAACATACTACATCACCATCTCTCAATAACAACCGCTCTTCTTTATCCTCTACTACGTCTAATAAATCAAAAAAGCAGCAACGGCAATATGAAGAAGAAGAAGAAGATAGCATAAATCAAAAAAGAAATGAATTAAAAAAAATAATTCCTTTAATTCGTCCTCCAACATTATCTGATCTATCATCCTTATCATCATCCAACCCAAGTTATATTATATCAAGTTTATCTCCTGCAACAGGTGGTTCAATTCAACAGCAACAAAATCATCATCATTACCATAATCGTACAGTTCATTTTCCAAATTTACCATTTCAAGAATTGAATGAAAAGAATCACGATATCATGAAAAAAAAGAAAAGTAAAAAGAAAAATGAATATGAGGAAAAAGAAGAGGAAGAGGAAGAAGAAAATCTAGAAACAATGAAAAGAAAAGAAAATAGACAACTAAAAAAGAAGGATTCCTATCGATTTTCAACATTTTGGAAAGCATCAGATGGTAAAACAGGGAAAAAAATCATTCATGTAGATAATGAAACGGGCCAAGCAGGCATTGTAACCGGTCGTACATTATGGCAACACTGTGATCATGATACCTCTGGCAATATTTTGGCTACTTTATTTTTATTTGGGTTTATTTTGTGTCCATGTTGGTGGGTAGGAGCTATTTTATTTTTATTAAGATCTTCCTCCTTTCATCGTGATGTGAAATCCGTTTCTCTTTGGACTCCTCGTACGTTTGGTCATTTGAACTGTTGGATGGCTGCTGTTAGTTTTGTATTAATTGGAATCCTTGTTTCAATGTATATTTGGTATCGTACTTTTATTTGATTTTTTTTAATAATTATTATTTATTTATTTATCCTTGTTTTTTTATTGTTATATATATACCCTTTCTTCATTTATTTTTATATTGTTCTAGTTATTATTATATTTTTATACCGTATAATTTATTATTACTTCATTTTTTTTGAAAAAAATAAGGTGTTTTATTATAAAATAATAATAATAAATATGCTATTCATGTATTTATTTATTTATAATATTTATAAATTGATAATTATTGTTATTATTAACTTTGATAAATGTATAAAGAGTTATCAGTCTCGTCTCTGGAGAGATAGTCCCTGTAGAAAAATTAAAATGAATAATAATAGTGTATTTATGAATTAGTAAAAAATAAAATAAAATATAATAAAAGGTTATATATTATTAAATACATATAAGCAAAATAAGTTACCTATCAATTAACGATTCAATACGTTTTTTAATATCGGTAGCCTATTTTAATAAATAAATATGTAAAATTAGTTTCGCCTATTTTTAATCATATTTCTTTTTAATATATTATCACTATTATTGTTACTATTATTTATATTTACATCAATAGGAAATTTTAATTCCACAAACAGTTCATTAACAAGTGCAGCGTGTGGTAATTTCTTTTTTGATTTCATAATACGAACGATAGCAGCTTCCAACTATTTTTTTTTAAAAAAATAACGAGTAAGAAATGATTGTTTAGTATATTAAAATTATTATTCATATTTTTATTCTTATTTTATTTTTCTATTTATTTATATTTTTACCTGATGTTGACGACTTATTAATACTTTTGTCTGTGTCTCTTTGCGTTCTTCTACAGATTGTTCTAATTGAATACTATTGATCTTTAAGCGGTGGGTTGGTGCAGTAAAATTTTCATTGAATGTAAATGTATCATTTGGTCCTATTTCATTATCATTTGGGTGTTTAATAAGAATTTTATGTTGACCACAAGCTAATGATTGTAAATCCTTTTTCAACAATTTATCATCTATATATATATATATATATATACATAAATATAAAGGGTATATAATTCATTAATAAAAAAACATTCACTTTGTTTTTCATTTTTAATCAATTATGTATTACCTAAATTAGTGGCAAGGAGTATGTCATTATAGTCAATACTTGTTTTCGTTCCATGATTGAATAAAAGTAAAATAGTTGCTTGGAAAACACTAACAGATAGTTCTTTTGTTCCGTTGGGAAAATTGGCTTTGACAGTACAACTGCCTAATGAATTTTGCCAATCAAGTTTACGGCCAGTGAATTTTGTGGTATAAAAATCTTTAAATGCTTGTTGTATATTTAAGATCTAAAATAAAATATTAAAAATAGTAATAATAAAGTATATGTATTTGTTAGATAAAATATAATTCTATTTATTTATTTATTATATTCCTTTTTCTTTTTCTTTTTCAATATATATATATATGTATGTATGTATGTATGTATGTGTGTGCGTGCGTATGAGTATTACATTAGGAGGTAAAGTGATATTCGTTGCTGAGTAAACAGGCCATATACCTTGAGCAAGTACATTAACATAAACAGGTAACTGTTCTTGTTCTAGATAATATTTAGATCCCTACACACACATATATATATATATATATAGATAGATAGATACGGTTAATATTATTCATAATATGTATTTTTATACGAATATTATATGATTGGCTTTTTTATCCTTTTTACATACTTTAAATTCTGTATTAAGATCTTGAGATATTTCTATATCTTTAAACATGCCTTCCAAATTTTTTGTAAAATCAGGTCCACATTCTATAATATATAAAAGTATATAAATATGTTTATAATGTTAATAGTGATAATATATATAGTTATTATTGTTTACATGATTACCTGATTTAAACTTGGAAAGAATATTTTTTTCCATATCATTAGATATACTACGGTTAAGTAATAATCGCTTTGACAAGAATCGTTTATAAAACGCTTCAAAAATATCTTTTCCTATATTTCGTAGTAAGAAAATTATTATAAAAAAAGGAGAGTTAATTCTATTCTTTATAAGTATTACTTTTTTCTTTTTTTATTAAAATACAGCAATCAATGTTACCTTGTAAATATCTGAACAAAACCAAGACTTTATCAAGAACTAATTCTATATCTTCCTCTGCTTGTTTCTATTTTATAAATAAAAGTAATAATAATAGAATATGTCGTAATGAGTTTTTCATACTTCCTTTTTATTATTATTATTTTATCATTACCTTCACATTTTTTCTTAATCTACCATCAATATATTTGGCTATCAATTCAGCAGGTTTATTCCTTCTGGAATTGATAAATATTTCAAAGCTTTCTTTTAATGCATTGATAAATACTGGGCTATCTTCAAAGGCTGATTTCAATATATTATCCAATTTTGATTTGTATTGTAATAATGATGCTACCATTTGGGAATCCTTATTAGGGTCATTTACTATTACTGTGCCACGTTTCTAATAACATATATATTATTGATTAGATTTTCTTTCATTAAATAATTTAAATACAATTAAACACGGAAAACAATTAACTTTAGTTTACCTTGATATAGTCTGAAAATGCATGCTGTAAATCAATAGTTTGTTCGTTTAATTTCAAATATTGATATAATATATGTAAAGATTGTTTGTCATCATTGTCCATCATATTTTCAAAACCTAAAATAATAAATAAATAAAGTGATAATAATAATAATAATAGCAATAACAATAAATGAATGAATAAATCAATCAAACAGAATTTCAATTATATATATATATATATATTCCATATTTCATTTTACCTTGAGAAATAATATTATCGGTTTTTGAATATATAAATTCACTGATGACAATATCTGTTAAAGAAGTTTTTGTTGAAGGGTCAAGGTATAAATTAATGCGTAATTCTGATTCTTGTTTGATTCTCTTATGAGCATGTTTTAAATAATCTGAGATAGGTAATTGTACTAATTTTTCTCTTGATTCCTTTGCATAATAGTCTGTTGTTGACTTCAAAAAACTGGGTTCGAAATAATCCGCATAGAGGGTCAAATCAATTAACATATGGACAATAGACTGAATCAAATCGTGATCTACTGTAATATCGTCGTCTCTATCGTTTGTGATTAATTGTAATAAATTGGTAATCATTGTTTTTTGAATATGTAGTACTCCCATGACAGTTTTACTGAATAAATGTTTTCCTAGCTGAATGATAGTTGTATGATCGGTTTCTCGAATGATATATCGTCTTTCTAATTCCATAAATATATTTCGTATTGTATTTAATCGTTCACAATAATTAATCCAATGCTTATTTAAAGTAATTAAAAATGTATCATTTTTTGTTTCCCTAATATATATTATTAAAATAAATTCGAGTTAAAATGCATAATATTTACTGTTATTCATATCCATCTTTTTTTATCCATATATCTGTAGCTTACGTAAGAAGTATATCTGCTTCTTGTTGTACATGCTTTGATAAGGTATCGTTTAAATAGTCGTATAACTTTTTAGTGTATCCATAAAGACATAAGCTTTGACATAATTCATAGGCTACTTGGAAACTTGTTTTAACAGCATTTGCATTTAAAATGTCTTTTATAAGCGTATTCAAAATTTTCCAATCTTGTTCAAATTGTGAATCCTTTATACCTGTTTGTCGTACTTCTAAGGTTAGAGCAAATAAATAAATGAATAATAAATACATAACAATATTAGAATTAGTATTAGTATATCACATATAAATGCACGTACATATGCATATGCATATATACCTTTTATCCGATTGTTATTACATTATTCTATTTAATTTCATTTTATAGAGTTACCTTTGGAATAGCTAACTTCTATCTTATCAACCAAAGCCTTTCTTCTAAAAGTTCCAATAAATGTACTCGACCCTTTTTTATCTATATCCGCCATTATTATATCTTCGTTTTCATTATTATTGGTGTTGTCATTAGTTTCTGAAGATTTGGCATGCTTTGTTGGTTCCTCAAGTCGATCTTTTACTCTATCAATAGGTGTCGTTATTCTGAATGCATCTAAAGTAGATTGATTTGTTTCAATAGCTTTACGTTTCCTTGCTTTTTTTTTTTTAAAATAAATAAATAAATAAAATATAAATCATAATATTCATAAGATTCCAACAGTATTCGTATTAAATCATTAATTTAATACATGTATATTTTTATTAGTTTACAGGTACTTTTAGGAGGCATTGTAATCGTTTATTGTTTCTTAAAAAATAATAGTAAATTATGGATAACGTGAACAAAAAATAAAAAGAGTGCATTTTTTTTCTTGCTGTGAGTTTTTGTAAAAAAATCTGGCGGCGTTTTAAATTTTTGGGAGAGTATTTTTAAAAAAAGGCAGGATTAAATTTTTGGTGTTTCTTTTTCAATTTTTTTTAATACATAAGTGTACATAATATGAGTGGAAAAAAAGTAACAGTTACCTGTAGGTTTATATTTATATATATATATATAGTCACACTATATATAAAGTAATTTATATTCAATAGAAAAGATTATTTACTTTGGTTTATGCTGGGAAAATCTTTCATTTTCATTTTTATTTTTTAGATTGTGATGAATATGATGTATGGCCATTGATAGCAGATAATCTTTCTTCACGGTTACCATTAAAAGGATTAGTTTGGCAATCATCTAGCCAACGGGCAGAAAGACATATTCAGTCCCTTGAAGTCGATTTAAAGCGATTTAATTTTGAACAAGTGCCACAAGCTCTTTCAGCAACACAAACCACCTTTCTCAACTTATATTTTGTTTCTTGTGATGTAATATACTTGTTAAAAAAAAGTAACAAGGGGATGGCAGAACTAGAAAACGAACGTTGTATTTAACGTTTTTATATATTTATGTATTAAATAGGATAATGAAACTTATAAAAATAAAGTAAGACGCCAAATACGCAACTGGTTGGATATCATAGCGACTAAAAAAAATCAGGAATGGCTTATTGTATATGTAACAAGTTCGGAATCAAAAAAGACAAATAATTATCTTGGGTTAAAGGCTTCAATATATGATAAAATTCGTACCGATTTTAATCAAGGAAAGCAAGACAGGTAAAATAGAAATAGAATATTATCTATAAAGGTTTATTTAAACGGTTGGTTAAAATATATTATTCATTCATTATGTATCTAACTATACTCTGTATATATTTTCATTTATGCTAATATTACACCTTTTTTTTTTTTTTTTTAAAAAAAAAAAAAAACAGATGTGCAAATATTCGGATTAATGATACTGATGGACCATTATCTGAATTATGGACTACATTTATAGAAAAAATGAAAGAAAGTATTTTAAGTAGTTTTGATATGCAAGTGCTCCAAATTCAAGAAGATACAAGACGATTAGATATGCAACGGCATATGCCAGGTTGGAATTATTGTACATTTTTTATTTTAAAGGTAGTTCTTTTTCTTTGTATATATTTATGTTTAAATAACCAAATAGAAATCATTATTAACATATATATATATATATATATATTGGTCATTTTATAGGAAGGGTTAGCTCAATCATTTGAAATCATGACGTTATATGAAGATGCATTAATACAATATGATGAACTTGAAGCATCTTTTTTTCAAGTATTAAGAGGTAATATTGTATAAGTACAGAAGGGATCATAGCTGATAATTTCGATACATATAAAAATAAAATAAAAAGGAAAACATTTTATTTTTATACTTATATCTCAATATTTGTATAATATATATATAGACAAGGCATTAGCATGGTTTGGTCATTTTGGTGGTACTGATCCTGGAGATGATAGTGGCAATATCTTGAATTTTAAGCGAAAAAATTATCGCGATTTGATCAATAAGAACAGTATCTCGGTATTTGATTTTAGAAGTTACTTGTTTGCAAGACAGTGTTATATGTTACTCAAACTTCAACGTGTAGTGGAAGTATGTTCAAGAGCTCAATTATTTATCACAAATTTTATTCCATCTATTCGTGAAAATGGGGTAAGTTAGCTTTTTAAAGAAATTAATTCTAAGAACATCATAAGTATATAAAAATAATATATAGGCATGTCTCTGAATGAATATTTTTTTTAAAAAAAATGACTTAATTTTTTTAGGAGCTTCTAGCTGATCATTTCCTTGAATCATGGGTATTTTCTGCTTGTATGAATGTTGTTAATGAATGCGAACCACTTTCAGTTCAATTAGCAACTTCAGACCCTGAATTCATTGGTCCATATAATGCGGCAAAAGGTGATTTGTTATTAACTGCCCGTAGACAGGTATTTAAAAAAAATAATAAGGAATAAAAATAATATATAAAAGGAAGAAGGGTTAGATTAACTAACGATGTGTATACGTACAGCTTGATAGATTAGGCATAAAAATGAAACATTTACCTCTCACCGAACCATTTTCAGTTTATCTTGATGTACAAACAAAAACGAAAAATGAAGTAGACGATTCCGTCAATAACAACAACAGCAGCAATAATAGTACTTCAGAAATAGCTAAAACGGCAAACATCACCAATCAAAAATTATTAGAAGCTATTGGTTCAGTAGAAGCACTTGATAAAATGTATATGGCACTTAGTACCAGAGCAATTAAAAGTTATGATGCAAGCGGTCGTTCTCGAGCTGCGTTAAGTGTTCATGGTGATATTGCTGCATTAAAATAGTAAGATTTTGATGATTTTATAATAACAACAATATTAACAACAACAACAACGATTATATATATGTATTTATGGTGTATTAATTTTATATTTGTTTTTTATTTTTACTTTTTTATTGATATTATTATAATAGTGTGCGAGAAAAATATGATGAAGCAGTACGTATATTTGAATCAATGATATGGCGATATGGAGAGCAAGATTGGAGTTTTATTGAAAATAGTTTATTAATTAAATGTGCAGATTCTCAAAAAAGACTGGAAAGAACGGATCAATATGTGGAATCACTTTTAGCTTTACTTAAAAATTCAAAATGGCTATCTGTAGAGCAAGCAACTCAATATGCGAGTGAATTATTATTAAATGTTGGAAAACTTGATAAAGGTAAATATTAATATATTCGTTATAATAATAATAATAATAAAAGAGTTTAACTTTTTTTTTTTTAATTTTAATAGAAATTAATAGGCCATTTTCCCCAATGTTATCAATATCCGTGGTGTCTATTTTGGATGATGAAAGTGTAGAAAGTACAAGTGTTGAAGTATTAGTTGAAAACCATTTATCTAAGGTAAACAATAGTAGACTTTCACGGCTATATTAGTTTGTATTAATAAAGTGATACTTATTAATTCTTTATATATATGTATTATTTTGACTTAGGCTTTACATTTTGATAATTTACAATTAAAACTAGTTGGAAATAATCCTGAAGAAATCAAATTTTATATTAAAGATAATATACTTCAACCTGGTAAAAATATTTATTACCTAACAAGTGATGTAAGTGCATTATTGCTATTATTATTTTATACGTATATAGAAATATATAATTCATTCATCCTTTTATATTATTATTACCATTTTATTTTTAAAATAGACCTCAACATCTGGAAATTATGTGGTAGAATCGTGTGAAATGAAAATTGGTAAATTAATATTTCAACAAGCATTTATGAACGGTGATCAGAAGAAGCGTGTTGTAAGAATTAATCATGATTCTAAACGTCTTACTGCAACTGTCCATCAACCCAATGAAAGTAAGTAATGAAAAAACTATATAAATATATAAATAAATATATAAATATAAATATTTACTTATTCACTCATGGTTTTTTTATTATTATTGTTTTATATAGTTCGACTAGGCGAACGACAGCAATTCTTAGTTCGCATTAACATGTCAGAAAAACCTATTTCCAAAGGAACACTATTATTACAGCCTCAAACAGAAGGATTAATCATTTGTAAAACGGAAAAAGTGTTGGCTAAACTTTATAAAAAGGATCGAGATGTCGAAAAAATGCAATTGGAAATGCAAGATGATAATAAAGTGATATTACCGGCTTGTGATGCTCATGATATACTTGAAATATTTGTGGTTTATGAAGGATCTTTTACAGAATTTGAATACATTGTAAACCAAAAATACGATAAATAGAAATAAAATTGAAAATAGAAGTATGTATTAATATATTTGTTAATTATCTTTTATTTTTATCATTCTTTAGGTAAAAACTACTGTATCTTATTATTCAGAAAATAACGAACACCAATATATATCTTCTGATAGTATTCCTGTTATTGTACCATTATCAGTGACAGAATCAAGTATTTTTAGAGAAGAATGGTAAAAATAAAATAAAAATAAAATAAAGATAAAATATTATAATAAATTTTAGTATTGATACTAATCATGACACTTTTTTTTTCTTTTAAAAAAAGCATCTTTCTTAAAGTTGAATTATCTTGCAATGGAGGAATACCTGTCCGTGTTAGAAAATCTGGCATTTTACCTTCAAAACTTTATGCTGTTGATAATCGATCTGAAGTGAACCAATGGGACCTTGTAAAGTTTTTTTTTTTTATTTTTTTTACCTAAATATCTTCTCTATGATACCTATTTTTTAGTGATTTACCTTACACACATACTCACGTATATATATATATATATATATATATATATATATATATATATATTTATAGACTCTATTCCCAAGGCAAACTGCTACTTTCGTTTACAAGTTAACAAAACAAGACGAATCAAATAATCAAGGTAAAATTAAAATGGAAGCAAATATAAATATGAAAGTGAACACTAATAATTATAAATATTAATATTTCTTGTAATTATATATTTATTTATATATTTTGGGTTTATTTCATTTACTAGGGAGTGGTGATATCAATAGTTCCAAAGTTCATTTTGATGTACAATATAGAACACTTAAAGATGGTAAAAAACTAAAAGAAAAAAAAGTTATATTAAAAAAGCAATAATAATCGTATATGCAACTATACTTGTATGATATGATTTTTTAATTTAATTTAATTTTTTTATTTTATTTTATATATAGAGGTGGAATCAAGTGTTAGTGTTATGCTTGAAAATAAACTTCGTGAACATAATTTAGGACAGCATTTTACATATGTATTCAACAAAGTACGTGAAGCATTTTTATCATCAATCGATTATAACAGTTATGGATTAATGGATGTGGTTCATTTGGACGACTTTGATGCAGAACTTTGTGAATCCTTTTTACTTCACCGTGATTTAAAAACAAAAGTCAAACTATTGGACTTAATAGAAGAATTTTTTGAAGAACATGAAGCAATTACAATGAAAACTATTAAAGAACATACACCTAAAGATGCCCTTGATCATAGTATTTTATTCCCCTTAGACGTACCAACTTCAAAAGTAAATATAAATAATATATGTATATATATTAAAGTACATTAATTATTATAGCTAATATATTGTTTTTATTATTTTTATTAACCGTATTATGTTTATGTTTATTTTTTTATATTTTGCTTTATTAATAGATATTGCATACAGCAGAATTAATACTTTCTAATGACAATAATCTAATTGTATCCGAAGCATGTTCATGTACGTTAAGAATTAAACAATCTACCTACTGGTATGCAAATGATTCTAATAAAGATGGCTATCAAGATTTTATTTACGATATTGATATTGATTATGATAATTGGTTGCTCTCTGGTAAACGAAGGCTTCATTTTAAGTCAAAGGTAAAAATAAATAAGATAGCAAGTATATAAAAGTTTTTTATTTTTATTTTTATTAAATACATTTTTTTTGACATTTATTTATTTTTTTATTATTTTAGTATGGAGAGACAATGGATTTTTCACTTAGTCTTGTACCTTTAAAAACTGGCAATTTATTATTACCACCTGTTCGAGTAACTGCTGTTTCACCTGACGTTTTTGCTGCCACTGTTTATGTTAATAGTGCTCAGCAGATCTTGGTAAAACCAAAATCAAAAACAGCGACTTTTTTCGTGGAACAGCAGCACCGTGTTTTACCTATGCAATCTTATATGAATACTCCTGATGAACATTCTCCTAGAACTGAAAATATAGTATAACGACAGAACGTTAGCAATGATAGTACTAATCAATATAAGTAAATTAGAATATTTTTTTTTTATTAAAATAATTTGTATAATAATAATTACCATAAAAATAATAAAATATATGATCTTTAAGTAAAGAACATCACAGTTTTGATTAAATAAAAATTGATATCTTAAATAATAAATAAATAATATGAATAAAAACCAGCTCAAAATAATGAAAGACTAACCAGAATCTAAAAAAGATATCGGGAACATAGAAGGGTAATAATATATATATATATATATATATATATATAAAGTATATCAATAATCGATAGGGGATAAAATCAAGAATAAAAGGCCAGAAGCTAATATTGGCCACCATTGGAATGATAAATGGTCAGATCCAAGAATAAATAGTAAATCTACAACTCTGATAATTATAAAAGGCAACTAAGAGGAGCAATAGTATATAACACCAGTAATTAAAAACAGCGATTACGTATGAGAAATCGTAAAAGACGACCTTCAAGAATTGTAAAAAATCAATATATTTATTCTACTAATTCAAAAATTATTTTTAAATGATTTGTTTATACAACAATATAAATATATAATAAAAATAATATTTTAGCATAGAAGAAAAAGTCCTATATACTAAAAGTGAAAAGTTACCACCTGTATAATAAATAATAGACATATATAATTACCAATAATGGTAATGTCATGTTTTTGTATAAGATATCTTTAATGCTTATAATCAGAATTATTTAATTAAAATGACCCAATAAGGAAAGAAGATGATATATATGCAAGAAAGGATATTAATTGACTGTTTCTTTTTTGTTGATCTTATTTCTTTGAAGATTGAAAAAATAAAAAATAAAAACAAAAAAAATATTAAATATTAAAATGTATTTGAATCGAGCGAACAAGAAACAACTATCAATAAGCGTCTTTAATAATAATAATATTAAAGTATGAAAAATAATAAAAATAATAAAAACAATGATGAAAAAGTAAACAAAAGATAATATATATGAAGGAAAAGGTCGACTTTAACCTTATATTTTATTGAATGATATGAATGTACTAAATATTACTATTTGCATAAATTCTTTTTTCATTTTTTTTTAACTTTTTTACTTTTTTATCTTTTCCCGTGCTTTCCCTCTTCCAATATTTCTTTGGTATAAGATCCCAATTGATATCCATTGATGACAAAAGTGAAGGATTATTTTTTAAAGTGATTATTCTTCGAAGATTAATTTTAGTAACTTCAATAATATTCTAAAGTGGAATAAAATAAATAAAATATATAAATTTCACAATAATAATAAAACTAATAATATTACACGATTTGTACTTTCCGTAGCTTTGTTATGATATATCTATATTAGGTTAATAAAATAAAAAAAAATAAAGTTGCATGAATGTAAAGTTTTAACTATATTAAGAATAATATTAACTATAAACCACTGTATATTCTGTTATTTTATTTAAAAAATTATTATATATCAAACTTACAGTGTTATAATTATAATTATCATCATTGATAGTTATATCTCCATAATGATTAATGGTACTGTTTGAAGTGTCATCATCAATCTAAAATATAGAGTAACAAAATAATTATTATTAGTTATTAGGAAGCATTGTCATATTATAGGTAGTTTTTAATAAAATGATAATCAAAAATACTTATATTACCTCTATATATGATTCTTTGATATAATCTTTGATAGTTTCTGGAGTTTCCTGACTTGTTTCAATTCTTTTTAAGGAGTTTTTGTATATAGCTTTTACCGTCTTGTTTGATGATAAACGATGTTTTCCATCGTCAATTTTTTTTTTAAAGTTACCATAATCCTATTTACAAGCAGGATATGTTGAAAAATAGGATAAATATATATCCTTTCCATGATAATGATGTTTATAATCCATATTCAATGAAGAGACGCGAAAAAAAGTAAAAAAAAGGAACCGCAGCTCAAAAAGAAACATATGCGGTATTTAAATTATTTCAGACCCAAATTACCCTTGTAATCCTCAAAATAATTTCAGATATATCTTATTTAATTTTTTCACTTGCAAAAGCATTCTTTTTCTTTCACACACTTTTTGTTTCTCATCTTAACCTGACTTGGCGCTGGTATGAAGACAGCCTGACAATAGGCAGCCTATATCTTTGGGACTTAGTTGTGATATAGGTTCCCGGTCAGATTAATTTTTAAACTTGGCTGGTTTCCCAAACCACTGACAATAGCCTCCTATTTGTATTCTTCTTCACATAACG
Organism: Cunninghamella blakesleeana; assembly: GCA_017871115.1. Taxonomy (NCBI): domain Eukaryota; kingdom Fungi; phylum Mucoromycota; class Mucoromycetes; order Mucorales; family Cunninghamellaceae; genus Cunninghamella; species Cunninghamella blakesleeana. Next base: position 442,093 of record JAFCIZ010000008.1, read on the forward strand.
TACAATAGGACGTGGTTTAAAAGTTAATGTTCGTCTCTTGGTCACATCCTTGTATTCTATTTGGTGACGCTTATTTTTTTTTTTTCAATAGGAATATGATACTCGCTGTAATGTTTTTTGTTTTTTGTTTTTTAGGTATTATTACATGTTGCTACCGAAATGACTTTATAAACACTGGCAATTCAATGGCTGATAGACTTTTTTAATAAAATTAATGCATCTTTTTAATAAAGAAAGCCTGCCTTTTTTATGAACTATATATATAACTAGTTACTCTAAAATTAAATATAAAAAAACATTAATTAATCATAAGACAAATAATTTTTTCATATAGTATCAATTTCAAATATTTTTTTTTTTTTTGATTTTTAAACAATTTTTCTCGTTATTCACTTTTTACTTATCAATACCGTCTTTTTGATCACATTCAAAAAACAAGTTAAAAAAAATAGAATTTATTTAATAATAATAAAAATAAGCTACTACTGAGATCCTGTTAAACCGTAATTAAAATGTCAACGAATTGTAGGAATAAAAATAAAAAATAAAAAAGTTACTAACAAGATGGAGCATAGCACTACTAAAATCCATTGCTCATCTTCAAAATCACTAGTGGTCAACACTGATAAGAGATTATACAAAGGCCAGATGTTATATCCTTATTGTTAAGAAAGTAATAAGAGTAAAAAAAAAGATCATTTTGAGTATCATTGCTTGACCACCACCATAAAAAAATATATTAAATATTTTGAACAAAATAAGTTAATCGGCTCGAATATTAAATAATCAGCACTTATATATGATCTCCATACCACCAAATATATCAAGCCTCATATAAACCTTAACGACTATGTATACTCCATTTTAATTCTCGAATAGTTTTTTGGTAATAAAGGAGTAAGGAAAAAATGGTGTGTAGATTTTTAACGTGGGTATCAGTAAAAAAAAACATTGCAGAACTAGAAGCTTTTTATATTATTTCAGATAATATATTCATATATATATATGACACTGAAAATGAGGAAATCCAACAATAATGACATTTACCTTAAATGTAACTTTTGGGTATAGTAATATAGTTGAAAAAAAAAAAAAATTAAAATGTTATTAGTGGTCCTGAGTGGAAAAAAAAAAAAAAAAAAATCAAAAAAGGGTTTTTTAGAAAAATTTAAAAAAGGTAACTTAGCTCCGAACCCACTTCAACTTAAAACTGGTCAAAAAAATTTTTTCTATTAAAATAGTAAATTATTTTATTTATACTACTACTATTTAATTGTGTGTATGAAAAGTAAACATAGTTTTATGAATACTATAAATATTTTTATTAATTAAATGATACAAATATTTAAAGATATGGGGAAAATAGTGATATAGTATAAGAGTATGAAAATGATATGAAATAAATAAATAAAGAGTGGGAGGATGGTATATATAAATGATTTTTTTAAAAAGAATAAAAATAAAAAGCAAAATGATAATATATAATAATAATAATAAAATACAAATGATGGTAATAATTATATAAACTATATCTTAAGACATTTCCAATTCTTCGTATTTATATTTCGAATATCTTTTTGTACAAAAGGTGATTGGTGGTAAACTTCTGAATTTTTTAACCATCTTTCTTAATACCTTTTTAGTAATGATGGGTTTATTATCGTAAATTCTATCACATCTTAATATCTGATGGTGATCTATAACTGCCTTTAAACAAATCTATTTTTTTTTTTAAAAAAAAAGAAGTAAAATAAAATAAAATGAAAAATGTACAAATGAGTAACTCAAGTTTCATGTTTCATTTTTTTTCCTTTTCTTTTCTTTTACCATAACTGATAAAATAGCACCAATTGTACTACTTGCTACTACCATAAACATAATGACTTGTTGGTATATAACAGCTTGCCGAATGGGTGAGCCAGCAATTAATAATCCTACCATTGTACCTGGAATATTAATCAATCCCATGACACTTAATTGAGTGATTACTGGCAATAATGCTAATCGAATGGATTCTATTGCTAAAGGTCGTGTTGCTTCAAATCGTGTTGCTCCATAAGCTAACCGTGTTTCTAATAATGGTGCGTGTTTACTATATATGTATTATATAATAAATAATAAAATAAGTGTGAGAATGAATTTAAAATTTTTTTAGTCTTTTTTTTTTTTAATCTTTTTAATCTTGATCTTTTAATAATCATTTTCTTTTAAAATCATTTCATCAATTTATATATATATGTATATACCTAACATGATCTAAACAATGCTCTGTTGCCATGGCGATGCTACTCATCGAATTCCCTAACAACATACCAATAATAGGAATAAACTGGGATGGTTGCCAAAAAGGAGTTACTTGAAGTGCTACAGCTATACCGATAATACAGATTACTATTGTACATGCTAACAAAACAAAGAACATAACCGGAAACTATGATATATATATATGTATATATATACAATAATAATGATAGTATTAGTTTTTTTATTCATTATTGTTCCTATTTTATTTATATATATATTTAAAACCCAGTGTTTATTATTATTACCAATCCTTTAAAAGTTTTTTTTGTTCTATTGAATACTATTTCGTAAGCTCCTAATATAACCAATACCACTAAAATAAAGATATATATATATGTAAGTTTTCGTGTAAATAAAAAATAATAACTTTTTTTAAAAAAATACAACTGCTTACAAGACATTGACATGACTACCCATACACTATCCGCTTTTAAAACATCATCCAACACGTATCCCTATATAAATAATTATAAATATATATAACATATATTATTATAATTATCATAATTATTGTTTATTTTTTTTAAAAAAAGAGCCATTCTATCTTTATATATATTACCATCATGGTTAACTGTAGAACACATCTTAAACTCGATATAATAAATGGTATTTCTAACTTTAAACCCAATAGGAAACTAATGAAAGCTAAATAAATATATATAAATATAAATAAATAAATGTAGAATAAATAAACATATATTTAGTATAAATAAATAATAAATAATTTTACCCGCTATTAATACAAAAACAGATGACTCAATGACATGAAACCAACTTAAAGGTGCTTGATTATTATCCATTATATATATACGTTAAACTTTATATTATTTTTTTTTTTATTTTTTTTAAAACAAAACAAAAACAAAAAAAGGAAGGAAAGAAAGAAGAGGATGGGGATAGAATTTCAAGAAAAATGATCAATAAGCTTTAAATGGGATATCAGATTTTTATTACAATTTTTTTTTTTAAAAGTCAACTAACTCTTATTTAGAATCTATTGCTTGGTTTCACTAAAAAAATCTAATGGTACAAAGGAATATAAAGTTTTTCTTATTTTTTCTTCTTTTTATATTTTTATATAAAATGAAGATCTCTTTTTTTTAATATAATAATCGGATCATCTTTATTAATTTTTTTTTCACATATATAAAATATTTATAATATTTTATTATCAATGAAAAACTTTTTTTTTTCCAAAAAGGTGTTCTTAATAAAAAAAAAAAGATCTAAAAAATCTGATAAAGATTGAAACTCAGAGTATGACAATTATTTCTCTAGGTACCATTTATTCCTCTCTCTTAAAAATAAAATACTATTACGATCAAATAGGTTACATACAATTACTTAAAAGAGAAGAAATAAAATAGAAAAAACTTTTTCTTGTTCCGAGATTACGCTATAATATTTACTCGTGATAAACTTTGAGTTTTAGATTATTAAAAAAAGCATATTTTTTCTTCTTTCTTTTATTTTTAATGATGGAACCATGCATTTTTAATTTCATTTAAAAAAAAATAAAATAGATGTATAATTTTTATTGCTAATAAAGATATTAAATAATAATAAAAATAATAATAATACTTATTTACAAAATGAAAAAAAGAAAAAAAAAAGAAAAAAAAATTGTTGTATATCATATGATAAAAAAAATACAAATCCATACCATATTTACAATTTATATATATATGTATATAAAATAATTATTATTACAAATAGGGTTATTATTCATGATGATACTGATGCTGATGATGATAATTTTTTGATTGTTTTGATATTTTTTTTTTAGAACTTTGATTCATATTAGAAGAATGCTGACCTTCTGCGTTCTCTTCATTATTTTGTATAAATGGTGAGGATGATTGTTGTTGATAATGCTGGCGTTGGTTTGTATCATTACTATGATGGGTATATTTATGATAAGATTTATTTGGATAGTGATGACGACGAGAAGTTGGTTGATGACGTTGCCCTTGTGGTGTAGAGGTTGGTATTGATGGTAAAGGTTGTTGCTGCTGTGGTGTAGTTTGCCATGATTCATTATTATTATTCATTGAAGATGGGATATCTAAATCAAAATGCTGCCATTCATTCACATGATCTCCTTCATTCTTTACCCATTCACTAGCTTCTTTCCATTTTTTTTCTATTACGTCCTCTTTTTCTTCGTCTATTTTAGAGGGTAAACCCCACCCACCACCTGTTTCATCTAAATAAGGCTCATCTCCCCATTGTTGTTGTTGTAACGTAGTAGTGGGATCTTCATCTCTTTTTTCATCTTTTACCCAATCGATTTGTGGATCCCAAGGTATTTGATCATGTTTATGGGTATTCCATCCAATTTTTTTTACTTTATTTCTTTTTAACAATTTTTGAAAAGAGGATTGTGATGACATTGAGTTCTTTCGTTGTTTATTTTTTGATGATTCTTTAATTTCGATTGGATTTGATCTTTCTATTGTTGTTATTTGTTGGTGCAGATCATTCATATTGAATAATTCACGATCTGTTTCTGTTTCATTTTCATCATCTTTATCTTTTTTCATACCACCAGACCTTGTTGTTGGTGTTTTTTGATATCTATTATAATGATTAAATTTGGAACCATGTTGTTGCTGTTGTTGTCGTTGTTGATGTAAAGAAGAATGTTCATGTTGATAATAGCCTTTAGATTTCGCTTGGCCACCAAAAGGAGACACTACAACGCCATCATAAGGCCCACCAGGTAAGCTTCCTTTTAATAATTGACGTAAATAATCATAATCAGGCTGATCCATAAATTGTAATTTTCTAGGATATTCTATAAATTGAAGAATACCCTTTGGTAAACCAGCACACAAATCACTCATAAAGGTGTCTACTTTTAATTGTTTCATTCGGTCCCAACCGGCTTTTGAGTTTTTGGCTTGAACTCCGGTCCAAGGTAATGTACCCAATAATAGATCAAGTAGAATGTACCCAATACTTTCTATATCATCTCTACGACTATGTGATTTACCACGGTGAACGTTAATAGAGGCATATCTTGCCGTTCCTGTTTTGTTTCGTATATGTTTTTTCACATCAGGTAACGCTTTCCCAGTTTCCGGATCACGCCAATAACATGCCAATCCATAATCTACAGCATATATTTTTGGATATTCATATTTTTCACCCTGGCCATATCCCCATACTTTTTCAAATACTTCATGACAGGTTAACTTTTTATAATTGATAGTAGGCATTCCAGATTCATCCATCGATTCAATCATTTCAGGTTCTGGTAAATGGCATTTTGAAGCAAATAAAAAATTATCAGGTTTTACATCACGAAAAATGACACCACGCTGATGAATATGTTCTACGATTGTGACCTATGACGAGAAAGAAGTATAAATAATAATAATAGTAATATTTATATAAATATAAATATAAATTTTATTTTCTTTTATTTTTCATATGGATGTTTAATTTATTATCGTTCAGTATCTATTTAATTTTACCATCTGACAACCTAAATCCAAAACAACATCCAAAGGTATATCTTTGACATTTTCACGTAATTGATTTATATTTGGTCCAAGTAAATCTAATATAATGCAATCAAATCCATCAAATTGCCCATACCAATGACATTGAGGAATACCAGCTATGATTTTTTAAAAAAAGAAAAAGGTTTATATGTATATTAATATTATCGCTTATATACAGTATACGGATTATTATTAAAAATATTATATTTTAAACTCACGTCCACCAGCTAGTACGTCGTACATAATATGTTCATGTTTTAACTGTGGATGTTTCATTTTTAATGATTCTCTTTTTATAGCATAATGTCTACCAGTATTTACATCACGTACTATCAATATATATATATATATAAATAAATAAAAAAAGTTTGTTTTTTAATATTGATCTTTTTTTTATTTGTTTTGATTTGATTTTATGCATAAATTTTATAATTATAATTATTTTACCTTCAAAAACTTCGCCAAAAGATCCTTCCCCAATTTTATTTAATACAACCCATTGATCCGCAACAACAATATCACAACTATTTTGGCTTAAATCAGTATGGTGGCTATCATAAGAAGAGTGTTCCATTTTTAAAGAAGAAGATAAACCATATTCTTTTTTAATAGAAGTAGAAGAATGTGGAGTAGTCATTCAAAATAAATAAATAAATAAATAAATTAGAATGATAAAATAATAATAAATAACAAGTAATAATAATAATACTTTATTATTATTAGTATTCTTTCTTCTATACGATGATCGTGTTGTAAAATATAATTATCCGAATATATAAAATGACTTCAATATGAAACGGGCTATAATAAAAAAAAAGTTATTTTTTGAAAAGATAAAAAAAAGTAAGGGAGAGAGGGGAGGAAAATAATAGAGTAAGGTAGAATTATATAAATGGAAAAAAAAGTAATTTTATATATATATAAATATATATTTAAAATGACAATAAAATATAGTTTATTGTTTAAAAAAGAATAATAAAGTAAGAGTGAAAAAGTGTGAAAATTTTTTTGTTCCCCTAACAAAATTAAAAAAAAAATCCCGGACTTTTAAAATTACTATAATGAAAAACCATTCTCTCTCTCCCCTTTTGATATTTTTCACTCTTTTCCTCCTATTCACTTTTTATAATGAACGTGTTTTCATATACTTTTTATATGTTTTCTTAACCCCCTCTCTTTGCTTTTTATGCGTGTTCATTTTCTTATTCTTATTATTATAATAACAATGTAAAACAACTCAGTCCCCTAATTTGCATAATAATTATATATATTTTATATTTTATATTCCGTTTTTATATATCTTCTTCTTTCTTTTATATTTTACTTTTTCACTTTTTTAAATTAATTTGTTATATTCATTATAATAACAACAATAATAATGCTTCACGTACAAGAATCACTTCCTCATAACAATTTAATGTTTGGTGGTGGACGTTTAACACCTTCTTCAACAAGTGTTAGTCTTAGTAGTCATTTACAGCCTTCTTTATCTTCTTCAAGATCAACTAGAGTTATTGAACAGCTACATGAAAAGCTAGAAAGAATACAAAAAGAAGTAGCAAGTACTCGTTCTCAGGTATATATATATATATATATATATATATATATATATAAATAAATAAATATAAAAGAAAGGGTTTTTCCCCTTACATATATTTTATATAAATAATAATAGTGGAGAAGATATATTTATATATAAAAGAGAGGAGGAAGAAAGGGAGAAGGAAAAGGGAGAAGGAAAGAATAAAAGAGAGGGGAAAAAAAAAAAAAGAGTTTATGCATAAAAAAGTATATATATAGATAAACACATGATGTGCCAACTCTTATTCTTTTATATTTATATCATCTTTTTAATATAGTTGGAAAATGCACGAGAAATGAAAAAGCAATGTGAATCACAAAATAAAACCTATATAGAATCCAATAAACAATACCGAATTCATATCCAAAGTTTAATGCATGTATTAGAAACAAAACAACAGCAATTAGATCATACCAAAACATCTTCCGTTTCAATGGAAACTCAAGTTAAACAATTAAAAGATGAAGCATTAAATTCAAGACAACAATTGGAAGCTTTAAGAAAAAAAGAACAAGTTTTAGCAAAAGAAAGAGACATGGCTGTAGCAAAAAAAGAACAATGGGAAAGACAATCCATAGTATTGCATTCATCTTTGGATCAATTGAACCATCGATTAGAAAAGGAAATGGGCAATTTAAAACAAGAATGGGAAATGATTCAATTGAAAGTTAATCAAATGAAACAGCAACATGATCTTCATTTAAATCAAGTAGTGCTTCAAATGGATCAATTTGTTATGCATCGTCAATTACAATTCCATCAGTTATCTTCATCTCAAGAACAATTGGTACATCAACATCAATCCTGGTTTGACACTGTTCAACATCAATTAATTCTTCTTGAGGAGGCTATTGCTCAATCTGGCACTGTGACCGATGATTTTCATAGAGCTGCTAATCAATGTCGTGGAGAACTGAATGGTTTAATCATGAAAATCCGTGCTTACACTATTGGCGTATAATAATACTAATAATAATAATCTTCTCCTTTTTTTATTTTTATTTTTATTCTTATTATTTTGTATATAGTAATTTTATTATTATTATTATTATCATTTATTGTCACATATTTTTTTTTAATTCATTTTAATTTTTTAATACCAAACTTTAATCTTATTTCAATCTTTTTTAATCTTATTCCTCCATCTTCACTACTTTTTTTATTTTTTTTGATATCAATATATTTTTATTTATAATTTATAATTTAATAAACCAAAATCACAATAATAAAATAAAAAAATGAAAAATAATTTAATTTACAATAAGAAATATAACAGAGTAACGGCTTGTTTAATATAAGTTTAATAATCATAATAATAAATATATAATTTATCATCACCTTTTGCTTTTTTTTAAATAACAATAATAATAATCTATTCATCATCATCTAATATAATTGATTTAAAAGTAAATGGTTGAAAAGCATACCCATCTGCGTGATAAAATTTCCCGTCAAATTCAACCCAATGTAAACGTAACGTATGTAAAAATGCTGATAAACCTTCCATACCAATAAGAATAAAACATGTTAATGAAAACCATACCGCAAATCCAACCACTAATCCTATGGTTCCACCAATGCCCTTAAAATTAAACCAAATTTTTAATGTCATATCCCAAAGTACACTTGATAATTCTGTTTCGAGTAGAAAATTAAATAAATTAAAAAATAAAATAAAGGATAGAAAGGGTAGAGTCAGTATATTTTTTTTTACATTTTCTTATTTTTTATTGTTATATCAATATAAATAAAAATAAAATCAATAATACTTACGAGCATGTGCTAATGATAAAGCCCAGAGACGTAAATAAGATGCTGTATTTGAAATGCAATTTAAACAAAATTCAATAGTATGGATAGTTTGATGAATCATTTCTTCACTAAAATCAAACTATTATATATGTTATTTTTTTTAAAAAAAAAGCAAATAATGAGTGAATAATTTTTTTTTTATTTTTTCCTAATAAAATCTCGTTAAGAATGGATCAAAATTACCTCTTCTTCTTCAGGGTCATCAATAGCAACTTCTGTTGATCCACCAGCCATATTTAATCTATTTTCTTCATCTGATAAATGTTCATCATCTGCTACTGTAGTATATTGATGAGTGCTATGTTGTTTTTTTAAATAATAAGGTTTGGCAAACCACATCCAAGGAACACAAACTACGGCTATTAATAATAAAAAGACTTGGATGACTCCCTATATATATATATATATATATAATAAATATAATGTATTTTTTTAAATAAAAAAAGTCAACCAAGTGAATTTTAGATCTATATAGATAATGTTTATTATTACTAATGCTTTTTTCCTTTACCTGACCAGTATATAGTTGTTCACCGGGAATAATAGAGCCAGGGGATAAAAACATATAAATCAACATATTCAATAAATTAGGAGGAGCATTTCGAATAAGTTCGCCTTGAGCATCTCTTTCATACCAATTCACACTCCATTTATATAAAATACAAAATACTAAATAACCAAAAATAGATTCCATGAATAATATTTGAGGTAGGAATTCTAACCAAATATAGATCTTCTTCTTATAATATAAATGATTACACACATTAAGACAGATAGCAAATGACATCTATATATAAAGAAACAATAAAAATAAAAATAATAGCAATAATAATAATCATTATTATTATTATTATTTTAAATATGAGCAGTTTATATATGTATTTGATATTACTATATATTTTTTCTATCTAATATTTATCGCTTACATGAATAACACCAAGAATAATAGCTTGCTTCATTTTGTATGGATTAGTGAACAATAAAAAATTTTCTGATCCATGCCATGCCTAGTACATTGAAAATATAAATAGAATAAAATAATATCAATATCTATATCTATTTTTTATTTTTAAGCAAAGTATAATTTTTCTATTAAAATAAAAGTGATTTTATATCTTACAGGATCAAGACCAATAGAATAAGTTTTTCCGTTAGGTATACCTTCAATAGTATCGGTGGCATTATTTACAGTTGGCCAATCAAAACCAGAATCAAAAAGATTGAGTGATAAAGAAAATATATCATTATACATAATCCCAGTAAAAATGGAGAAAATACCCATCATTAGCATCATGTATCGACCACCAAAAAACATTTTAAAAATCTAAACATATAATTTTTTTTAGAAAACAACATTTTCTCTTTTTCTATTTCTTTTCTGTTTCCATTTATTTTATATATTTATATGTATGTTTTTATATTTTTACCTCTCCATTATTTGATTCCAATTTCTTTTCATTTAATACTAAATATAAGGCAGCTAAAAACATTAAAAAACCATGTCCAATATCACCAAACATAACAGCAAATAAAAATGGAAAAGATATAAGAGTAAAAATACCAGGATTCACTTCACGGTATCTGGCTATACCATAAGCATCAATGATATTTTGAAATCCTTCTGTAAATTTATTAGTTCTTTGATATGTGGGTGGTTTTTTATTTGTACGTAATTCTGTAATAATAGCTGATAAACCTGATCCAGAGGCATCCTGTATTTTTAAAAAAAAGAAAAATAAATTTATCAAGAAAATTAAAGATCGCCTTGATTTTTATTTATAATTTTAAATATTTAATTTCTTACCGTAGCATTTTTAAGTGATTGTTGTATAAGAGACATATCATCGGAAGGACACCAACCTTCAGCAATTAAACATTTTCGACTACCATCATAATTGAACAAATTCATAGTATCGTAGATTGCTTTTTCTTTACGGACAATTGTTGTCCAAGCGTTAAGATTTTCAGATATTGATGTTAATTCTGCACGTCTTGCTTGATTAATATTCGATAATACCTATAATTAAAATTAATAAATAAAGAAATAGAAAAAAAATAAAAATAAAATAAATATGTAAACTATTTTAAACATGTTGACTTTATTTTTATTTTATTTTTTGCCTACATTATTTAAATCTTCAATTCTAGATGTTGTTTCCAATAATTTATCTCTTCTTATTTCTTCTGATGGATCTATATTATACAAGGTAGCACCCATACTTTCCGATATTTTACGTATTTTATTAAGTACTTCTTGACCATGAGCAAATACCGCAAATACATTCTTATCCACCAACTCATCATCGTTATCTAAATCAATAATAGGCTCATCAATTTCCGTTGAATTCATATACAAATTACCACGTAGAGCTCTCCATAAAATACGCTCAAATGTTGGTAATCTCGATCGTTTGATAACGCCAGTAACAAATCCAATGGATAACTGTCCTAATTCAAAATGTTGTTGTTCTTCATTTTGATCTAATAATGGGATTATATCATCACTACTACTATTATTCATAATTCCATCAAATCCATTGTTGTTATTCCCTATATCCTGTCTTGCTTCTGCCTATATATGGTAGTTATTAAATTTTAAATTTTAATTTATTTATATACATAAATATATTTATAGAAATACACTTATATATTTCTATACAACTATTTAGTTTTTTTTATTCTTTTTCTATTTTTTCCCCTGTTTATTATTTATTTAGTCTATATACCTGGTTAAAAAATGCAGCCGTTTCTCGTAATACATGACGAAGTTCAGTTAACTGTAAATATCGTTTTTGTAAACTTTCATAAGATGTTGTCATTTCTATAAGTTTGCTTTCATGTTCATTTAATATTTCTTGTAAATTATCCAATTCTTGTGTTGATCTAGAACGTGTTGCTGTGTTAAATATTGAGCGAAAAGGAATTCCTGTGCGTTTAATTTGATGATGAAAGTATCCTATTATTGTGTTTTTTTTAAAAAAAATAAAAAAATACAAGAAAAAGTAACAAAAACAATAGATTAACAAAGCAATAAAATAAAAGAAGGAACTAGCTATATATATACATAAAATTGTTACTTACTACACTGTCTATCCATATCATCTAGTCGCCTTATTTCATTAACAAAGGATCGTTGAAAACTATTTACTTCAGGATTTAACTATAAATAATAAAGTAATATATAAATATAAATAAATATTTTTATTCCATTATTATTATTATATATATATATATATATGTTGGTTTTGTTTTTACATACATCTCTAAATTGAACTTTGCCGAGTTCACCTAAAGCTGCAATACAAGGTTGAGCTACTTCCATAGGTATATATAATTGTATAAGAGACATCTCTTCCGAACGGAAGAGTGCATTGGGTGGCATAATATTAATTAAAAATAGTATGTAACTACAAAAAAGACGTGGTCTAAAATAGTTTTTTAAAAGAAAATTATACACGAAGAAAGAAGAAAAAGAGGAGTGAACAAAAAAAAAAAAGGAAATTCTTTTTAAATTTAAAAATCTATGTGTGACAAAAAAAATTAAAATTCCGTATGCTTTTTTTTTTTGTTAATGATCGAATATCTATTTCTACTAAATTTTTCTGTTTATTACATTATGGTACTTGAACCAATTAAAGAAAAAAAAATATTTTTTCTTTATGATTGTAACCATTATTAATAATTCCTAAATAAAACCCATATTAAAAACGGAGTTATTGTGATTTTATTTTACAATGGATCAATATAATAACCATTTCATTGAAAAACAAATAGTTGTCAATTTATTGTTTTTATCAGATTGAGTATTTAAAATCTAATCAGTAATGAAATGGCATGAAATAAAATTAAAAAAATAAAATAAAAAAATGCATCCACCTTCATTTTAGAGTTTTTTTAAAAATATAAATCAATTGTATAATTGATAATAATCAGTATATATATTTCAATTGGTAGAGTAATTATACTTAAAAAATAAAACAAAAAATATATTATTATTTAATTCATTATTGTGCATCTAAAAATCTATATAATCATTTGAAAGTTGTTTATTTAAGATTAATTTTTTATTATCTAACCAATTCTATACATCTATTGCTTTTTATTTTTTATTTTTGTTTTATTAATATACATTAAAGATATAGTCATCAGTACAACATGAATAATTAGTATAATTCACGTAAAGATCTATACCTTCACCTTCCGTCACATTATGTACTGAAAGTAATATCCATCTATTTTGATTTACATTGCCAATTAAAAAAAGCTCGTTACCTTTACGAGGGGGAAGGTCTGTGTAGCCTGGAAATGAAAACGTAAAAAAAGGCAAACGAACATATCTTAAGCTACCATCATCCTTTAATGAATAAGTTGATAAAAACTCCTGATTGAAGTTAGTATTTTCCATTGTATGAATAAAGTATTTAATTGCTTTGATAGAAAGGTAACGATGATGGGTATTTAATTGAATAGATAATAGATTTTCAGTGTAGATGAGTTCCTTTTTATTATTAATATTATCCAACATATATTTTACTGAATCAACATTTCCAAATTTATCGAATGCATACTTTAACAAATCAGCAGAGTAGTCTTGATGTGCAAGATCAATGTCGTCTTTTTCGTATATATATATAGGCTCAGAGTCGTTGTAACTGGCATAAGAAGGAAGGATAGGGAAACTTGTAAAATAGGAACAAGCTCGAAGTAAATTGGCTTTATCCCATAAATCATCCATCAATTCGTATAATTTCAATCTAATGGATGTCATATCTGTAATATTCCAATTTGATATTGTATTTTCGTCTTTAATCCAATGCTTGTATTTATCCCATGATGGCAAAATGGCATTAAATCGGTCCTCATTTCTAGTTGCACCTGAATTTAATAACATATTTATATGATATTGTCGTATAAATATTGTTTTTAAGAAGCTGATGAACATATCGCTATTATCCACATCTTCATAAAAGATGATGTATCTGTTGTTATTATTAGTATTTACATTTAGAGATTGTTGGTCAAAGGAGTAGGAGAAAAAATTAGACATTCCGTTATGTAATAGATGTATAAATATATATTTTAATGGGGTTTTTTGATTTTCATATTTATCTTCTGCAATTTGATATTCGCTAATCACCCAAACACGACTTGACCAATCCTGTATGAGATAGGCCAAAAATTGATAGGCTTTTTTTATATCTTCATTTTCTGTTTGTATTGCTTTATCAATGTTGGTTTGCTGATGAGGACCATTTATAAAATTTTCGTTTTCTTTCATCCCATATTTCTTGATTGACTGATTATTATTAAGAATGCTTTCGTAGATTGTTTTTTTATACTTAATTATTAAAGTAATCATTTCTCTATTTGCTGTATTTTTCCATAAATACTCTTTATGTAAATCAGGTACTGCCAAGATGTAAGCTGCTCTTTTATATATTGTTGACATTTTTAAAATGGTCTCCTTTTTCGTTGCATGATTTTGTTGATCCACTGAAATAGTATCGATCCATAAATAAGGTATTTCTTTTAAATCTGGTTCATGTTTAATAAAATAACAAAGTATTGATAAATCTCTTAAACCAAATGAAGTAATATGAGCTGTATAATCAGGCGTTGGTACTAATTGTTCGTTCAATTCGCCCCAGCGATATGATATGGTAATGTATTTCAAACTTTCATCATACATATTCTTTTTCACGCAATTTAATTTGTAGCCTTCCTCGTCAAAAAAAATTGTATTTTTTATATCCACAAGTATAATTTCAAACACTTTTTCTAAATTTAAAAGGAGTGAAATAAAAAAATAATAGTAAGAATTATTCAATTTAATTCATAATAGTAAGCTCTTCCTTTTTAAATTTACATGTTATGAATGGCTATTATTACCTTTTTCTTTTTCGCGTCTAAAATAATCTAGCACTGTTTTTTTCTTTGGTAATATTGAAAAGTAATCTTGGAGGATGGTTTGTTTTAGCTGTTTTATTTTACGTGTGGTTCGTTTATTTGATTTATTATTGCAATGGATATAGTTGAAGAGTGTTGTTTGTATCATTGTATCATTATTAATGTAGTTATAAAATGCAATGATAAATACTTAAAAACAAAAGGTGAAGAAAGAATGTGTTGGGTTTGAAAAATATAAAAAATCAAAGTTACTTTTTATGTTCAACCATTTTCCAAATTCAGCTCACATATAAAAATCTTCATAAAATTTAATTCTAATAAAAAACAAGCCCTTTCACATAAAAATTTTCTAACATTTATTGGACTCAATTATTAACTTTTTGATAGCTATAATTTTATTATTTAATTTCATAATATTATCCTTTTATTTTGGTTTGTTAACAAGTCGAACTATCTATTTAATCCTTATAAATCCTTATAATTTGGATCATTTTAAGGATTTCAATACAAGAAAAAGAAAAACAACTGACTTTGAAATTTTTAAATAAAAATTAATGGGTTCCACACAACTAGAATTTGTTATTTTAATTTTATATTTGAAAAGTGAACGAGACCACCATACTACTTTGAGATTAACCCGCCTACCCACCCGCTCTATATCAAAGAAGAAAAAGAAGAAAAAGAAAAAGAAAAAGAAGAAGAAGAAGAAGAATATTTGAAAGATCAGTTTTTTCCTGTAGGAAGAGAGGATGCATTTTTTTTTTTTTTTTTGAGTAGAAAATATTTTTTAGGATAATTGTTTTATATAAATGTTGATTTTGCGATTCTTATATGGAAACCGTTAATTCCATTAGTAAATGCTGCACTTTAATTCATTGTACCACATAAAGGTACCAATTTTGTGATTTTCACATCTTTTTTTTTTTTTTTCTCTGGTTTATTTTTTTTTTTTTTTTTATTTTTATAAAATAAAAAATATGTCAACAGACAATAAATTTTATTTCTTTCTTTCTTTTGTACCTTTTTTTATTATTTTTTATTTTTTTATTTTTTTACTTTTTCATACTTTATTAATTTATTGTTTGAATTAGTAATGTCTCATTTCTCATTCTTATAAAAAATAATAGTATAAATAATAGTTTATAAAAGAAAAAGGTTATTTGTAAATTATATACAAACATATACACACAGACTTTTACAAAAAAAATACTATTACAACGACAATAAAAATAACAATAGCTTTGAATAAACTTATAGATATATAAATTCTCACGCTAATAAACATATAATAAAACATACACACATATATATATTCATACTTATACAAATATAATCATACAATATGAATACGAATCAATTATATGAAGGCGACACCTTTTGGCGTTTTTATTATAATGGTGAATATCACTGTGATCCTAGAATAAATATAAGAAACTGCGCAGAATCAAAGGCTTTTATATATATGAACTATATTTGCATAGCTTTATCAGCGGTAGCTTTTCTTGCGGGTAAAGTTGTACAATCACTTTTTTATTATTATTAAAAGAATCATAATAATCATAACCATAATAGCTAATCTTTATTTATTAATTACTTTTGTTATTCTTATAACTATTAAACCAGCTTTTGGGCTCGTTTATTGGAGAGTTGTTTATCGGCAACAAAAATTCTTTGAAATGCATGGTAAAGTACCACGTCCAAGACCTATAGAAAGCATGGGGTTATTTGGTATATTGTTTAATCTTAGTCGAATGATTCAATGTATTGTTCTGGTAACTGATGTTGCTCCTTGGCCAATTTTTCGATTAATTCTATGGGATTTGGTATGGCAGTTTGGTATTAGTGTCTTTTCTTGTTATTTTTTTGGTGTTTCTCAAACATTAGCTCTGGTAAATAAATAAATAAATAATTGAATATATATATATATATATAAGTAGATAAAAATAGATTGGATATATAAATATAAATATAAATATAAATAATTGTATTTAATATAAATAAATAAATCGGATATATAAATATAAATATATCAACTCATATTTTATTATTATTTATATTTATTTTTTTAGAGTAATAAAGTGATTTATAATGCTTGGGTTCGATCAGAAAAAACAATTGATATATTTTGTTTAATAACTATTGCTTTACCATTTATACTTCCAACAATATTTAATATTATGTCTGGTTACTATGCCACGATTGGTGATATTGATAATGCAAATATTTATTTCCAAGTAGATTATTATATATGGGGAATCTTACCCTTTTTAACTGGTATATACATTCTTCTTGCTGGTATTCGTTTAGTCACTTTGATAGGTGAGCACTTACTATCACAGTCAGATCGAAGAAATATTGCTAAATTAAAAACTGGTGCTTTCAAAGTAATAATAAAATGATAAAATAAAAATAAACTATAGAAAATAATATAAAATGAAAACTAAATCTAGTTTGTTTATTTTTCATTTTTTTAATAGGTAAAGATGACCGTCACTTTTGGTTGCCTTACATTATTTTTTTTATCTAGTATTTCTTTTATTTATGCTGCCGGCCATTATACAGTAATGAATGACACAAAATTTTCAATTGCTTTACTTGCTTGTATGTATTTTGCTGGCCCTATGACGACAATTATTAAGGTTCTTGTGGTTTTATTAAAGTAAGACTAAAAAAAAAAATGAATAAATTTAGTAGTATTATTTTATCCTCATCATTCATTTTTTTCTTTCTTTTTATATTTTTACTCTAGCCCAAATATCATTAAAACTGTATCAAATTGGTCTTTTAGTAGTTCTGATGATAATAAATATAAAGGATCTAATATAGTTATTAGTCAACTCGATGAATCTTATATTGATTCCAAACACAATTTCCAAGTTGTTAGTGTGACAAAACCTTCAGAAGATACGATTAATAGTAACGATGACTTTTTAAAATCAACAAGTCCAAGGTTAAAATCAAAAGAAAAATCATCTAACCCATCTTCTTTACAGAGCTTTTCAGAAACTGCCACTATTAATCATACTCAACAACAGCAACGAAAATATTCATTTGATTCTTTACCGCCTCAGCCTACTTCGCCTATATCAATGAATAATTATTTAAAAAAATATTCAATTATTTATGAAACAAATCGTACTTCTTATGAACAACAACATACACCCCATGATGCAGATCAGATCGAAGTAGACCAAATGCATTATAATTACACAACTGGGGACATTCGTTTACCAGCCCATTATATCTCACCAGATGTTCGTAAGCAACAGCAGCTTCAAGAGGAGGAAAAACGACACACTATGGATGAAAATAGAAATCATCCTTTTACTCGTAAATTATCATTTAAGAAATAACTATTCTCTCACACTCGATCTCTTGTTCTAGAATCAATATATCATCTTCGCCATTTCTTTTTTTTTTTTTTTATTCAAATGCGACTATTCCCACTCTGTTTTAATTTTAATTTTTAACACTTACCAATATTACTTTCTATTATATGTAAATATATATTCATCAAATGTAGTTATTCAAATATCATAACTTTTTTACTTTTTATGCTTATTTTTTTCTCATATTATGTAAAATATCGTTTTTTAACAATAAATAAATTTGAACTTTAAAAACTTGATTATAAGGAAAGTAATACAAAATAACAATTGCCTCGATTGGTTTTTTAAATCACGTGTAAATTTAGAACTTTAAAATAGTAAACAAATAATTAATCTCTCTATTATACTCTCTATATGGTTTATTATTACTATTATTATTATTTCTTATTATATCTAAATATGCTTATATCACATCATATTTCAAATTAGGTTTGATTTGTTATATATACGTAATCAAATATTTATGTTTACACACGTATTTATAAATATAAATTTATATATATAAAATATTTTTCATTAAAATATATTATAGATATAATTACCAATATATGATGTACATTTTTTTTTTCTTGATTACATTATATTTAATTCATGAGGGTACTATCCATCAATTTTGATAAATATTTCAAAGTAAATATATCCTACAGTTCTATAAAGGTGTAAATTCTTGTAGTGCAAAAATAAAAAAAGGAATCCAGCAATGCCAAGTTATCAGCATCTTTTAGAAAATAGGCTGATAAAAAAAAAAAAAAAAATCTAATTAAACTTATTTTGTTTCATTTCCAATGTAGAAAATATTTTTGATTGGATAAAAAGACTACATTAACGAGCACCCAATTGAATATCCATTAAATTTTCCTTGTAGAACAATGATAATAGTGATGGTTCGTTTTCCTTTTCATTATTTCATGATATCTGTTGTACATCATATTTTTTTTAAATCAGATAAACCCATTTCATAAGCACGAACATGATTTTCTTTTTCAACAATGTATAAATATTTGCTAATATATTGGCTAGCAAAGGAAAAAGGAACATATATGCTACTGGTAAAAGAATATGCTAAAAGTAGTCTTACTTTATCCCACACATCTTTCATGAATTTATATAATTTTATTCTTACAGAAGCCATGCCAGTAATTTTCCAATTGGTTATTTTATTTTTATCTTTAAGTGAAAAACTACATTTTTGTCATGGAAATAAAGCAGCATTGAGTCGATCTTTATTTCTACTTGCATTAGTATCCAATATCATTCCTAAATAAGTTTTTTGTATAAAAATTATTTTTAAATTATTGATAAAGGTAATACTGTCGTTCACTTGTCAAAAATATACTTTTGTATTATCATAAAGGTGATAATGTTAATTATACGAGTATGAGAAAAAAAATAATACATTGTAGAAGACAATAATGATGAAAAAACATTTCAATGATGTTTCTTGATATTTTTACTTTTATTTTGCAATATGATACTCACTACTTACCCGAGCACGAGATGCCTAACCAAGTACAATATAGGCCAAATATTGATAGTCTTTTTTGTATCTTCAATTTCCGTTTGTATTGATTTATCGTTGCTGGTGGATTGATGGGTATTATAAGATATTTATTTTCTTGCACTTTTATTTTATTATTTTATTAATTGATTAGTTATTATTATTATTTAGGGTATCTTCATGACTTATTTCATTATATTTTTCCATAAATACTTTTTATGTTAATCAGGTACTACCAAGGTATAGATTGCTTTTTTATATATCTTTGACATTTTTAAATGGTTTCTTTTTTCATTTCATGATTTTGTTCATCCGCTGGAATTGCGCCGATCCATAAATAAGGTGCTCCTTTTATTTCTGTTTCAAATAGAATATATCCATAAATCTGACTTGGATTCATTAAATTAAATAATGTAATATGTTCTGTATCATCAGATGCTGAAACTAATTATTCGTTTGCTTCATCCGGCGATAGTATATAGTTATATACTTCAAGAATGATTATACGTATTCTTTATGGTGCATGTATTAAATTGAGTTTAAATTGAGCTAAAATTAATGCGTATATTTATGAAAGCATATCGTTTTGACGGATTTTGAATATAGTTTACGCTATAATTATTTATTTTCCATTTTCCATTTTCATTTCTTTTTCTTTTTTCTTTTACAAATAAAAGTTTTTCTTATTTTGATCTGGCTCAGCATCAGTATGGAGATGGGTTGACCAGTTTGTAACTGTATATTATTGGGATTTTCAGTTAGGATATAGGATCACAGGTCAGATTAATTTTTAAGTATGGCTGGTTTCTTGTGCTGGCAACAATAGCTGACTTTAGTATTCTTCTTAACATACCCTACTAAAGGAAATGGTTTAAAGATTAATGTTCGCCTCTTAATCAAACATTCATGTATTCTATCTTATGATTATAGTATTTTGATTTTTCTGTATATTTATTATGTGTAAATATGCTTATAAATGTGACATTTTATTCTTATTATATGTAGATAATTATGTATATATTGCCATTAAAACATCACTACTGAAATCATATATTTATTTGAATAAAATCAGAAAATAAGGTAAAAAAATACAACCTTTACTAGCAAAAATAATTATGCTAAACATTCAGTAAAAGTTTTTATTCTTTTATTGAATATTCTTGCTTTTTTTTTTTCAATGTGTTTTTTAATCGCATTAAAAAATAAATAGGAACATTTGTATAATCGTTTTTATTACATGTCGCAACTGTTAATCAACTGTCAGCACAAAATAATTGCTATTTTATTGGAAAAATTATAAATGAAAAAAAAAATAGCTGGGTGAAAAAAGGATTATTACTATACAGCTAAAATAAAAAATAAAACCAAAAAAAGAATATATAATCTATTGATCAATAAACTATTTTTTAAAAAAAATCAGTGGGGGGGGTATCTAAAAAAGAAAGCGTATTTAGGGTTAGATTTAGTGAACTTCTATTTTTTTGTTTTATACTTTTCGAAGCACCATTCTTCATAACTAAAAAAGCTGATTTGCCCAAGGGACCGCTAATTTCATTCAAGAAAGCATCCTGCTTTTTTAATTTTATTAAACAACGTGTAAAAGGAGACAATCCTTTTTTTTTTTTTTCAGGCACAGATCACTGGAATCATCTAACAAATATAGTTTGATCAATAAACGGATTAACACGCCGACCGGATCAAAAAAAAAAAAAGTTGACTTTTTTATTAGTTGTCTGCATATCCTAACCCCAAAAACACCAAAGGATTATTTGAACAAAAGTATATATGAAAAAAAAGGAGAGAAAACGTGTATAAATGTTTTTATATATGAATGTCTGTGTCCTGTTTTTATTTATTTTTTATTATTTTTAATTGCGTAACAATAACAAATATAGATTTCATATGAATATGATTATCATATTTTTGGCTTTTACCCAAGATTTTCTTAGTTCGCTGTCAAAAATAATAATAATATGTAATAATAATATCAAGAAAAAGTAATTTAGAAAGAAAAAATGGACATTTTTAACTTTTTAAATGTTTCCGGGATTCAAAGTACTTGTGAGCTTAATCTTTATTAAAAATTAATTGAAATTTGTTTTTGAAATTCGTACCAATGCTCTTTCTTCGTCACTTAATTTCGTAGGTACTTGATAAAGACGCTAATAATATATATATATATATATATTAATATACAATTTTATATAATTTATAACTAGTAAAGGTTACTAACAATAAATGTTGTTCTTTATAAATATATGAAAAAAGTATATATAATAACGTTTGTCGTTAGTTATTAAACTAATGATCTATACACCAGTTAAAAAATCCCCAAAAAATTCAATTAGGAAATGCTGTCTTTTAAATTTTTGTGCAACTTAAAGTTACCAATTTTGTGATTTTCTCATCTTTTTTTTTGCACTCTTTCGCTCACTTTTTTTTTTTTTAAAAAAAAATATGCCAATGAATAGTAAAACTTTATTCTTTCTTTCTCCTTTATATTATTTTCGTTCTATTTCCCCTTCATTTTTTTATTCATTCATATTTTATTTATTTATAAAGTCTGAATTATTAATGTATTTTTCTTTCTTATAAAAATAATAAAAAAAATAAAAACTACTTACAAATTATACACCCATTTACATTCTCTTTTAAAGAAACAACATTACAACAACAACGACTTTGAATTGATACATATAAATATACATACATACATATATATATATATATAGATATATATAGATATAGATATTTTTAAGTATATATTCTCACGCTAGTACTTATATAGATACAACTTACACACATACATACATACATATATACTTGTATATATAATCATACAATATGAATACGAATCAATTATATGAAGGCGACACCTTTTGGCGTTTTTATTATAATGGTGAATATCACTGTGATCCTAGAATAACTATAAGAAACTGCGCAGAATCAGAGGCTTTTATATATATGAACTATATTTGCATAGCTTTATCAGCAGTAGCTTTTCTTGCAGGTAAAGTTATATATATACAATCTTTTTTTTTATTAAAAGAATCATAATCAAAACAGCTTATCTTTATTTATTAATTACTTTTGTTATTCTTATAATTATTAAAACAGTATTTGGGCTCGTTTATTGGAGAGTTGTTTATCGGCAACAAAAGTTTTTTGAAATGCATGGAAGAATACCTCGTCCAAAACCCATAGAAAGTGGGGGTTTATTTGGTATATTGTTTAATCTTTGTCGAACGATTCAATGCATTATTCTGGTAACTGATGTTGCTCCTTGGCCAATTTTTCGATTAATTCTATGGGATTTGGTATGGCAAATTGGTATTAGTATTTTTGCTTGTTATTTTTTTGGTGTTTCTCAAACATTAGCTGTGGTAAATAAAATAATATATATATATATAAATATGCATATACTAACTTGTATTCTTTCTTTCTTTTTTTTTCTAGACTAATAAAGTGGTTTATAATGCTTGGATTAGATCAGAAAAAGTAATTGATATATTTTGTTTAATAACTATTGCTTTACCATTCATACTTCCAACAATATTTAATATTATGTCTGGTTACTATGCTACAATTGGCGATATTGATAAAGCAAATGCTTATTTCCAAGTGGATTATTATATTTGGGGAGTTTTGCCTCTTTTAGTTGGTATTTATGTTCTTCTTGCTGGTATTCGGTTAGTCACATTATTAGGTGAACATTTATTATCACAATCAGACCGAAGAAGAAATATCGCTAAATTGAAAGCTGGTGCTTTCAAGGTAATAATAATAATAATATTATTATTATTAAAAATATGGGTAGCAAATGAACTAATGTGACAGTATCTATTTTCTCTTCTTTTTTTTTTTTTTAGGTGAAGCTCACTATCTTTTTTGGTGGTCTTACATTACTTTTCTTATCCATTATTTCATTTATTTATGCTGCTGGCCATTATGTAGTGATGAATAACACTAAGCTTTCAATTGCTCTACTTGCTTGTATGTATTTTGCTGGTCCTATTACATCTATTATTCTTGTTCTTGTAATTTCAATAAAGTAAGGCTAAATAATAATAACAATATTCGTAGTATTATATACACATGTATATAAATATATCTTATCAACTTAATCTCATCTCAATCTTTTTTATTCAATTTTTTATTTTTGTTCTAGTCCAAAACTCATAGAATCTGTATCACATTGGTCTTTTGGCAGTACTGATGAAAGTAAAAGCAAAGGATCCAACTTAATTATTAGTCAATTCGATGCATCAAATTCAGATACCAAACATAATTATCAGATAATTAGTATTACAAAACCTTCGGAAGATACAATTCATGATGATGATTTTTTAAAATCAACAAGACCAAAATTAAAATCAAAAGAAGATCCGTTCGCCTCTTCTTTACAAAGTTTTTCAGAATCTGCCACCATTATTAATATTCAACAACAACAGCAACAGCAACAGCAACAGCAACAACGAAAAATTTCTTATGACTCTCTACCACCTCAACCAACTTCGCCTATATCAATGGATAATTACTTGAAAAATTATTCAAATACTTATGAATTAAGCCATACTTCTTTTCATCAACATTCTACACCTCATTATTCAGATCAAGCTGACGAGACTCAATTAGATTATAATTATACAACAGGGGATATTCGTTTACCAACTCATTATATTTCACCAGATGATCGTAAACAACAAGAGAATGAAAGACGGAATACTATGGATGAAAATAGAAATTATCCTTCTCGTAAATTATCTATTAAAAAATAATTATTATTTTTTTCGCACGTCCTCTTCCAAATCTAAAGTCAATATATCATTATTATTAGTATTATTTATTTCGAATGTTGATCATTCCCACCCACTCCTTTCGTTTTTTTTTTTTTTTTTCATAGTTGCTATTATTATTCCTACTATTCTATGTATATACTAATAAATTAATTAAATGTAGATATATTCAAATATCATAATTTTTTTTTTTCTTGCCATACAATATATATATAAACATTTATTCGCTCTTTTCGTTAGTATATACATACTTATATATTCTGTGAACTTTAATAGTCAAAATAATAAAACATAACAAAATGGAAAGTAATGCAAAAGAATCGTTTGTTTACCATGCACGCATATATAACCTTGTTACTATAGATCAATAAGTACCATTTTTCTTATATAACATGAATTCTTCAAAAATAGGAATTTTTTTTATCAACCTTAAAATACTATTGCTATTAAATGATCAAAACATTATTTTATGTTCAATTACAACGAGAAAAAAAAAAAAGAGTTTTTGTGTGTGTGATAAAAAGGAAAATAACACCAACATTCCCAAATTATACTTTTTTTAATTTGTTGGCTGTGTATATCGTTTAAACTTGTAAATATAAAAAAATAAACGAAAAGAAAAATAATAATAATAAGATGAATATATATATTTAGATATATGTATGTATATGTATATAAAATTAAATACTATTAATTCATTTAATTAAATATTCTATGATCCAGAAAAAGAATAAAAAAGAAGGAAAATGTGTATGTATATGCGAGTTTTTGAGTTCTATTTTTTTATTTTTATTTTTCATTGCACTACAATAGAAATCATATGAAAATGATCATTTTACCCAAAAGCCATCTTAGCTTTTTTGTTGTCAAAAAAACATAAAAAAAAACATTGGTATTTTTTAACTTTTTTATTTACATTTTTGTACATATGTTTTCCAAAAAAATAAGTTTTTGCGAGATTCGTTATTAAATAATGGGGATTTTTTTTTTTTTTTAAAAAAAAAAAGTGCCAATGTTTTATTTATTTATTTATTTACCTATTCTTTACATCTTATTTAAGTTGATAAAATAAAAAATAAGCTTAACTATTGAAGAGCTTATGTATTTTTTATCATAGTTAAATAACAAAGTAGATATGAAACAATAAACACTTATATTTTTAACCGTTCATTATTAATATTATTAAACTAAAAAGATCCACTCACCATTCTATCTATATATATTTTTCTACACTAGTAAAAAAAAAGCAGTTACTTGAGAGGTGGTTTCCCCAAAAAATATAGAACTTAACCATATTGAATAAGCTGGATTTTAATTTTTTAATTTTTATTGTTTGTACAACACAAAGGTACCAATTTTGTGATTTTCACACCTTTCTTTTTTATAATCCTTCCCTTTTTTTTTTTTAAAAAAAAAAAATGTCAACGAGTAATAAACTTTATTTCTTTCTTTTTCTTCTACCTATTTTTTTTATTTTTGTTTTTTAATCATTCGTACTATATTTTTAAAGTTTGAATTATATTCATGGTGTATTTTTCTTATAAATTATAACAATAATATTAACAATTTGGGAACATTATTTTTTAATATTAATTAATAATTTATAAGTAAAAAAGTACAAGCGAACTGTCAATATACACACGCACACATACATAGACCATCTTTTACAAAACAATATTATTACAACAACAAAAGTAACCATAACAAAAAATTTGATAGACGTACACACACACACATATATATATAGGCATACAATATGAATACGAATCAGTTATATGAAGGCAATACCTTTTGGCGGTTTTATTACGATGGAGAATATCACTGTGACCCTAGAGTAGATATAAATAATTGTGTAGAATCAAAAGTTTTTTTATATATGAATTATGTTTGTATAGCTCTATCAGCAGTAGCTTTTGTTTCAAGTAAAACTATATATAATCATTTTACCTTCATTTAAATAATCATAATTACTTTATTCATTTTATTTTTTTATATTACATATTATTTTTTTTAAATAGCTTTTTCTCTTATCTATTGGAGAGTAGTACATCGACACCAAAAATTCTTTGAAATGCATGGTAAAGTACCACGTCCAAGACCTATAGAAAGCATGGGGTTATTTGGTATATTGTTTAATCTTTGTCGAATGATTCAATGCATTATTCTGGTAACTGATGTTGCTCCTTGGCCAATTTTTCGATTAATTCTATGGGATTTGGTATGGCAGTTTGGTATTAGTGTCTTTTCTTGTTATTTTTTTGGTGTTTCTCAAACATTAGCTGTGGTAAATAAAATAATATATATATATTTATACAAGAATATACTTATGAACACTTGTAAATTTTTTCTCTTTTTTTTTAGAGCAATAGAGTAATTTATAATGCTTGGATTAGATCAGAAAAAACAATTGATATATTTTGTTTAATAACTATTGCTTTACCATTTATACTTCCAACAATATTTAATATTATGTCTGGTTACTACGCTACAATTGGCGATATTGATAAAGCAAATGCTTATTTCCAAGTGGATTATTATATTTGGGGAATTTTACCATTTTTAACTGGTGTTTATGTTCTTCTTGCTGGTATTCGGTTAGTCACATTATTAGGTGAACATTTATTATCACAAACAGACCGAAGAAGAAATATGGCTAAAATAAAAGCTGGTGCTTTCAAGGTAATAATAATAATAATAGTAATTATAAAATGTGAGTGAATTATATATATATATGTATATTTATTTTATTTTATCTTTTACTTTTTTCTTAATTTATTTCATAGGTGAAACTCACTATATTTTTTGGATGTCTCACTTTATTTTTCTTATCCATTATTTCATTTATTTATGCTGCTGGCCATTATGTAGTGATGAACAATACAAAGTTTTCAATTGCTTTACTTGCTTGTATGTATTTTGTTGGCCCTGTCACAACAATTATTATTGTTATTGTGATTTTATTAAAGTAAGTTTTTTTTTTAAAAAAAAAAAACAAAAAACAAAACACATTATATAGTACTATATACATGTAGATTATAAACTTATACATATTCTTTTATTTATTTTATTTTAGTCCAAATATCATAGAATCTGTATCACATTGGTCTTTTGGCAGTACTGATGAAAGTAAAGGCAAAGGATCCAACTTAATTATAAGTCAACTTGATGCATCAAATTCAGATTCCAAACATAATTATCAGATACTTAGTATTACAAAATCTTCACAAGATACAATACATGATGATTATAGAAAATCGTCTTCTATTCCCTTGACTACCACTACTACTACTACTACAAGCCCAAAGTTAAAATCAAAAGAAAAGCCATTCAATTCACAAAATTTTTCAGAATCTGCTACCACAGTTAATCTTCATCAACATAATCCTTATGATTCTTTACCGCCTCAACAAACCTCACCTATATCATTGGATAATTACTTAAAGAAATATTCAAACATTTATAATTTAAACCATGCTCCTTCCTATCATCAACAATCCGCATCTCATTATTTAGATCAAATTGAAGAAGATCGATTAAGTTATAATTATACTACAGGAGATATTCGTTTACCAGCCCATTATATCTCACCAGATGATCGTAAACAACAAGGGGATTTAAGACGATATACTCTTGATGAGAATAATAGTAATAGTAATAATAATAATAATTATCCTTCAACTCGTAAATTGTCTTTTAAGAAATAATTATTTTCCTTCCATCTCTTTTTCTCTCTTTCACTCAATCTCCCCTATCTAGACTCAATATATTATCACTATTAACATTATTAGCTTTTATTTTTATTTTTTTATTTTGAATGTTGACCATTCCCTTTTTATTTTTTTCCTAGTTATTGCTATTATTTTTATTTTTACTATTATATGTATATATTATATATTAATCAAATGTAGATATCCCAATATCATAACCTTTTTACTAATTACTTATTTAATTTTTAACAATAAATGTTTTTTGAGCTTTAAAAGCATAATAAAAAAGGAAAGTGATACACAAAAACACTGGTTTGTTAAATTTTAATCACGTGTAAATTTTATTAATAATAGATATTTTTGAACTCCAAATATATCTTTTTTTTTTAGATAATATAGATTTATCAAAAAATAGAAATGTATTTTTTTGTTTTAACATTATAGTCATTCCTACACTTTATACTAAGGATACCGCAATAGGCTATGTTTTTATAGTTCAATTATTGAACTATAAAAACACTAAAAAATAATTTTTTGATTCAAAGTTGAATTTAAGTCAGATTGTGGGTTAAAGCTTATAATTTAGCAGTTGTCTTTTATATAACATGAAATATTGAGCATTAAAAATTTAATTTAATTTCAAAACTGTATAAAATCAATTCTGCATTATTCTATTTTTTTTTTTATCAATTATATAAAAATTATACAAACGTTCTATTATAATATTATTATTATAGCTAAATTTCACGCATCCAGAATGATAATTTCAATTTTTTTTTAAAAATATGACCCATTTATATTTATTATTATTTTATTTTATTTTTATTTATTAAATTACATTAAGTGATAGGTGTTTTACTTGTTCTTTTTCTTTACATAATAAATAAAAAGAGGGATATCTATTTATAATCAATAAATAGGTATAATTGTTCATACATACACATACACATACACATACTCATTACTATTATCATTCTTTTTTTTTTTTTTTTTTAATATCCTCCTTTATGTTTTTTATATCTGTAATCTTGCAAAAGAACCAATTGCTTTATAACCAACCGATGCATACATATTTTTAACAGGGTCTCGTTTCCCATCCATTAATAACGTAAGGCATTGATATTGATCATCAAATAAGAGTAAAGAGAATTGAGTTACCATTGCACCAGCATAGCCCCTTGAACGGTATTCTTTAGGTATAAAGACATAAGCAATAGAAATTGCTTTTTTCCCTTTTAAAGAACGCCGTTTCCAAATAGTTCCCATTGGTTGGCCCTTAATACACCATAAATAAGCATTTTGTTGTTGAATATCATGTAAACAGATTTCCTTTGTATCTCCATCACTATAAGGTATATTGCAATCAATCATAAATTGATCAATCCAGGGCACTAATAAATCCAAATCGTCTTCAGTAGCTAATCTTAAGGAAGCACCTGTATCGGTAGATAATAATTGTTGTGTGGTTTCTTTATATACCAAGGCTTGACGATTAGGTAATTCAAAACACCACACACTCTTTTCATCAGGATGTTCATAAATGGCTTTATCCATAATAGTTTTATCATAGCCGGGAATGATGATTTTTTTCCATTGTTCATAAAAATAAAAGCCTAAAGCTGTATATCCTTGAATATATTGTAAACTTGGGCCGATAGTTTCATAACACTGTTGCAATAATTGTTGGATGGTTTGTTGAAGATCTAAACTAGTCAAGTCAGGAGATTGTGAATAGTCTTGCTGACGATCATAACCGCACCAACCAATATAACCACTATGATTCACACAGACAAAAACATATTGTAACTGATCGTTGATCCATATACTACCATAATATTGAGGAGAAGTACTGGTAGGAGCTAGATCTTTAGTTGCCCATAAAGGAAAAGTATTAAGGGCTGCATCTTTTTCTAAACTTGATTCAGTTTCTTTTAAAAACTCTTGTACTGTATTATATTGTTTTATCTGATAATGAGTAACAGTCATATTTCTTTTTTATTTTATATTTTAAAATAATAATAATAATAATAATAATAATAAAAAAGGAAAGTCATTATTTAAAAATAATTATTTTTTATAAAAAAAAATTGGAGAAAGAGGGTGGAAAAAAAAAAAAAGATAAAATGGCTGTGTATATAAAAATTGACTCATATTACTCATTTGGCGTTAAAGGGCCGAACCAAAAAATTATTTGTAGTCGTGAGTAATACTTTTTAAATATCATAAAGTGTGATGAAACTAAAGCCAAGAAAATCGGTAACCTATTTACTTAATTTTTTTTTATTTTTTATTTTTTTAAAAAGACACTATAAAGAATTATGTAGTTCAAATGAATGGATCCGGCTAATATGACCGAAAAAATTATTCTGTCAAAAACAAATATAAAATAAGAGCCAATCAGAATCAAAAGTCCACTCGGGATGTTACAGGATGGAGTTTTTAAAAGTTAAAAAGAAGACATATATAGTAAAGTATTCCATTAAGAACTTGGCTATATTTCTTGGTAATCAATTGTAATATTTATTTTTTATTTCATAATAATATAATTTTTATTCATGTTTAATAAAATAAAGGATATAAAATGTAAAATAATTCGATATTATTCATTTTTATTATTATTACTCAAAATAACGTCCAATATATACCAGTTATAGCATAAACGTATGGTATTTTTTGTATATTATGTACATAAGGACATGTTTAATAAATAAGCTCAGCATAAATAAATGACAACTTTACACAAACTTTATTTTCCTTCCTTTTCTTTTGTTTAGGACATATATATTTAAACCTTGTCTTTTTTGCTATTGTATTTATTTATTTATTTATTTTATTTTTTCATAATAATAATGATTGATGTATATAATATGTTTTTAGAAAAAAAGCCAATACTTCCTACTACAACAACATTGACTGATAGTGATAGTGATAATGATAATAATGATATAGAACTTGCTCCTTTTTATGAAGATGGTCCTATATGGTGGTATATGGTTTTATTATGGCGATGCTTTATCTTTTTTATTGGTATGGCTTTATTATTTCTTATATCTCTTTCTATTTCAATATATAACTTTGGGCAAGGTGCGTAAATACATATTTATTTGTTTTTATTTATTGATTTATATTGCTATATGATTATTGACTATCTCTTCCTTTTATTTTTTTCTTTCATAGATGATTATTATTATATAGTAAGCTTTATCATATTCTCGATCTTTTTGGAACCTTTTGTATATTTACCTATAGCACTTCTATTAGGACAATATGATTTCTTTTATTTACTTTTTTGTCGACATTTTATATTTAAATATGTTTTTTCGATGGAATATTTTTTTAATCAAATATCAATTTAAAAAGAAAAAAAAAACGTTTTTATACTATTTTAACTGCCACTGCCTCCGCTTATATCCTTCAATGATCCGCTTATATCCTTTTTTTTTAATAAAAAAAATTTAATTATTTTGATTCGTTAATAAAAAGCATGAAAAAACCCAATTTTTTTTTTTTTTCCTTCTAAATATTCTTTTTTTTATATATATAATAATAATGGCCGTTAAAAATAAATCGTTGCTTCCTATGAATTCAGTTGATATAGACTTGGAGCTTGCTAAACATGAAAAAGAACGGTGGTTTATGGTGGATGTATGGCGTTTTTTTGTCATTCTATTTTCTTTTTCTATTGTGTTTGCGGTTTTTCAACATATTACAATTGATTTTTTTTTAAACAAGGTCCGAGCATATATATTATCAACAGAGCCTTCATCATAAATGCTTATTATTATTAATATTACTATTACTACTACTACTACTACTACTACTACTACTACTACTACTACTACTACTACTACTACTACTACTACTACTACTACTACTACTACTACTACTACCATTATTATTATTATTTACAATAGAGTTTTCTTTTTAGTTTTCTCTACGTTACAATATTTTTTATATGCTGATTCTTCTTCCTCTTCTTAATTTATTATTCTCATACATACACCTCTTTTTTATCATAATATAATATAATATATATATATATATATATATATATATATCTTTTTTTACTATTGTTATTAATATTAGCTAAATAATTAATTGTATTATTTATAATATTCATAAATCAAATTAATCGTTTAATAGTAAAGAATAACTCTTTTATTTAACAACAATTAGATAGTATGTTGTCTTCTAATATTACCCAAGTTACAATAAAAAATTAAAAAAGATGCATGTTTCTATTTTTACCTTGTCTGATCCATTTTATTTCTATAAAATGTGTATAATATGAATGAATTAAATTGTTACTTACGATGTACATCTAAATTTATTCTGTTAATCATTTATATAAGCTGAAAAGAAAATGAAAGAGAATAAAAAAAATTAATGATGATTCGAGGAATTTTTTTTGCATACGGAATTTTTTTTTCCCGCTTTTCTCTTTCTATTTTAAATTAGTATATTTTGCTTTGGGTAATGCTTATACTTGTTGTTACCCAAATCTATCTTCTACATATTGATTGAATTAGCCTATTGATTTAGATGATTTTGGTTTACTTTATCCTTTTTTGATATAACTTATTGAGAGGTACATGATAATAAGTTTTGGTCAGATCTATAACGTCTTAGTTTTAGCTTTTGAAAAATAACTTGACCTATCGATGTTTCTTTTCCAAGAATTTGGTTGAGTTGAATAAAGCTATTTAACTTGTATACTTACTAGTATGCTTTTAAATTTGATAATATTAGAGTACATTTTAATATTTTCCTGGATTTATATTATACATCTTAAACTCTGTATACATACATGTTTTTTAGTAAAAAAATTCACCCACATTAACATTTCTTCTCTTTTTACTAGATAAAATATCTCTTTTTTATTTTTATTTTTTTAAGAAAAAGAAATAAACATCAAACCTCTTATTATTATTATTATTCATTTCCTTCTTTTACTTGTATATATATCTTAGCTTGAAGATTTATTTACTCACTATAAAAATTATATTTGCAAGAAATCGATGAATTGAAAATACAATTTAGTCATTTATTATATCTCTGGTGGATATCTAATAAATTATAAACAAGCCTTCTTTCAAATTAAAAAACATATATATACATTATTATTTATTGTATTCTCTTTTCATTATGATACTGATTTTTATTTTTTTAAGAAAAAACAAAAAAAAAAAAAGAGCTACTTTTTAAAATTGCATAAAAAAGAACTATAATTCAAGCGGAACATCTAGCTGTACCTGGCGGTAATAAATTTTTTGTTGCATAGTAGTCAACCTTTTTGAAATGGGTCATTTTTGTTTTATATTTGAATATTATTTTTATTATGCTTCAATAAAAGTTTTACTATTTATTGATTGACTTAAAAAAGATTATAATGATAAAAAAATAAATAAATAATTTTTTTCAAGTGTGTACAAAAATAATCAGAGGATTAAATAGCTGAGTTTTTTTTCTCTTTCTTTTCTCCCTTTTCTCTTTCCTTTTCATATTTTTTTTTTTAAAAATAATAATGATAAATGAAAAAGAGCCCTTACTTCCAATAATTAATGAAAAAATAGAAACAAATAAAAGAGATTGGATCTTTGATGTAGAAATAGGACCACGTTATGAAGATAACAAATTGTGGTGGTTTCTTGTTATTTTATTGAGAATATTCATTTTTGTTGTAACTTTTATTTTCACCTGGATTAGTAGCAATTATTTTATATGGTATTTTAAGATCCCAGGTAAGATAACATACAGATATGCATACATATTATACGAAATAATATAACAATGGCAATTATCATACTAATGTAATAATATACTTTCATATTTTAGATTTTATCTTTGGTATTTTTGTCATTCTATATATGCAAATTGTATGGCCTCCTATTCTATTATTATTGTCATATGTATTTGGTCAGTTCAACTTCTTTTATTTAATTTGTTGCCGTGGTTTTATTTATAAGCATATCTTATCAAGAGGGTATATATTAAATAGAATAGCAGCAGAATAGTCATCAATATAAATAGGATATATGCATGCCAAATGCATTTATTGATACTAAATTATGACCTTATTCAATGGTTTAAATAAGCTGTGTGTTTTAAAAAAATCAAAATCAATCAATAATTAAATTATAATGATAATATCTTCATCAGTAATAATTCAGTTATTTTATATACAAATATATAAATAATAAAAACGCCATCATTAAAAATTAAAGAATACATAGTTAATATATACTATGATAAAGTAGTATTTGTAATAAAATTAATAATAAATAAGTGAGCTACTAACGGAAAAGAATAAAATAATAATCATGATCAGACATTTTTTTTTCCTTTTTTTTGAAATGCAATTTTACTGGAAATGAACACG
The DNA here is from genome assembly GCA_017871115.1 of Cunninghamella blakesleeana. NCBI lineage: Eukaryota > Fungi > Mucoromycota > Mucoromycetes > Mucorales > Cunninghamellaceae > Cunninghamella > Cunninghamella blakesleeana. The sequence continues at coordinate 476,976 of JAFCIZ010000008.1, forward strand.
GTGGTGATATTATATGTAATTCAAAAGCGAAAATTTTTTACTGTTCATTTATTAAAATATAGAAGATGAGTGGTTCTTGGTATAAACTTGAAACTTGGTGATATATATGAAAAATAAAAAAAAGTAGTTTATGATGAATGTAGGACGTTTTTTATCATCCATTATATCTTCTATTGTATTGCATTTTTCAGCTTGTTACAATTGATTTTTTTAAACAGATTCGAGCATATATTGCCAATACCATCTTCATCATAAATATTATTTTATATCCAAAGTACATTTTATACTATAATGTTTTGAATAAGAATCTCATTGATTATTGATTGTTTTATCAAGCCTTCGGCAATGAAAATGAAAAAAGAATTTTTTTCATGTGTGTACAAAAATAATCATAAGGTAGAATATCTGAGTTTTCTCTCTCTTCTCTTTCCTTTTCATATTTTTTTAACAATGACAAATGAAAAAGAACCTTTACTTCCAATAATTAATGAAAAAATAGAAACAAATAAAAGAGACTGGATCTTTGGTGTAGAAATAGGACCACGTTATGAAGATAACAAATGGCGGTGGTTTCTTGTTAATTTATTAAGAATGTTCATTGTTATAGTAGCTTTTATTTTCACCTGGATTGGTAGTAATTATTTTACATGGTATTTTAATATTCAAAGTAAGATAACATACAGATACACATAAACACATTATACAAAATAATATAATAATGACAATCATCATATACTAATGTAATAATATATATTTATATTTTAGATGTTTTCTTTGGTTATATTTTTATCTTTCTATATATTCAAATTGTATGGCCTCCTATTCTATTATTATTGTCATTTGTATCTGGCCAGTTCAACTACTTTTATTTGGTTGTTTGCCGCTGTTTTATTTATGAATTTATTTTACCAAAAGAATATATATTAAATAGAATAGCAGCGGAAGCACTAACATCATCATCATAAATAGGATATATGCATGTTACATATGTTCATTTTATACTAAATATCTCATTGATTATTGATTGTTCAATCAAGCCTTCGGTAATGAAAATGAAATAAGAACAAATATTTTTCATGTGTGTACAAAAATAATCACAAGATTAAATAGCTGAGTTTTCTTTCTCTTCTCTTTCCTTTTCATATTTTTTTAACAATGATAAATGAAAAAGAACCTTTACTTCCAATAATTAATGAAAAAATAGAAAATAATAAAAGGCACTGGACCTATGACGTAGAAGTAGGACCTCGTTATGAAGATAACAAATTGTGGTGGTTTCTTGTTATTTTATTGAGAATATTTATTTTTGCCGTAGCTTTTATTTCAACCATGATTAGTGGTAACTATTTTATATGGTGTTTAAATATTCAAAGTAAGATAACATACAGATATACATACACACATTATACGAAATAATATAATAATGACAATTATCGTTTGCTAATGTAATAATATATGTTCGTATTTTAGATGCTGTCTTTGATATTATTTTTACCATCCTATATATTCAAATTGTATGGCCTCCTATTCTATTATTATTGTCATATGTATCTGGCCAGTTCAACTACTTTTATTTAGTTGTTTGCCGCAGTTTTATTTATGAAGTTATTTTACCAAAAGAATATATATTAAATAGAATAGCAGCAGAAGCACCAACATCATTATCATAAAGAGAATATATATATATCACATATATTTATTTTATAATAAATTATGATACTTATTCAAAGGTTTAATTGAGTTGCATGTATATACATATATTTAAAAAATAAATTAAAAATCATTCAACATTCAAATTATAATTACTTTATATGCAATAAAATAATAAAATAAAAATAATAGTAATAGTAATAAATTTATTATGAAACTAAATAGACATTAAAAAGTTTACCATTACACATGTAATCAATTATAATAAAAAGAATTTGTGTTGAATGATATAAAAAAATAATATACAAAAATAAATAAATGATAAATTGTAATTGGATATATGAAAAAATAAAATAGAAATAAATAAATAATAAATATGATAATTAAAAATTAAAGGAAATATAAATAATAAATATATAAAAATAATAATAATAATAAAGTAGCATTCGTAATAAAGTTAATAATAAATGTGTTAATTATTAACGAAAGAGAACGATTTAATAATCACAATCACCCCTTTTAATGTAGTTCTGTCGACGATGAAGGTGGCGGTGATATCATATGTAATTCAAAAACAAAAGGTTTTTGTTGTTCGTTCGTTAAAGTGCAAAAGATGAGTGGTTTTTCAGTTTTATGACCATTATTTAAGCATTTAATATTAGTTCCACGAATAATTTGTTCAAGCTCACCCTATATTAATAAAAATAAATATATATTTGATAAGTATCAATTATGCTATTCTTTTTTCTTTTTTCTTTTTTTATTCTCAGAAATAGTAATAATACTGATTTATTTTACCGTAATGATATGCCGTATTTCAATAAAAGATGGTTCAAAAGCGATTACATAGGGATATTGACAAGCAAATGCTTCAGGATTCCCTTCCCATAAAATTTTAAATTTTGGATATAATCTATTTCCTTTACCATCGATATAAAATCCGTATTCTTCAACCACCAAATAAAAATAAAAGAAAAAGAAAAAGATATATATATATATATATAAGTATACTATGTACAATATATATCTTTTGCTATTATTATTATATATTCATATATTACCGTCATAACAAACAAAATAGTCTCCTCTAGGTGTTCGGAATATGGCAATACGTTTCATAGTCCTACGTAAAAGAATGTACTCTTCACGTTCTCTTTCAGTAACAAAAGCTAATTGTTTATCATTAGGATCAAGAAGTTCTGTAAATATAAATAGATATATAAATAAAATTAATAATCAATTGATTATTTAATATGTATGTATATGTATATATATATTACGTTGAGGTTTAGCCGTCTTTAAATCAATAATAAACATGCCACGAGGTGAAGTAATAATCATATTTTTAGTTGATAATTCTATTGCAGAGACATCACTTGGAATATAGTAATCCTTAACATGCTTTAACCGTAAATCTGCTTGATTTTTTGATCCAACTCTTATTGAAGTCATTCTTTCTAATAGCCCGACTGATTTTCTTTTAGTATTACGTACTGGTATACCGTTATTATTACTACAACTACTATTACTATTGTTATAATCATTTGACGTTGAAACACTACTATTGCTGTTTCTTCTACTATTATTATTTTGAGTATCATGATTGTTTTTGTTTAAGATTTCATTGTGATGATGGTGGTGATGATGATGGTGAGTTGCTGTTGTAGTATCTTCTTCATTGTTTAAAGTTGAATTCAACATGGTAGCCGTACTAATAGGTTCAAAGCAGGTAATAATTGACTTAAGAGTTGATATTCTAGGAACACAAACTAATGTGCGTTGTTGTAGAGATTTCCCAACACAAAAAAAGGGAACATGGGTTTGTACACGTTTCCCAGGCGATTGTGATTCAGGTTTGCCATTCACCACATCCAAAGGGTACTCAAATAAGGTACGATCCGATAATACTAGTAATATGTCCGCTGATTCCACAACTTCGATTTGACTAACTCGATTTAAATTTAATACTTTATGAGGTGTTTTTTTTCCTGATGTATGGCCCACATAAATTCCATCATCTGTTGCAAGCAAATACTGTTGTCCAGAATCTATTTTAAGTAAAAATAAATGAATAAAGAGATTAAAATACAAAATACTATTTCTTTTTATATATAAACATGATAAACTTTTCATTCGTGATGTAGCCCACTTACTAAATGTAATGATATGATTCATCTTGGACGATATTGAAAAATAATTAGGTTCCACTGCAGGTAGTATTTCAAAAATGGGTGTATTCCGTTGAACTCTTTCCAATTGTTGTTTAATAATTTTTTCAAACCAAGGTCGCCTTGTGGCTTCAGAAGTAGCATATAATACCAATACATCATCATTTTTTCTTCTACCCATATAACTAAAAACAATAGGGAATCCGATTTTTTTTTCTTGTTCTTGAAGTACAGTGGTAATGGGAGTCGCAGATGAAGGGTCATGTGAATGAGGATGATGGTGGTGATGATATGTACCATCGTTTAATGGGCGTAAAAAGACTGGCGAACTTGTATTATTGACGTTGACATATGGTAAAATAGAGTTCGTCCTTTTTTTATAAGCATAGTTGACTTCAAATTTTGATTCAGTTGGTGATATTGGCGGTATGGAAGAATCACTAGTACTTACTCTATGCCTTGTATCATTATTATTGGTATTATTAATAGTGTTGGGGTTGGAATTTGGACTGATGTTATTGTTGGCACTGCTATTGCTATTATTACTCATGTAGCTACTATCACTTATACGAGATGAATAATCTTTGAATTCTTTTGGTATAAAGACAGTTAGTAGATCTAATGCCATAGGTCGTTGTTGTATTACATATCTCATCGTTCCTTCACGTCCAATTTTAATTTTTGTAACAAGTAGATAATGATCCAATAATATAATATTATACTCTGTTGAGTCATTGCTAGGTGTTTTTTTTAATATTCCTTGTTTAATGATGATACGTCCTTCCTTTGATAATTCCAAATCCTATATTGAATACATAAAAACAAAACAAAAAATAGATAATTAAATGAATATTATTTCTATATATATTATCACTAATATGTATATGTGATTTATTTATATATTACCACATAATCAGCTTTATGTTTAAATTCCAAATATTGATTTAATCTTTCCAAGTCAAAAATGTTTTTCAAGTTTCCAGCTTGAGTATTTACACGACTAAGAAACTGTCTAATGATATCAATTGCTCTAGGAATATCGAAATAATCAGGATGATCAGGAGGTGTTCTTTTTAATATTTCACCAAGTAAAAGGGTATATCTTCCAAGTCGAGTGGTTGGTTTCGTTAAATAACCATTTAATTCCAATTTATGTGATCTAGGATGTCTTTCTGTTTCATTACAAAATAAATCAAAGCTGGGATTGGTATGCCGCTCTTGCTCCAGTGCATATTTGGCTTCATGTTGTCGAGCACCATATTGGATATAAGGTTCAAAATCAACTACAAATTCTAATAAAATATCTCCTACTGCATCCACTACAATTTGCTTTTTTTGACGTTCAACTAGTGCTGTTGCTAATCTGGAATTGATGGTATATATTGATAAAATATTGGAAAAGACAGAGTCTATAAATTCTGATCTTCTTGATACCGGTATAATATCTGTTTCTGTTAATGGGCGTATCCATAGCTACATTTAAACGTTTTTTTTTTTTTTTTTTTTTGAAAAAAAAAAGAAAAAGAAAAATACAAAGTAAAATAAAATAAGTAAATATGAGCTTCAGTATTTTGTATAAAATAGAAAATAATATTTCTATATTTTATATTCATTACTTCTTCAATATATTCTAAATCCTTGACATAATTACTTTCCGTATAAATTAATTCATGTATGTTTTCTTGCCGTTTCCGTTCATCAGCTGATGTATTATTATATATTTCTTCTGATACTAATTCAGCCCATAGAGGATGTCTTTTTTGATTTGAAGTTTGATTTGTTTGGGTTGATGTCACATGACGCTAATTAATTTAAAATAAATAATAAGTAATGATAAAAAAATAAAATTTATAAATAAATAAAAAAGCTTATTATTATTGATCTTTTTTTGTTTGTTTTTGTTTATTTTTACTTTAATAGATTGTCTTTTGGGGCACAGGTAGCTATAACACGGAGTACTACTATAACAAGTAGGTGAATAACAATAGGTAAAGTCCGTCAACACGCTGTTTGGAAAGGGGATCATTTGATCTAGTAAGGATCTACCATGTTGATCCATATAAATATCACTATTACTATAAGTACTACTAGCTGACATGGGTCCAGGTGAAAGAAAGGAAGTGGAACAAGGGCTTTCAAGCAAATCATTTTGTTGTTGTTGGTGTTCTTGAGGCGTTGATGATGTTGTCGCTGTATTATTCATATATTCTAATTCGTTAAATTGATATAGTTCTTCTGTGGAATCCAACAATCGATTTTCATAACTGACATCATGAAAAAAACGTTGGTTTCCTAATATACGTCCAATAACAAGTGCTAAAAATCGATCACTAGTAGATAAAATACGTACAAGTAGGTTCTAAATAGTATATAAATACAAGTATATATATAGATTATTAAAAGAATTCAAAGAAATAAATATATAAATATATATAATTATTTAAAAAAAATTTAAAATAAATACAAATAAATAAATATTTATATTTCTACATATATGTCTATTTTACCACGGCTTCTTGACCATTAAAAGTATTTTTATATTCTATACCATTTTTAATACGATCCACTACTATAATGTTTCGTTGAAATTCATGAGCTATCCTTGATAATAAAGCTAAATAAATTGTTGGTGAAGAAGTGGTTGGCGATGAAGGTAAACTTAGGGACTGGCTCCCATAAGCAAAACTACGTGATCGTTTTATTTCTTCATGTTTATTTAAATCTTTTCTGGTTGATATTCGATTCGATGTTGATGTTGATGGTGATGGTGCTAAAAAAAATAAATAAATAAGGAAAGAGAGAAAGAAAGAAAAAGAGAAAATATATATACATATAAATATATGTATATAAATATATGTATAAAAGAATGCTAAATAATAAAAACTTACATATATTTATTTTTCCATTACTTATTTTTGAAGGTGCAATAGAAGGAGTTGGTCTTGGTTTATAATGAGATATACTTGTACGCTTTGATAATTTTAAAGGATTATACCATTTTTCAGAAGCTTTTCTTTGAAGAGTTTCCATTCGTGATAACACTGAATTATGGTGACCATTATTTTCCTGTGAGTGTAATGGTGGAATAGGTGGATCCATTCTTAATTACTACTTTTATTATTATTATATATTATATACACCACCTTATGTATGTATATATATGTATATATATAATATTTTATACTATAAATTAAAAAATACCAAATATAAAAAAAGGAAATGAGAAAAGAAAAAAGGAAAAAAAAAAAGTATAGTTGAAATTTATTTTTTATTATCACTTTTTTTCTAAAATTTAAACCCCGTTTTTTTTGGATACACTCCCCCTTATTTTATATATATATAACTACACACATTTATAAATATAATATACATTTAATATATAAAATAAAAATTTTAAAATGGTCCATATCATTTATATTTCTATTTTTTTTTTGAATAAATGTATATATGACAATTATATTTCTACCAAAAAAAAAAAAAATCTGTGTTTTAAAAAGATACAAATGAATTAATACTCGAGTTAATATTACAAAAAAAGTGCATAATAATACGCCATTTTAATTTAACATATCTATTTTGTTTTTTTGAAGCGAATAATAAATGATGTAATTATTATAAAAAATCTTTTTGGATTCCCCAAAATCTCTCCTGACAATTATTATTATTATTATTATTACCACTATTCATACCTTCGATCATTTAAACTTTAATTTATGTTAGTAAAATATGATGTAATGGTTTTTAAAATCATCAACATGGTCTGGCCCTTGGATTTTTTTTTCTTAACCTAAAGATGAATGACATCCTATTTGATTGATATTGATGGGAATTATTGGATCATGTGTTTAGATTCTTTTATGACAAAGTACAGCGACTTTACTATTTCTCAGTTTTTTGTAATTATTCATTTTATTAAAGTTAACAGATAAAAGTATGCATAGCCATTTTTTTCTTTTAATTATTTTTTCATATAGTATTTCTATTCATATATTTGTTATATCTATAAATCTCAGATTAATCTATTTTTGATGTCACATAGGGAATTATTGATCTAGAAAAGTTTGGAAAAAAAAAAAAAAAAATACACATATACTGAAGGTTGGTCGTGAACTTTTCGATCTTTTTTATTCTACATATTTCTATACCTTAAAAATCAATTTTTATAAAGCATTTATCTTTTAAATATATTTTATTCTATGTACAATAAAAAGAAAAAGTAAAGAATGTTCTCAAAAAATAGCTGGTGTCTTCATTTTTATATTAAAATAATTCTATTGAGAACCTTTTTTTTTTTTAACTCTAATTTTTGTACTACTTGCAATTTCCTTTTAAAAACATCTTTTTTTTATTTTTTATAACTATCAAAAATCTGTCATTTATATAGAATAATGTAGTAATAATAGTCTAAATTTTTGAATACTTTTAATAGTATACGTACGTATATCTATGTAATTGTCTATATTTAAAGTTCCTAGTTGGATAATATTTCTTTAGCTTTCTCTTTGTTGTTGTGTTTCCTTTATGCGCTTTTTTATATATTTAATAAATGCCCATAAAAATCAATAAAAATAATATCAGTTACTAATATGATTCAACTGTTCATTTTCCTCCGAATTTTTTAAACCAAAGGAACTAAAATTATAATTAGAAATATGAAAAAAAACTTTTGAATATATGAAACCATAATTTGTATATATTCTCTTTAATTTTTTTCTTTTATAAAAAAATACAACAAATCAAATGAATAGATAATGATAGTATTTTAGATTACCATCACTTTATATATCTATAATTAATTTACCCTTTTTTTCAAATACATCTTTTTTTCGATCTATATATCTCTTTTTTATAGAAAATAGCTATATATATATTATAAAGAGAGGATGAGAAGTTACTTTATGTAAAAGATATATTTAACAAAAGACTCAAAGATAATATGAAATGAGGAAAAGAATCAAGTATCAATTGTATAATCAGATGCATAGTAACAAAGAAAGGTTTTGTTAATATTAAAGTTCCCTGTACCCTTTATGTGTATGGTCATTCGATTCTATTTTATATAGAAACAACATGTGACCAGATTTTAGAAAGATACACTGGTATGTCTTGAAGGATTAAGAAAATGACAGATGTCAAAGTGCAGCAATTTTTATTGCTCTATGTATTACAATTCCATGATAAATGATAAATCAAACATGATTGAAACGTTACATAATATAAAGATGAAAAGAAAATGAAATGAAATAGAATAGAGAAAACTATATTAGAAAAAAAATTCATTTTAGATTTCCTTATGGTTTTTCAAATAGTTCATCTATTCGCTAGGAGTATTGTAAATTATATTACTGTAATCTTACTATTGAAAATTATCCATGAATTATCTATATATATATATATATAATAAATAAAATCACTTTTAATCAAAAGCATATCATAAATGAGTTCATAATATTTTAATCGACTATTACTTTTCATTTTATTTTATAAGAAAAGCTTTATATTATAAAAAAAGGACTACTTCCAAAAATGTAATGTTTACAAAAAAAATTTTTTTGTCAGGATTTTTTTTAACTAAATCTAAATTTTTTATTTTTACCCTTTATATATAATCGAACGACAATTATAAATTAAATAAAATAGCATACGTGTATATATATTTACCCTCCTTTTATTAGTACAATATTGTCATTATAATACAAAAGAAAAATAAAATTAAATCACAACTCTCAATTATATATATATAAATCCATAATTACGGAAGCACCGGTTTATTAAATATCAACTTGGTGAAAAAAAAAATCTAAACTGACTAGAAAAAATAACTTTAAAGCGTGCTGAACAATTGATAAATGATTTTCTTTATATTATATGGCTTATTAAAATGTAATATAAAATACAATAATACAGTATATATTTAGTGATAATAATAAGTCTAACGCGTGCAACTTTTCTCTATTAATATCATTATCATTTTATTTTATGAAAATATCTAATGACATTTAAATCATTCACATATTGAAAAAGTAACGACATAAAGAATAAAAAAATAAATATATATAGAAAGAAAGATGGCGATCATCTTGAAAAGTTGAACTCTTTATATTTTTTGTTATTTTTTGATCTTGGTATTTAATTTAAAATAGAGGTTGTATTACTTGATGATTCTTCAACATTAAACTCGGCAAGTAAGGAAATATATGATATATATGGTAATAATAGAAGTTCCATCGATAAATTCACTAATTTACTATATATATCTTATATAATGGAATGTATGGATTGTTGCTTTTTTTTTTTTTTTTTTTTTTAGAACCAGAAGATATTTCGGCAAAAAGAATAGCTTCAGTGTATTATTTAATCACCTCATATGATGTCTCCGCATGAAAATAATAAATGATCAATATATACGTATATATAAATTCTATATTTATATACAGGTATAGATACAAATGACATGAACTTATTTATTTACGTATGAAAATATTAGGAAGAACTCAAAAGCACAATATAATATTTAGATTGAGTATATGATTATTCAATTTTACATCATATCTATCTTAAAATGGCAGCAACAAGTTTTTTAAAAAGGAATTTTGTAATATATATAAAAAAGGTAAGCTTTGTCCATTATTTTACCACGAGCCCTTCCTTTAAATTCAAACTCATCCGTAATCTTTTATTATTATTATATTATTATTATTGTATTATTATTATTATTATTTTTTGATAACATCATAAAATAAAAGGCTGGGGAAAACAATATTCTTAATATGGTCAAGTACCATTATATTTATATATATCACCAGGTTTAACTTATTACCAAATGGTTCTATAAAATTGGATTTTGTCATGCCATCAAGTAAAACAAAATTCCTTTATGAACTCAACGGCCTGAACTATTTACGAAATATAATTACAATATACAATTCAATGAACAAGGATAATAATTTACCATTATATGCTTCTTTCTCTTTATTTCGTTTTCTTTCGCTTTTTGGATATTGGTCAATATTTATAATCGTTATTTTTGAATGGAGAGGAAAGGATGGCAGTGGTATAAATATAAAAATGAAAGAAAAGGTAGAAAAGTTTAAAAAAAAAAAATCTTTTTATGGTATGTTACTCCGAGAATATTAAAGTCAGCTACCCAATTAAAAAAATTTCGTGCAATCTAATTTATATTAGACATAAAAAAAATTGATGTATTATTTAACGTTCCTTTCTCTTTCTCTCTCTCTCTCTTTTTTTTTTTATTATATATAACTTTGGGTTTTTTCTTTATTAATGGCTGATAATAAAGAAAAATCATTATTTGATCCTACTAGTGTAGAAATTGTGGATGATGATTTATTATCTATTGAAGATACAACAAAATTACGTAGAGTAGCTGATTCAATTCCAATTGCAGCTGGATTTATTTTATTAAATGAACTTTGGTAATACTTAAAAATATAAAATATAATATAATATAATGTGGAGACAATCATTTATTAACTTAACTCTTTATATATATTTTTTAATATAGTGAAAGGTATACTTGATTATAATTATGATTATATTTTTTATTTAGTTATATAGAGCATAAATATCTTACGACTACATATTTTTTATTTTTTATTTATAATTCGTTTTACTCATCAACAGATTGGCATATTATGGTGGTTCTGGTAAGACTTTCATCATTGTATATTATATTATATCAATTGTATACTTTGTTCTACATGTATTAATTTTATATTATTTATATTATTATTTATGTTGATTAAATAGCTCCATTCCAAAATTATGTTCAGGTAATATATATATATATATATATATAAATATAAATATATATGATTGTTTTCCTTACTAAAAGCTACCTATCTTTACATATACATAGTATGGTCCTTTAGATGATCCTAAGGGTAAACTTGATCGTGGTCAATCTGTCGCAACTGCTTTACAAAATTTCTTTACCTTCTTCTGTTGTAAGTATTTTAATATAAATAATTATAATATTAATCAACATAATTATTTCATTTTATATTTTTCTAATAAAAAAAGAAATTCCAATTATTAATATTATTGATTTTATATTTATATTATTATTATATACTATTCATAGATTTTACACCAATGTTGGGTGCTATTGTAGCTGATCAATATCTTGGAAGATATAAGACTATCATTATTTTCTCTATTGTCTATTTAATTGGTTGGATTATTCTTACATGTACATCTCTTCCTACATCCATTGAAGCAGGAGCAGGTTTTCCTGGTTATATTGTTGCCTTAGTTGTTATTGGCTGTAAGTATACTTTTATATATACTTACATAAAATGAATCATTTTGAATTAAATTTTTATTTATTATTTTATATTTTGTTTTTAATTTATATATAGTTGGTACTGGTGGTATTAAAGGTATTGTTTCTCCTATGTGTGCTGATCAATATAAATATGATCGTGATTATGTAAAAGAATTACCAACTGGGGAAAAAGTAGTAGTTGATTATTCCCTCTCTATTCAACGTCTTTATAACTGGTACGTAGGACAAGAAAAAAAAATATAATTTTTCTCACATTCATAAAATTAAAGTTCGATGGAGCGGAGATATATATTTTTCTTATTTACCTCTTTCTTATTATTATTCTAAAAAAAAATTAGGTTTTATTGGGCTATTAATATTGGAAGTCTTGTTGGAGGAATTGTTTGCCCACTTTTAGAATTAAACTTTGATTTCTGGGTAGCTTACACTTTACCAACATGTGTCTTCTTTATTTCCATTATGGTGTTTATTTCTGGTACCAAGTTTTACTATAAGCCTCCTCCAACTGGGTCTGTGATTCTTAAGGCTTTTAGTGTGATTAATTTTGCAAGAAAGCAAAAAAATGTCCCTCAGAATGAAAAGGCACGTAAAGAGTGTAAAGATTTTATGGATTTTGCTAAAGAAAATAACGATTTACCAGACGTTGCCCCCTGGTCACCCGAACAAAAAGAAAAGGCCGCTGCCAATTGGAATGATCAATTTGTAGATGAATTAAAACAAGCCATCATGGCATGTAAAATCTTTGTTCCTTTATCCATTTATTGGGTCTGTTATAATAATCTTAGTAACAATTTAATTTCTCAAGCTGCTGTGATGAATAGACCTCCAGAATTACCCAACAATATTATGAATAACTTTAATCCTATTGCTTTATTGATCTTCATTCCTATTGTTGATTTAGTAATTTATCCTACTTTACGTAAAAACAAAATCAACTTCTTCCCTCAACAACGTATTACCCTTGGATTTTTCCTTGGTGCCATTTCCATGGTCTACGCTGCTGTCCTTCAACATTATATTTACCAAGATGAATTATTCATTAGTTCTGGTGGTAAAACTTCTAATGTCAATGTATTCCTTCAAATTCCCTGTTATGTTTTGATTGCCTTATCCGAAATCTGTGCCAGTATCACTTCTATTGAATATGCTTATACACATGCTCCTAAATCTATGAAGTCATTAGTCTCTGCTTTATCTTTATGGCCAAACTGTGTAGCTGCTCTTATTTCTTTAGCTATTTCCCCTGTTGCCGAAGATCCTAATATGGTTTGGGTTTATACAGGTGTGGCATGTGGTGCCTTTGTATGTGGTATCATTTATTATGTCATTTTCCGTCATTATGATACTATTGACGAAGAATATCGTCTCAAGACTTTGGCTGAATCTGGTCCTGTTACTATGACAAAAGATGCTGATCAATCTTGGGGAAAAGATAAGGATTTACAATTATAAATATAATAATAATCAAAGAAATAGAGTCCTTAAAGAAAAATAATAATAATGCATAGAAATAAAATATTTATGTATATATCTTTATATATGGGCTTGTAATATAACAATTGCAATAATAATAGTAATAATAATAATAGTAATAGAGTTTTATTTTTATTTACTTTTTTAATCCATCTTAATATATCATGTAATTATATTTTATTATACACATATACACATATATCTTTTAAAAGAAAAGAAGAATGAAATAAAAGTCTTTATATACTACAAAAATATATATCATCTAATTATAATAATAAAATACAAATGATTTTTCTTTTTTTAATTGCTACCAGCGTTTGACATGATTGCATTTGATATTTGTGGTATAGAAGTAAAGATGACGGCTAACGTTCCAAACAACATAAATGCTAAAGATGATATAGAACTTGCTTTTCTATTGGTCTCATATAAATAAGCCGTAGCTAATGCATGTGAATTAAATCCCATAGATATACCGATCGTTAAATAGTCATCTGTTTCATTAAAAAATAAAATATAAATATAAAATCAGTCATATTGTATAGAAAAAGAAAAAAAAAATACAAATTAATATTTATATGTATATTTACCTTGTTTTACTCTTGTTAATTTCAATAACCGAGTGCCAATCAATGGGCCAGATATTGCAGAAAATGATTGAAAGCATGTAACAATACCTACATTTGAATGGATAATTTGTGAAATGGCGATACCCTAATAATAATTAAAAATATATAAATATTAATGATCATCAATTATTCATGTTTATATTTTTTTATTTATTTATTAATTTATTTATGATATGTTGCATTACAATAGCTGTAGTTACAGTTCTAGTTTTAATTAAAAATAAAATAAAATAAAAAAGCATAAAGGGATGAGTATATAATATAATTAAAAAAAAATATTCATAATTTTTTTATATTATGATTGCCATTTTTTTTATATATGCTTTTTTTTAGCTATTTACCTTGTCGTCATAGCTAAAGCAATTTCAGAAGGAATCAATATAAGATGAGCAATGAGAGGAACTACTAACAAAGAAATCAGTACCATAGGAATAGCAGTAACAAAAAGGATAATCCATTGGCGAATATCCCCAGGTTTATTTAAAAAGACAGTCAATGCTAAAGACACAATTGCCACATTCATTGCTGAGGACAAAACATCACCAGCACCAGCAAATCCATCAACAGAGGTTCCTTCAATCCAAGTAAAGAAATTATGGGAGTTGGTATAATATGTACGAACAGCAGATTTAAATAATTGATCAGTTGTACCCGTAATGCCACCACCATCAATACTATGATTAAGTTTGATCCATCGTAAATAACCTAAGCAGGCCAGCATAATAGCAGTAGTAGATATTAATGGATGAAGGATTAATTTTATTTTTAATGGTGTATGACTGGCTGCTAAAAATACAAGGATAGTTAATGTTAACTGTGAGACAAGTGTAGTGGATGGTAGTAATGCATGGTCTGATGGTAATCCAATATATATTAATGTACTGATAATAAATATAATAAAAAATATCACTGTATCTATGGTAGGTTGACAGTGGTTCCAGGTATTTCTTAACCATTCATTGATATCTACTTCTTCTGATTCTTCTATTTCTTTATCTATTTCTTCAACTTCTTGTTTTTCTTTATTGTCGATAGTGATGATCATTCTTTCATCAATATTATCATCATGGATCGAATTTTTAGCGATATTGTGAATAGTGATGGATGAATGACTAGATCTACTTGATGTAACTTTTCGTTGTTGTTCTTTATTTACAGGAGTATTTTGATATTCTATTTGATCAGATATAGTTGACGATGGAGATGATGAAGATAGTACAGGTACTGTTGGTTGTATATGAAAAGGTATAGAATGGTTTGTATTAGTAGATGTTAAATGATGATCTTGATTTAAATGGTTATCATTATTATTATTGATATCATGATCATTATTGTTATTATTTTTATTAAAATAAAGTATAAATCGAAGGAATTTAACTGATCCAATGCATAATAAAAAGATGAGCACATAAGCAGCCGCTATTATTATTATTTTTAAAAAAAATACATAATGATGAATATATAATGTACCTTTTTTTTGTGTCTTTTTTTTTTTACATTCATTTACAAGTATTTATTTTATTTTACCAAATAATGCAGCGATTTTTATAAACTCAATTCCATTGATTTGATTACTATTAATAATATTTAAGGTACTTGGAACAAACATAATGTTCATATACTTTAAAGCAAACTCCGCCTGAGATTGAAACAATGATAAAATTCTGTTGATATAATGAGGTGGGCACCATTTTTCGATAATCACCAAAAAAAGACAAAAGAGAATCATACCAATGACACTTGGAGGGAAATACTGTAACCCAGGAATACATAGTAATACTTGTCGTACAGCTTCAGTGTATAATAGGACAATAATGAAGTAAATAAAATTTTTGATCCATACTTTAAGGATTTCATTAATACATTTGATGAATATTTTTTTTGTAATAAACAATAGTGATTGAGATTTATGCATTTATATATGTATAATGAAGAATGAAGAAGATGATGATAATGTAATTGAAAAAAAAATAAAAAATAAAAAAAAATAAAATAAAAAGTTTAAATAAATGGGAAGAAGAAAGGGAAGGGAAAAAAATGATTTGTTCTTTTTTTCATCACAGTTTAGATATAAAAACATGGTGTTACAATCGAGGAAAATATCAACCTTCGGAGATTATGAGCCTAAAAAATAAAAAAATTAGAACTCTAATTGATAAATTACTATTATTATTATTTTTTATATCTATCTCCAGAAATCGGATATAAGTATAGGACCAAAATTGTTTATCATTTCAGAAGATGATACAATCCCTTGTTATGGAATATTCTTTTTCCTTTATATATATTGCTGTTTAACTTCGTTTTTTAATCCAGATTAACATTTTTCATAATAAACTATCAATCTAAAATAATATATATACAAGTCTAAAGGTGAGTATATTTTTTATTAATAATGATGAATTTAGTGTATTGTTAATTGTACTCCCGATCTTTTTTTTCTCCTTTTATATCTATTTGGCTATGTCTTGAAATTATTTAGATTATTTTTTTATTTTTTTTATTTTTACCCCAATATTAAACCTTTTTAGATTTGCTTGATCAAATCAGCACATATACATAACATTATCTCCATATATTATTAAAAAAGTCAAGATTACAAAAAAAATAAAAACTATTATTACTGTAAATTCAGCATTCAAAAAAAATCATCAGGTAATACACTTGACTTTTTATAGCTTGCTCTAACCTTTTGGTTTGTTTCATTATTGATTTTATCTACAACCCAAACATGGTTGTATCATTATCATTATCATTATCATCGAGACATAGATATTGTTATTTTACTTTTGGTCTCTAGATTGATATATAATTTGATACTAAGATAAATAAATAAAACTGTATTATATCAATATGTTAGTCATGAATAGTTTGTATGTGTCTATAACTACTTTGTCTTTTGTAAAACTTTGTACTGTAATCACAATCATATTTTATTTCTCAAAAGTACCTATCTTTTTTAATCCGTTTAATCTGTTTAAGATGAGATATATATAATGATATATATTAGTTTATGTAGTAACATTGGTATATGATATGAGATAATATGACGTTTAAACTACTTTGAATGGACTCGAGTGTATAAAAAAAGTTGTATATATATATATGTATCGCTGTTGCTATTGTTTATCTTTTTTTAGAATTATCTTCTATAGTTTATTCAATATTATTATAAAAGGATTATATTGTTTCATTGATAGTTTTAAAAAGATAATAGCCACAGCGTCTGACATGATAAATAATATTATTTAAAGCTTGTAGCTTATTAATTCATATTGTTGTTCATCAATGGTGCTTATATATACATATATTATTTTAAAAACAAGTAAAAAACAACGCTGATTGCATGCCTTGTTGTTTTGAAAGGTTATTTTGTGTAAAATAGTAAACATATTATATATAATTCTTTTTCATTTTATTAAGAAAAAGAGAAAGCTCAAAAATCGCGCCCTTTTAATTACGTTGGCTAAATCATAATTCCAAATTAGGAAACACTCTTTTTTTAATATTTTCGACCTAAATCATCACTGGATAATATTTTTAATAATATGGAAGTTTTTAAGTAGTCAATTAAAAAGCAAGATGAAGTAATTAAATCCATACTTTAAACAGTGTTGAAACTTATACACTACTTTTATTTATTAGGTTAAATATTTAAGAGAAATAAGAATGGATTATTCTTTTTAATTATTCTGATACGAATGGATGTAAAGCTATCAACTAGCAGTTTAATATATATATATTAAAAACAATAACATTTTATGTAACTCTAAAAGCTCTTTGTATCCCAATGAAAGAATTGGTACGATGACCATATAATTTAGTATTATATATTTTTGTACACCTTATGAATTTTTTTTTATGAGTATTAGTGTAAAATAAAGTTTACTTCTTGGGTGTAACAAGTTCCCAAAGAAATCAATCAGGGACCTCTTTATAAAAAAATTATTTGAATTTTATTTTATTATATTTTAAAAGTTGACCCAAGAGAAATTTTATTTGTATGGAAAAATAAAACTTTTTTTATTCTCTTTTTCTTTTCATTTATTATTATTTTTATTATTATTATTATTTCTTTACTATTTTAAATAATAATAATAATAATAATAATAATAAAATGATACAAACAACATTGCTCGACTATATTTTTTACAATAGTAACTCAATAAAGCAGGCAACACATAAAATGAAACAACTAAAACAAACTAGTTTACGAGATTACTTTTCAGTAAAACCAAAAAAAAAGACAATATTAGATTATTTTAAATACAAAAAAGAAGATAAAGAAGAAAGTAATAACAAATATCATATATTATATATTAACAAGTTTACTATTATAAATTATATTTATTAATATTAGTAATATTATTACCATTATGATTGTTTTATATTAATTTTTTTTAATTACAAAAAGAATTTGAACTTGTACTAGTGGACATAGAAAATTCAGCTTTAGCTCCCTTTGATTTTTATAATATTAATATATCATGTGTTAAAAAAAATATATACGATAAAGACTTGAAATATATTACCATATCGTATCGTTGGGGGGAATGCAATGAACAACTGGTTAAAACACCTGATTATATAGCTCATATCACTTCTTTTGATATATATCATTTATCTTGCCTCTGTAACCATATTCAGAGGGATCCTGATTTAAAAGAAATACAATATTTATGGATCGATGCGATATCAGTGGATCAACTCAACCATGAAAGAAAAAAGGAAACTATTTTAAAAATGTCAGAAATATATAAAAAAGCAGCATACATTCTAGCAGTACCTGATTTACATTTTAGCTATTTAAATGTTAATCCGGCAAATTATGATGCGCTTACGTTGATAGGAATACATAGAGAAGCAATCCATAGAAATATTCTCAATTATAATAATGTTAATAATCCAATTAATAAAAATGGAATACTAATAAAAAAAAACGTAATTAAAAGAAAGGGGCATGTATTTTTAAACTCTATTGTAAACTACTTTCACCAACTTCGATCAGCCAGTACCGATGACGAAATGAAGATAGCATATAAATTTTTAACATTTTTGGTAAACGATTGGTCGGACCGTGCTTGGGTTATTAGTGAATATCAAATTGCGAAAGAAAAATATGAAAAGCATGGAACGCCATTAAAATATACATTTTTATCTTTATTACTTCCTATATCTGACCTTCCAATTCTCTCTTATTCATTTGATCGCGAACAATTTACAAATTTAAACGACGATGACGACTCAGTTCTTGTAAGTGTGGACAGCAATGAAAAATTTATGAATTTTTTAAGAAAAAAATTCACAAAAAGACAGCATCTAGATATGATTTTAAATTCTAATGCAACCAGAAATGAAGATAGGTTTCACGCCACTTTGCCATCGTGGGCAAATTTCAGTCATATAATTAAAAATAAAAATACAATATCAAGCTGGAATATAACGGATATGGTGTCTGTGAGGCTGAAGCTATATGAATTGCTGGATGATTTATGGGATAAAGCAAGATTACTGAATGCATGTACAATGAGGCTATCAAGTTTACCCATCCTCCCTTCCTATGCTAGTAAATATGAAAAAATGCATTTAACTATATATGAAAAAGATTTAGAAGATTTTGCTTATGATAGCTACGAATCCGAACTAAAAAAGCATTCAATTAACATGTTTGGAAACGATGATTCCATACAACGCGTATTAAATAATAATGAAAATGATAATAATAAAAAAAAGGATATATCAACAATATTCACAGAAAATTTAACAGATATTCAACTGAATCCCCAGCATCATTATCTTATGCTCAGCGTAAAGAAATTTTTCCGTATTAAATCAAAACAAGATGTATTTGACTATGAATATTTGGCAACCTATTCATTAAAATATGATGATAGCTTTGGGTTGGTTTGGGTACCTTTTTTTACTTTTACATCACTAAAGTTTACAGATGTTGCTCCTCTAGGCGGCAGTGGCATATTATTGGTTGGTAATGCTAATCAAAATAAATGGGTAACCTCTACACGAACACAAATTTGGGAAGATGGTATAAGATTTATATCTTTTACTGGTGATTTTACTTTTAATATATATTAAAATGGATGTTGAAATAAAAAAATGACAACGGTAAATATTTTGAATATACTGTTTCTTGTATTTATTTATTTTAAAAAAAAAGAAAAGCAGATTATATTTTGATTATTTTAATGGAAGTGATAAGTGAAAATAAAACAATAATTACTTTTAATAGAAAAGCTAATTTATAGAATGATTATTTCTAATTAATAAGGAAATAATCAGTTAATAATTCGAGGTTTAAAAATATTTATGTAAAAATTAGATTTTTTTTATCATTTTATCATTTTTCTTTTTTTTTTTTTTTTTCTTTTTGTACTCTTTTCTCACATTATTTTAATTTTATTAGAAGTAAATGATACAAACGACGCTTTTTAACTATATCAATTGCAAAAATAAATCAACCAAACAGGCAGCTTACAAATTGAAACAACTAAAACAAACCAGCTTACAGGACTACTTTTCAATAAAACCGAAGAAGAAATCAATACTAGATTATTTTAAACGCAATGAAATACAGGAGCAAAAAAAAGGTAAAGATAATAGCTAGCCACAGCATGTATATATGGGAATTTATTTATGGAATTTATCTGTTAGTACTTATTGTTATTTTACTCTAATTATATTTTTACTTCAGAACAAGTATTTGAACTCGTGCTTGTGGATGTGGAAAGAACAGCTATGAATTATTATGAAGATAAAAATGAAATAAAATGCATTAAAAAGAATATATATGATCAAGATTTAAAATATATTGCCATATCTTATCGCTGGGGTGAAGTGAGTGAACAGCTAGTGAAAACATCCGACTATATAGCTCATATTACTTCATTTGAATTGGTAGATTTAGTAATGCTTTGTACTTATATTTCAAATGAACCAGATCTAAATGAAATACAGTATTTATGGATCGATGCAATATCAGTAGATCAACAAAACCATGAAAGAAAAAAGGAAACTATTTTAAAAATGTCAGAAATATATAAAAAAGCAGCATACATTTTGGCCGTACCTGATTTACATTTCAGATATTTATGGAATAACCCAGCAAATAAAGAAGCCCTTGAACTAATAGAAAAATATAATGAAGTAATATATGAAGAAATTCGCAATAAAAATGCAAATGAAAAAATAACTATAGAAGAAAAAAACAAATCTGAAAAGAAAACATATCAGCTTTTGAAATATTTTACACTTGATCATCTGCCAGCCAACGGTAAAAAAAACGAGGATTTAAAGAGAGCATATGGGTTTTTAGCATTCCTTGTTTTTGATTGGTGGAATCGTGCTTGGGTGGCCAGCGAATATCAAATTGCAAAAGAAAAATATAAAAAACAAGGCATGCCTTTGAAATATATATTTATGTCTTTATTATATCCTGGAATCCATACTTTTTTCTCATACTCCTTTGATGATTTACAATATAAAAATATAAATTCTGGTAGCTATACCAATATAACTTATTATAGTGTAGATAGTAGTAGCAAATTCATATCTTTTTTAATATCAAGATTTATCCAACGTGATCATCTAGATCTATTATTAGAATCGAACGCAACAAAAAATGAAGATCGATTTCATGCTATTTTGCCATCATGGACAAAATATAGCCATTTGATTAAAGATAAAAGTACAATATCCAACTGGAATATTACCGATATAACATCAGTTCGATTAAAATTATATGAAATCATGGATGATTTATGGGATAAAGCAAAGTTACTTCATGCATGTTCAGTTATAATTAATTTACCTATACTTCCATCCTATGCTTCTCAATTTGATTCAACTTGTTTATACCTGTATGAAAAAGAGAATGTTGATCAAGCCTACGATGCTTACTCATTAGAATTGTCAAAATTGGCGATTAAAACGTTTGGTAATGATAATTCTGTACGTCAATATTTTCTGGATAATAAAAAATATGGATTATCACTATACACTGAAAATTTAACATATGTTCGATTGAAAGTTTGTCATCTCTGTCTTTGTATCAAAGCAAATAAATACTTTATAAATACAGCAAAACCTATAATTGACCAAGATTTTTTATCAGCATATTCATTAAAAAATGATGATGGCCTAAGGTATGCATTTATACCTTTTTTTACCTTTACAATGACTGACCTTATTGATTCTCTTCCTATGTGTTCTAGTAACGTTTTCTTACTTGGTAATATTGATCAAAATAGATGGATATTATATTCGAAACGTATATTAAATGAAGAAGATACTGCTTTTTCATGTTATACTGATAATTATACCTTTAATATATATTAGCTGAATAATGAAATTAATATATTAAAATAAGTAATTCAAATAAAATAATGATAATGATTTTTTCTAAATGTAAATAATAGTAGTAATATACATATGCACAATATATTGTATTAATCGTTTTTTTTTTATTAGATTAAATTTTTAAGTTACAAAAGAAATAAATAAATAAATCAAGTTCAAAAATAAATATACAATACACTATGATTTCCTTTTCTTTCTTCTCTCTTGTGATATATATATATATATATATATATATATATCTTCGTCTCTATGTACTCTCTATAGTAATGACCATTCTATTTCTTAATTCTTTTTTTAAATATTACGTATGTTGAATATTCCAAGCAGAGATACTAGATGATGAAGATGCACTATTATTATTGTTATTATTATTAGTTGTAGTAGTAGAATTAGTAGTATTAGATTCTTGTTTCATAAGAGAATGTTGTTGATATAATAAAACAAGTTGTTGTAATTGAGTAGGAGTTAATTGAGCTAAAGTAGACAAAGTAGAAGAAGAAGGAGTAGTGGTTGTTGAAGATTGATTTAATTTAGATGATGATGATTGTTGTTGCTGTTGAAGTTGATGCTGCCCATATTGATCCATCCATGAAATAGTAGGAGCACTTAGCATTTCTTGCTGTTGTTGTTGTTGTTGTTGTTGACCAAAATATGGGTTTGGTTGAAAAGATGTAGATGATAAAGGTGTAGTAGGAGAAGAACCTAATGGGGAATCTTGTTGAGGGGGATTCATAGAAAATTGATAATAATTAGGTGAAGATGAAGATAATTGATTTGAAAAAGAAGTATTACCACCTTGTATCATGTTATTAAAATAATGAGGTGAAGTGGGAGAAGAGAGAGTATCAAAAGAAGTATCCTGAGAATCACGTCTTTGTCTTTTATTAAGAGAGGGTGGACGAATAGGACGACATTCTTTGGAAGGAATAGCCATGGCCAATGGTTTGATATTATTGGATAAAGACGAAGAAGTGGATGTATGAGGAGCTATTTGCACCATTCCATTAACACTATTTCTTTTCCCTATTACTGAGGTATGAATGATATTTGTTGTTGAAGTATGAGAGGTTGTTGTATGAGAAGTTGTAGGTAAGGATGATGATAATGAAGATGATGGTGAGGTAGAGGAAGAAGAGGATAAGTTTGTATTGGTTGTAATAGTTGATATTGAGTTTGGATTGCTTCTATTTCTTTTTTTAATGACATCCGTTTTTAAACTTAAAGGTCGAACCACACCATGTAATTTTAAAAATAACCCACAAGCATTACATAAAGGTCTACCTTCAGGATCTCTTCGCCATAAAGGTGTTGTTGAGGTAGCACAGTTGGTACATTTGGTGGCTCCCTCTTTCTTTTCTTCTGCTTTTTTAATAGATGAGGATGAAGAAGATGAAGTTGGTGGTGATGGTGTTGATGTATTATTTTTATGATGATGATATTGATTATTAGTTGCTAATGGTATGGGATTTGTTGGTGATACTGGTGTTACTGGTGTTGAATCTATAATAAAAAAATAAGGTTTAAAAAAAAAGATTTTTTAGATTAAATAGGAGTTTTTGTTATTTTTCATTAATATAATAAACAAGTTGCAAAAAAAAAAAAAGTCAAGTAAAAATTGCAAATAAATATTACAAATTATATATAATATTTATAAATAAATAAATAAATATGTATAGTTTGTATAAAATAAAATAAAATAATAATAATAACTTGTAAATTAAATAATAAATGAGGGGTGACCATTTGCATCTGAGTTTTTTTTTTTTAAAAAAAAAGTATATATTTTTATATATATTTACCTTTGGACGAATGGGAATTTGTAATTTTAAATGTATCATTTTTACTAGATTCAGTAGGTAATAAATGATTTTGATGTTGAAGTTGATTGTTATTGGGAGTAAACGATCCAGCATTTACTTTTTCACTAGAATGATACATTTTTAACAATTCTTCAAAACTCATTGCTCCAGCATGTAAATATGATGATGTGGTTGTTGATGATGATGATGATGATGGTGGGTTTGCATTTGCATTTGCATTTGTTACCGTAGATGATGTAATAGTAGTAGTGTCAGTTGTTGTTTTAGTAGTAGTGGCTGTTTTTAAAGAGCATCTATAATCCATTATATAATCTTCGTGGTTCATATCAGCAGGAATGGTTATACTATTACCAGTTAACAACATTGACTATATATCGCAAACATAAAAGTATATAAAGAATGGAATGTTTTAATATAATGCATCCCTTTTATATATATTTATAAATCAACTCTTTATATCATTATTTATATTTATATTTTAAAACTCACACTCAATTTTCCATTATTTGAGGTAGATGAAGAGCATGAAGAGGAAGGAGAAGAGGATAAATTAGGAGATTGTGCTGCCGAAGATACCGGATGATCCAATATGTTATTGACTGTTGTAGTTGTAATGGGTGAAGAATGATCTACAATAGGGGCAGATGTATCAATAAACATATCCATATCATGATCCTCATCACTATTATTGATTTTTTCATTGGTAATTGAGGAAGCAGTATCCATCATCAATGATTCGTTTTGAACTGTTGTTGTCGTTGCTGCTGCTGCTGCTGCTTTCTTTTTATTTAATGTCATAGCCATCATACGCCAAGTTAAATTTTCTAACCTTGCACCGTTAGGTAGAGTATCTTTTGCTTTTGTATATAATCGCCATACTTGGGCTGCTAAAGGATCTTCTTTTTGCTTATCTTCTTCTTCTATTATCCCATTTTCATTTTCTATATCCATTTCTTGTTCACTTTTCTTCTTTCGTTCAGGAAATAAAGCGTCTGATAATATTGATACTGCCATAGGTGGGGTGGTGGGTGGATTTATTTCAAAGTCATTCTTTTTTATATCCATATGTTTAATTTATTTTATTCTAAATTCTTCTTTTTTTTTATATTCTAACAGTTTCTTTTATTGTGAAATATTATAAGGTATTATAGTATATGCTGTTGTTGTTATTAAAGAAAAAAAAAAAAAAAAAAAAAAGAAAGAAAGAAAAGAAAAAAAAAAAAAGCGTTTCTAAACAAAAAAATAAAAATCCTTTTTTTATTTTTTTTCCTTTCAAGCTTGTGATTATAAAAAATAATTAAACTCCCGCCAAGTTTTTTTAAAAAAAGTAAAATTATAAGAGTAAGTAGTTTTCGTATATGGTAAATATAAAAGTTATCAATTATATCTTTTGGTGATAATAATGATAAGATGGATCATGATATTATATTATTTTGTTTTTTATATTTTATTTTTTATTTTTATTTCTTTTCTTTTAATTTTTCTTTTCATAAAGGTATATTTCTGTTTTTTATAACTTGTATCCCCTGGTATATTTCGAAAGGTAAAAAGAAAAGGAAAGAAAATGGCTTACTATAAAAGGACTGAGGGAGCATCTGACTCTTGTCATTTTGGTTGATCTCCAATTACGTTTTTGGTGTTAAATATTTAACCGATTCACCTTTTTTTTCTAATTTGGTTAAAACCATTTTTACTTTGCTTCTTTTATTATTTGATATATTTTATTGGTTCGTTTATTCAAAATAAACATTCGTTATTATAGTAATATGTATTTATAGGAATGTGTATGTCTTTTTTTTTTGGATCTTTTTTTTAATATATTATTTTATATTCGATTTCTCAGTCTTCTCTAGTTTTATATAATCATAATAAAAAACAAATGACCAGCTCTTCTAAGCTCTAGCTTACGTAAACTCAATGAGGGAACCCGACAAAAAATTAATATAATACATGGGAAATAAACTAAATTTAAAAAAATTATAAAAAGGGACCCTTTTTTTTCATAATCCCTGTTTTTTTATTTTTCTTTTATTTTCTTTTATTTTTTTTCATTTCGTTTTAATTTTTATATTATTTTTTATTTTTTCATTAAATAATAATAATAGTAATAATAATTATAAGAATGAATAAAATAATATTATTATTTTTATTAATCAATACCATTTATTATATTGGAGCAAAAGGGCAAGGTTCCTTTCCATTCGAACAACCAGGCATTAATGCCTTGCCAGCCAATAACCCAATGAATCAACCATGGATATGGCCACTGCCACAACATTGGGAAAAGGGGGATCAAACCTTAGCTATCGGTCGCTCCCTTCAATTTGATTATCCAAGAAAAAATGATATCTTAAAGCAAGCTATAAAAAGATATCAAGATCATTTATTTTATAATAAAGATAACTTTCCTATGATTCCTTATAACTGGTCTACAAGTCATCAAAGCAAAGGTACAATTAAAAAAGTAATAATCCAGTTACAAGATCCAAATGATTTAAATTTATCCATGACAACTGAAGAATCTTATGAATTGGTGATCCCTACTGCCGGTGTTGATAATAAAAAGAAGAAAAATACTGTCTATATTCAAGCCAAAAATGTCTTTGGTGCTTTGCATGCTTTAGAAACCCTTTCACAAATCATTCAATGGAATCCAAACCTTGGGCGCTTTGTTATTCCTAATGCTCCTTGGTCCATTCGTGATTATCCTAAATATCCTTTTCGCAGTCTCATGTTGGATACATCTCGTCATTATTATGATATAAATGATATTAAAAAGGTGATAGAAAGTAAGTGTTTTTTATTTTGTTTTATTCATCCATCTTTTTGTTATTTTTGCCTATATATTTATTTATTTTATTTTATTTATAATCAACATGCTTTAATTATTGCTGCTTCATAGCCATGTCCTGGAACAAGTTTAATGTATTCCATTGGCATATGCTGGACGCCACTTCTTTTCCTTATCAATCAAAAGTTTATCCAGAGTTATCCAAGAAAGGCGCTTATTCTCCGATCCATGTTTATACCCAGAGTCAAATAAAAGATATTGTTCAATTTGCAAAATATCGTGGCATTCGTGTTATCCCTGAAATAGAAGCTCCGGGCCACGCTACTGTAAGTGGTTAATGTCAAATAAATCAAAGTTATTGCCTTGCTTCACTTATTCATTTTTTATATTTTTATTTATGCATTATATAAAATAATAATAATAATAATAATAATAATAGGCTTGGGGATATGGTAAGATTCATATGCTTACGAGATATTAAATAAGAGGAAAAAGAGAAAAAGTAAAATTAAGAGTCGTCGTTTTAATTTTTATCTATTTTTTAAACCACCCTCCTCAATTCTTCTTTACAATAGGTATACCTGAAATTGTTTCTTGCCTTAACACTGTCCCTTATCCAGGCTATACCGTTCAACCACCATCAGGTCAATTAAATATTGCCCATCCAAAAACAAAACAAGTAGTTCATGCAATTGTTGACGAATTTGCAGAATTATTCCCTGATTCTTATTTCCATGCTTCGGGTGATGAAGTAGTAATGAAATGTTGGGAAGATGATCAAACCGTCCAGGATTATTTAAAAAAGAATAATATGTC
Organism: Cunninghamella blakesleeana; assembly: GCA_017871115.1. Classification (NCBI taxonomy): domain Eukaryota; kingdom Fungi; phylum Mucoromycota; class Mucoromycetes; order Mucorales; family Cunninghamellaceae; genus Cunninghamella; species Cunninghamella blakesleeana. The sequence goes on from JAFCIZ010000008.1 coordinate 505,004, forward strand.
CCTTCAAACCTTATTCAATGAATTTGTTTTGGAAATGCAAAATTATATTCGGTCCAAAAATAAAACTGTCATTGCTTGGCAAGAATCTGTATTAGAATATAATTTAACTTTACCAAAGGATACTATTATTCAAGTCTGGGTTGGATCTGAAGGGGTGAAAGCCGCTACAGAAAGAGGTTATCATACTATTGTTTCTTCAAGTGATTATTGGTATTTAGATATTGGTTTTGGTAAATAAAGAAAAAAGAGTTGGATATTTAGATGATATAATTTTAATTTATTCTATTTTCTTTTCTTTTCTTTTTATTAATATTAGGACGACCAAGATCGAATCCTTATCCTGAAGATGCTGGAGCTGGGTTTAATCATTGGAATCGTATGTATTCTTATGATATGAGAGCAAATCTTACTAAAAAAGAAGCTGATTTAATTATTGGTGCTGATATTCCACTTTGGGTAAGTTGATCACCTATTAATGAAACATTTGATTTTAATTAATTTTATTAACATGATGTTTCTTTTTTTTTATGATATCATTGACTCACTTTTTTATTTCCCAATTTTTCATTTGTTAGGGGTAAGTAATACATATATAATATATAGCAAATTTTATAATCAGATAAACAGCGATCAAACTATTTGTTTATTTATTTATATGTTTATTTATTTATTTATTATTCTAGTGAATTGGCTGATAAAACTAATTTTGAAAGTCGTATATGGCCAAGAGCAAGTACAGTGGCTGAAAGATTATGGTCAGGTTATGAAACGCCCAAAGGTGAAAAAATGACTAGTGCCGACGCCATTCTTCGTTTATTACCTTGGAGAGAACGTATGTTATTAAGAGGAACCATGGCATCACCTTTAAATCAAGGTTTTTGTACACGCAATCCTTTAGATTGTTTCCAACCACCTAAAAAACAATAAATGTAATTCTTTTTTTTTTTTTTTTTCAATGAATCGTTTTATATAAATTATCGCCATAGTAAAATTATTATTCATTTAAAAGATATACCAATTAATTTTTAACTAATAATAATAATAATAATAATTCTTTTTATAATAAAAACACGTACTTTTTTATTATTATCTATTATATCAAGTGTATATTTATATATTTATACAATTTTCTACTTTATGTTAAAGAGGAGAAAGTTCAACATTTGTAAGTTCAATAAAATCTTCCCAAACTCTTTCATAAACTTGAGCTCTACAAAGTTGTTTTTGTTGACCATTCAAAGTATCAACAATAAATTCAAATCGATAATTTGTTCCTGCAACTGTTTGAGTTTCTATTTTAAGCACTTCGCCCAATTGGTATTCGTTACCATTTTCCCTTTTTTCATTAAGTTGTTTCAATACAAAAGCTAATGCGTTATCCACGCCATCATAAGCGCGAGTTTTTGTTGACCAACCACCAAGTACAGGTATATTATCCACTATTATATAATAAAATATGTTTTTAGTAAATAAAAAATAAATAAATAAATGGAACTAATATAGTATTAATATCATTATTTACTTATTATTTTTGTTTATGAAATGTATGAAGAAGAAAAAGAAAGGATAAAAGGAAAAATGAAAAATGCAAGAATTGATTTATTTTATAATTATCGTTTTTTTATATTCCCCGCACTTAAAAATAATTATTTATTTACCTTGCATTGAACATCCCAAAAAGAATGATATGGCCGTATTTTTTTTTACCAACCAACCAATAATAAAAAACATTATAGAATAGCAAATCAAACATAGCTTTTATAATTGTCTCTTATACCGATGCTTTACTACAAGGCAGTTGGGGCCAAATGTATAATGTTAAGTAAGAGTAAAGAAGGCAATGTTTCTTACGGACGCTGTTGATCAAGATATGGCATAGTAACTTTCCTTCTGGTATATCGTGTACAATACGGAAAAAAAGTAGAATATTTTTATTTTTTAAAAAAATTCTGTCCAAGCAAAAATTTTGCCAGCAAGAGCGGTCATTAAATTTTTTTAAATGTTAGTGCTAAATTTTTTTTCACCACTTGTCTCTTTCTTTTTTTACCTTACTCTATTTTATAATAACATAAAAAAATGGACGAAAATATTTCACCAGTTTCTACACCAAGAAGTGAAAATGTATAATATACAAATGAATTGATCAATTATTAAAATAATAACAATAATACTAATAGGAATCAAATTTATATTTACTAATTTATTATTGTTATTATTTTATATTATTTTTATAGTCTTCACAAGCTCATCCATCTTTAAAAAGCAACAATAGTTATAATAAAGGCCAATCAATATTAAAATCAAACATACTACAACATGAAGACACTAATAAAAAGGTAATATATATATATGTATATATGATTAACTAAAAAATGATACGTATTCATATACGTATGTACAGATTGATAGTCTCATGATTTATATTTAATATTGATTTATTTTATTTTAAACTATATACACAGAAAAGTAATAAGAATTTATCGTCGCCAAAGCGTACTCCTTTACAAGATAAAAATACAAGTACGATTGTTTTACCTAGTACTAAAAAAACAACATCTAATTATCAAGAGACATCATTGGATTCTTCAATATTAAGTAAAGAAATTCATTTTAACACAGCTCCACCTAAAATTCAAAATACAACTTCGCCTCGTCGTCATCAGCATCATCAATCACCTTTATCACCATCACAACAAAAAAATCAATCAAAAAAAAATGTACAATTACTATTATCACCATCTAATAATAATAAAACAAAAGATATTCATTTAATATATCCTGATCATTCTTCCTTTTCATCACTTTTAAAACATAATGACGACTCAACAACTACCCCGCCATCTACAGCAAATAAAGAAAATAAAAATAAAATAGCACCATCTTCTTCTTCATCAAGTTCTCATACATATAATTTAACCCATCGTCTTTATAAGGAACAACAAAAGGAATTAGAAATCAAATTAAAAAAGGCTAATCAAGAAAAGGAAAAATTAGTGATAGCATTAAAACAAGAAAAGGAAAAAACTTTAGTTTTAAAAACATGGTTTGAAAAGGCTACTTTATTAATCCAACAAATTAAAACTATAGATGAAGATATTGATGATAGTATTGATATTGTGAAAGAATACGAATCCATTATGGAGGAATTAGAAGTGGAAATGCAACAAGATAAGTTAAAACAGGATGAAATTGATCATTTAATGAATCTTATTCCTGAAAAAATGATGGAAGTTGAAGAATTAAAATCCTCTCTTGGCAAACAATAAAAATATAGTATAATAATAATAATATAAAGCAAAACAAAAAATCATCTTCCTTTCTCTTCACTCTTTATTCTTAGTTACGTTTTTATTATTAATATACATTAAATTATATAATTAAAAAAAGCTAATGGGAATATATATGATTTTTATATTGATTTTTTTTATGTGTTTTAAAATGAAGATGTAGCATATACCCAATTAAAAAAGGGTAGGAAGAGAAAGATTAATGAAAAGATGGTTTTTTAAAATCCTGGAAAAAAAAAACTGAAGCCCTAAAAAATATTAAATAACCCCCGCCCAATCTTTTATCCATATTCAATTTTTTTCTTATAAAAAAATCTTTTTTCACAATGAATTAAAACTACAAATATTAGCACCATGCTTCTCTAATCTAATTTACGTACATAAAAGATTATTCATGATGGTATAGTGGCTGGGTAACATTGCTATATAAACTACTATTGTATTATTGATTACCTTAACAAAATAAATATAACATACCACCTGAAATTTTATTTCATAGTTGCAATATCCAACAAGGAAAAAAAAAAGGAACATTTCTTCGTTTTACATAAGCATCCTTTTATTAAATGGAATTGTAATAAATTTAAAGAGCACTTTGATAAAAGAAGGAGGAAATAGTTTATTGATGGAAAAAATAAATAAAGATTATTTACATTTACACAATTACTAAAGCAGATACCAGTATTACTAGATCTGCTATATTCACTAATATCATCATGTCTAGAAGTGGTTTACAAACCAGTCACTCATTGAGTATATCAAACAATTTGATGAGGAAATGGTTGGGATATTTGCTTCTGATGAGAAAATTAATAATGGTAAAATTTATATTGATGACGCTATTATTAATGGAAATATGGCTGGTCATACTTTGATAGATGAAATCAAATAATTAGTTCCACATTAACTTTAAAATGCAAATTTAAAGATATGAACTGTAATTTCAGAATACATATATTAGTACGCCTGCATTTTTATTTTAAATCATCAACCTAATTATTCTTCGACTTGGCTAAAAATTTAGTGTAAAATGTTTTAAGTAATGAGCTTTCTAGAGTTTATAAAGAAACTTTAATAAGTATCAAGATGAAAAGTTTAATGATATATATATACGTTAATAAAAAAAATTTTTTTATAATGTTTTACTCTTATTATTTCTATTTGTTTGTATGTTTACTTTTACCTATAATTGTTAAATTTATATTAAAAAAATATTATAATTCATTAGTTATTTATTTTAAAAAAGCAGATATATACCATTAGTGGTGAAGAACATATTTTTTTGTGATTATGCTAATATAAAAAGATAACTATAAGGAAACTATAATAATTTAAATAATAGTGATAATGATAAAAATCAAAAAGTATTGTATATATATAGTTTAGAAATAGATCGGGATCCTTCAGAACTTCATACATAATATAAAACACTTGGTGTACCAAGTGAAAAACCTTAATTTTATTATTATTTCTAATGCTTGGTTTTGTTTTAGTGACCGTATTGTTCTATAAATTGGTTTTCATATTCATACAAATCATTATTTTTCTTAGTATTTGATTTTACTGAATATATGACAAAATAAAGAAAAACGAAAAGAAGACATACTAAACTTCAAATCCCAGATGGTACAAAACTTTAAAAGATTATGTAAACTTTATCTTAATATGATTAGGTTTATTAGAATAATAAAAAATAAAATAATGCTAATTATCTATTCATTCATAATTTTTTTTTTAAAAAAAAAAGAAATAAAGTAAGAAATGTGAATTAATATTACTACCTATCCCCTTTTCCTATAATAATAAATATTATATAATACACACTTGTTAATACAGCGTTAAAAAAACACAAAATCAGATCATTACTTGGTAACTTTTTACCTTTTATGTATTTTAAAAAATGATTACCTTTAAATCAATTCTTACTTTTAATATAATATATATTTTAATATACATATCGATTCTTTTTAATTATTATATTTAAACATATATGCTTGATTGTCTTTATTAGTAAAACAATTACTTAATAGGTTTTGGTTAGGTGCATGAATATTTATATTTATTTAATTTTTTTAGTGTATGGCTATTTTTCAAACTCAAACGGTTTACTTTTTTTAAAAAAGTTTTCCATTTTTTTTTCCCTCTCTCTCTTTTCTCTCTCTTCTTTTTTTTCTTTTAAAAAAAATAATATCAATATTTTATATACATATACATTTTACATAAATAAAATTAATACTTTTAAAACCATATTTTACATATTTGAAAAAATAATAAAATAAAAGATGGGTAAAAAAGGCCAGTTCTCATTATTTGAAAGTTATACATCTGCTTTTCCTCCGAATGAAAATGACCAAGGTAAGTAATAATAATAATTAGAATAGAGCATGGTTTAAATAAAAGAAGAAGAAAATAACGTGATATATATATATTTATATATGATTAGATTCTGAGTATACTCCTTTACCCGATTCTATGGTAATAATAACTCTCTCTATTAGTCTCTTTGTCTTTATTATTGAGTTGAAGTGCAGTTCTAACTTTGTGTTTTTTTTTTACTATAATTTTTTTTAATCCCAACAAAATAATAGCGTACTTCTACTCTATTGGAACAAATTGGAAAGGAATATGCTTGGAGTGACGAACAAGTAGATCAAGATATTGACGTTTTAGAAAAAAATCGGTTATATTTGGTAATAATAATAGTAAAAAAAGATGGCAATAAAAAAAAAAAAAAAGAGTTAACATAGAATAGGTCCATAGAGTATTAAAATTATTATTATTATTATTACTATTCATATATTTATTTACAATTATTTTATTAGGTACGTGATTTAAGAGTATTATCAAATCAAAGTTGGCTGGTAAGTTATATCAATACGTTGCTATTTTTTAAATAAATAAAGAAATACGTTAAAAGATTGATGGACAAGAGAATAATCATAGTTTATTATTTCCTACTTTTTAATAAATAGTCATTAGAATTATTACCTATAGTACGTGATTTATTACAACAGTCTGTTTATCCAAAATTGAAAACTCAAACACCATCTAATACCATGGCCATTAATATGTGGGCAATACCATCTACCTCTTCCTCTTCATTGTCATCATATAGTAAATACAAAGACATGGATGAAAAAATGGAAAAAATGGAAAAAAAAAAGAAAAAGAAGGAAAAGAAGGAAAAGAAGAAGAAAAACAAATATGCTATGGAAAATAATCAAAATAAACCTGGTGAAGCGGTAATTCCGTCAATCTTAATGGGTGGAAAAGACGAAGTAGCCTTGGCTGAACATTTAGATAATTATACCATCACCTCTTCTGAAATGATCGAAGAAGTGCTTAGTGAAGATATTGAAACTATTCGCAATACTATACGAAACGGATCTATTGATTTAGGGAAAGAAGAATCCATTTTATTAGAAAATGATGATCATCATGCATCCTCAAATGAACGTAAAAAATCAGTTTCCTTTTCCAGTCATGATGGCACTATTTCAACAGCAGCGTCAAATGATAATGATAAAAAAACGAAGAAAAAAGATAAAAAAAAAGTTAGATTGGAAATGGAGCAAGATCAAGATAGTTCCTCATCTTCCTCATCCTCTTCCTCCTCTTCTTCTTCCTCATCATCTGACTCTTCATGTGACGAAGCCACTCCTAAAAAGCCCACTGGCTCTTCTGCTAATGTGGATACATCCTTTGGTTTACGTCCTATTAAACCTGTTGGTGGGAATCGAATTCAAGTAAAAACATCTAATGGGCAAATTTATGAGTGTGATAGGTATTGTCCTCATAAAGGTGTAGATTTAACAACATGGGGTCAAGTTCTAGGCAATACCTTGGTTTGTACAAAACATAACTGGCGTTTTAATCTTGATGGGAATGGAATGGGTCCAAAAGGTAAAAATCTTCATCCTTGTAAAGTAAATGATTGGTAAAAAAAAAAAAAAAATCACCATTATCACCATCAACCAATCATTATAATCTTTCATATATGTATATTTAAATAAGTTTACATGATATATTTATTTTTATTTTTTTTGTTTAAATATATAATTACTTTATAAAAAATAATATATATATTTATTATGTATATGCTTTTTTTTATGTTAATAAATTAAATAATAATAATTTTAAATATCTTTTTATATATGATTGCTTTGTTTATAAAAATATATACGTAATAAATGATTCTTTTTTTTTATTATGTGCCTTTTTTTTCTCTATCAATGTCAATAAATCAAATAATAGTAATAATAATAAATATACAAGGTATTCTGCTATTCCAAAATCATCTTTTTTATTTCTTCTTTTTAGATACACCAATAGCATAAGGTTCTATACCATTTTTATATTGTTCAATCCAACCTAAAATATATCTATTTTAAAATAATAAAAAGAATATGTATATACATGCAAATATTAATTTTCTCTATCTATATATCTTTATAATCATTGAACATTTCCTCTTTTTTTATTTTGTTATTATACTTTACTTTCTTTGCTTAGTAGGAATACCATGTTCTGTCTTCATAACTCTACTAGGTGTAGTAAATAAGCTATCCCAAGTCTAAAATAAATAAACATGATATAACTATGTGTATTAATATATCTATTTTTTTTGTTAATGCTTTTTTTTTAAAAAAATAATAACTTACTTCAAACTTGGAACTATGTTCTTCACATCCTCTGCCAATAGCTTTTAAAAATCCTTCTACGTCAGTTATTTGACCTTTTTTTTTAAAAAATAAATAAACATATTATTATAAATATATAATTATATATTCTTCTTTTTAATAAATATATGGCTTTGTATTTTAATAATAATAATAGTAGTAATAATAATAATATATACCTCTTGGTGAAGGAATATTAGTAGTTTGTGTAGCTGATTCAGTGGTGAAGTATCTTACTGATCGACGTAAAATAGGATTGATCATTATTTTTTCTTATTTTTTGAAGGAAAAAAGGTTTGAAAGGTGCAAAAAAAAATTTGATATGATGTTTAAAAAAAAATTAAAATTAAAACTCCTTCGATTTTTTTCCACCAATGATTCCGAGAAAACTTCTATACTAGTATTTAATCTTTTTCGTTTATTCATTTTTTTATTATTATTAGTAACCCGATATTATAAGTAAGTATATTATTATATAACATTATTAATGTATTATCCTCATGAATATCTTTTAAAATACATATATATAAGTGGTACTAGCTAGTGTCAAGGAAAATGCCCTACAAGAAGTGAAAAATCCAATGTAGGTAAGTATGTAAGTAATATAATAACAATAATAATAAAAGGTGAAGGACGATAATAAAAATAGATTATATATTTATATAAAATAGAATTTAAAAAAAACTATCTTACGCATAGACATCGATGGTTAAAATTGTAATGGTGGCGGCCAAGGAATCAAAGCATTTTGGTGATAAAACTAGCAATATTTAGAGACTGATTCCTATTAGTACATCCAAAAAACAGTTTGAACGCGAAGTCTTGATTGATAATAGTATCCTTTTTATTATAATTAATATTGAAAAAAAGAAAGAAAAAAAAGGGATTGTTTATAGTCATTTTAAAATCAGAAGAATAAATTAAAAACTTATAATTTTGCCTTGGATACGAAAGCCAAGTTTCAAAATTTCATAGAGATACTCTACAAAATAACGATAGCGGTCATGATTATTTAGTGATGAAACTGAAAATGGTGTAAATTGTATATATTTTTAAATAGCTACCATTGCGTCACTATATTCGATACTTATTTTTATTATTTATTAGCATCATGTATTTATAATTCTGTTATGAGGAAGAAAAAGCCATTCTTCACTCTAAATCTGGCAGTTACTTGTAATACAAATAAACCAACAACCATATATATATTGATTGTACTTTGTTTATGTATTTAAGCCTTTTTATTCTATTTAAATTGATACTAACTACTTATGGTCGAAGCAATGACAATAGTGTTTGGATTATTTGAAAATATATTTTTTTCTTTATTACTCATATACATATATATGTAATCATTATAAAATAAAAATCCTTTGCAATTTATTATTATTATGTAAATATATTGTAACACAATTTATTGGCCGCTGTTATTAAAGATAAATGAAAAAGAATTAAATGGACTGAAAAAACTCTATAAATTATTACTATTGATTTAATAATAATAATAAAAAAAGTACCTATTCTTCATTACTATGATTATAGCCTTTTCTTTTTATTTTTTTTTGCTTGACTATATCATTATATAAATATATCACTGCTAAGATGTTCAGAGAAATCGATTCATTGTGGATTATATTCATTGTCCAAGTTTGATTCAGTTACCATCATTAAGATATAAAACTTGTTCTTTAATTTTTGAGACTTGAGTTAAAGTATGATTGACTGTTATAATACAACTAGATACATAAATATAATTAGATTATAGAATTTATAGAATTTATATTCCTACTTGATTATATGTGGTTATCTACTATTAAACTTCTTGTATAATGATCATAATCGTTCTCTAACTTCCATAATACAGTTTTCTTTTTAGTTTATTTTAAATAAAATGTATATAATGGTTAGTATTAATAACTAGTATTAAGTGATTAAGCTTTTGCAACAGAGTAAACACATACTTTGATGCCCTATGTACTTTATTACTACACATTATAACTTTGTTACCCAGGAATTTCTTTTAAGGATATGTACCGCATTTACGACTTATTCCATTTGCCTTTAAATTATATAATAAAGTGGTAGCTCATTTATAGGATGATCATATTACGTACTTTTCTTCTTTTTTTCAAAAAAAAAAAAAACGTGTATTTATGCCCGTATTTTTAGTAAATGAACAGAAATAACTCAGACAAGAAACTAAATAATGCATACAATTCCGAATATCCTAAAAATTAAGGGTATATAGATGACGATATGTAATCTTCTCATTTGCCAAGTCCATTTATTTTTCTTTTTGTTATAAATAGCATCTCATTTTACTCATTTCTTTATTTTCTTCTTTTTTTTCTTTTTTCTTCATTTATTTATTATTTAAACCAATATTATGAGTAAGTTTATTATAATAAAATATTATTTTTTTAACTAAACATCAGTTTTTAATATATCTATATATCTATACTCATAGGTGATACCGAAGAATACCAAGGAAAGAATCCTGGAGAAGGTGAAAAAATCTGCTATGGGTAAGTATACATTACAAAAAATAAGCTAAATAATACGTGACATACGCGATAATAGTAATAAAATAAAAAAGGGTGAGATAAAGTAAGGAAATTCACTTTTTTTTTATTATATATAAATATATAGTGATTATATTGAATTAAAACACGTACAAACTGATAAATATATCAACACTGATGGTCAAAGCTATGAAGGTGGTAGTGGTCAATTAAGAGTATTTGCTTCCGATTCCGCTGCTACTTGGAGAATTCTTCCTATTGGTGGGTCCGAAGAACAATTTGGTTATGAAGTAAGATTTAACTCCATACCTATCTTTTTTTTTTTTTTTTTAAAAAAAAAAAAAAAAAAAAAAAAAAAAAAGCGGTTTGATTAATTTTATTTTATTTATTCTTTATCCTTTAAAAATAAAGGTTGGCTATGATGACCCTGTTACTTTACAATTAGTTGATTCTAGTGAAAAATTACACTCTAGCCCTGGTTTCCCAAGCCCTATTACCGGTCAACAAGAAGTCTCTACTTACAGTGGTAACGATAGTAATGATAACTGGATTATTAAACCTGCCGATGATGAAAATGAAGATGGCGTAAGTTTTATAAATACTGTACATAAGCGTAAATATTCGTTATTATCATTGTGTCATTATATTCAATTCCTCTATTTATATTTATATAGTTCTGGCGTGGGGGCGAAAGAATCTTCCTTATTCATGCTGAATCTAACTCTTACTTGTAATGTTAAACAAACTCAATTGCATTAGTATTATCATTTATATATAAACATGTATTCTCATAATATTTTATTGTTTATTTATCTAGGCATTCCCACCCTCTTCAACTTGATGATGATAATTTGGAAGTTACTACTTATAATGAAGATGATGAAAACAGCGTTTGGGTTGTTTAAATATATAAAGCACTGTAAAATAAAAAACTATTATTTACTACGTAAATATTTTGCAAACAAAATTAAAATTTTCAAAAATATAAAGAATAACAAATAAAAATTGGATCAAGAGAAAAATTGTCTAATTCTATTACTGATATTTTTAGTATTGTAATTATTTACCTTTTTTTTTATATATAATGCTTTAAAAATTGTGCCTTTTTTATAATTTTAGAAGAATTCCAGAAAAGGAAATTGATTTTGAACTTATTTAATAAAATTTTCAACCTTGATAGTATTTTTTTTCTTTTTTTTTGCTTGATAATATGGACTTAAATAACTTGTTATTACTCTCACTATATAACTTTTTTAGATATAAAGCAATTTTTGTTGTATTGATAATTATACATTTAATATATATTAACTAAATAAATATATTTCAAGTGCAAGTATTAACTCATCTAAATATCAATAATGGTTAAAATAGTTTGGTAGAAGATACAATTTTCCAAATTTCGTAGTATACATACATATTCAATTATTAATTTAAGTATGTAATATTTTGGTCAATTTTATTATACTGGTGGTTACTGGAATATAATACTAATAATTTATTAATTTAAACAATAGGATGAACAAATTGTTTTATATACATACACTAATATGCCTTGTTTTTTTTTTTTTTTTTTTACGTAGTTTAAAAAACAAATATAATAGAATATAATAAATGGAATTATAATAGATAACAGCATTGATAATTAAATAGAATATGTATATATACATATATAGTGCATTTGTTTTTAAAGGTTAAATAATATAATATATCCTTTTAGCACTTCGTTCCCAAATTGGGAAACTGAATCTGAAATAAATTCAATGCCTAAAAATATTAAAATAAAAGGGCCGCGTCATAAATTTTTTTTTTTAAATTTTCTCTACTTTTTCTTCTTCCCTTTCCTTTTCTTTTTTTTTCAACTAATAAATATATAAATTAAAATGAGTTTCTTTCCAAGTGCCCAACGCCCTTCTCACCTGGTACAATTTAATGCAGGAAAATGCATTCGCGAAAATAATACTATTAAACCAGATTTACGTAAAGGGTAGGTTTGAAAAGGAAATTTAATTAAATATATTATCTATCTATCAAAAAATCAAGAAAGCTTACTTTATACTCTGTTTTTATTTTATAGTGTCGTTTATATGGATCAAGTATGATAAAACAAACTATTTTTATTCTTTCTTCGTATTTATATATATATATCTTCTAAATGTTCTTATATATGTTCCTTTATATGTATTTTTAGAGTAGTGATCAATTGATGCATTTTTATTGGAAGGAACGTAAGGCAACCGAACCTGAAGAAGTAAGTATTAAAACCAATCTTTTATAATTGTTATTAAAGTTACTATTATTTTCCAACGGCTAAAAAACAAATATTCAAGGAATCATTATTAATACAATTTTATTCTATGTATTATTTTATTTTTATTATTTTCTAGGATTTAATTATTTTCCCTGATGAAGCCGAAATGGTTAAAGTAGAAGAATGTACAACCGGACGCGTATACCTTTTAAAATTTAAATCTTCCAACGAAAAATTATTCTTTTGGATGCAAAACAAAAATGATGAAAAGGATGAAGAATTGGTGAATAAAGTGAATCGTCTTATTAATGATCCTCAAAGTGTTATTGATGAAGGTAGAAGTGGCCGTATGGATTTCTCAAATGACTCTCAAGATTTAATGCAAATTTTAGGTGACAGTAGTCAAGGTAAAATAATACTACTTTATGACCAAAAAAAAAAAAAAATAAGGAATAAAATTAGAAATATATTAAACTTATTGGTAATTTTATTAATATATATATATGCATTTATTGATGTTTAAATTAATTTAGATATTGGTATGTCTCAAGAAAATCTTATGCAATTCCTTCAAGCCGCTGGTGGATTTGGGTAAATAGTTTAATAATAATTATAATAATCATAATCATAATCAGAATCGTAATTGCAATAGTAATATAATTAATATATTTATTTTATTAATTTTTTTTTATTTTTTATAATTATATATATATAGTGGTACTGTTCCAACTTCAAGCCGTTTAGGTGGTGACGGACCCATTGATAATCAAATGGATGTTGATGAATCTACAGAACGTACAGAGGATAATAGACGTTTATCTGGCACTCAAATAGAATCAATAAAAGATATACTCTCAGATATTACCATATTAGAAGATACATCATCAACCACTGCCACTATAGAATTATCAGAAAACGTAAAAACTACTAGTGCCTTAAACCCTTTATTAAAAGATAATGATTTACGATCAGCATTATTCCCAAATGTACCAGCTGTAAATACGGATAGAACTCAAGATGAATTAAATGAATTAGTTGGTAGTAATGAATTTCAACAATCTTTAAAAAAAATTGAAACCGCTATTCAAAGCGATGTTTTGGATCCTATTATATCATTCTTAAAACTCGGATCTTCACCAAGTAAGTTTAATATTACTAAATAAAATAGGATAAGAGGGGTGGAGGGAGATGATTGCATAGAATCATATATATTTACATACAAATATAGAATTAAGAAAAAATTTTAGTTTATATACCTATGTTTATTAAACGCTGTATTTTTATTCTTTTAATTCTATAGGCGTCAGTACCTTTTTAAAGGCTTTGGAAGAACAAGCCCAACTTAGAAGTGATAGTAATGAATCTGAAGCCATGGAACATTAAACAATAGTTTCATTTTTATATATATATTTAATTTTTTCCAAAACTTTTTTTTGAACCGTACTTTTTTTAAAATAAATGAATAAATAAACACACTCATAAATACGCATATAGCTGTATATTTGGTATCCATAAAAAAATGGTTTAATGGAAAAATGCAAAAATGGCGGGATTTGAATTTACTTTTTTATATAAAAAAGTTGGCCATGAAAATTTTAAATTTCTTTATTTTATTTACCTTTTTTTATTTTTTTTATTTTAACGATAAAAAAAACATGTTGTTACAATATGTGACTCAATCAGTAAACCGAAGTGCGCAATCTAGACTATATTTAAAAATAAATACTGCTTTGTCTAGCTGTAGACGAACCACTTTACAATATCAATTATATTCAACTGGTAATTAAATTATTATTATTATTTTATATCTGCAAAAAAAAAAAAAAAAGCAACAACTTGACAGATCTACTTGTCATTGTTTAATCCTTTTTTATGTTGTTTTAATTTTATTTATAAAAAAAAATAGCTGCCAAAGACTTTACTATTAAAAAAACTAGGAATATTGGTATTATTGCTCATATTGATGCTGGTAAATAAATTATCATTTTTTTTTAATAGGAATATAAAATATTATTATCATTCTTTATTCTTATTTTAATGTATATATATATCTTTTTATATAAATGCATTCATTTTTTAATAGGTAAAACAACCACAACAGAACGTATGTTATATTATGCAGGTGTTACAAAACGTATTGGAGATATTGACGATGGAGATACAGTAATGGATTATTTAAAAGCAGAAAGAGAACGTGGTATTACTATCAATAGTGCAGCCATTACATTTGGCTGGCAAGGCCATCGGATTAATTTGATTGATACTCCTGGTCATGTTGATTTTACTATGGAAGTTGAAAGAGCTGTTCGTGTTTTGGATGGCGCTGTCACCATTTTGGATGGGGTTGCTGGGGTTGAAGCACAAACAGAAACAGTATGGAAACAAGCAGATCGATATGATATTCCTCGTATTGCTTTTGTAAATAAGTTGGATCGAGTTGGTGGTGCCTTTGGTCGTACTGTACTCGAAATATGGAAAAAATTAAGATCCCGTCCTTTAGTAATTCAGCTGCCTTGGTATTATAGTGACGATGATAATGGCAAAATTGGACAGCATCAAGAAAGTAAAAAAGGTTTAAAAGGAATTGTAGATATAGTAAATATGGAGCTGGTTCTTTGGAAAAATGAAGACGGTTCATTGATGGAACGGATCCCTTTTAATGATGAAGCTATAGCTATTAATATGAAAGAAAAAGATGGAGAACAAGGTATACTGGAATTATATCAAGAAATGATACGCGGTAGAACAGCACTCGTTGAAACTTTAGCAGAATTGGATGAAACTATCGTGGATGTCTTTTTTGAACCAGCTGTAGATGGAGACCACATGAAAGTGCCTTCTCAAGCTATCAAAGATGCCCTTCGACGTGTTACCTTATCCAATCAAGGTATCCCAATCTTATGTGGTGCTGCTTTTAAAAATATGGGTGTTCAATTGTTATTAGATGCAGTGATTGATTATCTTCCTACTCCTTTGGATCGACCAGCAGCTATAGCAACTTTGAATAATAATCCACAAAAGACACAATTGATTCCTTTACAAGAAAATGGTCCTTTATGTGCTTTAGCGTTTAAAGTAGCTCATGATCCAAGACGTGGCCCTTTGGTCTTTGTTAAAGTTTATTCAGGGAAATTAAATCATCGCATGGCATTATATAATACGACAACACGTGATAAAGAAAGAGTCAATAAATTATTGCAAATGTATGCTAAGGACGCTGAAGAAGTACCATCTATTCATGCAGGCAATATTGGTGTCATTGTTGGTCTTAAAAATACACGCACAGGTGATACTTTAGTGCAATCTAATGATAATAAAGCTATTAAAAACCATTTACAATTAAATAATATCGATATACCAAGCCCTGCCTTTTTTGCTGCTATTGAACCTCATTCTATTTCAGATGAACCTGTTATTGAAGAAGCCTTACATCATTTAACAAGAGAAGATCCTTCTTTAAAAGTATGGACGGATGATGAAAGTGGGCAGCGATTAATCAGTGGCATGGGTGAATTACATTTGGAAATTGTAAAAGATCGCCTCTTAAATGATTTTAAATGTAAAATGGATATGGGCAAAATGAGAATTAGTTACCGTGAAACATGTCAAGGTGAAAGTACTGTTACATCAAGCTATGATAAAGAATTACTCGGAAAAAGAGCTAGAGCGACCTGTCAAATTCATTTAATGGGTACTAACAATGATGATGGTCAAGATCAAGATGAAGATGAATCGTGGATACCTGCAGATGGTGGTAATCGATTAAGCATTGACTTGGATGATAATTCATTAAATGAACTCGATCAACAACACCACGAACATGATGGAAAAAGTAATAGTAGTAATAATCAAGGGCAAATGAAAAAAGAAGATATTTATCAAGCTATACATACAGGTTTAATGTCTGGGTTTGCCCGTGGAGCTGTGCTTGGATTTCCATTAACTAAATTAAAAGTCAAAGTATCGGATTTACAATTATTTGGTCCTGAATCAACTACTGGAGCTATATCTGCCTGTGTTGCACATGGTGTTTATGATGCTATTCAACAATCTAGCCCTTGCCTATTAGAACCTATGATGGAAGTTTATACAGAAGTCAATGAAACACATATTGGATCTGTGGTAAGTGATTTATCAGGTACAAGACGTGGTCATGTGATTGGTATGGAATCCTCGACATCATTAGAAGAAGATGAGAATCAAGATGTACAAGTATATGCACCAAAAGATTCTTTATTAGCTCATGCTAGTCACCGAGACGGTGGCTATAATCCAAAACATGTTATTAAAGCTCATGTACCTTTATCTTCTATGTTGGGCTATTCAAGTGCTTTACGTAGTTTAACTGGTGGTAGTGGTAATTTTTCTATGCGGGTTATAGGATATGGTGAAATGAGTAAAGATAGAGAAAAGACTGTGATAAATGAAATGAGGGGATGGTAGTTTTTTTATATTTATATTTATTATATATATAATACTTATTAATAAAAAGTAATAATATAGAATCATTTAGATAGATTTTTTATTAAAAAAAGTAAAAATAAAAACATAATATATCTTGTAAATAAATGCATACAAATATCCATTCTTTTATATAAAATTATTTATTTCATTTTATATGCATATTAATTTATATATTTTAATGAAGCTATTATGTTGGTTACAGATTCTTTTTAAATAGGAAATTAATAATAATATATAAAAAAAGTAGTAGACATCCATAATAAAACTTTATGTAAATCCAACCAAACACCCATTTGTTTATTATTATTATCACTATATTGTTTTATCCATATATTAATATTATTTAATTTAATGCAGTAACTTTATGCTATTAGTTTTTATATACTATCGTCGCTATTAAAAAAAAAAAAAAAGAGTTGTAGATTAATGATAAAATTAATAGATATTAATACACGACAAATATATGAGTATAGTAATTTATATTATTATTATTATTATTACTATGAACGAAAATTAAAAAAAAATATATATATATTAGTATTGCCATCATAGTTACTTGTTTACAATTTTTAATAATAATTATATCTGTATATAAATGTTTATATTTGTTTTGATATACCTGGAATGCCCAAGCTGTTTTCTTAGGTGAAGAGTGTGCGCTTTTAATATAAAGATCATTATCTGGAGGAAGTTCTTTTTTGGTACAACTGGAGAGCATTGATAGAATAGATAAACATACTTGAGCTACAGTTTGCACTGGTGACCAATCTTTATATAAAATATTTAAACATATATGTCCATTGGAATATACCTAATTATATAAAATAAGTAAATAAAGTAAATAAAAAAATATATACCATACCAACAAAAAACTAATTAATAATATATTAATTATGTTTATATGTTACGTACACTATATATTCGTTTTTTTTAAAAAAGAAACAAAAAAGAAGAAAAGAAACAAACAAATCAATGAATCAAAAAATTATTATATATGCAAGTTGCTTGATGCAAAATTAATAGTATTACTAATATTAATAATAAAATATGAAAACTTACTGTGGATGGACTGGGATATATCTATTAAAAATAGAAAAAAAAGGTAAAGAATATATAGATATATGAGTTCATCGATTCCTAGTTGTTTTAATAGTATTACAAATAGTTTTTCATTGATTTTATTACGGGTGAATAAATAATACTTCAGGAGATTCAAGTGGATAAGAAGGTGAAAACCGAAACTATATTATATAAAAAAAACAGTAATGGTTGTAATAAAAGTAGAAGTTAATACATTTTGTTCATTTATTTTAAATAATAATAATAATAAAAATAATAATAATAACAATAACAATAATAATATATATATTTATATATATATATACCTCAAGTTTAAATTCTTCATTCTGTTTGGTTATAAATTAATATTACGTTAATAATAATGTCAATTAGTATACATATATATGAGGTCTCAATATATCTATCTATCTATCTATTTTTTTATTATTATTTATATATATATACTTCATATATAGTCCCAGGTGCCCCAAATAATCTTAATCGCCATCTATTTTATGTAAAAAGTAAATAGTTATTATTTTTAGGTATAAAAAATATTAAAATATAAAGTTAAAATTACTCTATTTATATATTTACTTTTTAAAATCCTCAGCCTCATCAATAAGTACACCATCTATAGGATTAGTATGAAGATCTACAAGAAAAAATATAAAATTATCAATAATATATTAAATTTTAATAACACAATATATAGTATCCCTAAAGAAACACCTATATTATATATACCTCGGAGCTCTTTATTAAGTCGCTTTGTAAAAAGTGCTTTAGCCATTCAGTATATATAATTAATTATTATTATAATATGTATAATAATAAATAAATGATTAATAAATCAATGTATAATAAAAAATAAATTAAAGATAAATATTGTACTAATTCTTATTTTAAAAAAATAAATAAAGAAAGAAAAAGGGAAAAAAAGTAGTAAAGCCGTATTTTAAAAGAATTGCATGAGCTAAAAATTTAAATCCCGCCATTTTCTTTTTTTCAAACATGATACTCCTACTTTGATATACTCACCTATCTTTTAAACTTTTTTTATATAAAAATGGTATATACATCAATATATAAATATATATTTTATAAAATAAAATTAATGAAGTTCCTATAAGAGATTGTATTTAAATTTACTTTTTGTTTTATATTCTATCAAGCTTCTTTAATGACTGTTTTTTAATATCAACTGTGGAGCAGCATACTAAATATCTGATCAAGCGATCAAAAGAAAATAAACCAACGGTAGAATAGTTTTTTTTTATATGCTCTTCGTTTTTTTTTTTTTTTAGAATAGTTTTTTTGGAAACAATGAATTGGTTTTTTTCTATTTTTAATGTAAAAAAAGTCAGGATAGCATTAAGTAATACTGAAACCATTATAAAAATTTCTTGTACGGGAAGTTTCCTTTTTAAAAAGTCATTTCTTTCAGCGATGTGCGTAGTATTGCTCTAAAAAAAGTTCCCTAGACGCAACTGGTTTTTATACATATTACATTTCTTAATATTAGCTTATGAATACATTTATTAATATGTTAGTAGGTAAAAGTTCCATTTATGCTTTATGTGATGATTATTAATTATGAAATATCAAAATACATTAGATAGTTTTATAATTTTATGAAGATATATAATAATATAAACCTAAAAAAAATCGACATTAATTAAGCATTGGTGTTGGGTTTAAATTGCAGAAAAATCAGCTGAATTGATGTTTTAAATTTTGTTTATTTTTTTTTAAAATTGAGCTTTTCTTTTTTTTTCCTATTTTTTTATTTTCTTTTATTTTTCTTTAGTATTTGGATCTCTTATTCTCTAAAATTTAAGTATTAATACATAAAAAGTAAATAATAACGACGTCTACAGAAGATAGAAACTTGGCTGATAAAAAGGCGACAAAGGTTTATGGTTTGATGAAGGACTTTGAAAATCAAGCTATATTCTGGTTCAACTCAGTTTTGAATTGACAGAGACTAGACAGCTATCCTTGCTGTGACAAATGCCTTGGCCATGTGGTAACAATATGCTAATTACATATTGTTGTTGCTTGGTTGTGGTAGTCCCAAAACTGATATTGCTTCTGTAGATAAGTGAAAACTAGAAACTTGGCTGATAAAAAGGCGACAAAGGTTTATGGTTTGATGAAGGACTTAGAAAATCAAGCTATATTCTGGTTCAACTCAGTTTTGAATTGACAGAGACTAGACAGCTATCCTTGCTGTGACAAATGCCTTGGCCATGTGGTAACAATATGCTAATTACATATTGTTGTTGCTTGGTTGTGGTAGTCCCAAAACTGATATTGTTTTCAATAATTTATTCTATTTTTTATATCATTGATGCTTATACTTTTTTTTATTATAGTAAATAGTTCCTGCCCTTATGATGGTCGACTTTTTTATTAACAACGGTGCCGTTATCGAGATAAATCAATAACAAAGGGTTTAAAAATTATAATACCCTAACTACAAGATAGGTTTTTTTTTTGTTAATTATATTACGTTTTATTTTTTAATACAAATATATTTTGATTAAAAATTTATTAAACTACACATTTACTTAAAAATAATAAAATGACTGACATATAAAATACTAATAAAATAATAAAATGATTGATATATAAAATGATAGTGAAAAGATAATCAGCGTTTTGGCGTAAAAAAGGTTGGTGGTAATGGTATAACAGGCCTATGGGATGATCTGCTAGACACAGAGTTACTGATGTTAAGGTTCTTTCTGAGATTACTTCTAATTTTCTTAGTTAACTGCTTGGTTAAATTCAGTATATGATCCTAAGAATGGATGACAAAAGGCATATAAGTCTATTGATATTAGGAATGGGTATTTATATTTCCTATTTTATATCTTACCTTTAAATTAAAGAGTACAGGAAAAAGTGAATCAGATAATAAAAAGTCTTCCAGTTCAAATATGTCTCGGGGTAAAAAAACATCATCAGTAGGATTCTTTATAGCTACAATTACGCCTTGATAATACGACATATGAAAGAAATATCCGGTCAAACCTGGCAATAAAAAAAAACAAAATATGTGCTTTTAATCTTTCCACTTGTTTATATTTAAAAGAAAGAATAAAATAATATTATTATTTTTTATATTTCTTACCGACTACATCCATTCCAATTATATTTGTGCTTTCTTTACCGGTAGCATGAATAAGTTTTGACATAATACTTTTGTTTAACCGTAGATTTTTATTGCGTTGTATTTTGCAAATTTGATTAGTGGTATTCATTGGTTTAAACTCAATTGAGAAAAGTTCATACTTGACATTATCAATATTAATATAAAATATTAAATCAATTTTTCTTCCCATAATGTTTTTCGAAGAAATACCGTACTCGTATTCATTGATTTTCCTATCTATTTTTGAGGCTTCACATGAAGTCTCACCGCTATAAAAATCAAATAAATTAAAAATAGATGCACTAATTAATTTATTATTATTTTATTGTTTTTTATTGCAATTAAGTAGAATTACCTCTTAATATAAATGTCATTATCTCTGAATAGTATTTTGAACAAAGGTTTCCAGTATTCTAAATAACCAGCTTCAGATTCATCCATCCACGTTGAATATTTAACCATATTTATACTAAGATTGTCATTTTTTTTAAAAAAAGAAAGTTATAATAAATCGGATTAATTAGGCCAAGGTGAATAGCAAACGGGCTAGTTTACTAATTTACTTACATGTGATCTAACATATCTAACATTATTAAAGCTGGTGATGAATTTGGATCTATATTTCCCTTATAAGCATACAAGTTTTTTTCATGAATAAAAACTTTAAGTCCGTTGATTCCTTTTTCAATAAAAATCTATATAATACACGAAAAGCCGCAGTTAATACTATTTCATAATTAGATAATATAAATATATGTATTTTAAATCTACTTTTTTTATATCATCCATTAGTTGTAGTAATGTGAAATCAGAGTATTTGTCAAAATTCTTTAGTAGGTTATCTCTAACAATGCTTTCCATAGTTATATTAGAACAGTACTCTTCAATAATTGGCCAGTTATGAACGTCAATTGTATTTACAATTCCAGATAAAAACACGCTATAAAAATATACATACATAAAAGACTATATAAACTCATCTATTCAACAAAGTTATCAGTTATATTAAATTAATCAATGATTTACGATAAATATGACAAATCCAGTTTCTTCAATTTCTTAAAATCACATAAATTTTCAATACAAATATTGAATAATGACGATTGTAAAGTTGTGCTTTCTGTTAGATAAAGGCCAAAATCTTCAGGTTTTACACTCTTATCAGTATACTACAAAGTCAATTCACAATACGAAAAAATAATAGTAAAAATGTTATTAATTAAATAAAAATATAATTAAAATTAAAATATTCAAAATTAAAGTTAACACGTACTAAATGATAGGCAAAGCAATATAATGATACCCAATCCAAATCAGAGTCATTAACATGTAATTTTCTTTTTAATGGAAGAATCGAAGTTTCATTATCTTTAATATCATTATCAGTACTTATATACTCGTCTAAAAAAAAGATGAATTGACGAATTATCAATAGGAAATCAATATTTAATATTTACTTAAAGTTGTGAATTACCTCTTTGATCTGATGTAAAATCATTTTGATCTGATGCAGTATCATTTTGATCTGATGCAGTATCATTTTGTGCTTCTTCATTAGATAATTCCTTGATTATAACTGTCTCACCTATATTAACCGTATTATTACCACTAACATAATTTTTATTGACATAATTTTTGATAGTTTTGTTTGCATTTCCAGAAGGCTTTTTACTCCGATTATTTGACTAATATAGAATCAAAGAAAAGATAATTATAGAGGAAAAAAATTAGAATAAAATGATATTTTTTATGGCAAGCTTTCATTTTGTCAATAACCTTTGAATTATTGATTAAATATGCAGCATATGAACGTATATTGTCATTTAGAGTACGTGTTTCTTTAATCTTGTTAAGGTTATTATGATAGCTATGAATCGCTTTGCTAAACTTTGCTTTTTTGTCTTGAGTTGCGAACCACATATAATAATCATAAAATGTCCAATTTTCTGCAGGTGTAAAATAGAAAAAATTATCGACTTCAACTTCAGTATTTTTAACAGTGTAATTAAATAGCTCTTTAGGGCAAGACATTCTTATATATAAAAAAATATACTTTTTTTTAGAAAAAAATTGAAAGGAAAAAAAAAAGTACAAGTTTTAAGAAACATGCAAAAAATTAAAACTCCGTTTTTTTTCTATGCATTTTTTTTTCTATGTGTTAGTATAATTGTAACTATCAATGCTATTTTTTACTACAAAAAAATGAAATAAAAAAATAAAATAACTAGTAACGCTTTTATTCAATCTTTCAAAATCTCACTAAAAACTTAAAAAACACTAAATATTAATAAATGATTAAAACATTTTGATAAAGATGTAAAAATATAACAGTATAAATAGCAGTCTTTTAATATAAAAGTGTTCACAAGTATTATAGTTGTTGTTAGAATTAAATATTTATAAAATGAAATGTTTATTGATGATAATATTTTAATATTGAAAAAAAGATAAATATAATAAAGTAAAATAAAAAAAAGCAGTTTTTATAATATATAAATATATACAATTGGTTTAATATTGAAATTAAATTTTTTTTTAATAAATATGCTGAAGATACTTTTCTTTTTTATTGTTTTTGAAGATCACGTTTCCAAACAGAATCACATACACGAGCAACTTCCCACATAGGACGAACATCGTGTACTCTTAAAATATTAGCACCACCTGCCACACTAGCTGCTACAGCACCGGCTGTACCAAACGAGCGTTGATCAGCTACATCCACACCTGTCACTCTACCAATGAATTTCTTACGACTTGGACCCATTAAAATAGGAAATCCTTCTAATAAAGCATCTTCAGCAACCATATCACCTAAACGACGTAAAATAGTAAAATCTTGATCAGCTGTTTTAGCGAATCCAATCCCTGGATCAATAATTATATTCCATCGATAAACACCTGAGGCAATTGCTCGCTGGACCAAAACATAGAGTTGTTGAGAAATAGCTTCCATCACATCACCATTATCATATGTTGTATTTTCTTTAGACATCATTGTTTTCGCATCTCCACGCATATGCATTAAACAAACAGGTACCTTGTATTTAGCCATCACTGCCAACATGTTTGGATCTCTTGAACCACCACTGATATCATTGATCATATCAGCACCTGCCTCGATGGCTGCTTCTGCTACTTTAGCACGGAATGTATCAATAGAGATTGGTAAATCAAAACCTTTTTCACGTAACCCTTTAATTACAGGCACTACACGACGTATTTCTTCTTCTTCAGGAAAACTATCATCAGCGCCAGGTCTTGTTGACATTCCACCTACATCGATCATAGAGGCTCCATCTTCTTTCATACGATAAGCTGCTTCAATAGCTTTTTCAATATCAATATAGCTGCCTCCATCTGAAAAACTATCTGGGGTTGTATTTAAAATGCCCATGATAAATGTTTGATCCTTCCAATTCCATATGGTTTTTTGGCTACCCTTTTGAATAGGAATGACTTTATTAATTACCAAGGGTCCTTGTTCACTTTCAGCTGTTACTTTTAAAAGTTGAGATAAAAGCTGTCCACATGTTTTATATAATTTAGGGTGTTCCATTTCTTTAGCTACATCACATAAAGGCCATAAAACAAATTCACGTTCTTGAATACCTATATGAGGAATAATCAAATCTTCTGATTCCATAACCAAATCATTATAAAAAAGAATATCCAAATCAATAGGTCTTGGCCCGTTTCTAAAAGTAGTTTGTTGGCGTCCTAAGGTTGCTTCCACTTCCTTTAATTTTGATAACAATTGGTGAGGATCAAAGCAAGTATTAATTTTGCAAACACCATTTAAAAACACAGGTTGGTCTGTATGATACATAGGTGGTGTCTCATATAAGTAACTTGTATCTACTACAACTGAGCTACATTCTTTTTCCAATAAATCCAAAGCTTGATATATATTTCCTACACGATCACCCATATTAGAACCCATGGCAATAAAAGCGGTGTGCGTATAAGATGTAGGAATATCTTTCCCGACCACGACATCTTCCAAATGAGTATTATGAGCGTACATATGACCCGATTTCTTTTCTTGTTCTAAAATATCATTTAACCATTGTCGATCACGAGTTACTTCAATCCCTGAAGCATCGGCGAATAAAATGGCACTAGGTTTTTCTAATCGAACACGTATTTTATTAACATGACATTTTTCAAGAGCCAATCTTGCTACTGCTACAGCAAATGCTTCTACTGTTTTATATCCAGAAGCTTCAATATGGCGTGTTAATGTACGAACAATGGTACGTAAATGATGTGATTTCTTTTGTTGTTGATCATTTTCCAATGCGGATGTTGATGACGGTGTAGGATATAATAATTCAGAAGGATAAATCGTTAAATTAATTACCACAACTTGCTTCTCTTCCCGTTCCCATGGATTTACACCAATAATTGTATGTAATCTTAAATCTTTAACAAAAAGAATATCTTCATAACCAAGCTTAGAAACGTCACCTAAAGTTTCTACGATAGAATTATCCTTTCCTTCACTTTCAAAATCTTCACGACTACGTGTAAGTTGGACCCCAGAGGCAGTAGCATGCAATAAAGCTTTGGGCTGTTCTATTTTCACTTGAGTCTTTTGAGCACCAAAATGAACACAACATAAACGGACCACGGCATGAGCTAAGGCTTCCAAGGATTTAAATGTGTTTGTTTCTGCCAATTTAGTTATTCCTTTTGTAACATGGCCATAGTGAATAGAGTTGGTAACATGATCTGTATTACCGGCCGCTGTGATGTCTGTATGTAGCCAAACGCTAATAACCACGGGTTGTGACTTTAACCGTTGCCATGAATCTACACCTGTTACATTTTTTAACACCAAATTTTTTATAAGAATCTTGTCAAGTTCACGAGGTAAATCCATCCTTCTACAAAGATATATGAAATAAAAAAAAAAAAAGAGGGAAAGAAAGAGAAAAAAAGTAAGGAAAAAGAAAAGAAAAAAAATTAAGAAAAAAAATCAAGTCGGACGTTTTAAATTTTTACCTTTATAGATGTGATGTGACAAGCAAGTCTTCTCCGCCAATCAATAAAAAAAATCTTTATTTTAAATAAAGTAAAAATTACTATATTCTTTATTAACTACATCTTCTTACTTTTCCTTCCTCATCCTTTTATTTTAATCGATTTTATCATATGACTTTATATTCACATCATTTTTTCTTTCTTATTTTTTTTTTTTCAGAGTCATATATAAATAATGAGTTGACGCTTTAAACAATTGAAAATTTATGCAACCAATACAGTTTTTTCTAAAAAAGATTCCATCAAATAAGGTTTTTGACTAACAGTAATTCAATTTTTTTTGTGCATGGACAAATTATTATATATCTTTATTTATATATACCATAATATCTTTTATATATAATCTATGCTGCTATTATTGAAGCAATTTGTAATAATACATTTAATAATTGAATATGTTCGTCGGCCCCATGTACAAGTCGGAAATCAGCTGTACCTAAAACTTGCGAAATCTTTGATTGTTGTAAAGTTGATAAATTTAAGGTTTCATTCTTAACTATAATATCGTTTATCTATAAAGATACGAAAAAAAAAATTTAAAAAATTGAATACATATAATAATTCATGAAGATGAAAGAAACTTTTCCTTTATATTTGCATTGCGTTTTTTTTTTTGTACCTGTGATATCAGTAGTTCGGCAGCATAGCCATTATTCATTATATCTTGTGTTGTGCTCTTAATAGTTGTTGTGTTATTTGTTTCTAAAGTTTTCATCAATTCATTCATTGTTTCATTAGGAATAGTCTATAATAATAAAAATACATGTACATATATGAAAAATATATTAATATATTCATTATAGTTATTAGTGGGTACTATTATTTAACGATTATTTTAAAAACTTACGCCTGCCATTTCATTAATAGTATCTGGTGTGATTTTATCATTTTTATGCAAATTAGCTCCACTTTGTAAATAGGTGATTGCTTTTCGAAGATCTCCATTTGATACTTTAATTAATTCTTTTAGTGCCTATTTTTATAAACATGAAAATAATAAAAATTAAATAAGAAAAGCAATATAAAATATATCATCCATTTTTATGATACATCATTATATATATAACCTACTCCATTAGCTAAATCTACGTTTTCTTTTTCACAAATCATTTCAATTCTAGAAGTCAAATCGTTGTATGGAAGTGATTTGAATCTAAATTTGGCACATCTTGAAGTAATAGGTTCAATAATACTAAACATTAAATAGTAATGATAATAATAAAAAAAAAATATATATAAGGCTATTTTTTTTATCTATACTTATTTATCATCACCATCAAGTATATCTTTTTACTCTTTTTTCTTTCTTTCCATCACTTACCGACTGACATAATTACAAATGATACAGAATCTAGTTGTTTTCGAATAAGTTTCCATAGTACGTCTTAAAGCAGACTGGGCATCTTTTGTCATTGAATCAGCTTCATCAAGAATAATAATTTTGAAAGGTGGACAAGGGTAATTACTATCTCTATATACATATTCAAAATTAATATTCAATAATGATGAATAAAACTCGATCACTTTTAATTATTTTAATTATTTTATAGATATATGTACACTTACTTATCAGCAGTAGTAATTGTGGATCTGGAAAAGTTTTTAATTTTCTCACGAACAATGTGAATACCACGTTCATCTGAAGCATTTAGTTCTAAAGTACGACTTTTGACTAGCTTAGGTCTATATAATAATAATAATAATATATTAATACATTAATATTAAAATTAATATTTGTTTTTTAAAAAACATTTATATTTCTACTTTTTAAGTATGCATGTAAGTATATGCATTATTTACCCGAATAATTCTTGAGCTAAGGCCAATATAGTAGATGTTTTACCAGTACCAGGTGGACCATAAAATAATAAGTGAGGAAGCTATAAAAATAGATAAATACAATAGAAATATATATATGATAAAAATTAGCTTTAATGTATATATCAATTTTTTATTTTGTTTTTTTTAATTTTTCTGTTTGTCAATAGTTCTATTTATTTTCAATACATTATTAGATTGTAAAGCCTTTTTTAAAACTGCTACAGCTTGCTCTTGTGAAGCAATGTCATCAATGGACTTTGGACGACTATATGTATATATATAATAGTTTTATTAAAATAGTAAATTAAAAATAATAAAAACCTTTAATATAAAAAAAAGAACAATGAGATCCTTAAAACACTTTGTAAAAAATAAAAACTTACTATTTTTCTACCCAGGGTTTTGTATGTGACTTTACTCCCTCTTTATTTTGGGCAGCTATATTTGCATAGTTTTGAAAAAAATTCATTATTATAAAATGTATAAATATATAAAAAAAGTTTAAAAGCAAAGAAAAACAAGATTTAAAATATTTTGTTCGCGTACAATTTTTTTAAAAGAAAAATAAATAAATCTCAGCTAGCCAGTAAAATTTTTCCGTGTCCAAAATGGGATTAAAATAATTTTTAAATTATATTCCTTTACTTTTTTTTTAGACCTTCCTTTCTTTTCCTTCCCTTTCCCTTTTTCTTTTCTTTTTTTTTAAAAAAATATATTTCCCTTTATCCTATTCTCATCTTTATTAGATAATCATGTCTTATCTTTCTGCTGAAAAGGCAGAATCGGAATTGGCTCAAAGTATTAAAAAGGCTACTAGTATTGAAGAAACAGCACCTAAACAAAAACACGTTCGAAGTAATAATAAAAACGAATTCAATAATATAATAAACTATAGAAAGATGATATCTATACTGCTTTATTAACTTATATGTATGTATATATATATTAATTTATTCATTATATTTTCTTTAAATTAATATTTAGAATGTATTGTTTACACTTGGGATCATCGTACATCAGCTATTATTTGGAATATTTTAAAAGTTCAGCCTATATTATCAGATGAAGTTCAAACCTTCAAGTGTCTTATTACTGTACATAAAATTATTAAAGATGGTCATCCTAATGTAATGATAATAACAATAATATGATAATAATGGCAATATATATATATATATGCTTATAAATAGAATCCTTGGCAAAATAATAATAATAATAATATTTAAAATCTTTGCTTATATATAAAAACAATGGTATATATATCTAATAAGTCATCCCTTTTTCTTCCTATATTTTATAATATATTTTAGGTAATTAAAGATGCCCTTCGGGAAACCGGATGGTTAGAAACTTGTGCACGTAGTGTATCTGGGGATGGTGTTCGAGGCTATGGAAATTTAATTAGACAATATGTTGATTTATTACTTCATAAACTTCAATATCATCGAGATCATCCAGAATTTAACGGTACTTTTGATTATGAAGAATATATTAGTTTAAAAAATATTGATGATCCAAATGAAGGGTAAAAGTGAAAAAGAAAATAGAAAAATATAGAATATATACAGTATATTAAAAAAAGGATATAAATATAAGTTTTTTTTAACACAACCAAATTTTATTATAATTTTTAAAAAACTTATTGTTACTTTCCTAT
Source organism: Cunninghamella blakesleeana (assembly GCA_017871115.1). Lineage (NCBI taxonomy): Eukaryota > Fungi > Mucoromycota > Mucoromycetes > Mucorales > Cunninghamellaceae > Cunninghamella > Cunninghamella blakesleeana. Next base: position 534,947 of record JAFCIZ010000008.1, read on the forward strand.
TTTAGTTTCGAAACAATCAATGATCTTATGGTGTTACAAGACAGAATCGATAAATTCCAAAAAGCTGTGTTTGCAAGTTTTAGAATGCACTCTAATAATGAATGCCGTATAGCTTCTTTAGTACCTTTAGTAGAAGAAAGTTACGGTATTTATAAATTTATTACAAGCATGTTAAGAGCTATGCATAAACGTAAGTTTAACCACTCTCACTATCATCTTTATTTTACTGTTATTTTTTAAATATATACGTACATTTCATTTGCCATTTATTAATTGTATAATATATCTATTTTTTCTTTTTATAAAATAATAGGTACTGATGCAGCTGATGCACTTCAACCATTAAGACAAAAATTCAATACTCAACATTACAACCTTCTTAAATTTTATTATGAATGTTCTAATCTAAGATACCTTACCAGTTTAATCAAAGTCCCCACCTTATCACCCGATCCACCATCCTTAATTGATGCCGCCACACCACAAATGCCAAAACGTCCTGAACCAGAATCAGTACCTGAAGCACAACCTTCTCCTGAACCAGTCATTGACTTTTGGTCTCAACAACAAGCCAAACAACAACAAGAATATGAAGATCAGCAGAAGAGATTGGCTCAACAACAAGCTGACGAACAAGAAAGGATGAGACAGCAACAACTTCAACAACAAAGGGAATTTGAAGAACAACAACGATTATTAGCAGAAAGAGAGCGTATGCAACAAGAGGAATTACTTCGTCAACAAATGCAAAATCATCAAGCAGGACGTATTAATGAATTAGAAATGCAACTTTTAAATTATCGTAATCAATTGGAACGTAACCAAATGTTATTAGATCAATATGATAGAGTAAGTATTGGAAAATATATATATTTATATATAAAGAAGAAAAAAGAGAAAAAGAGATGTTTTTACCATTAATATTATATTTGTAAATACTAATTTATATATTTTTTATATAATGTTGGTATTTCTATCTAATATATTATATAGAGAGTAAAAGCTTTAGAACAAGAACTACAGCTTATTAATACTAACGCTCAACAAAGGGATGCCTCTAAAGATGAATTAATTCGATCACTTCAAAGTAAGAAACAATATCAATATGTATTGTTTATATATTGATTTGTTTTATTTTATTTTATTTTTTTTAAAAAAAAAAGAAGAATGAAACTAACATTATTATGGTCTTTTTTTTTCTCTTTTTATTTTTTTCTTAATAGATGAAATTCAAATGTGGAAGAATAAATATGAGGCATTAGCTAAATTGTATAGTCAACTTAGAAAAGAGCATATTGACCTTCTCAATAAATACAAACAATTACAAGTCAAAGCAAACTCTGCTAATGAAGCTACAGAAAAATTGGAACGTATGCAAGCTGATATGAGAGCCAAGAATACTGAATTAGCTGATTTAATCCGTGAACGTGATCGTGCTCGTAATGAATTAGCAAGACTTCAAGGAGTAAGTTTATTAGAGTTACTAATAAAAATATGAAAAATGAAAAAGAAAGATATATACATGCATGCCTTTATTTATCTATACCTATTTTACTTTTATTTTTGTCTTTAGAACCAACGTGATGATATGGATAGACTTCGAAGAGAATTAGAAGAAGCACGTTCTGAAGTGCAACGTATGGGTAAATCTAAAGGGGATGAAGTTAGTAGTCTTTTAATGAAATTCAATAGAGAAAAGGCTGAATTGGAAGCTAGCCTTAATGAAAAACAAGCTTTGATTGATGAATTTTTAAAACAACTTGAAGATCAACAAGGTGAAGCTGATCATATTAGAAATGTAAGTAGTATATATATATATATATATATATATATATCATTAGAGATGGAGAGAATCCTTTACTTATATATATATATTATATTTATTGATGTATTAATTTAAATTTTTTTATTTTATCTTATTTTTTGTTGATAGGAAAAAGATGAAGAAATTGCTGTATTACAAGCTGGTATGGATGAATGTTTAGCTCAATTGGCTGCCTTACAACATGTAAGTTTGATTTATTTTCGCTCTTTAAAAAAATAAAAATGCAAAATAAATAGCTACATGATACATATATATATATATATACTTAATTTATACTCGTGTATAATTACACTTTATTTATTTATTTTAACAACTACAATAATAGAATGATAAACAAGGTGAATTACAAGAAGAACTTGAACGTTTAGAAAATCAACAAGCAGATAAACTCAATCAGATTTTAGGTATGTTTAACATATAAAAGTATATAAAAAATGTATTGTTTTGACTTTTTTTTCCCTTATTAATCTATTTCATATTATTATTGTTATCATTTCATTTTGCTTCATATAGACACTATTCTCAGTACGTGTATTCAAAAAATCAATGATGGAGTTTATGCACTCGAAAACCCTGGTCAACATGGAAACGAAAATGCCACACCAGAATTAGCATTATCGATGATTGAAAGAGCCAGTATAACCTCAGTAGAATTCATGTCGGCATTTAGTAAATTCATGGACGGCAGCAATAGTGGGGATCATACCAGTACCATTACAAGAGCACTTGACTTTGCAGATACTACCAATGATGTTCTTCAACATGTAAAAGGCATCACACGATTGGTATTAAAAGATGAAGATATTGACTCATTTATTCAGTTATCACGTCAAACAGCTGAATCCGTCATTCAATACTTTAGTAGTTTAATGTCCACTTATCTTAGCATGCTTCCTCGAGCTCAACGACCTGAAGTGGTTAGTCAAGGAAATATCCGTGTTCAAGAAGCGTTATTAAAGCTTTCCACCAAGACAGAAGATTTAATCTTAGCTGGTACAGATATTAATAAACTTGCTGAAGGTGAAGTAGGTGATCTTGTTGAGCAAGAAATGAGCAATGCTGCTCGTGCCATTGAAGAAGCCACTGCTCGTATTCAAGCCTTAATGCAACGCCCTGCCAATCCAGAATTCTCTGCAACTGATATTCAAGTCAATGAATTGATTCTTAAATCCGTACTTGCTTTAGCCAATGCCATTGCTCATTTAATTAAATGCGCTACTGCTTCACAACAAGAAATTGTAACCCAAGGACGTGGTACCTCCTCTAAAGCTGCCTTTTATAAAAAACATAATCGATGGACTGAAGGGTTAATTTCAGCTGCTAAAGCTGTTGCTGTAGCTACTAATTTATTAGTCGAAGCTGCTGATGGAGTTATTAGTAAAACCTATTCTTTAGAACAATTGATTGTAGCTTCCAATGAAGTTGCTGCTGCTACAGCTCAATTGGTAGCTGCTTCACGTGTGAAATCTACATTTTTATCTCGTACACAAGAACGTTTAGAATTAGCTGCTAAAGCTGTAAAAGATGCTGCTGCTGAATTAGTGAAACAAGTGAAGAGTTTGGTAGCTCAAAAATCAGACCAATTGGACAATATTGATTTTAATAAGTTATCAGTACATGAATTTAAACGTAGAGAAATGGAACAGCAAGTGAAAATTCTTAAATTAGATTCAGAATTGACTAATGCTCGTCGTATTTTGGCAGAAATGAGAAGAAGTGGATATCACACTGGTAAGAAAAAAAAGAAAAGAAAAGAAAAGAAAAGGAAAATTATTATGATATAAATTTGTATTAATGTTTAATATTTTTTATCATTTTATTTGTATTACTTTTTTATAGAGGAAACTGATTAGGAATAGACAAAAATTAAAACCCCGTCTTTTTTTTTGAAAAAAAGCAACTCATTTATTTTATATCGCCTTCTTTTTTTTACTCTTTATCCACTCTATTTTTTATTTTTATTTTTATTTTTAAAAAACTACTCAATAATATATAATAAACAATAAAAACATAAATAAATACTATGAAATCAGCAACACCTTTATGGAAAAAAGTAATATGGGAAACACTCCAAAAAAACATTCAGAGTGTAGGATTGGATTGCTGTTGTATGTCCTTAGGCTTGGCAGGCCCTAGTGTACGAACAGTTGTTTTTCGAGGCTTTGCAGGTGAAAATCATCGAGAAGAACTTGGCTGGCAAAGCGATTGTATTGTTGTAACAACAGATAGACGAAGTCAAAAAATGCAGGCCATACAACAAGATCCTAGTTATGAAATATGCTGGTATATGAGAGGAACACAAGAACAGTTTCGTTTAAGAGGTCAAGTCTATACTTATCCACCTTTACCTAATAACACTGATATGGCATCAATGTTACCTAAAGTTCATCGAAAACAACATGTTCCTTTACCTAAAGCTGATGAATTAGAAATGATGGGTAATAAAGCATTCACTATTTTATGTCAAAAAAATGTACATCAAGGTGAAGAGGAATTTGATTGGGAAGCCGAAAGAAGAAGACAATTTGCTTTATTAGAAGATACGACAAGAGCTACCTTTTCCACTAAGCAGCCTCCTTCTACAACATTACCTATTATTGGGTTGGATAATCAAGGTTGGTTTGTTTCCCCGGACCAAGAAGATTTTAATCGTGCTTATGAAAACTTTTGTATTTTAATCTTTACAGTAAAAGAAATGGATTATCTTTCTCTAGTTGATGGTGTTCATAAACTATATAGAGCATGATAATAATTAAAAAAAATGAAAAAGGATAATATATGATTTATTTATTTATTGATGATTAAAAATTAAAACTAAAACATAGACAGACAGACACATTAAAGTTTATTTGTTATTATTTAAAAAATAAAAATAAAACATTATCAATTTATGCAAGCGTCACTATAATATAAATAATTCATAGAGAGAGAGAAAGAAAAAGAAGGGAGAGGGAGGCGTTTTATATACTTTTTTTAAAAAAAATAAAACAATAATTCTCTTTCAAAATACCAATTGTATACAATAATTTATTTAATATATAAACACATAATACTGATTTATTAAAAAAAAAAAAAAATAATGTCCTCAAAAGGGAAAAACAGAGATAAAAAATATAATAAAAAAAATAAAATGTAATACAATATATAAAGATATAATAATCATAAGCACATTAACATAAAAGATAACTGCTTATGTTATTGAAATATGGATGCTTTTTTCTTAAAAAAAAAGAATCCAAAAGAATGAGGACAATAACAAAAAAAAAGAAAAGAAAAAGAAAGCTTTGGCCAATAATGTATATATCTTTTCAAATATTGATGAACTTGACCAACTGAACCTGGATCTCCCGAATTGCATATGAGACTGGGATTTAAATCGTAATTTTTTTATATAAGCAAAATTGAAAAATCAAAAAATGGTTTAATTTTTTCCCTCTTTCTCTTTCTTTCTTTTTTTTTTTTAATATATACGATTACTTTATATTTGCATATATTTTATTAAAACAAAATAAACATGTATGACATAGCAACTAGTGGAAAACGATATACTAAAGGGTACCGTATTTATATAAGTAAGGATGAATAAAAAAAAAACACAAATTTTGGTTTTTATTATTATTGCCATATATTTATTTGATATAAACTTTATTTCCTCTTTCATTTCTTAATGAATGATAATAGAAAAAGATGGACAAATTATATCACCTTTCCATGATATACCCCTATACGCTAATAAAGAACAAACTGTTTTTAATATGGTAGTAGAAATTCCAAGATGGACCAATGCTAAAGTTGAAGTAAAGAATTATTTATATAGAAAAATAAATAAATAAAAGAGGAAATAATTGACATAATTATATAATGGTGGTGATGATGATGAAAAAGAGGAAGATTTTATTAAAACACCCATTTGTATACATCTATTTATTCATTTATATAGATAGCTACAGGTGAAAAAATGAATCCATTAAAACAAGATATCAAAAAAGGTAAACTTCGATTTGTTAGAAACTGCTTCCCTTATAAAGGTTATATTTGGAATTATGGTGCTTTACCCCAGGTATATAAAAAGAAAGAAATGAAATGAAGATATTCATTAAAAGAAATAGAATCAATATAAATATAATAAACGAAAGAAATGGATCATTATAATAATGATATGAATTATTTATAATATATTATATAATTATTAATATTATAGACTTGGGAAGATCCAACACATATTAATCCTGATACTAATGCTAAAGGAGATAATGACCCTATTGATGTATGCGAAATTGGTGAAGAAATTGGATACCCTGGTCAGATCAAACAAGTAAAAATCTTGGGTGTTTTAGCATTGTTGGATGAAGGTGAAACCGATTGGAAATTAATTGCTATTGACATTAAGGATCCTTTGGCTGATAAATTAAATGGTAAAAAAGAAAAGAAAAATGGAGGATGAATGAATAGGTAGATATAATAAAATGAAAAATTGTAGATTAATTTTTATATTTTTATATTTTTTCTTTTATTTTTAGATATTGACGATATTAAAAAATATTTCCCTGACTTAATTCAAGCTACTCATCATTGGTTTAAAATTTATAAAATGCCAGACGGTAAACCAGAAAATCAATTTGCTTTTGGTGGGGAATGTAAAAATAAGGTATTAAAATAAAAAAATAAAATAAAAGGATTATATGTACCTATGTTAAAATCAATCTTTTATTTATTTGTTTATATAGTCTTATGCATTATCAGTTATCCAAGAAACACATGAAGCATGGCAACGATTAATTCAAGGTAAAATTCCTTGTAAAGCTGATACTCATGATATTAATGTGTAAGTAATAAATAGAATTAAAGTTAAAAAAATATGTTATTCATTGTTAATAATAATAATCAAATATATTCTATTCTATTTTGTTTTATATTAGTACTAATATTTCTGTGAACCAATCCCCTTATAAGGCTCAAGTTAAGTTACACAATGAATTAGATACAAAGGTAAAATGAATAATAAATGTATTTATTATTATTAACAATTAATATAGTAAACATATAATGAAGATGATAATAACGTTCATTAATATATATATATATATGTATTCTTTTTATTTATAGATTGAATCCTTGAAATCAGATAGAATTGAAGGTAGAGATGATAAATGGTATCACATCAAAGCTCATTTATAGAATTATATTAGAATAGTATAAAAAAATTTTTTTTATTACCATAATCTTTATTTTAAAACGGCGCATACTCCTTTTTTATTCCAAATAAATTTTTTACAAGTTTTTTTTTTATAACTCCTTTTCTTTCTCTTACCTTAACCTTTTTTTTTTTCTTCACTTTAGAAAAAAAAAATTCAAATAAATAGAAGAAAAAAAAATCTTGGGGACTGACCTCTTTTTTTTTTCTTCTCTTTTTCTTTTTTTCCATTTTTTTTATTTCTTACCTTTCTCTCTCTCTCTCTCACTTTTTTTTTTTCCTCTTCTTTTTTTTTAATTTTTATTTTATATAAATTAAAATACCCTGTATTATTATAATTATATAAAATAAAATAAGAAAAAAAAAGAATATCACCCTTCTAAGAAACAAAAAAAAAAAAAAAAAAATTATATATATTTGAAGATATAAAGTACACTATTTGTATTTCTTCCCCATTCCTTTCCTTTCCTTTCCTTTTTTATTTATTACCCTATTTTATATTATATGATGAGCGTATCTTCCTTCTCCAACTTTAGTATTCTTATTAAAAAGGTAAACCATATATATATATATATATATATAATACGTGTGTATATATACTATATATTAATATATGTACTCATTTAAATACATACATATATATATGTATATATATTATTGCTATTTATATTAGATTGCTCGAAAGAGTTCTTTAAGAAGATTTACTAGCACAAAAAAACAAAGAGCACAGTCCTGTCTTCATAAAACAACAAATACCACTATACAAGACCAAGATATAGGCTCAATTAGTACTTGTTCAAGTAATGAAGAAGAAAACAATATCAATAATAATAATAATAAATCTGTTTTAAAAAATGTGCCGGTCACTACAAAAACTGAAAAACAACAACAACAACAGAAAGATAATTTAATAAATAATAATACTAATAATAACAAAGACCCTACTTTATCATCAAAGAAATCATTGGTAAATATATATAAAATAAAAAGAATAACAATAATAAAAAGATGAATTAAATAACAAACAATACTTATTCTATTTACTATTGATACACAGGATACAATCAGTAGTTCTCGCCCACCACAAACAACTACAGTTATAACCAAAACAGAAGAGAATGATGAAGAATCAATTGATCAAGACACCATTCAAGTATCCATTCACAACAATGATGACGAAGACGAAAACGACGATAATAATAATAACGATAATAATAAACATGATGATATTCCTAAAATTAAAATAAGAGATTTTGGATACGCTACTACTTCACCATTACATCATGGACCACCACCATCATTAATAGATTATCAATCATCATCACAAATATCATTATCTTCTACTCGATTTAATGGACGCCAAGCTCGTGCTCTTTATGATTTTATACCAGAAACAGATTATGAAATAACGATGAACGCTGGTCAATCAGTTTGGATTCAATATCGTCAATGTGATGGCTGGCTAATGGCTGAAGTAGGTGATGAAACAGGTCTTGTTCCTGAATCTTATATTGAATTTATTTAATTGACAACAAAACATCTTTTTTAATTTTTACTTTTTACTCATTATTACTATTATTACTTTTTATTACTTATTATTTATTATTTATTTATTTATTTATTTATTATTATTATTATTATATTGTGTGTACTAAAAAAAAACCTCTTTTTCTCACTCTCTCTCTTGCTCTCACTCTCTCCTATTATTCCTATTTTATTATTGATTTTTTCTCACTCTCACACACCTATTATTTTTTTATATATTTACGCACTCTCTCACTCTTTTTTTTTTTTTATTATTTATATGAAATAATTCCTTTTCTTCATTTATCGTTTTGATAAATTTATCTACTCCTATTCTTTTATTTCCTATTTTATATTTTTCTATATCTATTGTTTCACTATTGTTATTATTTTACTTCATCATCGTCATCATGTTATTCTCTTTTTTTTTTTTCTTTTTTTCTTTTTTTTTTTTTCAATCTCTCTCTTGTAATAATAATAAAAATATAAAAAAACATTGAAACATTTGGAAAAAAAAAAAAAAAGTTAAATTAAAAAATGTTGTAATAAAAGAACTATTAGAAAAATGATATATATTACTTTTGTAACACGAATGAAATTGTTTTAATATTATGATAATAGGTGGCAAGAAAATGAATGTCATTGGTTGGTCATTCTTAACTTCCGAAAAAAAAAATATTTGCCTAGAGTTTTTTATTGAAAAAGCTCAGCAATGACCAATATAAATAAGCAATGATCAAATATATATATATATATACATAAATAAAATCTATAAATAAATCATTATTATTGTAACTATGCTATATCACTTTTTTGTTAATTAATTATCTTTATATATTATATAAAGGAGAAGTAAAAAAAAAAAAAGTGGCATCTATCTTAGAGGAGTTGTATCGGAAAACCTTTTTCGGCCTCAAAAATGAACAAGTGCCGAGTGTAAAAAGAGAAAAGGATCAACAAGGCTACTATAAAAGGTAACGCTACAATTATTTAGTATCATTTTTTTTATATTAAAAAAATATATATTCGTTTTCAAAACTCGTGTTTTTTATATTATTTTAAAAAAAAGGTTAAAAAAGAGAAGATAAAAAAAAAAGAAACTAACACATTAAAAGATATACATAAAGTGAATATACATATAGATATAGATATATATTTAAACTGGCGAAATTATTAATTCATTCAAGCTTTTCTCCCAGAATTTTGGAAATGATAATCGTCATTTTTTTTTGATACGTAAAGATAATGACAATAGGAGAGAAATTAATATAAAATAAGTTGATTCTATTTATTTAGGAGTTCTTTAAGAACAACAATATAACGATGTATTATTATTATAATTATTATTTTATATAATCATTTGCATAATAATAATATCAAGGTATTCCATAAAAGGTATCCTGTAGATGTTTTTTGAGAACATGTTTTTTTTTTATTGCATAATTTAATATTTTGAGTATAATGTTATTCACTTCCTTTTATAGTATTCAATTGTTACAGAAATCTCTTTTTTTTTTTTAAAAAAAAAAAAAGAAAACATTATATATTTATATATATATAAGAAAAAGTCATGCTTGTTGAATATATTAATGTGAAAAAATAAATAAAAATAATAAAAAAAAAAAGTTAAGAAAATCTTAATATTAAAGAACAAATATAGTAATAATATTCAAAAATATAAAACAAAAAATAATACTAATAATAATAGTCATCATCATCGGATTTTCTTATGTGTTGACATTTATCTTTTTTTGTTATATAAGCAACGTTCCTTAAATTTAGAATCATATAATCCAAAACCGGGGTAATTACAGAATTCACCTTCTATATTAAAGAGAATGGTTTTACTTAGAGGTCCAATGAAATTTTTTTTTATTATTATTATAATAAAAATAACAATTGTAAGCAAAAACTAATATTTATAAGGATTTTTTTTTTTTGAACACTGGGTTTAAATCGTTTTCTTTGTTATTATTTTTTAATACGTAATTATCCTTAATGGTGAAAATGAGGGTGATCATTTAGGATTATTATTATTATTATTATTATCTTTTTTCATATGGAATATTATTCATCTTTTAGGATTTTTAAGATAAAAAAAAAAAGGTTAAAAATTTTTATTTAATAGGGACCTTTTTTTTTATATATATATTTTTCTTGTACAACAACTATTAATAATATATTAAAGCCAAATATTGGGGGGGGGAAGGCAGAAAGTCAATTTTAACAGTAGTTGTCCATGTTGAGTTTAAAAAAAGAAAATAATGAGAGAAAGAATATTAATTTTTTTTAAGAGCTTGTATATATATATATTTCTTATTATACCTACATATATATAATTATGTTTATAAATGTAATATATGTATGTTTATATAATTTATATTATATATTCTTATTACTTTTTTTAAAAATAAAAAAAATTAATAACATAGTAATTTATTTTAAACCTTGGTGTGTTACATGAATATTTTTATTTTATTATTTATTTTATTTTGTCCTTTAATGAAAGAGAAAAAAAAAATTAGATTGTTGATCAATGGTAATCATAATAATAAATATCCAAATTAAAAATATACAAAATGACATAAAAGAATAAGATCAAATAATAATAATAATAATAATAAATAATAAGTAATTTTTTTTTTTTAATAATGATGAGAATATCATCATCGTCATCATCCCACTCTTTATTCCATCTTTTATTCTTATTTTTTTTTTTAAAAAAAAATTGTATCACCATCAACAACCATCGAATCCGTTTGCATATTTCTTCTCGAAATCATTTAATTCAACCCATTTACTTTGTTTAAATAACAGAGGGAAATTTGTTGATGCTTGATTAGCTTTTTCTTTTAATACTTGTTTGGTTTCTTCTTGATCTTTTTTATCTTTAAAAAAGGAATCGAGATCTATAACACGATAATCTTTGGATCCACAATATTTTTTTAATAACTGGTTTGCATGATGACATTCAACGCTAATTAAAAAATTTAAATGTATATGTATATATGTATATAAATATAAATAAATAAATACATATATAATAATAACTTTAAAAAAACCTTAATCCTATTTTTATATACGCAACCTTTTTTTTTATATTTTTTTCAAATTTTGTTACCTAAAAGTGTCACAATATAAAATAATAGGATATTTCCTTAAAGTAAAATCAACCCATGATTTTGGCGGATCTTTTAATACCAAAGTGTATAACGTAGGAGGTAAATGAATGACGACAGGTTGTTGAATAAATGTTTTTGTAAAATCTAACCAGCGCCTATGTTTTAAATCATTCAACATCTTTTTAACAGGTCCTTTTATATCTATTCTATCCAATCCATGGGTTATATTGATTACTTTATAATAATCTGGGTTTGCCGTAAAAAGAGTGGGGGAGGAGGTGATGATGTGTGTAAATCGATGTTGTTCTAAATAATCATCCAATGTTGGTTGGATGGATTCATTTTTACTGTATTGCCATGTTGAATACCGTTCTCCAAACCGAGAAGCACCCGTCATGGCGGTTTTCACATCCATATGTACATATACTTTTTCATGTTGATCTGCGAGTTGATGTAAAGCTGTTAAGGCTTCCCCGCCAGGATAATTTTTACTTGATATATACATTGAAAAAAGAGAAGCCATAAAAGATCCAATGATACCAGCTAAAAGAATCATACTAATCATCAATCTTTTGAACTGATTTACTATTGCTGTTGGGGACTGTCGTCGTTGCCGTTTCAAAATAAAATCGGATGCTTTTTTACTTGCTGCAGCTGTAAAGACAGGAATTGTATAAACAATAAAACGCCATTCTTTATGAGGTAAACAAGAAAAGATCAGGACATAAATGATAAACGGACACAGTAAACGACGAGTCATTGGCTGAGTAAAAAGGCCCCATATAACAAATGGATAAGCAATCATCAATAATCTCGGTAAAAATATAAAAAAATAAGAATAAAATGGTAAGGTACCCCATTCCGAACTTTTGTTTAAAATAGCATTAAAATAGAACACCATGCCTTCAGGCCATAACCATTTCTGCCAAAACCAAGAATCAACCAAGATGGTGATAAGAAGACTGCTTAGACAAGAGAGGAAGAGAGTAGAAGCCATTTCTTTAAAAGTAAATATTGTTATGTTAGAGTTGGATGCTGATAAACGATATTGATGATTCATAATCAATTCATAAATAATTAAAATCACAAGTAAAATGCCACATTCAAAACGAAATATAATCCCAGCAATGGATAGATAAAAGATCATGTACTTTAAATGATAAACTCGATGACTAGAGGCAGCCATACTTTTAATCCAATGAGATAAGCCAAAGAGTGCCAATGGTAGTGCAAACATATTTGGTAACGTCCGACTAGACCAAAAAATAATATGAAATTGACACCAAGTGAAGAGATAAAAATAAGTACTGGTGATGGAGCCATATAAGTGTTGTAAACTTTTTCCGAATTGGTATATTCCTAAAAACACAATACTACCTAACACTACACGCACAATATATTGTTCTATAAATTGATTAGTTTGTTGCTGTAAAGAACTGGAAAAGACAGAAAGTGGCCATAAGATGAATAGTTTGGTAAAAAGTGCAATGACTAAACTTCCAATAAAAGTGCGTGGTACCACACCAGGGAATTCAATATGATCATAGTGAGAAAGTTTTGTTTGATGATGTAATATATCGTGTATCGCTTGTAAATTAAAACTTTCTTCAACTTTGGTATATGGACAATAGATGCAATAAAATAATATCAAAATATAAACTATTAATGCAATAGGTTGTTTCATGATGCCTCTCTTTCCCCTTTTTTAATGAATGAGTAAAGACAAGAGAATTATAATAAAATATCAAAAGCTACTTAAAAGGGGAAAGTAGCGCGTTTTATTTTAACAAAATAGAGACATAAAAAACATAAAAAAGCTAAAAGAGAGAAAGAAAAAATAACCTATTTTATTTTTTGGGTATGTTGGTAATTATTATTTTTTTGGGGGGGGGGGGAAGTGAAAAAAAAAATTAAAAAAGATAGACACAGCTTTTTAAAACTCCGGAAAAGGCACACCATGGAATGAAATCTTTATTTTATTTCGGCAATCATTTTTTTTTTCCTTCTTTTTCTTTCTTTTCTCTCTTTTTTATTATTATATTTCTAATATAGAGTTTAATTTTTTTTAGTTATTAGCTTATTTTTTTTTCTTTTTTTAATATTAATTATAATAATCATATTCATAATCATAATAATCATAATAATAATAACAATTATAATATATTGCTTTTAACTTTTTCATCTTGAATCGATTTATCCCCCATTCCTCTCCTTTTTCATTTTTTTTTTTTTTTTTTTTTTTTTTTCATTCTCTTTTTTTGATTTCATTTACCATTAGACACGTTCTTTTTTATATATTTTTGTAATTTGATTTTATATTGTATTATTATAATCCCCCTTCTTGTATATTTTATTTACACTTTTTCTTTCTTTCTTTTTTTTTTTATTCACTCAAAAAATTACATACATATATAAATATAAATATATATATTCAATTTCTCCTTCTTTTTATATATATATATATATATATATATAAATATATTACTATTATTTACAGCTACAACTGCAATCTACTATTATACAACAATAACATCTACTTTATAAATATATACATAATCAATCATAAATACAATCACCATTATATTCCCGTTTAAAAGCATATTAAATAATCATAAATATCATTATAATAATAATAATAATAATATGAAAGATGGATTTCGACGATTTGAAGTGGAACCAGTTAACGATACACTTGATTTTATGGGCCCACCAAGGTCATCCGATACAATCAAATTATTAGAAGGCAATGTCAGATTATCTTTGACTCGGCCAGTAAAAATACGTAGTATGGCTATTAAATTTAAAGGATTTGGAAAAGTAGATATAAAGGGCAAATTTAATCATGTTAATATATGTCAGCCCATGTTACCAAAATTAAAATGTACCATTGCAGGGAAAACAAATTTATCAGTAGGGGATCATCTTATACCTTGGGATATGGAAATACCAAATTTGTACCCACCATCTTTATCTAATAAACGATGTTCGGTTTATTATCGTATTGAAGTTGTCATTACATTTCATTTGGCTAAATCCATTACCATTGAACATCCTATTATCTTAAGGCGTCATTTATTACCTTGTATGGAATTCGCTCCTTTAGTAGAAACAAAACTTTATGATCACACCGTTCCTGCTAAATTTCATTATGAAATTGAAGCGCCTCAAATTATTTGCTTGGATCAACAAGTCTTACCTTTTGCTGTTAAGTACCTTTGTATTGCTAATCAAAAAGCTGTTCAAAATATTCGTACTCAATTAACTCAAATTGAACTTTATAGGTAAAAATTATAATAAAATAATAATATAGAAATAAGCTAAAATAAAATAAAAAAAAAGAAAAAAGAGTAAAAAAGGGAAAGAAAGAAAGAATAGATTGGAAACACAAATAAAATTAATTTTGTTACTTTAATATATAAATATACTTAAAATGATATATATTTAGAGTAGTAAAAAAAAAAAAAAAAAAAAAAAAATGTTGGGTGCAACGGGAAAAAAAATAAATGGAATTTTAGTGTATTCCTTTTTTTTTTTTTATATTTTATATTTTTTTCACATATATTTATTATATCACTCACTTGTATATCTTTTATTTTTCTTTTATAGAATGAATACAATTTCCAAAACCGATTCAGATTTAACTCAGATACCAATGGACCTATTTAATTTGGAGGCCAAGGTAATACAATGTAAAGACCGTCGTGATTATGCAAAGTTTGTCAAACGTACCATACCAGCCTTTATACATTCTGTGGATCAAACTCGCTCATCAGCATGGAAACAACCCATTGTTTTAAGACATAAATTACATCCTTTTTTACAGAGTACATTTGATTCCCCATTAGTTACTATTCATCATCAATTAGAAATCACTTTTCAATTTGATCATCGTTTTGAAGATATAAAAGCCAAAATACCCATCATCATTGCATCTATCCCATCTTCTCAAAATAAAAAAATATTACCACCTATTATGACATCTGCTGCTGAACACGGACTCAATCCATCACCTGCTGATTCAAAATATCCTTTTGAAACCATCACACGATTTGAAAGTATGAATGTAGTTCCAGAAGTCAATGATCGTTCTGTACCAAGAGCTTCCGAAGATTCTACCATGCGTTGTGCTGTTGCTAGTGTCATCATGGATCCTAATGTAACACAGCTTGATTTACATGATCAGCCTCCTCTTCCTCCTCTTCCTACTCTATCTAAACAGCAACAACAAAAACAAACTAATCAGAATGATATACCTATCTGGAAATCAGCATTGCCTTTGCCTCCACCACCATCATCTCACCATCAAAATAAAATCCATCATCCTAGAAAAAATAACATTATTACTCATGGTCAACCTAAGCAACCTCTACCAGAAAATTATAATCGATGTAATTCAGCTTTAGATTTTAATATGTACGAACAGCAACAACAACAACGGCAACAACAACTCATGATACATGAAGAAAGACCTAGGACAACAACACCCTTTCAAAGAAGACAAGACGGTACTCATCCTAGTCGCCGTAGAAGACAACTGCCTCCTATTGATGTAGAATTAGCAAATGGATTAAAACCTAAAATTAAAATCATTGTTAACCCTCTAAGTCAAAAAACAAATTCAAGCTCAGAAGTCTTACCTGAAGCGGATCGTGATATTATTTTATCTTCCAAA
Source organism: Cunninghamella blakesleeana (assembly GCA_017871115.1). NCBI lineage: Eukaryota > Fungi > Mucoromycota > Mucoromycetes > Mucorales > Cunninghamellaceae > Cunninghamella > Cunninghamella blakesleeana. Next base: position 551,284 of record JAFCIZ010000008.1, read on the forward strand.
TCAAATAAACACCAACAATTACAACAACTATCAACAAATGATGTTAATGAATATGAAGAAGAAGATGAAGAAGTAAAATATATAATGGAAGAGGAAGAAGAAGATGATGATGATCCATTTGATTTCCAATCAGTTTATTCTGATTTATCATTAGCTAGTCCTGGTGCACCAAGTCTCAGTTCCTCAGCAACTGAAGCTTCAGTAGGAAGTCACCATACGTTACTAACAAGACCTCCTTCACCAAGTTTCCGCCCAGCTCCGGGATTGCCAGCTAATGTAGCCTTAAGATCACATGATGAACGTCCTACAGCTTTAGTAGAAGAATCATTTCAATATACAACCATTACCTCACCAGCCATTGCAACGGTTGCTTCTTCGGTTATTTTATCGCCCTGTCAAAGTAGTGCATCTACCACATCGTCTAATAGAAGAAGAATTGCTTTATCTTCGGTGTCGTCCATCATGAATAGTGCGGCTAGTGCTAGTGGGACTGATGCTATTTCATTCCGATCATTTGGTGGCCCATTTCCTTCCTCTTCCTCCTCTCATGCTGCAACTGCTAGACAATCTAATGGAAGTAGTATTATACCTCTATCCACCGCATCCTCATTTCACTTTCCCTCACAGCACATGCCACCTCTTCCTCCTTATCCAAATCATCATAAACTTTTATCACCTCTCTCTTTACGTGATTCTGTCTCTGTAGATCCTGATAATCAAGATTTAATTCAGCAATCTATTAGTCCAAATAGTATAAATACAGCTGAAGCTAAGCAACATTATTTACATGCTAAATTACCACCTATTCCAACATTAAATCAACAACAGGACCCTACTTCTTCCTCATTACCTTCTTTACCTCCTTTACCATCTCATCCACTTCCTCATGATAGTCAACATAATGAAGTTATACCAAGGAGAAGAAGACGAAGAAAAAATCCAAACGGTGGTGAAGATGAAGACGAAGATGATGAAGAGATTAATACAACGAAAAGAATGACAAGATTGTATACAGATGATAGCGATGATGAAACTTTAGATCCTTTACCACCTATACCAGAAAAACGAATCATCAATACAATTACTACTACACATCCTTTTTCGTCTTCTACAACATCATCAACTCATTCTCATTCTTCAAATAATAACAATAATAATACAACTACTACACCTTTGATTTTATCTTCAGGTCCTCCTCAATTACCAAGATTATCTTTTGGTATTGCTTTAGGTGATGCTTTAGGTTTAGATCAATTTAAAAAGAAATTTTAAAAATATATATATATATAAGGGAATTATAACAATAATAATATTAAGGGAAAATGGGTATTAAACTAAAAAAGGAAAAAGTTAAAAGTGTGTGTTTTTATAAAAAAAATGAATAAACTATTTATATATACAGTGTTTTTATTTTATATATACTTCATTAATAAAAATAATAATAAACTAAACTAAAATAAATAAATATGTATACATTTTACATTATTAGCTTTTTTTTATTTTTTTTAAAAATAATATTAATAATAATGATTATTTTTTTTTTTTAAAAAAAAAAAAGATAAACATAAAGAAGAACAAAATAATAAAAGAACAATAATATAAATTCTTGGTCTGTCATTGTTATATATCTACGAATTTTACAATTTTTGGCAACATTTTGTTTTTTTAAAAAATAATATTATTAAATTCACTAGATTAGATTTATGTAAATAAATATAAATGTCAATTACTTATTAGTAAAATGCTTTCATTTTTTCAAAAGTAAAATATTTAAATAATAGATATGTATGATTTTTGATCAATGATTTATTATTTTCTAAAAAGTACATTGACGGAGTAAAAATATAAATTTAGTCAGCTTTTTTTTTTCATTTAAAAAAAAATTAAGTCTAATATTTTATAACCTTCTTTCACTTTTCACTTTCTATTTTTTAGCCCTTCTTCTTCTTTTACTTTATTTTAAAATAAAATAAAATATAATATGTCACGTTTACCTTCACAACCACCTGTACCAGAATGGTCATCAGATTGGAAACAGATTCAACCTACTTTACGTAAAATACGACGATCCATGGCTTCTTTACGTACTTCATCTTTAAAAGTTATGAGAGTCAGTCAATTAGATTCTGATATTTTAGATATTGAACTTTTTGATATTTTAAAAGAACAACTATGGAAAGCTCTTTCGCTATTCAAGGTATATAGATATATATAAGTATTAGTATAAAAAGACAGGAAATATATATATATATATATAAATTCGACTTTTTTTTAACTTTATCATGTATATTATTGTAGCCCACTATAAAGGAAAATTTTGAACCAGAAATGTTGGCCATATTAAACTTTATTTTATTTAAACTTTCAGTATATGATTCTTCAGCTACTTATGGCGCACAATTACAAAACTTGAAGTATAGAAACGAGTGGGAGCATAGTGGCATATGTAATATAAATAATAGCAATTGATTTTTAAATTATATGAGGTGTAATCGTACTTACTCTGTTTCTTTCTTTTTTTTCTCTTTTTTTTTTTTTTTTAATATTTACATATTTATGTTATTTTATTAGTGGAATCGATTGCTAAAGACGCACCATTAACAAAAACACAAAAAATTATATATGGTATTTTAACTGTTGGAGGACAATATGCATGGACTCGTTCAAATAGATATATTACCGAAAAAGGATGGGGAGAGCTTGATGAGGTAAACTGTTATTAAGAATAAAGTAATATACAATGGGCATTATGATTTGAGTTTTACTCATTTATTTTTTTTATTATATTTTTATTATACTAGTCTGATACAAGAAATAAAGTGTATAGAGTATTACAAGCTGGAGAAAAATACTGGAAAGCCTTTTCTTTATTAAACTTTTTGGTGTTTTTATATAACGGAAAGTAAGTTGTAAAAATATAAAAAAAATAAAAGAGAAAAATGAAGAGTACATATATTTTTTTAAATAAGATCATTAAATATTATCACCATTTTTTTATTTTTTATTTTTTTAGGTATCGAACATTAATTGATCGATTTTTATGTATGAGATTAGTTTATGCAAAGAAATCCTTAAATAGACAAGTCAGTTTTGAATTTTTAAATCGACAAATGGTGTGGCATGCTTTTACAGAATTTTTGCTCTTTTTGGTTCCTTTGATCAATATTGAAAAATTAAAATTAAAATTAACAAGAATGTTATTACCTAAATCTTTTCTAGTTTCATCCAAAGGCTATGATCAGTTGCCTGAAAATCAATGTGCTATATGCCATGATAATAGTAATTCTAGTAACTCCTCTTCAAATGATGCACAACATCAGACTCCTTTAGGTCAAGTACAAGATTATACTGTGCATAATCCTTATCAAGCCAACTGTGGTCATACGTATTGTTATTATTGTATCCAATCTAAAATAGTGGTCTTTGGTGGTGAATGGCCTTGTTTAAGATGTGGGGAAAAAGTAGAATCTATTCATAAGGTGATTCATAAAGTAGAGGACGTAGATATTCAAAAAGAGGAAGATAATGGTGATGATAAAAACGAAAAAGTAGATGAAAATAAAAAGGAATGAAAAATTAATAAAAAAAACCAATGTATTTATAATCATATATTTATACATATAAATGAATTTTTAGTTTGATAATTGATTAATAAATAAATAATTAAATTGTATATTATAACAGTAATTATATCTTTAATATATATTAATCAGATTAATATAATAAATAAATGCTTATAAGTAAAGAGATTATATAAAGTAGCACGTAATAAAGACAAATATATATATATGTATATATTAAATAGAGTTTTGAAAGTAGATATGTGAGTTTGATAATAAAATATATTTTTATTTTAGTATATTTAAAAAAAGGGTGATGTTATTTTTTTACATATAAAATATAGCAGATAACTACAAGGTTATTCATTTCCTTCCGAATCAAGGCTTTTCACTTCAGTATAGTATAGTATTTAATTTTTATAAACTTCGCTAATATCAGATTTCAAATATAAAGTTTATTTCTCATTTACAACACATTTTTTATTTTTATTAATTTAGAAAGTAATTGTTTTTGTACTTGCCGATATAAAAGATGATTATCATTTTAATTCAATTAAAAAAAATATGTACAGTCAAAGCTTGATATATATTGTCATAGCTTATCGTTAGAGAGAATTGAATGAAAACCTATTTAAAACAAAAATATTATACAGTATACAGTATTTCATATGATTAAAATAATTTTCATTATCTTTGTTCCAATAAAAGTAACTTAAATTTAAAGAAAACACAGTATGTGTGAATAGATGCAGTCTCGACAAATCAAAAACCCATGAAAAAAAAAGGAAATTGTTTTAAATGTTAGAAACATTCAAAGGAGCAAAATATAATTTAGCAGCACCTTATCTACATTATGAGTATTTAAAGAAGAACTAATTAGATGAAAATTTGCTTGATTTAAATAAAAGTAAAGTAAATAATCTATGAAGATTTTCCCAATAGTAATAATCAACTGACCAAAAAAAAAAAAAATTAGGATATAATAAAATAAGCTTAAAATAGAGAATATATATAGACTTTAAGGTTATTTTAATAGCTATTGCTCAACCTATTCAAAAGCTTTACAAGCAAGGTATGAAGATATAAAGTAAGATTATCGATTTTTAGCTACCTAGTAGAATATTCGTCGAATTGCGATTAGATGATTGGTTAATATATTATTGCGAAAGAAAAAAAATGAAGTATTGAAACACTATTGAATAATGTGTTCCTGTCTTTATCATTTAAATATCATTAAAGACGATTGAAGTAAATGATATTGGTTATACTCATGAAGGATATGTCAACATTCTGACAGCAAGTAAACGACAAAAAGAAAATGACAAATAGAGAGAAGATTATAAAACAGAATATGAAACAATATATACCATATATTCAGTTAATATTCACTCTAACTAAAAAAAAAGTTATAACAAGAGAATTCAGTCAAAAAATAGTATCAAGTTACTCGTTAAAAGAAGACAACAATTAAAATTTAAATATAATTTTATATCATGTTTCAATTATTTAATGCTTAGTAGTACCAAATTTCCATTTTTGTTCGATCCTATATCATTTTACTCCGAAATAATGATAAATGGAAATTATACAATTTTATTGTCTTTTTTTTCTTGATGGTAATGATGATAGTTGCATAATCACCCTTTGGGGTAGTTTACTTTTATTATTTGAGCCTTGTTCTGGCATTTATATTCTTAGTATATATAGCATTTCATTTTTTAAAAAAACAAATGAAAAATAAAAAAAGTGATGTAAAAGACAAATTCTGTTTATACAATTGTATTTAATATAAAAAACTAATAGATTGGGTAATACATAATAGTATATATGACAGCTTTGTTATTTTTGAAAATTTACAAACATTGTTTACAAATAACTTCATCTTGACCATTATTTTGCCATAACCCTATTTTTAATTTATAAAATAAAGTAAAATAAAATAAATTGTCATCATCATAAAAATTATTGCCCTATTTTAATATCGTTTTTATGATTTTTATGATTTTCTTTCCTTTCAGCATTTATATTTATGTATAGTTTTTTTTTTATTTTTATTTTTGATTACCTGGTACTCTGGACGATAAAGGACGATGACATGAAAAGCACTGAAAGTGAAATGAATGGTAATTTTTTCCAAAAGCAGATGAAGTTAATTTTGCATTTTCTAAAGATTCTTTACAAGTATGACATATATTGGTATCTGATTTTTGCGTTTGTATCTGTTGCTGTTGCTGTAATGTTGGATTAGGTCGTTGTGAAGATGATACAGATGGTGGGTTAGAAGAATGTAGAGAATTAGATGGTTGTGATAATGGGGGTGAAGCTAATGGTGGATGAGAAGATCTGAGGTTTTTCTGTTGTGGAAGAGCCATAGCATGACGTTCGCAATATGGTTTATCATCTCTTACATGAAATACACCTGAAGGGAAAGGTTGTTGACATTCCTATAAACATATTTAAAAAATAAACAAAAACAAACAAAAAAATAAATATAAGTATATAATTTAATACCTTTTGCCAATTCTTTTTTTTTTTTTTTAAAAAAAAAAAAGTGATCATATAATATATATATTACCGTGCAAACGAAACATTCTTTATGCCAATCACCACCAAGAGCTCCAACGAATGAACCTTTTATATATTTACTACATCCCTTACATTGGTGACCAAATAATTTTAAATAATCAGATTCACAATACGCCAACCCATCTTGGATCATAAAAGGATTATCTTCATTAAATGGTGTTTTACAAGTATGACAAAAGAAATGACCCACATGATAGTGTTTTCCCAGTGCTTTAATGGACGTCTAATATATTATTTAAAAAATAAATAAGAAAAATAAAATAATGAATATATATTCTTCCACTTTCCAATGTTTTATTATTAATATTATTTCTTTCCTTTTAAAACTCTTCTTATATATATACTTACGTCTGTAATAATTTGTTTACAATAATCACATATATGATTAAATAATTCATGATAATCTGCTTCACAATAAGCTTGGCCATCCTTCTCAAAAAATTCCACTTTATCCAAAGGTATATGACACTTTGTACATTGAAAACATCCATTATGCCATTTTTTCCCTAAGGCACTGACCATTATACCAGCTGATACAGGCTTATTACATCCATTACAAAAAGTTTGATTAAAAGTTGGTTTTGATACATTCGCTTTATTATCATTATTACTATTAGAATTTATTGCTTTAGTAGTATTAGTAGTAGTGGTAGTAATAGTAGGAGAAGAAGTTATGGGTTTAGAAGAAAAAAGGGCCGGTTTTTTTGCTGGTATAGGAGGAGGTTGTTTATTATTATTATTATTATTTGATAATACTGTAGTTTTTATTCCTGCCAAGTTTTTTGTACCCAGAGTGGTTGGTTTTGGTTTATATGCCGACACGGATGGTGGTTGTGATGGTACCTTTGTATTTAAAGAAGCTTCAAAAGCATCCACTTTTGTAATATTTGGTCCTTCTTCATTATTATTTATATTCATACTTTTCATTGGGTAAATTAACTCATTTCTTAAAGTTTGATACGCTGTGTTATTATTGTTATTCTGACTACTAGTTGTTGACGATTTAGGCGTATTATTTTTAGTTGGAAGATTATTTAAATAGTTGTCTAAAAATAATAATAAATAATAATATTAGTAGATTATATTTAATTATAGTAAAAATAATAAATGTCATAACATACTACAAAATAAATATAAAATAATATAAAATAAAAACATCCGTACCTAGTTGATCTTTAGATAAATAAGACATTTTTTTTAAGAATAAAAAAAGGAAAAATAATAAATAAAAGCGAGAAAAAAGATGGTTTAAAATTATTGCACTACGCTTATCGTGGTTTTAATTTATTTTTTCTTAGCATATTTCATTATTTTATGTTTATACTTTTGTTAAATGTTCTAATCATATATAGTCTAGTATAGTAAAAAAGAATAAAGTTAAGATTAAGATTTGCCAAAAAGAAAAAAAGAAATATGCATTGCCAAGAGGATTGAAAATTCTTTTGATTCTTAGACTATACGTATATATATATATATATATGTATATAGTAACCGGGAATATACTAATCTTCTTTTATTAAACAATATTAAAGAGTACATAGAATGAATATTAATTATTATGATCATTATAAAATAAAAATAATACAATTATGAATGAAAAAAAGGAGAAAGTTATAATTTTAACGCGAAGAATAAAATCAAATGATAGATTTTTTAACAGGAACATATTTTACTAGGATCACGGTAACATGACCTTCGAAACATATAAATATTTGTTTTATAAATATATATCTATAGTTACGAATGGTTTAATAAATAAATAAAAAATATTCATTTACGTATGAACTAAATTAATTTATATGTACTTTTTTTCTTTTTCTTTTTATTTTTTTTTAAAAAAAAGATTTACATATAAAAAATATAAATCATCACAATATATTTATTGATTTATTATCATCATTATTTATAATAAAAGTAAAATAAAAATAAGAAAAACAATATGTACGTAACTGATTATGTTTGATATAAACTTTCCGGTGATGCTACCTCTTTCAATACAAAAAAGGGATAGAAAACATTTGAATTTTCATAAGATTGTTTGAAAGGAGAAATTTTACTTTATTACATGTAAAAAAGTAATATATATGTGGGGAAATTCCCAAATACGATTAAAAAAAAAAAAAAAAACGGAACCTTTTTTTCTGTTTTTGTAAATGTAAATATAAATAAATATAATAGATAAAAAGGGTATATGTAAAATAAAAGAGAGAAAAAATTATATGAAATCAAGTTGAGTACAATAATAATAATAATGTAAATTAATAATATTATTAACAAGTATATTAATTAATCATTCAAAAGGATTGGTACGTCCATCTTGTGGTCTTTTTTCCCTTTTTCTTTGTCGTTTCATCGCCCTTGTTTTTTGCCATTGTTCATTTAATTGATGAACTTGTTCAATAAATCTTTTAAATTGGTATAGATAAGGTTGATCTTTTTTATTATAACGATATTGGTAGTTCCTATTCGTATAATAGTCATCATCTTTACTCATAGACTTCTTGAATAATAATTCATGGTCATCTTCTCCTACTAGTGTATCGGATGATAGTCGTCTTTCTAATTCTTGGGTATTTTTTGTTAGTAATAATAAATATTTAATTTGAATCATTTTGTGTGTGTTTTATAGCTTGATTATAATATTAACACATAAATAATAAAATGTATATAAATTAAATAAATAAAAAAAATGTGAAAAAAAAAGAGATGAAAGAAAGAAAGAGAAGATAAAAATATTTTTAAGATCATTATTTATATTTATGTATTAAATATATATATACAAAAAAGCATGACTTTCAAGTCTAATCGTTTGACGCAATTAAATTTCCATAAATATTTTTTATTTATCCTATAACCTTATTATAGATTAAAAAAAATTATCAGAGCAATGGTGTATTATGGTGGAACCCTAATTTTTATCTTGCCGCACTCTTAATTTCCTATTAAAAAAAATTAAAAAAAAGAAAAAATATACTAAACTTTAAGTATACGTATCGTACTAAACCGCCTTTAGATATATATGGCATTTACCTTTTTTTACGCCGGCGTTGTTCCGATTCATGGTCGTCCTCCATTGTCAATACCGACGATCCCAGAATAGTACTTAAGCCTTCATCATCCTAATATTAACATTAAATAAATAATATAAAATAAAGAAAATCAGTTGATCATGAGCATTTTTTATTAAATTTTTCTTTAATATATTTATATATATATTATATTTTATAGTTACTTGTTCATCATTGTTTTCATTAGTATCATCGGTAGAAGTAGTAGATATTAAGCTAGTGTTGTTAGTATTTTCTATTGATGATTTTGCAAGTTGAGGATCATGGTTTGTATCAACTGGTTTATCAAATATTTCTATTAATCGACGTTGATTTATTTCCATCGTCTATATTAAAAAAATAAAAATAAAAAAGATCAATAATAAATACATTTTTAAGGAGTAAAAAAAGATCTATAAAATATGTAACTTTTTTTTTTTTTTCATTACTACTTTTTTATATTTTAAATTTATATATATATATATAATATATACCTTTATTCGGGATTTTAGTCGTAAGTTTTCTTCTTGTAAAGAATCCATAGCATCACGCATTTCTGATATAAGATCTTCTTCTTTCCCAGCATCTACTGATACTGTTATAATGGAGTCACGTTTCGATGTTGGTTGATATTTAGGAGGTGATAATGTAGAGATTGATAATTGAATATATTTTTTTAATAAAGCGTTGGCTCGTTTTTTCAAGTGATACGGATCCTGTTTGAACTGTTTTTGTGTAATCAATTTTAATAATTTGCCCATATTTGTTTCCTATCAAGGGTATAAAAGGGTGGTGATGATAATAAAACAAGAATAAAGTTTTGAATCAATTTGCCCCTCTATATTTCCTATTATTATTATATTATGCTTACTTTTACTAAATCAAAGGTAACGCCACCAAATGATTCCACTTGTGCCATGATGGTATCAGCTTCGGATGTATACTAACAAAAGAAAATACAATAAAATAAAAATAAAAATAAATAAAAGGTTCATATTAAAATTGGTATATAAATAGATACTTGAAGAATATATATTACATTATCAGACTTAAATACTGATCTTCGTAGCTTTTTTCGTAAATCAAGTAATTCATCAAATTTTTTTGTATGAGATTGTATTTTAGATGTTTGTGTTGTTGTACGATGACTTTGTTGTGGGATGAGTTCTTTAGGTGAAACTATAGAGAAAGGACTATCTTGTTCCATCGGTTCCATTTTTATTTCTTGCTGAGTTTTAATATGATCAGATTGTTGATGTTGGAGAGATTCAATGGTTTGATCACGGCGTTTGATATCTTGCATTAATTGTTCAATAATGGATAGGTTTTTACTTCTATCTTTTTCCAAGTTGGCAATCTAATCATATACGTCAATAAAATAAAAATAAAATAATAATTTAATATTGGTAATGTATCAGCCTTATCTAATATCCTTTGTTTTATATAATATATATATATATATATATATATATATATATATATATTATTTATTTATTTACCTTTTCTAATAATGCATGCTTAGTGATATCATTATCTTGTACTCTAATCCGCATTTGGTTTAGTTCTTCCGATAGCGATTCTTGCCTTTCAAATAGCTGGTATAATATAAAAAAGTTTATAAATATAGTTTACATTAGTCTACCATTTATCTTCTCTTTTTTTTTTCTTTTATATTTATTATTTTACATTTTTCAAAAATACGTTATCTTGGTTATCTATAATGAAAATGACAATAGTGTGAGAAAAAAAAAATACAATTTATAATGACAATCGTTATTTTATTTTGATTTATTTTTGGGTATATCATTACCATTGATTGAGTCTGTGGTATCTAATCTTTGTCTAATTTCTTCTTCAGTAGCTTTATTCTAAAAATAAAAAAAAATGTCGATAAAAAAAAAATAAAAAATAATACAAATATAATAATTAGTAACTCATACACATTAACACACACACACATATATATATATTTAAAGCTTACTTCACTTGTAATTCTAGACATATATAGTTGTTCCATTTTTTTTAATTCCACTTCCATTTCTTTTGAGACTTGTTGTCTAATTTCTGCTTCCATGGATGCACATCGTGTTTCAGCATCTACCCACTGATTTAAATAATAATAATAGTAATAAAAATAATATTTTAGTATAGAGATCCTATTAATATATATATATATTAACTTATTTTTATCATTTTACTTTATCGCGTAAATCAGCCCATTGTGCTATTAGGTTATCAACAAAAGGATCATCAGGCTCTTCTTCTTCCTCTTCTTCCATTTCATTAAAATCTTCTTCTTCTGATGAGTGGTACATGTCCATAGCATCCAACATAGGTGTAATGACATCATCTGATCCTGTTATCGCTTTTTTAAACATGAGAACAATATAGATACATTTATTTTTTATGATAAACTTTTATGCAAACATGGTCCCAGCCTTGTATTTTTTTTTATGTACACATGCATGATCATTTTTTCTAATATTAATTTTAAAATTACCTGATTTTTCCTTTGGTTTTGTACGACGACGTTTTGCTATATAAAAAATAAAAATAGAATAAATATAAGAAGGTTTTAAAGAATTGACTTCAGCTTTTTTAATATAATAATAATTATAATAATAATAATAATAATAATAATAATAATGATAATTAAAAAAAAAAAAACTTACAAGCGTTAGATAAACCGTTAAAATCAATTCTTGGATGTATTCGTTTCCATGTGCCTACATCTTTTGCTACAGCAGCAAATTTCATTACATGACTATTTTCATCGAAACCTGTTTCAGTAGGGTTAACATTAACAATCATTACCTGGTAAGATATTAAATAAAAAGAAAAAAGAAAAATAATGGCTATTTAGCTTAAATAATAAAAAAAACTACACATTGTTTTTATAATTATTATCATTACCGCTTTTCCATCACCTTCAAAAGAGTTTTTAAAAAGCTCTGTCAACTTGCTATGCCGGTATGGAACTATTGCGCATTTCTATTTTAAATAAAATAAAATAAAAATATATAGGCGAAGTTAGGTTATTATTATTATTATTATACAAGTAAAAATATGTGTATGTTATTTCTATTACAGCTCCCATTGAGGATTTAAGATGATTAAGGCGAAGCGTTTCCATACATTGACCAAGCACCATAAGTGATTTATTAATATTTCCAGCTTCCTTTAACCGTTGTCCTATAAATTATATAGTCAAGTTATAAAATTTTATTCTTATACTCATTTATATATTCGTATACTACTTTGAATTTTTTTTTTTTTTTTTTTTTTGTATAAATACCAGAGTTTAATGTGTTTCTATATCGTTCAGAACCTGCTAAATCAACAATTGACATCTTGGATACAATGGCATAAGTAGGGTCCTAACTTTCCCAATAACACAATAATAAATATAAATAAAAAATTAAATGAATTTAATAAAAACTATTATATATAGATATAGAATAGTATTTGGTTGTATCCATCAATCTATCTTATTGCTAATTACTTCAATCACATAGTCATCATCATAAATTGGAATTCGAACTATCCGTATAGTAAATATGCTGTGGCTACGACTACTAGTTTGATTCATTAAAGTTGAGAATACTGCACGATTACGTTGACCTTGTCTTAGTATAGCATAGGCTTCCTAAATAATAAAAATGAAAAGTTATACAAAATATATATTAAAAAAAAAAATCAACAAAATACAATAACTATATATATATATATATATATATATATAAAAGTATTATTCGTACCTCTATTGTTTTAACTTTGATTTCTTTGAGACCTTCAATATATTTATGTCCACTTCTAAATTCATATTTAAGTGATAAAGATCTTCGCTTTTTATCTTTATCAGGTGGCACCAATAGATCGTATATTCGTTCTGTATATATTTCTGCAAATGATACCCAAATCCCATATTCAAATTTATCATCAATTGGTATAGCTATTATATATATAAATAAAAATAAATAAAAATAAAAAAGATATATGTATATAAAGTTGGATGAATATGTAAACATAATGAACAGTAGATAAATTCTCCAAATTTAATTTTGTTTATGTAAATTACCTGTCATATCACATTGTATTGAATCTTGATAACCCTCCCATAAATCATTACTCTAATATTAAATATAGATTCATCAATAAATCACGTTCACTATTTTAAAACACACAGGCACACACACATATACATATATATTATAAATGTTACCGAAGTTCCAATGTGAGGAGATTCAATAGAGCCTAATTGTTCCAATATATCCCTATTTTCTTCTTTTGGATCAGTATAAGCTTGTACTAAACTGTGCATGACTGGTTTCAACTTGAAAATGATAAATAAAATAAAATAATAAGTACATATACATATATACAAGTATTTTATATTTTTTAACACGCATCCTTTTTTTATAATCTAACTATCTGTATTTTTTCGTTCAACATTTCTTTTTTTCCTGCAGTATCCTGTTAGGTATATATATATATATCACATTCCTACTTTTCTATTAATATTACCTTTGAGTCAGTTATATAATCACCAATACTATTAAATAATACATCCAAGGTACGCGGTAATAATCCTGTATCATTTGGACTACCCATGATTGTATGAGTTTTCCCGGAATTTGTGACACCATAAGCGAAGATTAATATATTTTCTCCTTTTAAAAGATCATGGATCAAAGGCAGTGTTGTTTTATTAAAAAAATCCTGTTGAGTGATATCTTCTTCAAAAATTTTGGTAAATCGGTATCTCTCTGGTGCACGGTTTCGTGTACGATAAGCATTTGAATCTTCGGGTGGTGTCATACATATTTCATTATCATCAATTAGCTGTAAATAAGATGCTATATTATTATTATTATTATTATCATTTGGTGTAGACTTGTATGTAGGCTGTGTAAGAGGTACTGTTGTTGGTCGTAAACGCAAATATGCCTATATAATATATGTACATATATATAATATTGGTTAGAAATAAACAATTATAATAACGCTATCGATCTTCGAAATTTAAAAAATAAAATTTATTGCTTTAAAAGTTACATTGTTGTTACAGTACCTTCATTAATTCCTTTTCTGGGTTGTAGTTAAAAAAATTAGAATTATCACCTTCATTATTTTGTCGTAGAGAATTATTCGATGTTGAAGCTGAATAATTTTTAAATACATCGTTATTAGGATTGGATGCTTGTGTGATTGTTCTTTGTAATGTTCGATTGTGTGAACGTAAAGTTCCTTGCCGTGTTGGTGTTGCAGATCCTTTACTAGTTAAAAAATGAATAGATGTAAACAAAATAAGGAATAAAAAAGGATGACATATACTATTTAATAATAGTATTCTATAATTTATATTATTAGTAAATTCATATTGTACCTTATCATTTTTTATTATTTATTTATTTAAAACATCGATATCTATTTAGTATATAAAAAAAAAAAAAATCAAAACGAAAGAGTGAAAAAAAAAGACAACGAAACTTTTTAAATCCAGATTTTTTTTAGTTTATACGAGTAAAATAATTAAACTTTGTTCCAGGGCAGCAAAGGAAAAATAAAATCGTATTTAAAATCTAAGTTAGTATATTAAAAAATATATATTTACATATGCTACGTAGAAAAACTTATATGATATAGGATTATAATGCTTGTTTAGAGGGGTTATAGAGGTAAAAAAAAAAAAAAATAGGCTGTGTACAAAAGCATAAATTAAATAATCATTGACATAAAATATTCTCAGTATGAGTGGGTACTATAATAGATGGCGGCATTAACGATATTGAAGAATCATAATTTTTTTCTATCACTAATCCGACCACACATTTAAAGTTATTTAACAGCAATCATCATTAGGATTAAGTATTTCTCGACTTGAAAGTTTATAATATAAATGCACGTAAATTTTATCTTAATGTTTGCTAGTATATCCTTCGTTTTATATCATGTTATCTACTTTTCTATATTTGATATTAAGAGTTTGGAGAAAAAATATCCTACTACGAATAGTAGAGGGGTAAAAGAACAACAATAGCATTTATATAAAAATTGAGATGCATATTTATAAAGTATAATAGATTTTTTTTTTTTTTTTTTTTTTTTACAAAAAAACTTTTTTTATTGATTGGGTAATTGTTATTTATTCTGAAAGTGATATATAACAAAACAAGTCAAAATTTCACTTTTCAATAAATCAATGAGTATTACTGAAATATAATGCAATCATAAATAAAAATATAGATTCATAATGAAAAAAAAAATTACGCAAATATACAAGAATTTGTCCTAGTTTAAATTAAAGTTGGAGTGAATAAGTTAAAGTACAGAGAGAAAGTAGCTATTAATAGCTCAGTTGAATTATGCAAACATCTGTCAATATAATTGTATTGTTTTCCATATACATTACATTTAATAATCTCTGATTACTGTATTTTTTATTCGTTTTCAAGAAAATAAAATTGTACAAATCAATAAAAAAAGAGTTTACTAATAAACAAATCCATATATATATATATAAATATATATATAAATAAGGGTATGAGAAAAAAAGAAACATTCAGCAAATAACGATTCTTTTAGCCAATTTCAAACCAACAGCTGCAACAAAGTTAGTTATTTCTTTTCTAATCGTAGAATTATGATCATCAAAATCCTCTAAATAAGTAACAGGTACTACCATATTTTTTCCAGCTAAAATCACCACTTCTTCAAAATCTTTATCCGTCAAGGTACTTCGATCCAACCATCCAGGAGGGCATATCTCATAGTTTTCATCATCGCTATCTTCACCCACGTGATCTTCGTTAACTTCGTTACCATTTTTATTATTTTCCAATTGTTGTTTTGTTGAATTTTCAGGGTTTGAAAAAGACACATACTTATGTTTGTCTAATAACGGAGTACAAACTTTATCCAAAGAGAACCATTCATATGCTTCAGGGTCTAATAAATACGATGGATGATATTTCCCTTTATATTTCATTTTGACACAAGAGTGGATATAATAACCTATATATATTGATTTAATGTATTATTATTATTATAAATGTGTGGTCATTTATTTTTTCATATACTACTTTTTTATATTATTTTTATTATACGTACCCATATAATAATATTTCAATTCCTTCGAATCCATGTATAATTCTTGTGTCAAACTAATTTCGCGCAATGCACTATAATTGCCTAAACCAAGAAAAGAATAATCTGGATCATACATATAATAAACTGATGAGACACAGTAAGGTAAAATATCCAAAACAGCCACAGCAATTAATTTATCGTCTAATATGTACTTTTGGTGATAACTTCCAAACGTTAATCCATCATTGCCTATTACACTATCCAACTGTAAAGGCGTATCTACTAAAAATCGTTTGAATTGCTCGGGTTTAAGCTCATCGGGTTCATCGTGATGTATTTCCTTTTGATATTTACAATATAAAGCAAATTTTTCATCAGTATATGAAGACGGTTCCATTTCAATCTAAGTATAAATACATATACATATACATATACATATACATATACATATATATATGAATAAAAATATGAGGAATGGTTTGAATATTTTTTCTTTTAACCTCTTTCACTTTTTTATTATTTTTGTTCTTTTGAACTTATATATATATATATATATATATATATACCTTGAATGAGTGGGCATAATCACCTTCCTTGCATGAATTTGTTTCAGCAGATCGAATCATATCAATAAGTGTTGTTGGTTCTATGTTATTATTCCCCTTCTTTTTCCTTAATAAATACAAAAAAAAGTCATATCATATAAGTTTTTCTCTACTCTTCTTTTTTAATAAAATATATCATTATATTATTTATTCGTAGAATTTTACTTTGTAGTTTCTTTTGAACTATCGTCGATCATTTCATGAGCTGGTTGCCAGGTTCCTTCGATATATTTATTAAATTTGTTTATTATTTTACGTTGAGACTTTGATACTTTGAACTCAGTGGTGTCCAACCTATTCGATATATACATATATAAAGAAATGTAGGATTGAATTGGCATGATGTAATAATAATAATAATAATAATAATAATAATAATAATAATAATAATAATAATAATAATATCAGTAATGATAACCATTATAAAATTAATAAAAATATATAAATACCTTATAGTATATTGGGGGCAGCAGCTTTTACGCAAATTAGGTTTATACAAATATTTTCCTGATCTACATTTCATTGTGCATAAGACAAAAATGATAAAATAAAATATACGACTATTAGTATATGATTATTCCAATAAACTATTACTCATGTAGCATTTATTTTTGTTATTAAAAAAGCTTCATTTTCACCTTCTCCATCCACGATCTATTAGCGCTTGATAATCCTATTATGTTTATATATGAAAATAAATAAATAAAAAAATATAGTTTGAAAAATAATTAAAATAGACACGTCAATATCTATTAGTAGAAAGGTATAATTATACATACCTTACAGGATAGACTATGCGCCCATAACCCAAAGGTATAAGATGTATTATCTTGATGACAATATCCACAATTAGAGTTATTAAAACCAACAATGGAAACAAATGAAGATGGCATAAGATATACTACTTATATATATACAAAAAATAAAGAGAAAGCTAGTTGAAAAAGAAGAAAAAAATGAAAACTTATAGATTGATCTGAGAATGAAATAATTCTTATTCACTATTTTATCAATTTGCCCATAGCGATTTATTATAACTCTCATTATTTTTTTGGTTCATAACTTTAATGATATTTTGTGTATCTTAAAAAAATGTATAAATTCAATTTTAATTCCAATTCAATAAAGACCAGGCTTTTTCTTGTTTTAAAAACTTTTGTCATAACTTTTATTTTATTTTGATAATATCGCTAAACTACATATTCCTATTTATTGGAACTCTAACCCTCTTATCTGACTTTAATTTTATTATTTTTTTGCTATAAATCATTGGTGCCTTCTGCCAGAATCACTTAGTTGTAGAAATTATAATCATTTATATAGAACTTCTAGGTGTTTTTGTTTATTTTAACAGCTATTTTTATATACTTACTTATACTTTTATTTATTTTACTTACATACCAAAGTGAAAGACCAACAAGCGCTTGCATACATTGATAAATATAGAAAGATGGCTAATTTTGGAATGAGTGGTATACCTATAGTTCCTTTTGAAAAGGGTGACGATCCTACATTGTGGATCAATATGTATGAACAATATGCTATGACAGTGGGATTTAGTGAAGATGCTAAGGTGAATCTGTTGCCTTCTTACCTAAGTTCTAATGTCAGGTCATGGTATTTCAATTCAGGTGGATTTAGTGATTGGGATGAATTAAAGGAACAAATGATTGCTCGCTTTGGTGATGATAGAGATTCTACCGAACTTTATTCTATGTTAACAAGTATCCAAAGAAAAAGAGACGAAAGTATCGAAGAATATGGTGATCGTTTCCGTAATATTAGAGGCCGTTATAAAAGAGCAGTGCAAAGTGAAGACGTGACGGTTTCCATAACGGAAAAAGACTGGACCAAGATGTTTGTCAGAGGAATCACACCTACAACAATAAAAAGAAGGGTCAAGACAAGTAGACCAGTAACAATACAGGAAGCCATTAACGAAGTTAAAGATTTTGAGTCAGATTTTGGTTTTTCTGGACAATCAGATGATGAGGAAGAACGTTTTGATGGTGTATCTAGAATGTCAAGCAATAATAAAGTCAAGGGTACTGTTACATCAGTTAATAATGTCAATGATGTGGTATCGGGTTTAGTAGGACAAGTTAATCAATTAACTTTGTTGGTACAAGAAATGTCAAAAGCCATAAATAGTAATCAAGGTCGTCAAGTTGTCAAAAGTTGTTATAATTGCAATGAGTCCGGTCATCAAGCTAATCAGTGTCCTAAACCTTGTAAACATTGTGGAAATGGTTCACATCGCTTTTGGGAATGTAGTTTACACAAAAGTAGGTCCAATAAAGAAGATAAGAATAACAATGTCACGCAAACGTTTTATGCTGAAGAACATTTTGTTGTTAAATCAAAACGTGCTCGTACTACAAGGAATAATAATGATAGTAAATTAATCAAGAGGGTTGAATTAACAGTCAACAAGAAGGATCAACCCAAAGCCTTACAGGAAGACACAAGTATGACAGAGGATGATGTTCCTATCAAGAAAGCAAAAAAAGGAAATAGTCCTGATGTTAATGTTAATACTGATATTGTTGGTGATACAGTTACACTTAATGGTGATGAGGGTTCTAACCGGGTGGCAAAAGAATATATAGTTAAAAGCCAATTGGACGTCAGGCCTCCTAAAATGACAGATAGTAAAGATCCAGGTGTAATTCCAAAACCAATTAATAATAACGAGATGGATGAAAAGTCAATTACTGAAAATATTTTAAAAAACAGATGTATACCTATGTCACTTCAAGAATTAGCTATATTATCACCTACGTTTAGAAGACTTGCTAAGAATCAACTCACCAAAAATCATAAGAAGAAACGTGATAAATCCAAAACTGACCAGTCTTTATGGGCTAATATGGAACCAGTTGATTATAATAAACAAGGCAAAAACTGTCCTAGAGTTAAAGTGAAAGTCAATGATAGTGTGTCGGTAAATGCAATATTGGATGGTGGTGCTACAGGTAGTTTGGCAAGTTTATCTTTAATTAAAAATCTAGGTATTGATAATATGGAACCTTCTGATACTTACATTGGTTTAGCTGATGGTAGTAAAACTAAGGTGTTAGGCCGAGTTAATTTAATAATTAATCTCATGGATGAAGAAGTGTTGGTCAAAGTGTCTGTGGTTGATCAAGATATGTATCATTTATTGTTGGGTAGAAATGTTCTACATACTTTTGGTATAAAAACAGATTGGAATAATTTCAGGTGGTATTTTAAGAAGAATGATGAAATCATTGCTATGAATGTTAAATATGATGGTCAGGATAAAATTTCTGAAATTATGGATGAAGAAGAATCTTATAATTATGATTCTGATTATAGTAGTGCAAGTTCAAATGATGGTTATGAAGAATATTACTTAGTTGGCATGGATTCTGTGGAACATGGTGCTTCGGACGTGAAACATGGTGATTCTTTGGATTACAAGAAAAATATTAATGCCAAAATTAATACTAGTGTTGATTATGATGGTGATCCAGGAGTAAGAGATGATATATTGAAGGCTATAGTTAAAAGTGTAGATGATTCCAACTTGGAAGAAGAACAAGCAGAAAGGTTATTGAATGTTTTGTTGAAGAATAAATCAGTTTTTGGTGTTGATTATAAGGATCTTTCTGTTACTGATTTAGTAAAGTTGCATATTAATACTGGTGATAATAAACCTATCATGTCCAGACCAAATCATTATATGTCTTTCGCTGATAGAGAATTGCTGCAACAAGAACTTAACGCTATGGTTAATGAAGGTATTATTATTCCTACTTTACATGGTAATTCTAATGAGGGTGGATGGTCTTTTCCAGTGATGTATGTTAAAAAGAAGGATGGATCCAAAAGATTGGTTGTCCAATTCCAAAAACTAAATGATGTTACTATTAGAGATCCATGGCCACTTCCAAGAATTACAGATATTTTAGAAGAATTTGATGGTGCTTCTACTTTTTCCACTCTTGATTTATTAAAAGGTTTCAATCAAATTGCTGTTGATGATGATTCTATTAATAAATTAACTATGACTACTCCATGGGGTAATTTTTCTTATAAAGTGATGCCGTTTGGAATAGTTAATGGTCCTTCAACTTTTGCTAGATGTATCTACTTGGCTTTAGAACCTTTCTTGGGTAAATATGCAACGTCCTATATTGACGATATCACCGTTTATTCACATTCCTTTGATGAACAACTAAGTCACTTAGATAATGTTTTGTCTAGACTAATAAAGGTGGGTCTTAAAGTTAAACCGAGCAAATGTTTATGGTGTCAAGAAGAAATTAAATTATTGGGATTTAGAGTTAGTAAGGACGGTATCAAGACTGATGAAGAAAAGATTAAAGTGATAAAAGACTTTCCCGTTCCTAATAATAAGACGGCAGTGCGAGCTTTTATTAATCTTTGTGGTTATTATCGTCGACATGTTCACCATTTTGCTTCCATTTGCGCTCCATTAAATACTTTGACGTCTACTAAAGTAAAATTTGAATGGAATGAAAATCATCAAAATGCTTTTGAAAAGATGAAGATTGCTTTAGGTGAAGCCGTGTGTTTAAATTTACCAAGGTCGGATGGATACTTTAGATTGTATACTGATGCTTCTGATGTTGGATTAGGTGCTGTTCTAACTATTTCTGATGATGCTGATGGTTTAAATGAAGGTCCAGTTTGTTTTTTGTCAAGAAAACTTTCAGGAGCTGAATTTAATTATACTACTATGGAGAAAGAACTTCTTGCGGTGGTCTATGCATTGAATAAATTAAGAAGATATTTGCTTGATAAACATTTTATAATTTTTACTGACAATTCATCTCTTAGATACTTGTTAAATAAATCGGATGCTGGACACAGATTACAAAGATGGTTAATTGTTTTACAAGAATTTTCTTTTAAGGCTGTTCATGTAGCTGGTAAACAAAATGTAGTTGCTGATGTGTTATCCAGGTACCCTATTAACCAGGAAGAAACAAACGACGTTGATGTTTTAGAGGGTTGGTTAGTTGAAGAAGAATATATAAATTATGAAGATGACCTCAAGAAAATATGGTGGTACTTACAAGGTTTGGATTGGTCTAACAATGACGATAAAACTACAAAACGAGCTATTAATTATCTAGTTGGTGAAGATAAACATCTTTATCGCAAGATTAATGATAGACTCGTAAAAGTCCCTTTTGTAGAAGAAAGAAGACGGATATTAGAACAAGTTCACGATGGCCATGGTCACTTTGGTCAACAAGCAACTTGGATTAGGTTGTTTCATTCTTATTGGTGGCCTAATTCCTATAAAGAATGTAAAAATTACGTTAAAACCTGTCATTTATGTCAAGTTCACCAAAATTTACAAAATGAAGGTAAAAACGTTAAATTAAAGGTACCTGTTCAATATCTGTTTCAGAGGTGGGCATTAGATTTCGTTGGACCATTGACAATCTCAAATAAGGGTAACTCTTATTTGCTAGTAGCTGTGGAATATTTCTCTGGTTGGCCGTTGGCAAAAGTTTATTCTTCAATGAGATCTGAGGACGTTGTTGCTTTCCTCTACGAAGATATATTTTGTACCTATGGACCTCCGACTGAAATACTTACGGATAACGGTACCCCTTTTGTTGCTGAAGCGGTTGCTGAGTTTGTAAGTTTTGTTAATAGCAACCATAAACTAGCTACTCCGTATCATCCAGTTACAAATGGAAAAGTTGAGCATCTTAATGGCGTATTGGTTAAAAGTGTAAAGAAACTTTGTGAAAACAATCCGTCAGAATGGGATGTTCATCTACCCGCTGTCCTATATTCTTACAGAACGAAAAGTATGGCGTCAGTAGGGATTAGTCCATTTGAAGCTCTTTATGGTGTGCCCCCATTGTCCTACGATCAAGATCCTTTACGTTTACTAGGTGAACAACTTGGTGTCGAAAGAATCTACATAAGGATGGGTAAACATTTGGAAGGTGTTGAAGACTGCATTAAGAAGGGTTCCGCCAAGATAGCAGTAGAAAAATACGGTTCCATTCATGTTGGTCAACTGGTGTTGACGAAAAGAGACGTTAGGGTCAACAAGCTGGTACCTAATTACTTCAATAAGGTTTATCGGGTAGTTGTCCTGTATAGTAGTCGTAATTGTAGGCTACAAGAAGTTGATACTGGTAGATATCTAAAAAGGAATATTAATGTTGATAAACTTATTCCTTATAACCAACGTGAAGATGTTTTATTATAAGAAGTTTCGTATGAATTAGAGTTGAAGATATACGAAAAAAAAAAAAGAAGAGAATTCTATTTTATTTTCCGCATGGGTAGGGTTGGTATAGTGATCTGAGAATGAAATAATTCTTATTCACTATTTTATCAATTTGCCCATAGCGATTTATTATAACTCTCATTATTTTTTTGGTTCATAACTTTAATGATATTTTGTGTATCTTAAAAAAATGTATAAATTCAATTTTAATTCCAATTCAATAAAGACCAGGCTTTTTCTTGTTTTAAAAACTTTTGTCATAACTTTTATTTTATTTTGATAATATCGCTAAACTACATATTCCTATTTATTGGAACTCTAACCCTCTTATCTGACTTTAATTTTATTATTTTTTTGCTATAAATCAAGATTCATATTTTAAACTCCGAGTGTAAAATTTTATTTTTTTCAAGTAAAACTTTCTATCTCTTTTTATCCACTTTGATACAATATTATTATTTATTTTATTTATTTTATTTACCTATTAATTAATAATGTCACATCAGTTAATTAACGAAGGTGATCCTCGTTCAGGAAAAATCCAAGGAATTACATATAATGGCTGGACCATCACAAGTAAAAAAGCTTCCATATGTAATTCAGCAGAAATGGAAGGGTATGTATGAGATAGTATTATATTATTATTATTAGTATTACTATCATTATTATTATTATTATTATTATTATTATTATTATTATTATTATTATTATTATTACATTATTATTATTATTATTATTATTTATTTTTATAGTTCATTTATGAAACTGATTATAATATATGAATTAAAAAAAAATAGTTCTATTTAATAATAATATATAAACATATATAGTATTCAAAAAAACTTTGGTATCCCACCTCCTGAAATGGTATTTGGTAATAACTATGTCAAAATACAAAAAGGAGCATTTGAATATACTTGGAACGCGTATGAAGCTTTAAGTAAAGTTGATGCAAGTGAAAATAGTAGTGAACATATCAAAGTATCTTATGCTTCAGAATGGACAAAAAAAAGGTACGCGTTTAAAAGATAAGATATATATAAACCAATAATAGCAGTATAAATAATTACAAATTGAATAAATGAACTTGATTTTCTTATATTGATTTTATAATCCCATTTACTTTATTATATTAGCAATCATCAAAATGTAAAAGATATAATTAAACCCTATGATTGGACGTATTCTACTGATTATAAAGGAACTATCGCATATAAAAATGATTGGGAAAAAGTAGAAGAACCTGTTATTAATGTAGATCGTTTAAAACAAAAAGAACCTATTTTATTTTATGATGAAAATATATTATATGAAGATGAATTGGCTGATAACGGCACTGCAATGCTATCTTTAAGAATGGTAATTCGTTTATTAATTTATATATTTATTTTTATTAAAGAAAAAAAAGGTATGTATATGTGTATCATTATTAACAAAAGTATATTTTTTATTTACTCATTTAATAGAGAGTGATGCCATCTTGCTTTTTAATCTTGCAACGTTTTTTTTTAAGAGTGGACGATGTATTGTTTAGAATAAATGATACTAGAGTTTATCACGAGTTTGGCTCACCTTATCTTGTACGGGAATATACTTCAAAAGAACAAAGCTATTATAGTATTAAAAAGGTAAATATATTTATATTTATGCAAATCTTTTAAAATATATAGTTAAATACATGAAAATGAGAAACCAAAAGGGTATATTATTTATTAACCAATCATTTTTTTAGAATTTATATGGCCGAGATATATCTTTATTGAATGATCAAAATTGGGTATCTTCCGTATTTTCATCTGATGTAAAAACTTTAGAAAGGCATACTATTAAATTAGATGATAAATAATAGCTTAATTATTTATGAAAAAATTATAAAAATATACTTGTATTGTAAAATAAAATAAAAACGTGAAAACTAAAAAAATTAAGTTGCGGATTTTAAAATTATTCATTATTTTTAAATTATTTAAAAAAGGGAGGGCGCTTTCATTTTTTTTTCCTTTTCTTTCCTCTTTTTTTTTTAAAAAATAAAATAAAATACAGTGAAATATTTCTTTTAGTATATAATTATTTTACTTTTTCTAAATTAAAAATATTTATTGATACATACTCTATTATCTAAATTCTATCATATAAATTATAAATTCTAAATTCATTAATAGTTTTAGATTATTATTTTTATAATAATATAATTATATAATAAGAACTTCATCCATTCAACTTTAATCATACACATATATATACATATTTATATATATACTTATTATTACTAAAAGAAAAATAATAATCAATAAATAATATGAGCTCAGAATCACCTATTACTCAAGTTCATGATCCTAATAATGAATATGATGATGATTTAATTTATCAACAAAACGATGAAGACGATGGATTTGAACAAGATGCTATACCACAAATATTGAAATTAGATTTACGTGGGGTTCGATTTGAATTGGATCGGGATACTTTAGTCAGTTTACCTGAAAGTTTACTTATTGCTATGTTTCCCAATGGACTTATTCTTGGAAGACAAGATGATTACGATGATGAAGATTATGATAGACACTCTCGTGATTCAGTTGGTGGTGGTAATGGTAATGCAACTTCATCACCTGGTAATGGTGGATCTAATGGAAACAAAAGTGGTAATTCATCATCCTTTCATAGAGATGAAGATGACGAAGACGATGATTTTCAAGTAACCTACGTAGATTTTGACCCAATTTGTTTGGAATATGTATTAAAATTTTATCGACAAGCTCAAGAATTATCTTCAGATATGCAACAGCAAAGATTAAATAATAATATGGACAATAATAATGATATGAATAATAATAACTTACCAACATTAAATACTTCACCTGCTTATTACCCATTATTGGATAAACAGCCTATTATTGTTTTACGTGAAGAATTGGAGTATTTTTGTGTGCCTTCTCAAAAGAAATTATCGGTTGCTGACATGACAACTTTAAAAGTACAATGTGGACAACATTTAAGACAACATGATGAAATCTTTGCCGCTCTTCAAAAAAGTATTGCTAGGGAAAATAATGTGGCCGAACAACATTTAATTGATATGTTATGTGATGCTGGTTTCTCTCGCGATGATCGTTGGGGTCATCGTGCTTTGGAACCTATGAAAACTTGTATTATTAGTATGGGATTGGTTTTATTAAGAACAACGGGCCCTGATAATCATATGGCTACTGCTCAAAAATTACTATTGTTCTGGAGAAAACCTGCGGTAATTATTTTTAAAAAGTTTTTCTTTCTTTTTAAATAATAATTATAATAATAACCATCTTCATATTTTTAATATTATACTTTATTTTATTTTATATTATTTTAATAGAGAAAATGCTGGTGGGATGGCAATACCGTTGATATCCAAGGTCAATCAGTAAGATTATGGGCAAGAAGAACTTGGACTTTGGAACTTGCTTTGGTATAAGTAATTAAGAGAATAATCAAGAAAGAACTACTTTTCAAAAATAATAAAACACAGTTTGCTACAATACCCGTGCTTATTACATATATATATATATATATATATATATTTACTATCTCTCACCACTCGCTTATGATATAATCTTTAATATAATTTTTTAATCAACACTTCCTTTTACAATTCATTCCAATTTTTAATTATTTATTTAACTCCTCATTATGAAAAAACTTATAAAAAATCATCTTAAAAAAAGAAATATAACAGTTTTAAAAAAATAGTTCTTTCTGGATTTCTTTTATTTTATCCAAACTTAGCCCTAATTCCTATTTCTTCTTCTACTTCCTAGTTACCCCTTTTAACCCTTTACTTTTACTACTACTACTATTACTACCATTTGTAATATTTTTATTTTACTCCTTTTTTATTGTTTTCTATTTTATTTTTCATTATCTTATTTTACTCTACCTTTACTATTTATTTTATTTTATTTTATTTTTTCAGTGTTTAATAAAAGTAAAAAGTATAAAAAAAGAATAGCACTAAAAGCGTTTATTTTTTAAAATTAACAAAAATAATACGAGATCTTTATTTACAAAAGAAATTTTTTAAATCTAGTTATGAATACATTTCTATTCCGTATTACTATTATTATTATTATCAACTTCGACTTCAGCATTTGATGACTCTTGCATTAATAAGTCCTCAGCTTCTTGCATATGTTGGTTCATTTCTTCATCTTTTAATTGTTCTTGAGATAATTTATATACCAATTGACCTAATTCTTCTACATGCTTTACTTCTGTTGCATCACTATGATCACCCACCTAATTTATATATATATATATTTAAA
Organism: Cunninghamella blakesleeana; assembly: GCA_017871115.1. Taxonomy (NCBI): domain Eukaryota; kingdom Fungi; phylum Mucoromycota; class Mucoromycetes; order Mucorales; family Cunninghamellaceae; genus Cunninghamella; species Cunninghamella blakesleeana. Next base: position 578,719 of record JAFCIZ010000008.1, read on the forward strand.
AAATACAATGGTAATAGTCAGTAATTATTCTATATTAAATCAAAAATAATATAAAATAAAATAAATTTTAATATTTACCAAGCGAGATGTTGGATAAGTTTCATTTTGCTTTATAGATAATTTATCAGGCCTTGCTAAAAGCTGATCAAATACTGGTTTTAATTCATAACAATTTTCAAATAAATGACGACGACCAAATACATATAACCCAAGTCTTGCACGGGACATGGCTACAATTAAACGCCTTACGTCTCTAATATGCCCAACTGTTTTCGTACGAACCAATGATAATAAAATGTCTAGTAATATAGTAATAAAAAGAAAAAAAAAGAAGAAAATGTATATAAATATACATTTTATATTATACTGAATTGATCTATATATACATAATTATATTGTCACTTACAATCATTTTGTTGCCCTTGATATTGATCTACTGTTGCAACAGTTGCAGGTTTACCAAAAAATGGATTCCATGAACATCTTCGTTGAATAACATCATTAATCAAAGACCTTTGCCCATTATATGTCGTTAAAATTGATATTTTTTCAGCAGGATAACTAAACAATAAAAATAACCGTATGAAAAACAAAGTTAAAATAAGCAAATATATAAAGTTTAATAAATGCTCGGAAGCTTATGATTTCTCTTTTTTTCTTCTTTTTTGTTAATTTATTTTTACCCCATTAAACGCATATACTGATAAAGTGCTACAATATATTCGGCTTCGCCAAGATTTTGATAAAAGTAAGCAACAGGTTCTGATTCACCTTGTCCATGATAAGGTCCAACATCAATAAACTGATAATCGTATGTTAATCCTGGGTTAGCATTTAAATATTCAGTTTCGTTTAATACATTTGGTAAATCGCCCAAATGCTTATATCGCCAGCTATATAATTTTGCAATGGATGATCTAGCACGTCCCTATAAATTACAAAAAAAATAAAATAAAAAAAATAAATAATAATATACATTAATTATAATCAATCACTATAGTTTTTCGATATCGTTTATATATATATATATATATATATATATATATTACCTGTGCATCCAACTGTAGTGAAGGTACACCTAAACGTATGAATCGAGTAAATAAACTTTGTTCCATATTACCATATTGCTGGAATGCTAAATTTTTAACAACAGGTGGAAGTTGATTATGATCACCAATAAGTACGACACGTTTTAATCGGTTTTCCCCATCTTCAGGTTCTTGTAGTAATAATGGAATAAAGGTTTCGACTTCTAAAATTTGTGCAGATTCTTCCATAATGACATTATCGTATTTGAATTTTAATGCTACTAATTCACGTCTCTAAACAAATTGTTAAATAAAAATCAATTAAATATACAAATAAACATTTTTTTAAGTATAATATAATAATCGTGCTTACTTTTAATGCAGCGTGAGTACATGTCATAGCAATAATCTTAGCTTCTTTTGTAATCAAATAATTCGCACGATCTGAAGCATGTCGTAATAATTCAAAAGGTCTAACATCTTCTAATTCTTCGAATAATTTTTTTAAATGACGGAAACAACCTTGAGCAACATCAATCGCTTCTTCTACATCCATATCATCATTAAATACTGGTGAAGGTGCGTTTGAAAAGAAGGTAGAGAAAGGAAAACTGTCACGAATCTCCGTCAAAGTGATATCTGATTTGTTGGTTAAGAGTTCATTATAGGGTTCCCATTTTGTTAATACATGATAATGATAGAAGTAACCTGCGGTTTCACAAGTAGATCCATGGTCACCAGTCATATCAAGAGATTGCGCTAATCTGTCTACCTCTTGTAATAATTCTTCACGTCGTTCTAAAAAGGACGTAACGCGTCCAAATTTACTAAAGCTTACTTCTGTATTAAGCTCTTCTTCACCATGACCAAGACGTACTAAATGGCGCGGATCAATATCTATAAATAAATAAAAATACAAATAAATAAAATTAAAATAATAAATACAAGTTAATAATTAAGATTATAATATATATATATATATATATATATGAATATATGTATATATGATTTTACCAAGACCCATCAATTTTTCAAATATTTGATTTAAAGCTTGATTACTATGAGTAACTATTAATGTATGTTGATTGGGATAATTATGATAAAGGTTTGCAATTGTCTGCACAGCAACATCAGTTTTACCAGTACCTGGAGGGCCGACCACCATTGTAAGACCATGATTTATGCCAGAATGTATACTTTCAACTATTATATTTTTTAAAAAAAAATAAAATAAAATGATATAAATTATAATATAAAGATGTAAATAAATGGATAAACGGGCTAATATCTATCATTTTTCATTTAAATAACACTAAATTTATTTATACATTACCTTGAATAGGGGTAAATGGAACAGCATTCTTTCTAGGAACATCTTGAGGATAAGGTCCCATTTTAGGGACTTTGTAAGAAGTTACTTGTATGACTTCAGGCGAATTATCTACGTCCATTGTTTTTTTGCTTTTCTTTTTCTTTGGTTTAGTTAATTCGCCTTCATTTGGAATAGTTTTCAAGATATAAGGTGGTTCCAAGGTTGATCCTTCAGGGACAGGTTGGATTATCTAAATATACATATATAACCATAAAATATAATATTAGTATATAAGTACAAATATATATATATATATATATATATTAATTTACTAATATTTTACCTTGCCAGGAAAACTATTATTTAAATGGTCCCAGCTAATAAAGGTATCTCTAAAGTTATGTTCATAAATACGATTTGGTAATTTTGGATAACTAGCACCAGCAGGATCCCCATAGCCCAGAAAAACTTTTTGTAACCAATCAGGTACCACTAAATCACTTTGCATTAAATCACGAATCGTTTCCAAAACAGCTTTAAAGTTATTTTCTTGGGGTTTACGACGAACAAGGATATTGAAGGTATCATATACGTCTGCCGAACCATGGCCGTGTCTCACCATATCTTTCTATAAAAAATAATTAAAAAATAAAAATAAAATTGCATTAATAATATGATTTAGTAAACAGAGTGAAAAGTATTGAATTATTTCATTTATTTTAAAAATGAATAGGCAATAACAAACTCTTACCTTGAATTGATTAGGATCTAAAGAAAGACGTAAGGTACGTGTAGCTTTAGCAGGTTGTATAGTTGATTGTCCTTTAAAAGTGTTTGCCACTTCATCAATAGCGTTACCTATATGAGTTAATATATTCATATATATATAAATTTTTTTTATCAGTATATTATTAATAATATTGCTATTTAAATTGACATTTACATTTTTAATTAAAAATGAAATATAATAAAATAAATTACCGTCTCTACCAATAACATCAACTACTTCCGCACCCCGAATATATTTAATACCAAAATGTTTTCTAAAATCTTTTCCTTCTTGATATGGTGTTGATGTATCATCATTTGGTTGGATCGTTAATAAAAATACGATATCATGTTTCCTTAAAGCATCCCATTCAGCACGAATAACCTTAGAATATTTGCTAATATTAAACGAAACCTGTATTGTCATTGTTATATTTTTGATAAAAAAAAAATACATAAGTATATATAAAAGTATTGAATCTATAACCAGTATATATATATATATATATATATAAACGACTAATATATATTTGACTTACATCTGCTGTCACACGGGAAGGCTTATCTTCACCAAGATTAGAACGTCCAATATCAGTAATACTATATAATATATTATAATAAAATAAAATAATAAATAAGTAAATCAATTAATAATCTGGCTCTCTCTTAATTAATATATATATATATAATTAGTTATAATAAAATGAATGATAATTTACTTGAAAGATTCAATAGGAAGTGCCATACGTGCCCAACCAGTCCATTCTATTTTACGTTCAGGATAAGTTAATCTAGGACCGAGTCGCTTTACAACATCTTCAATATCTTGTCTAATTTCATAAGAACTTTCTAAACGGAATAGGTTAAAGTTTCGTAATAAATAATCATGAAGTGTCAAAAATTGTAAATTTAATTTTGATAATGCCAAAGGACGATCACCATTATAAAATTGTGTTTGTACAAGTGTATTATTAAAGAGTGTATTCTATCATAAAATAATAAAATAATAATAATAGCAATAGCGATAATAAAGGTTATTATTAGTATGATAAATACATATATCTATATACATTTTATCTATATCTATATATAAACTTACCTCATCAGGATACAAAGGTAAGGAGTTGATTTTTTCGATTTGACTAATACGTTTTTGATATTTATCTATTAAGCTTTCTAATAATAAATCCTTTTTGTCGATATGATCAGGAATCAAGGTATTCACGACAGGTGAACCACGAATTCCTAAGGTATTACATAATGTCGCAAGATCATCTACAGTTGCAGGTTCGAAATGCCATAGTAAATCCTGTCGTGTTTCAATGGATGCTAAATTGGCCAGTGGTAATTCAGGGAAAACATCCTTAAAATGACGAAAAACAATACGTTGAAGTGCAATTAATTGAGAAGAATGTTGTTCAGTCATTTCTAAATCTGTGAGTGCTAACCCTGTTTGATCATTGATTTCAAATTTTGAATAAAATGTAAGATTTTCCAATAATTGTTTGATTAAATCCACATCGCTTGAATCTCGTCGGTTGAATGGTGCCAAGTTGCATAATACAATGATTTGATGATCGTTTAATAGTGTATTAAAGAAACGTCGTGTAGGTAATTGGGCTTCTAAATCTATTAAAAATTCAAGAAATCGTTCACAATATCTAATCAATTCATCATCAGCTATTTTCAAAAAAATGGAAATAATAAAAATAAAAAATATATGTATAAAAATGAGCATACAAAAATCATAGCATATGTGAATATGAATATATATATATATATATATATATATATATATCGCTCTCCTTATAAAACTTACTATCACCAGAAGCTGGTATTTGATATATTTTTTCAATAAAATCCACTAATAATCCACTGAGCCAATTACGATTAAAATCTAATTTACTTTTTTCAAGATCATCTGTTGTAAAAAATTAAAAGAAAAATTCTTGATATTAATATAACCGAATTATTACTCGTGGTTGACAAAAAAAATATAAAAAAATAAAATAATTATGATATATACATACTTGCAGCATTATATTTTTTATGATAAGTATTCCATAACTTTTGTAAAGATGCATATTCATTGAAGAGTGATTCCCTGTGAGATTCATGAAGATTACCCCAAATACCAATAGATACCAATCTAATAAAAAGTTTTAATATATATAATTAAATATGAATCAATATGATATTCCTTATTTCTTTTTATGTATATACATATATATGCATATATGTTCCTTTACTTGAGACATTCTGTACGAACTAATGTATTTTCCAAACTTTGAAAACAATGAATTAAAAATAAAAGGATAGTGCGTTGAAAAAATTTAGATAAAGTCTGTGATTCAGGTGGTACAGCTAATCGAATAACACGTTCAAAAAATCCATTAAACTTTTCAGCATCCATTGTGATCGCGTCTAAAAAATTAAATAAAATATAAATATGATATAAAAAAATAGAAAGAGAGAAAAAACAGAAAAAAAAACTATTATAATTCTATTTATATTAACAATAATACTTTTTTTTTTTTTGTTATTGTAAATAGGATATGTACTTACCCCAAGAAGGTACGCGTTGCCGAAATTTTTCATTCACCATTAAACAAATAGATAAAACATGATTAAGTGTACTTTTTTCTGCTTCGAAAAATGGCCAAAGATACTATATTCAAATGTAAAAAAACAAAATAAAAATAATATGTTGAATAAATCATAGTTTCTCTTTAATTTTATATAAAATAGATATAATAATAAACCTTACTTTTTCTAAATATTGAGTGAATTCAAGTAGCATAACTTTTTTTGGTTCATAGTTTGAAGTTTCGAGATGATGTTGAATAATATCTTCTATTAATTTTGGTTCCCATTTTGGATCGGCTTGTGCTGTATAATACTTATTTGCTAATTGAGAGATGGGATCTGATTCAATATCGTTTATTGTCAAGTTACGAAATTTAGTGGTACCATGAGCTGTAGCTTCACCTGGTGCAGCATGAAGTGGTAAAGTAGATTGCATGTTCTATCTTTCTTATTATTTAATTCACTATGAGTATTATTATTATTATCAAGGGATAAAATAAAATAAAATAGAAGAATTGAAAGAATAGAAAGAGAAAGAAAAAAAAATAAAGCGTTTTTGAAAAAAATTATATATTTTTGGGAACGTCACGAAAAAATTTAATCCCCGTCAGATTTATTTTAAAATTGAGAATCATTTAATTTTTTCTTCCTTTTTCTTTTTTTATAAATTCTATTCATTTTAATAATAATAGAAATATGAATGAAAATATTAATAAAGATGCAAGAGAAAATAGAGATACAAAAGAATTAAAGGAATCAAAGGAGTTGAAAGATAAAGATTTAAAGGATCGAGAAACTGGAGGTGGACCTGGACGACGAAAGACTGTACGTAAAGGAATGTTTGCAAAGGACTGTAAGTTTTATTTAATAATATATGCCTTATTTTTATTTTTATTACTGTTGTTTGAAATTATGGAATACTTAATTATATAACTTATTATTATATATATACTCATTTTTATACATTTATTTTATAGTGAAATTACTAATGTATGGTTTCGGTGATGATCCTAATCCTTCTGGTGATTCTATAGCTTTAATGGACGATCTTGTTATTGACTATATCATTGAAACGGTAGAGTATCTCTTATTATCATTATAATATTATTACTATTATTAAAATGAATATTTTTGGGTAATTTACTAAAATGTAAATTACATTATTTTTATATTTCTCATTTTTTATTTTTATTAGTGCCAAAAAGTAGCTAAATTATCTGAAAGTCGAGGAAAAATACGTGTTGAAGATTTCAAGTTTGTACTACGAAAAGACCCTAAAAAATTAGCCCGTATAGAAGAATTAATATATATGAATGAAGATATTCGACGGGCGAAACAAATATTTGATGACAAAGAAATGGCTGCAGAGGAAACTCCTTCAAAATAAAACCAATTATAATTATACCATTACTTCCCCTTTTACTTTCTTTTTTTCTTAAACGGATAATCAAACTGTATATATATTTGCTCTTCTATTATCATTATACATTATTATTACATATTTTTATTCAATTCCAGCTATTTGTTTATTCTGTATTCACTCGCTTTTCACATTATTTATTTATTTTTTAAAAAAAGTGTTCAATACACGAATAAAGAAAAATCATTACTTGTCTATATCACTATTTTTTTTTAACGTTTCGATTTATTTATATATTCGATCACTAACTAATAATAATAGAGATAATAATACGTAGGAATAATAATAAAAATAATAATTTGATATATGTATATAAAATGTGGATTGAACTATAAATCCTTACAACTTGGATTGTGAAGAATTAGCAATTTGTTCATACATAGCGTTAATTTGTTGTTGATAAATAAGCTTGGCATCATGACGTTTTAATTTCATCGTGGGTGTTAAAATATTATTTTCCACAGTAAAAGGATTAGGTTCTAAATAAATAGCCTTTGGAATTTCAAACCCGTGTAATTTACCAGCCTTGGCTACTTTAGTGAGATGAGTAAAAAATTTCTTGATCAAGACTGGGTTTCGACATAATTCTTCCAATGTAGCTCCAGTTATGTTTTGTTGTTTAGCATAAACAACCAATTCTTCAGGATCAGGTACAATTACAGCAACCAAACTACTTTGTAAAGAATCCCCATATACAAATGCTTGCATAACCAAAGGGTCATTGGTAAATACATTTTCGATTTTTTCAGGTGCAATATATTCCCCTTGAGCCAATTTAAAAATATTTTTTTTACGATCAATAATCACCAAACATCCTTCTTGATTAATCATACCAATGTCGCCTGTATAATACCAGCCATCAATCAAACATTCATTTGTTTTTTCTTCTTCTTTAAAATAACCCATAAATGTTGTTGTGCCACGAGTTACAATTTCACCGCGAGGTTGACGATCCGTTGTAAGATAATTCATTTCTGGTACATCAACTAATTTCAATTCTGTTGTCAAGCACGGTGCACCAACGTGCCCAACTCTATATTCCCCTGGCTGATGGCATGAAGCACATCCTGTATTTTCTGTACTACCATATACTTCAATAAATTCTGTACTAAAAGCGATCTTGAGAAATTCCATCACTTCACCAGATATAGGGGCTGATCCTGTAACAATTAACTTGACGCGACCACCGAGCGCTTGTTTTACTTTATTGAATATCAACCGATCCCAAAAAGGATGTGTCCAATCATTATTTTGTTTAAGGCGTTGTAATTTTGCATTTACCGCCATACGAGCAATAACTCCCTTTGCACCTGGAGCATTCACTGTTGCTTGTAGTAACTTACCATAAATCCGATTTAAAACCCGTGGAACACTGGCAAAAATAGTAGGTTTTAAAGCTTGTAAATCTTCTAATAATAATTCAGGTGTACCACTAAAATAGCCAATGCGACCACCACTTGAAAGCATAGCCCAATCCATGACACGACCAAAAATATGAGGTAGTGGTAAATAAGATAAATTCACATCTTCACCAAATCTATAATCTTGTACAGTTCTTGCATGAGATAAGCAGGCTAATAAATTACTATGAGAAATCATGGCTCCCTTTGGATTCCCTGTTGTACCACTTGTATAAAGAACAATACCTAAATCAGATGGATTTGGTTTAATATGAGGACGAATAGATTTTGCACCTATATTTTGTACTTCTTCCATTTCTACCAAATGAATATTTTTTTCTTTTGCCCATGCCTTTAATGCTTGTCCGTTGTTTTCAGATGTTAAAGGGTCCATAGAGATAATAATTTTTAAAACAGGACATTGGTGTGCAATTTCCAAAAGATGACCAATATGATTACCAGAACAGATAACTACTTGTAATTCTGAATGATTAATGACATAGCGGACTGTATCTTCACCTAACGTATCATATAATGAAACGGAATAATACCCATAATTGACACAAGCTATATCAGATAAGGTCCACTCTAATCGGTTGATCGCCCAGATACCAAGAGGTAGTAATTCTGTAGAGGATATACCAAGATGCTCTTCCATAATATTACGGATGCCAGATCCAAGTGCATCAGCACGCTGACTTACTTGCCCATAAGTGATAAATTCATATTCTGTAGATCGCTCTTGTGTTAAGGGATTAATAATATGTCTAGTACCAAGGCAAGGAAGGTCTTTGCCTTCTCTTAGTGCTTAAAAAAGAAAAAGAAAAAATATTTATAATATTAGAACTTTTTAAAAATAAAAATAAAAATAAAAAAGCAGTAATATGCATGTACAATCCTTTTTTTTTTATTATTGTTATTCTTATTTCTGTTTATGTATAAGCTTACTATTTTGAAAGACATCATAAAAAGATGAGATGCTATTATCATATGTAGAAAGAAGTGATTGTTCATGTCTTGAACTACGATAAATGCCTAAAAAAAATGGTGCGAATAAAAAAATAAAAACGAATATATATTAATATATTTTGTTGGTTATACTTGTCTAACAAAACTGCATAAATATATTTTTTCATTCTTACTAGTTTCTCCTTCACGTTTTGTATTTGGTACTTCAACAAAATGACTAACTTTAGGGGCCATAATAAATTTTGATAAAAAAGTTAAAGAAGAAGAACTGTAAATAAATAAAACCAGTTATTTTATTTAAGAGTTAAGAGAGAGAGAGAAAAGAAAAAGAGAGAGAGAAAGAAAAAAAAGGGAGTAAATCAAGATTTAAGCTTTTAAACGCCAGCCAACCAAAAGCGGAGACCCCATATTTTTTTTCTTATTCCCACCGCGTTTTTATTGTCTATTATATATCCTTTTTCTCATCACAAGTCAGCAAATAAAAAAAAAATAAAGAATTGTTATTATTTAACTTTATTTTTATTTTATGATTATTCTTATACATATATACAAATATATATATATATATATATATGAATTGTGTATTTACATTATATGATATTAATAAGAAAAATAATATGAATATTATTGTTTATGCGCCCCATTTCACCTATCAATTACATTGGCTTCATGTTTTATTTATGTTAGACAAAAAAAGGCTAAACTATATTATATATATACCAGTTTTTAATTTTTTAAATGATGTCATATGTCAATATGTATACAAATGAAATAAAATCAATATCTAATATACACTTATATATATTATCACCTAATATCATATTGACTAACACTACACTTTCTTCTTCATAAGTCAGTATAGCATTTAAACAATTTAAAGTATTTAAAAGCGCCTATTCAATTGCTTTATTTCCCTATTCCTTCATCTGCTTGAATTCCTTTCGATAAAGCAATTTTTTTTACAATTGTTTCTTTTTCAGGATATCGATCTAACTTTATTGCTTTCTTTAATTCTTCCGTAGAATCAGTATGAAACTTAAGTGTAGTTTTTTCCATGGTAATGCCTCGAAATGGGCATAGTTTCAGCAAGCGTTTTGTAAGCTCCTTTCAATAATGATTATTATGTTGAAAAGCAATTATCACTTTGGTAATAAAATGCAATTCAGGGTCTTGTTAACTAAGATGGATGTTATTCTCTTGCATTAATAAAAGAATATGATTTGTATTGAGGATACTGACATCTGTTTTTACATGTGTACATTGACCACGCATACATAAATTGATATCTTTACGTATTCTAGTGAATCAACATTGATAAGGATAATTTAAAAGTTTTTAAAAATTTCAAGATAAAACCATCTACCGTATATTTTTCACTATTCTTCACTATGGCATATTGAATATAAAATGTAAATAAAAACTCATCAAACCTTAATTGATCAGCAGAATCAATGATAAATCAATTAGTTCAACATACATGGCAGTTTTACCAAAGTTCAGTCCATTATCGCTATTAATGATTTTGATAAATACTAGTTTTTACTGCGCTAATTGCTATTATGCTTACAGTTACGAATTGAATTTGGCATTTTTATATTAAGTTAAAATATGTATGTGTTCATAAGAAAAAAAAAAAGAATGATGAGAGAAAAAGTAAAAAAGCTTGGACCTTTTTAGTATAAAAAAAAAGCGGAGTAAAAAATCCTTAAAACGAATTATTATTTATCTGCTTTTAACACCTTTTATAATACTTTAAACTTTATTATTAATACCATTTTTATATAAACATACTTCATTATGTTTTCACAATTTAAAAATTATATAATAATTTAATGTAAAATAAAAAAAAAAAAGAAAAAGAAAAAGAAAAAATATGTATGATTCATACATGTGTTTTTATATATATTTATATATAAGTGGTAGACAGCATAGATTATTTATATACAATCAATTTATAAAAATTCAGGTTTTAATTCAAGTACCTTAACATTAGGATCACTTGTTGCGTTATGTCTTGCTACTCGTTTTAATAAGGTTGTAATAATTTCACGATTACGCTCATTTTTCTTGATACGTTTACGGAATCGCATTAAAAAGTCTCTAGTTGTCATACTATTACCACGTAACACACTGATGACTTCTTGTTCTGTAATTAAATCACTGCCAGTGCCAGTACTAGATGAAGATGAAGATGAATGATGATGTCTTGGTGATTCGGTACGTTGATGTTTGGAATGTTGGTTATCAGCATCATCTCCTTTACGCTTCTTTAAATTTATTTGATCTACATTACTATTTGAAGTAGGTGACCCTGGTCCTTTAGGACTAAGACTTCCACTACGGTGAGGTGATGGAGATGATGATATGACACGCTGTTGCTGTTGATGCTGTTGTAGAGAAGGCGAGCCAGGTCGCCCAATAGGCTTTGATAAACTTTCTTTACCTTTTGGTCCTTTCTTTAATCCTGTTTTACTGACAACTGGCTTTTTCTTAAGCGATGGAGTTGATTTGGTTATTTCTTCTTCTTCTTGTTTTAATTTTCCTTCAGTATCTGATGTTTTATCCTCCTCTTCTGAATCAGTTTCTAATTCTTCTTCCTGTATATATTTGAATAATAATATTAAGAGGATCATTAATACTTAGATTTCTATTTCACCTTATTGTATTACTCTTTTAATATATATACTTATAAACTTACACTTGAAGCATAAGGATCCTTGTCTTCATCACTTTCATAAGCACGATTCTTTTCCAAATCACGAACTAATTTTCTCATTTGCTATGTGCATACAGAAAGAATGAAAAAGATATAAAGTTAAAGATTATTACTCATGAAACATTTAATAAACTATTCTTAATTTCTTTTTTTTTTTTTTTTTTTTCATTGAATAATTTACCTTTCCTTCACTAGTTAACTTAATAGATTGTTCGTTATCAAGGTCTTCTTCATCTTCGAATTGACCATAACCCTTTATTTCCTTTTTAATACGTTCTTTTCCATCCTTGACATCTTCATCTTCCATTTCATGATCACCACCTCCTTCTTCATCGTCTTGAAATACATCATCAAAATCAATATCATCAATATCGGAATCCTATAATTTATTAAATTATAATATATACACATTGAATTAGTACAGTATAAAGGTATAAACGTGACAGTTATAAATGTAAATATTGATAAAAATAAATAAAAATAAAACAAGATATTTACATCGCGCTTGCCACCTTCATCATCAGAACCACCACGTCTATAAAAGTAAACAAAATAAATATAAAAAGAAAAATATAAAATTAATAAATAAACGTAATAATAAACAACATCAATAAATTTTGATATGTATATAATCTTACTTTGATTCTCCAGTATCGACAGTTTTGAATCTTCCTCTAGAATGACCAACACTTCCAGATTCTTCTTCGCCACGCTTTAACATCATCCATCGATTACCTTCGTGTTTTGCCGCTTTACGCTCTTGTTTAATCTATAATAAACATAGTAGAATAGAGTATATTTTCATTAGCTAGATATTCAAAATATAATATTAACAGTAATAAAAATGAAATACTATTATGTATATATGTACCGCTTCTTCAACTTCATCAGATGTAAGAGTAACAATATTACGTTTTTGTTGAAATTTATACCATCTATCTAAAGGAACTACTTTAAACCCACTATCCTATTTAATATAAATAAATATAAAAAAAATAAATGAGGTGAATTGGTTTCATTTTTAAGTATTGGTCTCTAGTATTATTATTATTATTATTATTATTTACTGTTAATATAAAAACAACATATTCTGAACCTTGGCCACCTTCTAAAGTGCCCGTAAAACTATTTTGCCCGTCATAATCTTCGAGGATCCAAGGTTTACGTTCTTGTTCTTTCAATTCCCTTGTATCATCTGTGGCCAAATAGATTTGTCTTGTTCGTTTTTTAAATAGCATTTGTTTATTTTTTGTTGCACCACCCATTGGAGCAATTAATGTTGTATCTGCACCTGTTTTAGGACCATGTTGATATTTTTCATGACGTTGATAGGGATATGGTTGCTGTTGTTGCTGTTGTTGCTTATTATCAGCATTTGTTTCTTTATTATCTTTATTGCCAGCATTATCTTTAATATCTTTAGCTTCTTTCATATCCTTGTCTTTATTATTATTATTATTATTATTATTATTATTATAGTTATTATTGTAATTATTATATCTATTGTATTTATTGTATGAATTATATTGATTATTATTATTATTATTCTGTTGTTGACGATAGTAATTGTAATAGTTTTCTTTACGATGAAATTTAACAGGACGAGCAAACTGTGCTAAATCTATCACTCTATCATTGGTTTTAAAAAACATCATATTCGTTTTACTATTTCCTTTAGAAGAAGATAAAAGTTGAAAATCATTATATGGTATAGCTTGTTGTTGTTGTTGTTGTTGCTGTTGCTGAAGTTGTTGTTGAAGTTGTGGATTTGGTCTTTGAATAGGTCGTCGACGTGCTTGAATTTGTGGTCGGCCAGTATTATAAATATTTGTCATTATATTATTACTAATTAATATTATTATTTTTTATTATTACTATTATTGAACTGATGTTTACGATTAATAATATAAATAATAATAAGGAAAAAAGAAAAAAAAAAGAAAGAATCCAGTGATATTAATAATATAATAAAAAAAAAGTTGGAAAGAAAAAGAAAAAAAAAAAGGGAGTGCAAAATTATTTTATATTTGATAATACAGTCACCTTTTATGTTGAAAAAAAGATATAGTCAAATTTACCAAATTTAAAGTAGAAATAATGATAAGTATATTAATGAATTAGGTGAAAACAAGAATTCTTTTTTATTTTTTAAAAAAATATATATCAAAACAAAAGGATAAACTGAATAAAAAAATTAAATGATTACATCAGATTTACTATTTTATTTTAAATAAAAAAAAGAAAAGAAAAAGAAAAATTAATTAGTTCAATTATGTCATTAAATTTATATTATTATTACATTTTATATTAATATCTACATATTTATTATATAATTAAAAAAACTTACTTCTTGCATGGATTCCTTCTTGCCCTTACGATCAAGCTTGGCTTGACGGTTACGGTCAATCTTGAGCTTGTTGATAACAACGTTAGAAGGATGGATACCAATGGGAGCGGTAGCACCGTTAGCCTTTTCACGAGTGACACGTTCAATGTGAATAACCCATTTCTTACGGTAAACTTGAACAACCTTACCTTCACGGCCCTTGTAAGTACCACGGACAACGGTAACTTCGTCGTCTCTACGAACAGGCATGGAGCGGACCTAAATTGAATATGATGATTTATAGGTAGTATTGAAAACAAAAAAAAGATAAAAAAGGATTATGAATATTTTATATGTAAAAAAAAAATCAATTTTCAATAATTAATATTTTTTTTAAAAAAAAAAAAAGACAGCTACTTACATTGTGTTTTTCACGAAGTTCCTTGGATAAAGCAGCACTCATGATCTTTTGACGAATGTGAGAGGGAGCAGTGAAGTGAGCCTTTCTGCTCTTGCGGCGAGAAGAGCTAACATCTATATAAAAATAATATAATAATAAAGTATACATTAATATGAATGTCTAATATATACATGTATGTATATGCAGTTGTTCGTTATTTAAAAAATTGAAATAAAAAAGTGAATAAAGAACAAAGTGTATGTTGTATATGTGGGTGCAAATATATATATATATATATATATACAGTTGTGACATAGTATATTGTGATTATTGAGTTGATATCATATACGTTATCGTTTATACCGTTTATTTTTTAAAAATGGTGTATTTTTTTTTTCGTATTGAAATAATTCACTTGTTGATTAATCCATCCATCCATCCATCCATTTCAATCTTCATTCCCTACCCTGTATCTTTATTCACTTTTATATTACAAATGCTATGATAATTGATGATTGAAAATTATTTTGATTAAAAATCCTTACCAGCAGAGAACTTCATCCTACCTATGGATTAGAATAAAAAAAAGAGGAAGGGATATACCATATATAATTTTTGTTTTCTTATAAAGAATGTCCGGTCTTTTTGTTATATTGAATCCCCGCACCAATTATCTTCAGTAAGGCTGTAAACTATTTTCATGCCAAATAAAAAGAGAAAATTATATTCAATTAATTAAAATACATTATATTCATTTAATACTATATAACTTAACTCATTTTTATTTCTTTTCTTTGGTTAAAAAATACATTTTTTACTTAAGCCAGTTAAAATATCCCTCCATTTTGTTAATTAAAAACCAGTATTACTTTATATATATTATTATTATTAAGAGCGTCATTACTGTTAAAAATTACTTGTTTGCTGCTACGTCTTTGTTATTCCTTTTTTTATATTTATGAAATATATATATATATATGTGTGTGTATGTGTGTGTGATTCTTCGGTTACCTCTAGCTCTTCTAGCATTTTTTTTTAAAAAAATACAATCGCAATGATTTTCTATATATCATTAACTGTATTTTACTATTCTTTTATTATTCTACTTTTGTTTAAATACTCTTCCTGCTGAAAGATTTAAGAATTTTATTTATAATAAATAAAGAGGGAGAGAGGTATTAAATAAATATGATCAAATTCATGTTACTTTTTTTTAAAAAAATAAATAAAAATGACTTTTTCACTTTCAATAAATTGAACCGGCGTTATACATTTTGGATTTGCTTTTCTCTCTCTCTCTCTTAAATTAACTAATTTTTTTTAGTATTACTTTTTATCTTTTTTATTATTATTATTATATATATATATATAAAAATTAGTATTTTTAAAGTCACTTTATTGAAATTCCAAATGCAAGTAAAAAGAATGAAAATTATACTTATGTAGTCACAAGACAATCAAACTATCGATGAATTACCATTAATTCCTTTTTGTTATATTATTATTATTATTATTATTACTTAGATAATTATAGCATTTCAAGAAATGAAAAATCAACTTCTTTCTACTAGTAATAAAACATCTTTTCTTTTATGATACTTTTTAAAATACTAAGTTATATATATATCAATTTATATTTCCAGATAAAAATTCATTTGTTTCCATGATTAATAAACTACTCGACTAAAAACTATGATACTTAGTTTTAAAATTTAAATTGTAATTATTTATTCACATATTACAGCTTTTTTATGATACAGCAATTTTATTTTTTTAAAAATAATTTATAAAAATTGCTAAAACTACTTAAAAAATATTATGTGATATTTCCTTTTATGGGATATAAAAAACTCGCTATAATGTAGACGTAGTAAAAGGTATTTAAATGAGTTTTTTAATTTTTTAAAAAATGAAAGGATATATAACGCCTTATTTAACGTACCAATAATTATTTATTGTGTTATTTTATTTTTAAAATAAATATATATATCTATTAAAAATTATTCCACTATTAATATGGAAGTTTGATCTGGTATTTATAAAATAAGGCGAAGTTAAAACAACTGAGCATTGTGAAACTTTATTCATTATGATGGTATTAGAGTTACACATTGATTTCTAATGATTTAAAAAAGTCACGATACGTACATAAAAAGGCATAAATACAATTTTTTTTTAAAAAATTATATTTTTCCCTCTCTTTTTCATTTCCTTTTTTTTCTCCCTCGCCACTTTGCTCTATTAGCACTATTTTATTTTATTTTATTTTACGTTATTAAAATTGTAATAATAAAAATGCCATCCGCTGAAACACCAACACTAACAAATATTCATGTATACCCTATAAAATCTTGCCATTCAGTTCAACTTGAGGAATGTCAGGTTGGAAATTTAGGACTTGAAAACGATAGACGTTTTGTTATTATTCAAGATAAAAATGGACGTTTTATTACTCAAAGGTAGGTTTTTATTCAAGTACATAACTATATAAAAATAAAAAATAACAATAAAATATATTTAAAAGATAATAATAACAATAATATTATTCGTATTATTTTTACTATAATTTTTATTACTATGTTATTTTTAGAAAATATGCTTCTTTAAATTTACTTCGACCACTTATTGATAGCGATACGCTTACTTTAACAAGCTACGATAATAAGCAAACTCCTTTATCATTACCTTTACATCCTGATACTTCCAAATTAAAACAAAGAACGATCCAAGTATGGGGGGATAGTTTAACAGCCTTTGATATGGGAGATGAAGCTGGTGATTGGTTAAATGAATTTTTAAAAACTCATCGTCAACATGATATTTCCAATAATCATAATCCTGATGACCCTGTAGAAGAAGAAGAAGAAAATGATATGCCTTTATTACGCTTAGTCACTTTGGAAAACCCTAGCCTTGGTCGTTATTCCCGTCCTGCTAATCCTGAATTACCATCGATTCATGCACCATTTTCTGATTGGTCTCCTGTTTCATTTGGTTTTGAATCTAGTATGGAAGCTGTCAATAAAGATCTGATAGATCTTGGCATTAGCAAAGGTGCCACTATTGGTTTAGACCGTTTTCGAAATAATTTATCAATTTCTGGCACTGCTCCCTTTGATGAAGACTCTTGGTTAGTTGTCAAGTAACGTATAGAATAAAACAAAATAATACTATGCAATATTAAGAGAGAATAAGAAAGAAAAAGTTACATGAAATTCATTCTTCTATTTGTATTTTTTTTTTATTTAAATGATAATAATACCTATTTATAAATATAGAATTGGTGAAGTTACATTTTATGTGATCCGTCCTATTGCAAGATGTACTGTTCCAGGTGTTGATCAAGAAACTGGTAAAAAAGATGAATGGGGTGGCCCTTTATCTTATTTAAAACAAAAGCGTTGCTTTGCTGATAAACCAAACGATGGTTGTTTTTGTGTCGATGTAGCTCCTTTAACTTCAGGTACCATCCGTATCGGTGATAAAATCGAAGTCTTGGAAAGAATTCCCGATGATAAAATTCAAAAACCTTTAATAAAATAAAATAAAAAAAATGCGATGGGTCAAAAAAATTTAAAGTTAGGCAGCGGAATTTTAATCATATTGACATAAAAATATAAATAAAAAAAATTGTCCCTGTTTTTGTTTTTTTTCTCTCTCTCTTCCTTCTCTTTTTATTTTTTTATTTTATCTAATTATACTATGTCAAGAGCTTTATTTAAAACTTATCGTGCTACTTCTAATTATTGTAGATCTATTTCTCAAAGATCTTTTTTATATACAAGTGCTAAAAGATTAGAACAAGCTACTGATAAACCTGGAAAAACTACTCACTTTGGTTTTCGTGATGTAGCTGAGGAAGATAAAGAATCTTTAGGTAAAAAAAGTCAAATGAAAAAAATAAAAAATATTATGTATAATTATAAAGTATAACAATGACTTATTTTTATATGTTTTATTATTATTATTATTATTATTCAATAGTTCACCAAGTATTTGCTAACGTTGCTAGTAAATATGATGTTATGAACGATGCTATGAGTCTTGGTATTCATCGCGTATGGAAAGATCAATTTATAAGATCTATGGCACCCGGCCCAGGTACTAAACTACTTGATGTTGCTGGTGGAACAGGTGATATCGCTCTTCGTTTCTTGGATTATTGTCGTAATATTCACCGTGATTCAACAGCTTCAGTGACTATGGTGGATATTAACCCTCACATGTTGGAGGAAGGCAAAAAACGATTCCAAACTACACCTTATGCTCATAGTAAGTGATTATTTATATATAAAACTGATCATCAAAACAACAAAATTATTAGAAAATTGAGTGCATAAGATAGTAAAAAAATAAATAAATACGATATATAATTCGGTATAAAAAATAATATTGTTAAAATAACTTGTTTTTCTTCTTTTTTTTTTAAAAAAAAAAATATCAGCCAATCAGGCGGATTTCTTAGTACAAAATGCTGAAAACCTAGTAGATATTCCCGATGAATCCGTCGATGTTTATACAATCGCTTTCGGTATTAGAAATTGTACTCATGTAGACCGTGTTGTTAAAGAAGCTTACCGCGTTTTAAAACCTGGAGGTAGATTCATGTGTTTAGAATTTTCAAAAGTGGAAAATCCTGTTATTGGAAAGTAAGTACCATATATTAAAAAATGATAAAATGATATATATTTGCTTATTTTATTGGCTCATTTATTTTTTATAGGTTCTATGATATTTATTCATTTGATGTTATTCCAGCATTAGGTCAAATCATTGCCAATGATCGTGATTCTTATCAATATCTCGTTGAAAGTATTCGAAAATTCTATTCACAACAAGATTTTGCACAATTGATTCGTGATCAAGGATTTAAAACAATTGGATCTGGTTATGAAGATTTAACCTTTGGTGTTGCAGCTATTCATAGTGGATTCAAAATTTAATGGAAGAAAAAAAAAAGGATAATACTATTTAGAAATGATCATATTTTTACGCTTATATAATTTGTACATACAATTAAAAACACATATATAAAAAAACATTCTATTTATGCATCATTAACACTAACATTCATAAACATATGATTATTGACATATTTTTTTTTTTGTTTATTAATTAAAAATAAAAAAAATACAATGGTATGGATTAAATAAAAGATAATTCAATATGGATAAAAATAAATGTGATATGATTTGGATTTAAACAAAAAGATTAGTTAATTTGCGCTAAAAAAAAGTATATTATTTTTATGGGGAATAAGTAAGTTGCAAAATTGGAAAGACAGATTCGTCTTCAAGTATTTGAATATCATTGATTTTTTTATCATTAATAAATATGATGTGGTCTTCAGAATAAGTTGATGAAGCTTTAAAGTAAATATGTACTGTATTAGATACTGTTCTAGGTTCTCGTAATTTTATATATATCAAATTTTGAGGTTGGCCATCTTTTATAATAGATTCCAATTCCCAACCTGAAATAAGATGGCCAGTAGAACCAACAAAATCGTCTACAATTTCCATAAATGTTCTAGTTTGGTGAGATCGCAGTAATAAAGGTGACTGATGAAGATTCCGTTTTGTAATTTTATGCCACTCAATACTATCCTTGTAGTTTATAGTTTTATTATCATTATCATTATTATTTTCTGAAGATAACAATACATTTTTATGTTCAAAATAAATAGTTTCTTCTTTTGCTAATGATGAAATAGGCAAGTTGAACGAAAAAGGTTGAGATGATAGATTGGTGTAGGTGATATAAGGGCGGCCATTAGATATAAAATGTATTTGGTATACATCAAAACCAATTGATTTTACAGATTGTACTTTTACAATCACTTTTGGGAATAATTGAGCATAAAGCGCGTGTTCATATTTGGTATATTCATCCACATTATCAGGGGTTAAAGCTATTTTTCCAAGTAAATTATTAATGGTAACTAAAGTAAATCGTTCATCTATTGTTGGTTGGTTTTTAAAGGATCGAATAAAAAATACATCAGGGTCACTACCAAACATACGGTTATTCATCACCCAACGATGAATGGTAGAAATCAAAGCATTCGATATGGCGGCTCGTTCACGTACATGAGCAAGACGTAAAACACTGTTATCCCAAAAATGAGAAGTATCACTACTAACGCGACTGAAATCCAATCGGCCCCAAGCAGAAGGTAAGGTTACCCCAGATCCTAATAAATAGACCCTTTTATTAGTTAGTTCTTGAAGCAAAGATACAGCATCCCACATGATTTCACCACGCGACTTTCCAAGACGAGGTATCATCGCAGCTACAAATATAAAATCTAGTTTTAAAAATTGAAATTTCCATTCATCAATCATCGTATCAAACACTTCTTGAAGATAATGCCGAACTTCTGGGTGGTATATGTCAAGTACACCGAAACCACCCCAATTTAGTCCTGCTGAATAAGGTTTTCCATTATGAGGATCATACACTAACCAATCAGGATGTTCTTTATTGATTTTACTATTTAATCCAACAGCGAAAGGCGCCAACCAAATCCCAGCAAGCATATTCTTTTTTTTATGACCATTATCAACGCCATTATTCTTTGTCGTTGTTACAGTTTGTTTTTTGATTTCATCCACAAGATACTTCATGCCATGAGGAAACATTTTAAAATCTATGTCAAGCCAATCTCCAATTGCTGATTGATAACCGTCATCAATTAATATTAAGTCCAGAGGATAACCATGTTTTTTAAATCCATATACTTTATTTAAAATATCATTTTCTGTCATGCCTTCAGAATATGTATTCCACGATGTATAACCTGTGAAGGAAGGCAGTTTTTCGATATCATTTGGGTCAACATTGATTGTAGGAAGATAACGATTTGTATAGCGTTGCCATAAAATATTTTGATCACCATTATCATGCTGTGTAATAAAATAACAAAATTCCATTTTTTCTCCTGCTGCAAGTATTTTCCCCTCAATATCTTTATATATAGTAAAATGATTCTTTTTAAAATCAGCTTTAAAATAGGAATATCCGTTCGATTCAGTAAGTGATCCAATAAACAAAAGAGTATCGTCCTTTGTATCTCTTAGGTAGGTGTAGCCTGTTGAATGATGTATGCCTTGTTTATTAGAATATTTAAAAAAGTTATAGTCTCTATTACCATTCAAAGAAGAAGAAGAATATATGTATATATATATATTTAGTTTTTTTCTTCTTTTTTTTAATAAAATAAAAGTTATTTTTCATGTAGTATATACAATAATTACTATTTTACCCTTGAAGATCCAGTTTAGTTACCCAAGCTGCAGCAGATTTAATAGATCGTAAAGTAGTTGTTTTATCGACTTCCTTTGTTTGACTCCAAGATTGGAAACCTTCAGCCATCATAGATTGATCAGAAAAGTCGGTATTAAAAAGTATTTCAAATCGTCTCAGTTTGATATTCTTTATATTTTCCACTTCAATAATGTAATTCAATTCAAAACTATCACCATCAAAAAGTTGTTGTTTTTTTATAGTTATATGTTCATTGCTAACGGAAGAATCGATAAAACGCGTTATTAAATTGAAGTGCTGGTTTTGAACATTGTACTCAATATTAATAATGGCATTATGTGTTGTTAAAGCATCTTTTAATGGTATCATAATAGCAGCTGGAATAAATAAAATAATAAGTGAAAAGGAGAAGGAGCGAAAAAGAGCAGTAAAATCATTTTTATCTCAGAAAAAAAGGCGGGATTTAAACTTTAATTACTCTTTATATTTCTTGAAAAATAAAAAGTAATAAATATGCTATGTACTTGTTTTTTTTAAAAAAAGAAAGCTGACAACAACATAAAAATATAAACATAATCTGTTTGGGAAGAGTACGATCAGCTATTTATTATTTAATTATTATTTTTTATATAATCTTAATTTATTAAGATGCAATAATGTGATACTTGAAATAGGTATATTTAATATATTTTTAAATTCAAATAAAAATATTATTTCATTGTAAATGAAATATTGTAATGATATATCTATTCAGGTTATTCTTTCTAATATTATCACAAATAAATTTAAAATGGTAATAAATAATCAAATAAATAAAAATTATCTGAAGGCTCCATTTTTTCTATATCATAATCAACTTTTAAATGATTATTATTTTAGTTACTTTTTATTTAATTATGTTACTTTTCATTATATATATAATTTTATTTGATGTACTTTTTCATTATTAAAAGTAGGTCGAGGAGTAGCGTATTAATATTGATTCAATACTTGAATTTTTTTCTGATAACTTGAACCAAGGACACCGCCAACTTCACAGCCAAATTTTAAGAGCTTTTTTTTTTTTTTAATAGAAATTATTTTAAAAAATCATGTAAAATAATAATTATTATTTATTTTTATTCAAGAAATATATATAAAGATATATAAAAAACACTAAATATCTGGAATCTTTTTAAAAAAACCAATGTATTTAACAGATCATGGTTAAAAAACCTTAAGAAAACCATACTGAGTTTTAAAAAATATAGAATTTTTTGTTACTTTTTTTTCGTGTCTCTCATTCCTTTTTCTTTTTTTATATCAATTGATCATTTAATCGATACAAAATGGTAATTTTTTTTTTTTGGAAATTCAATATATGCTTTAAAGTTCGTACTGTTTGATATCGTATTTTAATTAAAAAAATCCATACCCCATATTCAATCAATAGGTATGGTCAAGAAAAATCTGGTAACTGTCCTTTTTGTCCTAATGAAATTGGTACCTTAAAGCATATGTTTTTGTACTATAGAAAAATAAATCGTTTATGGAACTTATTAATTAAATCTGGATAATATAAATATGTTCATGAATATTGAAAACATAATCTTTAATATGAATTCGAATATATTTTGTTAGTGATCAAATCGTCCAAGTATTTAGCTGTGTAATATAGAAAATCTGGCAATTAATATGGAAAACAAGAATACATAATCATACTATGATTATTTCTCTTGTCTCCACCGATATTATAAAGCCATATAGGCTCTTGGGCAAACAAATAGATTTGTGAAGTAGTATTAGTTTTTTGTATTGATTTTTTAACAGTATTTAAATTCACTAGCACATGAGTTCACCTTTCATTACGACGTGACTCTTTCCATAATTTAATTTTTTTTTAATAAATTTTAAATTTTCCATACAAAAAAAAATCTTTTTTAATTCTTTTATCTATTAATAAAAATTTTATACTTCTATGAAAGCTACTAAAACATACCAACAAACAAAGTAATATTAACAAATAATCCAATAATAATAATAATAAAATAACATTAGTAAATATAATATTAATAATATTAATAATGTTAATATATATATATATTACATTTAAAGGCTTTCTTTTGGTGGACCTAGACTAAATTATTCAATAAATAATGATTCAACTAAAACAGCTGGACCTATAACATCCAGCCCAACCACAGAAAAACCTTTAAAACAAAAGAATATAATGGATTTTCAAACCGATAATATTGAAGAAAAAGTGAAGCAATTAAAGTTAGAAAATAAGGTATAAAATAAAGTAAAAATAAAAGTTTTATTAATGTATAAATAAGATAATTACATATTTATTTGTTATTCATTGTTTTTTTCTTTCTTTCTTTAATCTATTTTAGGTCAAAACTACAAATAGTAATCATAATGACAACAAAGATCAATTTAACAATAATGCAACAGAAACGTTACTCGGAAAATATAGTTTTACTTTTTCTCTTACGCCTATCGATCCACCACCTTTCCAACCTATTTCGCTACTTTATACAGAAGAAGTAATATGGACTCGACTTCAAATTAAAGAATTTCTTTTTAAATTTGGGGATATCTTGAATATAGAGACACGTCTTTTAACTGGATTACAAAATATACAAGGAGGCTGGAGAGTAAGAGGCCTCTGTACCACTTTAGTATGGGAGGCGTTAAGAATTCTTAGTGATTATCATAATACTAAGTATATGGATGTGGCAATAACAAGTCATCATCAAACAAATATGATATCAGATTCAGTAAAACAAATGGCACGTAAAATAATTAATGATTGGGCAACTGATTTTGGATTATCACGATCACTTATACCTAATAAACAAGAAAGAATAGAAAGAACAGGGGAAATGCTAATTAAAAAAGGAATGAATGGACAAAGATGGCAGGATGTAGCCGAACTTTTGGCAATGGCAGACCATTATCACCTTCCCATACCTACTTCGACTAATACACTGCGTAAACAACAGCAAATTGAAAACAACAAAATGGATTTAGATAGCGATGAAGACGAAGGCTCTCTAGAGAAGAACCATGCCATGGATGATGTTGATATGGACATAGATCAAGAAATTATTAAATTTAGAAAAAAAGAAAGAACACCATTGTCAACAGCCGATGAACTCTATATGATTCAATTATTGCTAGATACACTACTTTTTGATAATAAATTAAGATCCCAACTTTTTGATAATACCAAGTCATTAAAACAATTGGATGAAGAATTGAAAACCTATCGTAAATCCTTTGAAGCGGAAGAGCAATATTATAAATCTCAACAAAATCAATTATCGGAAAGCGTAGATCAATTTACTTCTTTAGGACAAAAGGAAAAAGCAGCAATTAAAAAAAAGGAATTGGATAATGTGATAGAACAGTTGAAGCAATGCCGTATGGATATGGAAAAAAAAGAATTAGAAACCATGATACAAAAAAATCAATTAGATAAACGATCACACCATTTAATGACGCCTTGGGATGGAAATGATTATTGGCTTTTCCATGATATTTTATCACATCATCATATAGAAGGAACTACCATGACACTTATGGATAATACTCAGCAACAGCATCAACAGCAAGATGGATTTTATTGGGCTTACGGCATCATTGTCATTGGTAAAGATCCTTCTTCTCTATCCACATCTAATGAATCAACAACCGCAACATCAAACGATGAAAATGATCAAGGTCGCACCTGGTGGCATATAAGTAGTATTCCTCATTTGCAAAAATTAGATAAATGGCTGGCTTATTGTACTAATATTCATCGTGATGAGGATTATATGGCGACTTTAGAATCGGATATTAAAGCATTTAGATCTTATATAGTACAGCACATACATTATTTAAAATTACTTGAATCAGTCATTTACGGTCAAGGTTATTTTAACTAATTTGGAAATTCATAGCCTTATATTTTTATTTTATTTTACCTTCTCTCGTTCACATTCCACCATATTTACAAATTATTCATATATAACTATTATTATTTCATTAATTTTGTGTATATATTTATATACCTAATCATCATCATTATTATTATAAAGCATTAAATATAAATATATTATTAGATTACGCATTTATTCATTCATTAATAATAATTTGCATTAAAAATAGGTATTAAATAAAACTCTATTTATCAAGTATTTTCTACTAATACAAATTGAATGTTAATGATATTGTTTAAACTAAATACAAATAATATATAAAAGCACACTATGAGGGGAATCTATATATAACCACTACTACAATTACTATGACTACTAAGTGACAAAAGGAGGAAACTAGGTATACACTGAAAAAAAAAAAAAAAAAAAAAAAAAAAAATAGGTACAATCATCATAAATATTATTTTTAAAAAAAATCATGATTTTTCTTATTATTATTGCTATTATTTTAACAATAATAATATCAATAAATTGTATTTTTATTTTTTATTTTTATAATAATAATAAAATGATCAACTTATTTGAATGTTTTATTTCTTAGTTTTTGATGTTTCCTCGTTTTTATTATATTATACATTCTCCCTTGTTTCCTCCTTTTTTTGAGTATGAATTTGAGTGGATGTGTTTCTGTTTATGAGTAAATAAGTGAGTATGTTTATCAATGATTTATATATTTTATATTTTATATTTTATTTTTGGGATCCCCGTGTGTACTCCTCGATTTTTTCACAATGAAAAGAAATAAGAAAATCCTTGTTTTAGTAACTTACACGTTTTAAAATCTTGGTTTGATATATTGACTTTATTATTATTACTGTTTTTTTAAAAAAAACAATAAAATATATTTAACATTGGAATAAACTTTTTTTGTCTTCTGAGTTTGAATAAAAAATATAGTTAAACCATTCAATTTGAACATAAAAATAATGCATTAATAGTGATATGAAACACCGACATGTATAGTAAGTTTTATTGTTATTTTATAATAACAATAATAATAATAAAGCACAGTATTGTTATTTTTATTTGAAAAGCGGTAAACTATTTCTACGTTAAAATGCATCCAGGAGGAGGGAAAGTCGATTCGAACTCCTCCTTTTTTTTAAAAAAAAAAGAAAAGAAAAGCATGTTTGGAAAGAAAAAGTATATGTTTTTGTCCCTTAATATTTTTTTTATAGTAAAAAGAAAGCTTACCCCTAGAGACATATTATTATAATGATCTCTCTTAAACCCCGCTTTACTTTTTCTTTTTTTTTTTTTAAAGATTGATGATGGTTTCTATATATTTTTTCTTTCTCTTTCTTTTTCTTTTTCTTTTCCTTTACTTTTTTTTTTTTTTTTTTAATTTTTAATTTTATTATCATATTATACGTTCCTTCTCTATTTC
Source organism: Cunninghamella blakesleeana (assembly GCA_017871115.1). Taxonomy (NCBI): domain Eukaryota; kingdom Fungi; phylum Mucoromycota; class Mucoromycetes; order Mucorales; family Cunninghamellaceae; genus Cunninghamella; species Cunninghamella blakesleeana. Next base: position 606,265 of record JAFCIZ010000008.1, read on the forward strand.
TTTCATTTTTTAATCTTTTTTTTTCATTTTTTTTTTTTTTTTCATTTCACTTCATTTAATCTTTTTCTTTTTAAAAAGAAAAAAAAAATTAGAAATTAATAATAATTATAATACATTTTTTAATTCCATTTAATATTTACTTTAATAATACTAATACTAATAATACTTTATATTTTAAAAATTAAAACATAATGCAACCAATAATAATTAACGATACTAATCAACATCATCCTTATTACCAACCTTACAATAATAAATCACCACATTATCAACAGTATGATACTGTAAAATCATATCATTCAACAAATTATTATCAACAGCCTTATAACTCAAATACTACAAATAATCATCATAATAGAAGAGCTTCAGCTGTCGTCAATCCTACAACCAATGTGGTTTCTAGACAAAGATCAACAAAATCACTCAAGGATCGTAGAAGAAGTTCAGGAGCTTTGTCTTCTACTTCTCAACATTCCCAGTATCAAAAGCCTCGTAAATTAATAGGTGATTATTATGTTGGAAAAACTTTAGGGAAAGGTGCTTCAGGTAAAAATAATAATATAATGCAAATAAATATATATATATATATTTATATATGTTTATGTATACAAACTTTCATGCTCCGCAAACAATCATAATTTTTTTTAATTTTTTTTTTAACTCTCACATTTTTATATATACTTAAATATATATATATCTATAGGACGTGTTAAGCTTGGTGTTCATAAACATACTGGAGAACATGTAGCTATCAAGATTATTAGTAAGGCTCATTTGGCTGCTAATCCTGCTATTGAAAAAGCTGTACGACGTGAAATAGCTATTATGAAACTTATTAGACACCCTAATGTCATGACTCTTATTGACGTTATTGACGACCCTAATGCTTCTGAATTGTAAAATAATATATAATACACATATTAATAATAGCAGACAAATAAATATAATCATGTATTTATTCGTTCGAAACCTTTCTTTCTTTTATCATTATAGATATCTTATTCTCGAATATGTTCAAGGTGGTGAGTTATTTGAATACCTTGTATCAAAAGGTAGATTAAGCGATGCTGAAGCTAGGAAACATTTTCAACAAATCATCTTGGGATTAGACTTTTGCCATCATCATTTAATTTGGTAAGTTTTTATATTTATGTATCATGTCAAAATAGATAAAAAGCGGAGGTTATATGTGTTCGTGCGTTTTTTTTTTTTTTAAGAATATGTAAGGGTAGATAAAGTGAGACAGGCAGATAGAGGGGAAGTAAATAGGGTCAATTTTTTTATAGTTAACCATTTATTATTATTATTATTATTATTATTGTTTCATATATTTAATACATAGTCATCGTGATTTAAAACCTGAAAATTTATTATTAGATAATAATAATAATATCAAGATTGCAGATTTTGGTATGGCTTCTTTACAGCCTACTGGATCATTATTAGAAACTAGTTGTGGGTAAGAACTTGTTTTAATAATAATAATAATATGATAATATATTAGCTGATTTATTGATTAATATATTAATATTATTATAAAATATATATTATTATTAGATCGCCTCATTATGCAAGCCCTGAAATTGTTGCTGTAAGTATTATTTTATATTGTTTAATTCTCTATATATTTCAACTCCCTTTCAAGTATTTTGCTATTACTACCACTATTCATTCTACACACTGCCATAATATATAATTACTCCTCAAACCATCCTTCCCCTATAAATTCCCTTTTTATCTTTTCCCCCTTTCTCCTTTAAACTTTTTTTTTTTTTTTACCTCTATCTATTTTTACTTTATATAGCTATCCATCATCATTTTCTTATTCTTATATATTTATATAATATTCGTATATTAAATTGAAAAAAGTAAACTAACATGATGTATATAAAACTTGATTTTTATTATTCTTATTCTTATTTAGGGTATGCCTTACAATGGATCTGCTTCAGATATTTGGTCATGTGGTGTTATTCTTTATGCTTTATTAACTGGCCATTTGCCATTCGATGATGAAAATATTCGTCAATTATTGAAAAAGGTAAACAATGAAATCATAATTATAATCTAAAATAAATAAATAAATAAAATGCTTATGTTTATATTAATCTTATTTATTTTATACGTATTTGTTTATTTCTTTTTAGGTTAAAGCTGGAAAATTTGCTATGCCTGATGACATATCTAGAAGTGCACAGGATTTAATTCGTCGTATTTTGGTTGTTGATCCTTCAAAAAGATTAACCGTAAGTACATTTATATAGGAGATAAAAAAGAAAAAAAATTGGAAGGAGTAAAAATATAGTAATCGTTTATTTATTATTATTCACCATTATATACTATTTTTATATTATATATATATATATATTTAGATGGAACAAATAATTGCGCACCCCTGGTTTTGTGGATCTGAACCTGTCAACTTGGATGCATTACCAGTACCACCTACAGCTAATGAGATCGGTAGACCTGTAACGGATCCTTCAGAAATTGATGATCGTATCTTGGAAACCATCAAATTCTTGTGGGGAGAAACTCGTGATGAAGTAATTATTAGAGCTTTGATTAGTAAGGAGTAAGTTTTTTTTTTTATTATATATATATACAGATATATTTATTGATAATAATATCAAAATATAAATGAATGAATGTATGAACTAACAAACTAAAATAATATAATTTATATTTATTGATAAAATTTTTTCGTTCTTTTAGACATAATATGCAAAAAGTAGTTTATGTTTTATTACAGCAACATTCTGAACGTTATTGGCAAAAGGATCATGATGATGATGAAATGTTTGATGATGGTAAACCAATAATAATAATAATAAAAATAAAAACCAAATAAATAAAAAAATAATATTAAATATATATATATATATATGATCCTAATAATAATAATTAAATTTTTATTATTTTTACTACTATTTTTATTATTATTATTATTAAAAAAATTATAATAATAATAATAATAGATAATTCCTCTAGAAAATATAGAACTATTGGTCATCGTACTGAAAGAAGTCGTAAATGTATCTCCATGTCAGAAAGTACTAGAAAGCCCAGTGCTACATCTACACATAACCGTCCTTCTGTTCCTTGGATGGCTGATGCTACCTCACCTGCTACCATGAATTTAAATAGACGTCATTCTGCAGCTGTTATTCGTAATGAAAGACCTGACTTTACAACTCATCAACCTCCCCTTCCACCCCTATCTACAACAAAAACTATGGATGATAAACCAAAAATGAAAAAGAGTGAAACTTTCTATGCTCGTTTTATTAAAAATGTATTGAATTCAAGAAAGAAAAGTACTGAACCAACCACACCTACGGCTGAATCAATGGAAAAAAATCATTCTACTATTAAATCAACGTTTGCCGGTACTTTACGTAGAAAGAAAAATCCATTTAATAATAAATCAGAAGATCAAGAGTTGATCGATGATAATAGTAATAATCAAGAATCAGTACCTTCATCACCAGTTACTCCTCTTCCTCCAAATGTACCTACAAAATCAACATTAAGACAACATCAATCTGTTTCTAAAAATAAAATTGATCCTTCCATCTCATCTTCCAATATTTCCTCATCCTCTGCATCTACTCATAACACATCCCCATCACATATTACTCCTTCCATTTCTACTTCCTCCTCTCAAGTCACCACATCAAAACGTAATAGTAAAATCGGTGGAAAAACACTTAATTCTAAAAGACTTTCTATTCGTGTCCCCAATGCATTTCGCCATGAAGATGGCACTAAAAGATTTAGTTTTACTCTTAATGGTTCTAAAAAGCAACGTAAAGAAATTGATATGTCCATGTTTGAAAATCAATACCCTTCTTCTACTCATGTTCGTGGTGATAGCAATAATGATCATCATTCTGATGGTGAATTATTATCTTCTCCTCCTGGTTTATCTGATGGAAGCTCTTTAAGTTGCAGTAGTAGCAGTAGCAGCAATAATAATAATAATAACCGTAAAAATAATCAACGTCAAAATAGTACTGGAAGTAATAACGATGGTTTTTCATCTTCTACCACTAGTTCATCAGCTTCTTCTTCTTCTGCTTATTCCCCTGTTACTCCAACAACCACTAGTCAACAAGCAAGTAAATTTAAAAATGCTTTACGCTCCATGCCTGGTAAAGGTGAATTTTTACATTCCCCTCCTCCACCTAACCCTACTGCTAGTTCTAGTTCTGTTGTATGTAGTAGTAATAGTAGTACTTGTACCTCCCGTCGTACAAGTCAAGCTTCTTTCCAATCAGTAGTTGATCGTCGTGGTAGTCATATTTCCATCATGAATCGCCCTATTACCCCAAGCCTTTTATCTAATAACTCAACCATTACCACTGCTAGTGGTAGTTATCCTCCTTCTCCTTCTCTTGTCATGTCTCCTGTTTCTATTTTAGATGAACCTGCTAAACCTTCTTGGATTAATAACTTGTTCTTCTTTAAACAACCAAAGGTAACTGAATAATTATAATAAGAATAAGAAAATAGAAATATATAAACATATATATACTCTTTTTCGATTTTTTTAATGCATTTACTAAAAAAAAAAAATTCTCTTATATACATAGGTATGCTCATTAGTTATTCATGAAGCCGAAACTTCTACTGTATTATACACTATCCATCGTCTCATCAATCAAGTAAGTAGACGTATTATTTACAAGCTTTATTATTTTTATTTTTATAACTTTTTTTAAAAAAATATTTATTGTTCTTTATATTAAATTTATTTTATTTTGCTTTATTTTTAGATTGTAGAAGCTAAGTTATATGAAAAAGAAGATAAGCAAGGAAATATACGGTACAAGGCAGAAATCAAAGCCAAACATTTTGGAAAGACTCGTCAAGTTAAATGTAGATTAGATATTATGGAAATGCCAACTCATTTACAAGAAAATCCTCATCTTGGTCCATCAAGTTTAGTTCAATTTACTCAACAACAAGGTGATGGTATTGTGTTATCTTCTGTTGTTCGTCAATTACAATATCTTTTAGAAAAGGAATACCCCTCCATGTCTTCAACTATCACTGCTGGTTTTTAAAAAAGGGAAAAAGAAAAAAAGAACAAATATACTTTTATTATTACTATTATTACAATTCTTATTATTATTATTATGTATGCGTATTTATTTCCATTATAATATATACAATCTCTTTATTTTATTATTACTATTTATTTTTTTTATTTTTATTTTTCATCATATATATATATATATATATATTTATATATTATTAGATAAATAATTTATATTTTTATAATTGATTCTCCTCTCATTCATTCATTATTTTATTTTTATATACGATTTATTATTGCTTTTTTTTTTTTTTAAATTATTATTTCTCATAATTGATGATATCATCACTTTTCTACCCCTTCCTTTCTTTTTTCTTTTTGATATACATTTCATAACATTCAATTTTTTTTTTGTTTTTGTTGTTTAACCATTTTCATTTTAATAAATTATATAAATAAAAGAATATATATATTATTCATTTTTTCTTTTATACAAGCTATATAATTTTTTAAAGTAAATGTAAATAATATAGGAGAAATCTTTTATTTTATTTTAATAATCATATTGATAATATATAGTATTTAATCTGGTATAAAAAAAAATGGCCATATACTTATACGTACGTATATATATATGTGTGTGTGTATTACATCAAATAAAAAAATTATCATTGATCTGTTATCGGATGTGAAGTGCTATTATAATTTTCATAGAAGGTAATTTCTACTAGTATGTACAGTAGGTTTAAAAGTATTACTAATTTTTAGTGTTCATTTCAAAGTGTGAAAATTCTTGTCATTTCAGAAACAAGTTTTGACATTAACGTATTGTTGACATGAACTTTTTTTTTGATGATTCATATGATAATTATATTATTTTTTAAAGAGAATAATAGATTTAACCACTTTTCTTTTCTAGAGCAGATTCATGCAAATTTACATTTTGATTTTCTTAGCCAATAGGAATTAAGTAATCTGATTTTGACACTTGTTTACCCTTCAGTAGATAGCCATCAGTTGGAAAGATTCAGCTATAATATATATATATGAGTAAAAATTGGTAAGATTATAAACATATTTATGTATTATTACTTGATATATTATTTCTTGGTAAGGTTATGATCCAATAAAGTAAATTCAGTTGATTGATTTAACCATTAAGAAAATTAATCTTTTATTTATATGTGTATGTAAATATGTATGTATAAATTTCATTACCTCTAGAGTTACCAACTAAAAATTTCAACAGGTTAAAAGAGTCTCATTTTTTCAGTTCGATTTTTGCCCAATTATATAAAATATATAATTAGACTACTCTATCAACATTCTAAACAATTTGATTCCTATTATACATCCCCCCCAAAAGCACCATTGATGATAGTCGAAATGCAAGTTCTTTTGCAGGGTACTAGGTAGAGCAAGCTCCAACTAGATCACACACAGGATTTATATCCTCGATATATATATCAATGATCTATAACCGTATTTAACAGTACTGATTCATTCCATATATACGTACACATTTATAAAAAATCCAATAATGAAGAAAATAAGAGTGACTTTTTTTTAGAAAAAGTTGGTAATCATAAGATTGTGTGGAAAAAAATATGTTTTTTTTTTACATCAAGAAAAATTCGATTATATCAAAAAAAAAAAAAAGTAGCTAGTTATTCACAAAATTCATAAAATCTTTTTTAAAGAAAATAATAATAATAATGCAAAATTGATAGTGCCTATTTATAGTTGTATACATCTTTATTTTGTTTTACTTTATTGTTGAGTTGGTTTTAGTTAAAAAAAACAATCTCAGTTCTCAATTCAAGTAAACCCCAGTCCTGTTCATTTATTCCAATACTCTGCTCTGACTTTTAATGCACATATAACCTCATATAATCAACAATATACTAAACTTATAGAATTTTATCCAGGTACGTAATATAAATTAATAATAAAAATTATGATTATAAATTCAAAATGATGGGTATATATTTTTAAACCTATATCTAATCACTCTTTTTTTAAAAAAGTTTGATATGTCCTTGAAATTTTAACAATATCACAACCAAAGGAAACATTTATTCTAATTACAATTTAATTTTAACATATCCTTATACATTTTTTTAATAATCTTTCTTTCAACAGCTTTCAAATAGCCACTTTTTAAGTACCCTAACTTTCCAAATTACATTTCAAGTATACATAAATATTAATAATAATAAAAATAAACATAGTAAACGATAAAGAAAAGGATGTCGCGTAATTTTTTTTCCCAAAATGTAAAAAATCGAGTTTTTTTTAAAATAAATAGACTAAAAATGGACAAATTAAAAGCTTGTGCAGGATATAACTTTTTTTATCAACTCATTATATAAAAAAATAAAAAATCACTTCATTTTTTGCACTGGTCCATTAATAAGCATATATACTTATTTATTTATTCTATACATACCATAGGTTTTAATTATTACTACTAGTATGTATATATATGCTATGGTTTATTATATTATGGTTTGTATTTAATATAATTTGTTATGTGCGCGTTTTAATCTGTACACACCATTTTTTTAACAATTTTGATGCAAAATGATTTATTAGTAAGAATGCAAATTTCATTACTATTATTTACTACTGGTGACAATTTCTATTGATATTTATTATGACTTATATTATTTTCGTTAACATTTTATTCCATTTAAATAAAAAAAAATACTATTATACTAATTAAAGTATATATCGATAATTCTAAAACAGACACTTTTAAAAGTAAAAAACACTTTGTTTTATACATTTTAAATAAATAAAAACAGGAAATGAATGATCATATACATGGTTTATTCCAATTATTTATAAAATGCTTACTTTTTTTTATTAAAAATAAAAACAAAAGAGAAGCACATAAAAGTATGTGCTCTATTTCTTAATTTATTCTATATTGATTTATTCATTGAATATATTGTTAGAAGGACCAAACATTTTCAAAGGAGAACTAATAAAAAAATGAATATTTATACAATTAAAAATTATTAAAATAATCATCATATATATGTTTAGTTGTATTTTAATTTATTTTATCTCTAATTTTTATTATTTTTATTTACCATGTTCTGATGGGATGTTTAAGACCAACTTCAGTGATTGTTTTTATATCTTCATCATCAATCTTAACATATTGAATATTAGCCTTAATACGAGATGGAGTAACTGACTTTGGAATAACTATTAAAAAAAAGAAAAAAGAAATGGTATTATATAACTTTGGTTTTATATCCATCTATTTACATATTATTTATTCTATTAATAAATTATTTTACCAGCATAATTTCGGGAAACACCATAATTTAATAACAATTGATACGTAGAAATGTTATATTTTTCAGCAATTTCAATAATCTACATGGAATAAGGAATAAAACAAGACCACAATATTAACTATTAGTCATTTTATATTTGCAATGATTCTTTTATTTTTATTTTTTTCATGAATCATACCTTAGGTTCTTCGGTGATCTTCATATGATTGTTATGATACCCAGGATTACCAATAGGAGAATAAGCAATCAAAGCAATATTTTTCTGTGCACAATAATCCACTAATTCTTGTTGAGGTAAAGAAGGATGAATTTCCACTTCATTAACAGCAGGAGGGATTTTAGCTTCTTTTAAAAGATCTTCCAACATGGGGATGGTAAAGTTACTTACTCCGATAGTTTTCACTAATCCTTCATCCACTAATTTTTCCATTTCTCTCCATGTATCAATAATAGGCACATCAATACGCTTCACATCTTGTTGTCCACGGAAAGTACCAACATCCTTAAATTCATATCCTTTGAATTCCCTAAGAAGAAAAAAAATATAATGATGAGTGAAAAAAAAAAAAATGCATGATACAAATATAGAAACAAAGTTTCTCTTCCTTGTCTTCCATCACCCTTTTTTTTTTTTTTTAATTTTTTATTTTACCATGCCATAGGCCAGTGAATAATATAACAGTCAAGGTAATCAAATCCAAAATTTTTAAGAGATCTTTCAAGGGCAGGTTTCACATGTTGGGGTTCATGGAAGTTTTGCCATAATTTTGATAATACAAATACTTCTTCTCTTGGTACCCCACTATCTCTAACAGCATTACCTACAGCTTCTTCGGTTTCGTCTAGAGAGAGAATATATATAAATAATTAATTGATTTTCATGTTAAGAGAAAAAAAAACGCGATAATATATTATTTTAAATAAAATTATTACTTACAAATATAAGCAGTATCGATAAAACGATATCCTTCTTTTAAGGAGGTTTTAGTAGCTTCATAAACTTCTTGATTACCAGAATGACCTTTAAATGTACCAAAACCAACAAGAGGTAATTCTTTACCGTTATTTAACTGTACAGTAGTAATAATAATAATAATAATAATAATAATAGATAAATAAATATTTTATATGTTAATATATAAAATAAAAATAAAAAATACCTTTTATGTTATTATTATTAAAGTGTATTTATATTCTTACTTTATAATGAGGAATATTGGCTGCCATGATAAGTAATATATATTGTGCTGTATTTTTTAAAAATAGTGAAGAAAAAGAGAAAAAAAAAAAAGAAAAAAAGAAAAATGCAAGTAAAAATTAAATATAGTTTCGCCAATTTTTTTTTTTTCCGTATACTTTTATTATCAATCAAGAAACTTCAGTTTATCGCGGTTTTAAAAAAGAGATAACGATCGTCAAAGGCATTGATTACTAATTTATAAAAATTGACTGTTAAAAATTGCATACACTAATTAATTTCTACCTTCCGAAATTTCGGATTATGGTTGCGAAAAAATATCATAATAAAATGAAAATCAAAAACATTAAACTTTAATTGGTATATGCATTTTGAGTCAGATTTTGTTTTTTTTTTAATATAAAAGTAATATATGTATATGTTCTTTCCTTTACTTATTTTTAACACTAATATCAATAACAATTTAAAAATGACTATTAAGACCTTTGCTATTACCCGAAATGAAACATTAGAATGGGATATCTTTGTAAAACAAGTAGGTGTAAATCGTTTTTATTAAAAAAACTTGATGATAATGTAAATAAATATATTGATCAATTCTTTACATTTTTTTTTTTTTTTTTAGAATGATTGGGTAACTGAAGCTTTAAAAAACAATACTTGGAATAATGAAGAAGATGATATACCAAGAAAATGCAAAGCCATTTATTATATTGTGAATAAGAACGAAAAAGTAATAAATAAATATATAATATTACATAATATAATAACCATTACCTTCCTTATAACCATCATTACATTTTATTTTATTTTATTTTATTTTGATCATTATAGCAAATTAAAGATAAAATATATCTTACCACTTACGATCCAGATTATAAAGATGATTTCAAAAAATTAAATGTCCATTGGATTGAAAAATATTTCAAAATCGAACCATCCGATATTGATCAATTAGACCATGCTGAAGAGAATATCATCCAACCTGGAGGCGAAATCTTTTTTGTTGTAGTTCCAGAAGTTGGTAACAATAATAAAAAGGTAGTTGGTACCGTTGCTATGGTGGTTAAAAATGGAGAATGTGAATTGGCCAAATTAGCTGTCGATGATCAGCACCAATCCAAAGGATATAGCCATCCTTTAATGCAAGAAGCCATTCAATGGGCCAAAAACCAAAACTATTCAGAGGTTCTTATTGTTACCAATACTATGCTAGAAGGAGCAGTGAATTTATATAAAAAATATGGATTTGAAACTATCCATTTAGGAAAACATCCCTATTATGAACGGGTTGATCTTTTCATGAAATTAACATTTTAAGGCTTGCTTCATATATAGACTATATTCTTTTTTTTTTTTTTTTAATATATCCAATCTATTTATTTTTTACTTTGTAAATCAATCGTCCTTTTAAAATAAAAATAAAAATACATTCCTGTTTATTTTAATTTGTTTCGTTCTAAAATATAAATTTGAATTCAGGTCCAAAGAAATTGATGGGTTCACTGCAGAAATGGAGAAAAAGAAAAAAATAGCTGTTTAAGATAAAAATAAAAAATGATTTTACCAAGTATATTTACATACAAAAATAATTTACAATCTATTTTGATATATCGATAATAACACCTATATCTTCACGATCAATTTTGAAACAACCAAAGTATAGTTTTTAATTTGGTTTCCTTTGAAAGTCTTGGAGTTAATCATATATAAATATGTAAATAAACAAATAAAAGTTAAATTAGAAACTATTCCACTCATCTTTTTTCTAATATATATATATATATATGTGTGTGTGTATGTGTGTGTGTAATATTTTGATTAATTTTTTTTTTTACTTTTTATATTATTTCTGGCAAAAAAATATCGCTTTTTTCGATTTAAATACAATTGCAAAGGCAATTTATTATACATTATGACTAATCTTAATATTAATATATATATGATCAAACTTATAAAATATAATGGAATGACAGCCCCTTATTTTTAATCTTATAATATATTTATTTTATCTTTACTTGTTTTCCGCATTGATGGCCAAAGAAATAAAATATAATCAGGCCAATTAAACCCAAAAGCTTTTTTTTTAAAGAGAATATTCAAAATTTGATTTAATAAGACAAAATAAGCACTTTTCCATTTGATTCGCCTCAATATCTCAAATAGCTTTTTACGTAATTTCTTTCTATATTATCCAAAGAAAAAGAAAAAAGGATATGTATAGCAAATAATGACGTAAAAAAAAAGATAAACTTAAAAAGGAAATAAAAGGTTTTTAGGAAATAAACTATAATTGGCATATGTTTAGAATGAGTCAACGATCGACGTTATTTTAAAATATATCGCACATATAAAAAAAGAAGTTTAAAAAAATGCTTCCTTTCCTTTACCTAATTTTATTAATAAAAATACAATAAATAATAATTAAAGATGACTATTAAAGCTTTTGCTATTTCCCGAAGTGAAACTACTGAGTGGAGTGCTTTTGTAGACCAAGTAATTGAACATTTTTTTTATTTGATAGAAATAAACTTTATTTTAATTTTATTATTTTATTTTAGAATGATTGGGCAATTCAAGCTTTAAAAGCTGGAAAATGGGACAATACAGAAGATATACCAAACAAATGTATAGCCATCTATTATGTGGTGGATAAAAATGAAAAAGTAAAAAAAAAAAATCATGTAAAATAATGGTAGTACAAATAACTGAAAAACAATCTCCTATATTTATCGCCTTTTTTATACATTTTTTATAATAGACAATTACAAATAAATTATATGTAACTACTTATGATCCAATTTATAAACAAGATTTCAAAAAGATTAATTTGCATTGGATCGAAAAATATTTTAAAGTCGAACCTTCCGATATACATCAACTAGATCATCCTGAGGAAAACATCCTTCAACCAGGAGGAGAAATGTTTTTCTTGGTTGAAAACAACCAAGTAGTTGGAACAGTAGTAATGGTGATGAAACATGGTCAGTGTGAATTAGGAAAATTAGCCATTGTTGATCATCTACAATCAAAAGGATATAGTCACCCTTTAATGAAAGAAGCTATTCAATGGGCTAAAGACAAAAAGTTACCGGATATTCTTATTCTTTGTAGTGCTCTTTTAGCAGCTCCAGTTAGATTATATAGAAAATATGGCTTTGAAACTATTTATGAAGGAAAACACCCAGACTATGACCGTTGTGATTTGGTAATGAAGTTAACCTTTTAATTATGTATAGAATTTCCTACTGTAACCTCTCTGATTTTTTAAATAATAATAAACAATTTTTATATCCAACACAATTTATTTTTATTTTGTAAATTCATTGTCATTTATCCATAATATTGATCCAATTACATACTATTCTTTTTTGTTTGTTTAAACTAAATTAAAAATCCAGACTTCAAATAAAGTTGTTGAATTGTTATATCAATATATAAATAGAAACACATAATAAACGATTTGATCAAAATCAAAAATAATGATTATAATTATAATAATAATAATAATAATAATAATAATAATACATATATAATTCAAATAATCCCAAATGTTACTTCCTAATTAACACTGATAATAGCACCTTTATTTTCTTGATCCACTTCACAAGCTTTAGAGACAGCTATATATTTACAAGAATAATATTAGGGGTTATTTCTACTATCTTTGTTATATATAATGTTATTTAACTATTTTAAATAAACCTCTTTTGTTTACCTTTTTCTTTTTCTTATAGCAAAGCTACTGTTTTAATCCTTCAATTTTAAAAATATGAGCAAGACTAATTTATGCTATTTTTCAATGAATTGCAATAACTATATATATACATATCAACAAAAATTAGAACATATAATAAGATAATAGTAAGTGAATATTTATTATTTATTTACATATTAATAAAAATATAATCGCCATAGAGTGACTTGCAGTAAAACCATTTGGAATACTCACAAACTTTTCTTTATAGAGTAAGATATGCCCAATAGAGGATACGAAAATAAATAATAGTATGTATATAATTACTATCATGTCATATCATTTCCTTTTTTAATTATTACACAAACACACACACATATATATATACCTATGTGTTTTTTTTATTTAATTCTTTTTTTAGTCTTACATTGCTAAATGATATTTATTTTTCTATGCATGATTCACTATTTCTCGTTGGAATATAAAAAAGAAAGATGGTGGATTCGATTTATCACCAGATGAATAGTTGGCTTTTTGATAATAAATTAATAAATAAATGAGGGATCATAAAATGAGAAGCATCCATAGCACAAACATGGTCTTTTTTTCTTATACTGTTCCATGATTGCATACCAAGTTTTCATAATAGAGACTTAACGATTCAATACATTTCCTTTTCACTACCCTTATCCCAAATAATAATATTATTATTGCATTTAAAATGTTTTTTTTTTGTTGCAAAGAGAGGGGCCCAGTATGTATTCATTAGCAATTCAATGTCACCATCATACTTTTTTGAAAAAAAAATATCGGCAAGAATGTTATACAAGTTAGGGTGTTGGTTCCGTAAAAGGTTTCAAATGATTTCGTAGTAATAATAGCAATAATAATACAATGATTTCTTGATATACCACTAATCTTTAACTATTAAATCCTACTATAACAAATAAACTAATTAGCCTTTTTGCTGAATCTACATAATGATAACAATAAGAATAATATTAATAAAAGTAAAAAGAAGAAAATAAATAGTGGTTAATCAATAAATAAATTAAATATATGTATGTACATATTTGTAAAGTATAATAGTTTATTATTTTTAAGTAATAAAAATAAAAGCTTACAATAATAAGATACATCAATATAGAGATAGTCCAACCGTAAAGTCATATAAATTCATAAACTTGTTCATTTATATTCTCTTCGTCAGAAAGGTTATAGTGAAAACTAATAACTATTTTTTAATAAAAAAAATTAAGGAAGGCGTGAAAAAAAAAAAAAAAATGTAACCTTTAATTTTTTTTTACAGCCAGCCGTTTCATCTTTACTTTTTTATATATAAGTTTTTGACTAAAAATAAAAACGATGTAGTGAACTGAGTTTTACAAAACTGTTTTTTTTTAAAAAAAAACTTAATCAAAACTTGTTTAGTCATTTTGTAAAATGGCCAACATGTTTATACATTCTATCTTTTTTTTTTTTCCTTCTTTCCATTTTTACGATCTGATAAGAGGGTGGGACCTAGCTGAGTACTATCATATAATAAAAGAAATCTACACCCATTTGTACAAAACTTTACTATTACGTATTATTTATTATTTATCGAGATAAAGCATTTACCATGACGCCATTTTCAGATCATGTATAAAAAAAGGTAAGGATTAATGGGTATACAAAATAAAAAGGTTATTGAAAAATTTATTTTTTAATTAACACCAATCGCGGAAATCTGAAAAGATGACCACTTATGAGAAAAAAAGAAGACCAAGAAAAATTAAAGTTATCAATGTTTTTTCATATATAAAAAAAGAGAATTGTTACTATTTTTAAGTAAAAGATTTGATATGTGTGTGTACAGTGGAGGATGAATTATTTAACTTCCTCACTCTCTATCTTCACCGTTTAGAGGAAGTACTGGATTTTTTTGTTTGTTATTTTTTTTTTTGTATTTAAGAAGAAAGGATGAGTTGCAAAAAAAAAAAAAAAAATCGGAGTTAGTTTGTTCCCTGGAAGGATCTCGATACAGCAATACTCACGGATACATTGAGAGCATTTTTATTATTAATATTATATATATATATAATTATATACAAATAAATCAGTAGTTCAAATCATTACTCGAGAAAAATAATTATGTTAATTATTAGTATTTATTTTTAAAAAAAGAACTAAATTCATTATATAATAAATAAATGTGTGTATAGATATTTTTAATTTAAAGGTTAACCTTGTTTAACGGAAAAATATCGAGATTATGTCAAGAATAAATGGATCTACATTCCATGGTAATAAAATGATAATAATAATACTAAAAAAATAATAAATGTTATCATAAATAAAGTAATAAACTAACAAAAAAAAATCTATCTTGAAAGAATCATTACTTGTATATTGATTATAATACGTATATTCTATATACTTACTATGATGGGTTTTATTAAAAAAAAAAAAACATAGTTTTTCCATCTCTCTCTCTCTCTCTTTCTCTCTTTCTCTCTTTCTCTCACTCTTTCGCTAATTTTTTTTTTCTTAAAAAAAATAACAACCCTTAAATATATTATTACATGCATTATTAATGAAGACTAAATAAACAATACATCATTATCTTTGATTTATCTTTTTTTTTTTTTAAAAAAAATAAATAAATATTGCATACATATTATCTAATAGGTTATTGACAAAGCGGTAGATTAATTAATACATGTACATTATATTAATCTATATTAAAAATTTTTTATATGGAGTTAAAAAAAAATAGATAAGTTCCATAAAAAGTATTCTGGGAAAATTCATAAAAAAAATATATATATATAATTTAATTGGTAAGAACTTAGTAATCTCAAGCATTATATTTTCTTTTTTTACTATATTTGATTAAATGGCCATAGTGGCCTTTTTATTTTGCATATTTGATTATCCTATAATAATTCCCAATGGAATCTTTATTTTATCGGGATTTCTATTACCTAGAAAGGGTACTTGCCTTATTTAATCATTTTTAATTTTTAAACAATTCTTCAATTGATTACATAATGTAAATGTTTAAATATATATACATTTATAAATGTATATAAATATATTAAGAATTATATAAATTAATGATATATTGAATAATATGCTAATATAATCATTCTATATATATATACAGATATTTATACATAAACATAGATATATAATTAATATGTATGTATATATGTTTATATTATATAAAAAAAAACCTATTTATTTATTTATTTTGTGTTGTACATGACAGCATTCAAGATTTGTGGCTGGTGAAATAAATAAAAAGATTTTTTTTTGTAGATCAGCGGTTAATTCTAAGTCCACGGAAATTTGAATGCTTTTATTAAATAGAATGAAATGAATCAATGTTGTAAACAAATAAACAAACAAACAAAAATAACAATAAACTTTTTTTTTTTTTTTTTTATCAGCGGAGACGATTCAATCTATATTTTTATACCATATATTTATTAAATTTTTTTTATTGGTGATGGGTGGATCGGGGGGGGGGGAGAAAAAGTAAGAAGGAAAGGCCAAGAAATAAAGAAAAGAAAAGGCAGAATGATTTCTTTTTTTAGAAAATGATGACATGTTTCTATAATGGGGTTTCCGTTGATTAGGGGTTATATCGTGATTAAATTTTTTTTTTTTTATCAATCGCTCTTTCTAATCGAGATGCGTTTATTTTCATTGTCAGAAAAATATAATAGTGAAGTTTTTTTATTATATATTAAAGTATGTACCAATGTTTTAACTTTACTTAATGAACTTTTCCTTCTATGGTTATGTATTTTTCTTTTGTTTTTTTATCAATCTACAAAAAAAAAATAATAATTCCTATATCGGCTACATACATAAATTTCTTGTTTATTATTTTGCATTAATAGAAAGATCAAAATAAATGGTTGGGGATAAAAATAAAAAATAACTGGATTGTTTTTTTAAAAAAAGTTTATCCTGAGGTTTTAACTCCGTAATGATGGAAAATGTATGATTTTTTTTTTTTTGTACGATATTTCTCTATTTGATTTTCCCATGTTATATATACATAAAATAAAACCAATAGTTATTCTTAATATTAAAAAAGAAGAAAATCAAATCGAGAAACCACTGATTCTAATTTGTTTTTACAGAGTGTATGGTTTAAAAAGGGAAAAACTAAAAGTAGTTGGGCAGCACGTCCTTAACATATATTTTTATACAAGATTAACATGAAATGAAATTGTGATACCTTTCCATTGAAGAAAGATTATAGTAAGAATAATAATATTTGACAACTTATTATAAAATTGAGTTTTAATAAATAGAAAAATTTTTGATACATGTATAATAATTAGTCTTCGAAGCTTTTTTTTTTTCAAAATAAAAAATGAGTTTAAAAAGAATACGTAAACTGTCATACGTTTAAAGGTAACACATGATCTAGTAAAAGACTTATATAGACTTTTATTGGGGGAGAGCGTCAACAAATTTCCAAAAGATCGGTTTTATTTGAAATTCCGGTTACCAATCGTATTCCTATTCATATCCTGATCGTCCTTTTATGAACAATAAAAAAAAAAAATACCCTTTTAATTTTTTATTTTAAAAGATACATTATCGAATATATGTATGTATGTATATATTCATACATCGGAATAAAGGTTGTTTTGGAGAAAAAGTAAATGGTATATATACCATAACGTCATCGTTATCTTTAAAAGAAAATAAAAAAGCACTGTACAGAGCTCCTTATTTATTATAGGGCAAGTTCTGTTTAGTGATGATGATAATGATGATGATTGTTTTTTTTATACTTCACGTGCCCAGTCTCCTTAACAAAATAAAAAAAAATAAAAAAAGAGTTTCAGACGAAATAAATGAAAAAGTTAAAAAAGATCAAATATTGTTTCAAATATGACTTATTATATATTTTAATCAATGTTATTTTAATAAATATATATATATATAAATATATATATATATAATTATATAAGGTAGTTTATTTATATATAAGATTTTAGATAATCATTTAATAAAAGCGGTAATTCGATTTATTATTTTATTTTGGAAACCCAGAAAATGTTCTTCCGCCATATAACTAGCCATGGCTTTATTATTATTATTATTATTATTATTATTTTTATTATTATTATTATAATAATTTCCTTTATGGTCGTTATCGTTTTTTTTTTTTTTTTTTTTTTTTTTTTCTTTCTCCACATATAAATTTTTGTTTCTTTTCATTTTCCTTTCTTTCTCTCTCTCTTTTCTTTTTCCTTTTTTTCTTTTTTTTTTCTAGTCTTTTCTTTTCTTTTTCCCCTTTTTAAATACGTTCCTTTTTTTTTTTTATATATATCTTTATATACATTTTTTAAAAAAAATTTCTTATTTTTTAATTCACTACTAGTGTGATTATGTATATATATTATAAAATCAACCAATAAGGATCATCAAATTAATATATAGTTTCATATCTCTTTATATATACAGTCTTTTCATTTATTTTATTTTAATCATGTCTTTTAAACTACCTTCTATGTCTATTAATAAAATGATTCATCATCATAATCATCACCATCAACAACAACACCATGAAAGTGAACAACAACAAAGTGGTGATACAATTCCCAAAAAAATTGGAAAAGGTATAACTTTAATTTTATTATTATTATAAAAAAAAAAAAATACAAACTCAATACTCACTTTCAAAAATATTATTATTTTTTTTTTTTCTTTACTTTCCTTTTCCTATTTTTTTTAATAGTCAAGGTGTTTTATTCATTTAAAAATATTGAATCAACTTGTTTATGCACTTTTGATATTCAACTCTCTTCACAAACTTACAGTACTCGTTGGATTCCTATTTCTTTAAAAAAATGCTTACTAAGTGTTTGTTCATCTTGGTAAGCCTTTAAAATAGTCTATTTCTTTAAAGTATAGTACTTATTTTTTTTTTTTATCTAGTCCCGACCAGTTACTGCGAAACGAAGGTGACATGGCTATTTATACTGCTAATGTAGAAGAAAGTAATATAGGTCCAAATGAATCGCTTAAAGATGTACGATCTACTGTTATATGGGAAGGTCATGGTTTATTATCTACTATTTTACGTGACGATGCCAATAATGATACTATGATGGTTTCTGGCCAAATAACTCCTGCTGCCGTTAATGAAAATTATGATTATACTATCCAAGTATTAGTTCAAATGCACCCTGTAAGTAATAATAAATACCATCATTACCATAATAATAATAAAAGGTGTGAGTGTACTCATTTTCTTTTATATATAATAGATACGTAGATCACAAGATAACAGTAATAATACAAGTAATACTTTGCCTTCAATGAAAACCATTTTAGCATCGGATGATAAAATGTATACTTCACCACCTTATAATCCTGATACGTCTACTTCTAGATTATCTTCTTTTAAACCTTACCATCCTCAAACTCTTTCTCCCCCCTCTTCTTCTCAACCTTCTTTAAGATCTGAATTAGATTTTAATCATACCCTTACTACTACCTCCCCACCATATCAGCCAGGTAAATGATGAGAATAATACACATTTAGTATTAGTAATCATAATTGTATTTATCTTTTATTTTTATTATCTTTATTAATGATATTAACCATCATCATCATTCATTATATATATATATATATATATATATATATATATATATATATATATACGTTTATAGATTCATCCAATTGGTCAAGACGTTCTTCTCCTCCTCATCCTTATGAAGATATTAAACGTAGAAAATTAACACCCCCATTATCATATAATCATTCACCTCCTCCTTCTACAACTTATCAACCACCAATGCCACCATCACAACAACAACAACAACAACAACAACAACAGCAATTACAACAATCATCTAATTCTTTAATGCCTATCACCAAATCACCCACTTCTTCCTTTAAAACCTCCCCGCCTGCTACTACTATGGCTGCATCAAATTATTATCATACTGCTAATCCTATTTCTCAGCAACAACAACAACAACTTCAAAATAATAATAATAATAACAATAATAATAATGCAAAACTACAACATACCAATAATAATAGTAATAGAAAGACAAACATAGATACTTTTTATCATCAATCCAGAAGAAAGAAACGGGATACAAAACCTCCAAACGCCAATGACGTCCGACCTTATGTTCAAATTGAAAAAAACCTACAGGGCCAATATATTTTACCAGTCGAAGTAGACTCTTGGACTGTACTTGATTTAGGACATGTCGTATGGGATAGAGAAGCATTTCATAATCAACGGTATATTTATCCTGTTGGCTATTGCGTTAAAAAATGGTATCGTAGTATGGTGGATCCTCATAGTGATACTCAATACACCTGTCAAATCTTGGATGGGGGTGACGAACCTATTTTTCAATTGGAAGCCGATGATAATCCTGGGGAAGTGTATGCTGGTCCTACTACCACTACCATTTGGACAATTGTCGTCAGAAGGTAAAAATATAAAATATAGTATTATATAAAAATAAATAAGTATATAATAATAATAATAATAATAATAATTCTAATCTTTTTTCTTTTCTTTATATAGAGCCTTTGCTATTAGAAATATGGAATATGGTCATAATCCTGTTGGCCCTGATTTCTTTGGACTTCGAAAAAATACCATTGCTAAAATGATTCAAGATTTACCTAATGCTGATAAATGTAAAAATTATGTTTGGCAAACTTTTGAAGCCATCACTACTAATGGAAATAAAGGAAAGGCTTTAAGAAGATCTAATACAAGAGCAAGTACAAGTAGTAGTTCAACAAGTAGTACTGGTGAACCTACATCCACTCCTTTACCACAATCAACACAACTACAACAACGAAATAAACAGCAATCTACTTCTCCAATGAGTGAAGATATCCCTGTTAATTAATATATATTTATATATAATCATCTGTCAACCTATGTTTCTATTTTATTATTTTTATTATTTTTATTAATTTAAACCTTTCATCCCCCACACATCATACACCAAAATACCTCTTTTATATATATATATATATATATATATATATATATGAATCATTCCTCGTTTATTTATTTTATATATGCTATTATAATTATTCTTTATTTTATTTTATTTATTTATTTATTATTATTATCCCTTTAAAAAAAAACAAGACGTTGAACGTTATTTTTACACAAAATATTTTTATATATATTTAAATTTTTTTTATTATTTTTATTTTATCTTTATTTTATATATGCCTTTATTATTTTTATTTATTTTATTGTTTTATAATGGGATTGGAAAAAAAAAAAAAAAAGTATTTTTTTTTCTTATGTAGACTGTAGTATATATATATTGTTAATAATAATAATAAAAATTCATTGTCAATAGTACTATTTTATTATCTGATATAAAGTTGATTGGATAAATATAAAGCATTAGCATGAATTCATTTAAACCCCGCACTTGCCGGATTCAAGATATTAATCTTCTCTGATCATTCATTTTTTTTTTCTCCCCCTCTCATTTTCTTTATTTAAAAAAATGGTAAAATCATATCCATCCATCAGTCTACTCACCTTAACATGATGCATCCATTGATAAAACTAATTCATCTGTCTACTTTATTTATTTTGTATGAATCTTTTTATTAAAATAGGCTAAACGTACTAAGAAAGGTAAAGAAAAAAAGAAATTAATATACTCTCATACAACTAGTGGAATTTGAAACAGCACGAAAATGAAAAAAATAAAATAAAAATTTCAGTTACCAACAATCCTCAAAAAATAATATAAATAAAAACAACAACTGTATTATAAAGCGAATCAACTAAATAAGTAAATACGTATATATGTATACCTTTTTTTATATATTAAATAATAGTCGGTATCACTGGTAAATACGGTACTCGTTATGGTGCTTCTCTTAGAAAGCAAGTCAAAAAGATGGAAATTACACAACACTCTAAATACACCTGTACTTTCTGTGGAAAAGTAAATATGCAATATATAATAATAAAAATAGAGAAAAAAATAAAAGAATAATGAAAAAAAGCGTACAAGATGATTTTTTTTATATTTTTTATGCATAAAGTACAAGAGAAAAAGATATGTACAAATATGGAAGTTTGATACTCATTTTTTATTTTTATTTTATAAAGGATGCTGTAAAACGTACTGCTGTTGGTATCTGGAAATGTAAAGGTTGTAGCAAGACCATCGCTGGTGGTGCTTATACTCTTTCGTAAGTATTATGTATATATAGAGTTAAAAATATTCGTGTTTTTTTATATATATATTTTATTTATTAATTTGAGTATATATGTATGATTTTTATTATTATTACTAGTACTACTGCCGCTGCTACTGTTCGCTCCACTGTTCGTCGTCTTCGTGAATTAGCTGAAATTTAAATGATAATAAAAGACAAAAGAAAAAAAAAACAGTGTAATTTTATATATATATAAATACGTATTACCTTCTTTTTTTTTTTTTGATCATACAAATTCCTCTCGCTTTCTTTTTTCTTTTTTTTTTTATACATGTTTTATAGTGTCTTATAAAATTTTATTCATCTTTTTATATATTATTAGTTCATTTATTCATTTATTTTATATATGCATATTTTTATTTTTGTATAAATTGTTTCCAAATAGATTATAGTGAGAGATAATATATAATGCGACCCAAAGATTTTTTTTTTAAAAACGCGAATATCTGTGTTTAAATTATTAAAAAGAATATATTTTTTTTTCTGGTTAATTTCTTTCTTTTATCAATCTCTTATTTAACAACTATTTACTTGCGTATATTAATTATGAAATAAATAACAAATGGAAATATCCAACTTAACTCAATGGATCAGTAATATAACTAAGTTATTTCAGCCAATCAATGTAAATAAACAATTTAAAATAGGCAAGGTAAAGAAGAGAGACCAAATATTTTTTTTAAAAAAAATTAAAAATAAAAGAAATGAATATAATTACTGACTTTTATTTATCTAACTACATTTATATACATTTGCTATTAGATTTATAATTGTGCAAAAGATAGCAACAGTCAACAGGAAATAGCATTGGTAATGCTTTATGATAATGATATTTCTTTACTTGGTTTATTTATAAAACAGTACTCAAATTTATATTCTACTGATCAAGAGTATGGTTTTTCTTATATATATTAATAGCAATAATAAATAGAGAAATATAGTCAATGTATAATAAAGGCTTTTCTTTCTTTTTTTCTTTTTCATTATATTTTATATATAGGGAAAATTACGCCTTTGAAGATATAAAAAATGATTTAGAAATAAATACCGATTTATGTAGAGTATGTATATACCGACGTGGTGATCGATTATCACCTCTTTTATTTATCGAGCAAGGTCAAGTTTTATCTAATAATACGGAAGCTACTGTAATGCCCACTACGACAGAATTAGATTCCATACCTGAGATAAAACAATGGTTATCTACATGGGAAGCCTATGATCAATCTACTTTTATGTCACATATTTATTCAGGTATAAGAAAAATAAAGTAAAAAAATAAGTCAATATATTTTAATTAAAATAAACAGAAAAGGAACCCGTATAGTTTTTATTTATCGTTTTCCTATAATTTTTTTTCTTTTTTTATTTATTAGATGACTTTTTTTTAAATTATTTTTTATCCATTGAACCAGTTTTAGAATATATGGTACTAACTTGTATTGATCAATTATCCCAAAATTCCATGTCATCTTTCCCTCAAAAACAAGAAAATGAGAGCAAGGAGAAACAGAAATTAAAGAATGGCACTACATATTTATCCTCACCAGAAACAGTAACGGAAACAACAGAATCAGTAGCAACATCATCATTTTTTAAAGCAGGTAAATCTTCATCTTCATCTTCATTATCAGCACCATTGACAGAAGTAGTATCATCGCCATTTAAAGCAGAAACACCTTTACCATCACCATCACCTTTCTCTATTGTTAATAAATCCAAATCACCTTCATTTTCATCCTCGTCATCCTCTTTTCTTTTTCCGCAGCAACAATTACAAAAAAAATCAAACTCTTCGTTGTCATCTATGGATACTAATTTTGAAACGATTTATCATTTAAAAAGCCCTTTGGTATGTAATGTTAAACTGAGAATGATTTATATATGTATGCATTTATATATATCTTTTTTTATGACGAATCGATTTATTAATAGACGAACTATATTTATTTTTATTTTTATTTTTTAAAAAAAAAAATTAGCCAAAAGGGAGATGGACAAATACTTATGCTCAAGAATTATTTAATCATGCTAATGAAGATTTAATGGACGGTTATATTATACCATTATTGGATACCAAAAAACAAAATAATGATGGCGAAAACCATCATCATCATCATTACCATCATCATCGCCACCACAACAACAATAATATAAATATGAATAACAATAGAAATGATTTTGAAAGGGTAGAACCTATGGAAATTGGTCATATCGATACATCTTACCATCAGTACCCTACTATATCTATTTCTTCTCTTGATAACCGCAATATGAACCAGGGTACTAATGATACATGGTATTCTTCTTTTTTACAAATGCACACATCAACACCATCTGATGATTATCATCGATTTTTACTTTTATCAAATACTCGAATCACAAAATGGGTAAATGATACACAGTTAACAATAGAGGATTAAGTAGTGTTATACATCTGTATAATGGTTCATGAATATTGTATAAACTATACATTTTTTTGTTGGGTTTTCAATTTTATAACGAAAAAGAGTATTTTTCTTTTTTTAATAAAGATACTTTTCAATTAATTAATATTTATATATAATCGTTCTATTACTTATAATTGAGAGGTTTTTATCTCTATTTTTAAATATATAACATTATAATAAATATTTATGAAGAGAAAAGAAAAATAAAAAAAAAAAAATGGTTAGGACACATTGAAAATTTTCAAAAATTTAAAATCAAGAGACAACCTATCTCCTTTTTTTTTTTTTATTCTTACTTTAACAATAATTATTTTTTTTGTAATGTAATGTTATACTGGGGTATATTCATTTAAAGTAGTAAGTTTGATCATACCACAAATTTAATTTCAAGTTAATTGCATGAGGGTTCTGTAAAAAGCAATATTTTTTATTTTTTACAAAAAGTATAATTTTCCACCCTCTTTTATCAATCACATTTTATTGATTTTATGCGTATAAAATTAATAAATCATTTCGATTTTTTTTAAAAAAGATAAAAATAATAGTACTCTTTACATTGATATCAAATTAAAAAAAATTTATAGAAATAAAAAAGTTATAATATAAAGTAAAAAGAAGTATATATTATATAATAGGATAAAAAGCCCAATCAGCAATACCACACATATTTTTCTCACTAGCTAATCTAAAATACCCCTTTTCACCCCAGTTTATAGCTCAACTATTCTTCAATAATCAATAGTCTTTCCCTCCTTTGCTACCATAGCCGATTAGTGTAACAGCATGAATTGGAGTATTTCCACAGTTAGGAACGTCTAATATACCATTTCTACAATATTAATGATTCTGAGTATCAGCATTATAAGCAATGGGTACTGGACCTAACTTGAGTGCTTCCGTCAGAGCGTTTTCATCACCAATTCTAACCACCTTATAAGAAATAACAGCTCCGATTTTTGGCACTGATTGGGCTCGACATTGTCTAACACTACCAGTATAGAAGTAATCAGGTTGAAAAGTAGGATCACCGCTTCATTGAAGATAACTAAACTTATCTTGTATCCATCTACCGCCACAGCCTCTACCACTACAATCAACAAGAAGTTGTTCTTATAAATCATAAGATTTATTATATTTAATAGTAAAGCACTTTCTAGCGCACCAATAGCAGCGAAGGCATAGTCAGATTTACATGAGTCTTGGTTTTTAACTCTCATGGAAATATGTTCTCTCCAATCCGAGCTATTAGTAATTGCTACGTTCACCATTAATATAAGAGAGCTAATAATAATACTTAATTTTATTATTATTATTTTGATTCGAGTTTGAGCTGAATTTCGCTATTACAAGTTAGTTTTGGTTATTGTTTTTTGTTTTATAAATAATTATGCACCATTATGCAATCACTAAAGTTTAACTTGTTCCAGGGGAAAATTATGCAAAGAATCGAACACTATTGCGTGTCAAAATAAATGCTAAAAACACAAGTACACAGTTGTAGTAAAACAATTATATAATTTGTTGAGAATTCACACAGAGTAAGCAATATCACAAAGGTTAATAAAAAAAATAATTACTCAGGAGAATAATATAGATAGCACACCAACAATGTGAATTTTTGGTTGGTAAATTGTTTATTCGATATGTTCACTATGAGAATATCAAGAAGATCCAAGGTTTAAACATAATAAAACACACGATAGATGAAAAAAAAAAAAAAGATTATCGATTAAATGGAAAATAGAAGAATACGTATCTATATCTATATCAATATATATAATATTACCTTAACGAAAAAATAAAAATAAAAAGTTATGAAGAAAAATGGGAGAGAAGAAATTAAAACTAAAAATATTTATTGGTTTTTTGCTGATATTTCTAATAAAAATACACTAGATAATGCCCCTGAATCAATTTTTATAGGAGGTACGGTGTTACTATTACAATCTTCACCTAAATTATCTTCAGTGAATTGTGCATCGTTAAAATCAAATGAATTTTTGGGAATTAAACGACATTGTAATGACCATTTATCTAATAAAAATTGAATGCTTCGTTTGGAACTACGTTCTTGATATGCTGTTATAAATTTACAAAATGGATAATGGTGATGAATAATATATGCTACTGTCATAAGTAATTTATCAAAATCTGCATATTAATATAAATAAAAGAAATAGATTTCAATAATCTTATTATTGTTTTGTATTGTTCATTTTATTCAATATTATTATTATTATTATTATTGTTATTATTATTATTATTATTATTATTATTATTATTATTATTATTATTATTATTATTATTATTATTATTATTATTATTATTATTATTATTATATATACACTTATAAAAAAATACCTTTTGGATCATAAAAAGTATCACTTCCAAGAATATAATCTATTTTTTTATTCTTCCATTGTTTGGTTAAATCCTCTAATAATTGATCGATACTGTTATCAGTTCCTAATTCTCCCCATATTAAAGGACGGATCCATATGGATGACGATGGAAGAGAGATATTATTTAAAGTGAAACATGATCGAGCAACTTGAATAACTGAAGGCTCATCAGTAATAATTAAGTTTGGTGGATGGTTGATTTTAGATAATATTAGTGAAGGAAGAGAGGTACCTAATCGTACATAAATATATAGAAATATATGTGTGTATATGTTTTTTATTAGTTACTAATTTTTGAGCATAAACTACTTGATCTATTTTTAATTCATTATATAGCCATATTTACCAGCACCAACCTATCGAAAAGAAAAGAAAGAGTATATACATATATATAAATGTATTATTATGATTGTTATTATTTATATTATTAGTTTTCTGAGTGATATTCTAAATAATTATCCTTTCTATTTAAATGCTGCTATTATTCTACTATTTTCATTTTACCTCCAAGACTGTATGATTTTCAAAAAGCTCTCTATGATGCCAAACGTAGTTACTTAGGATCAAAGCTGCAGGCCAAACATAATTGCCATAACTAGAGTCCATAGTCTAATAGTTATATATATATACATAAATATATGATATATTTGTATGTATATATCTATATATATTATATTGTAATTGACTGTATTATATATATTCATTTCTAACCTGTTCTACATATATAGTAACGTTTTTGTCGCTTGAATGGTATTCTATACGCTCTATTCTAATTATTATTATATATTCTAAGTGAATCCATTTATTTTAATAAATATTCCAATAATAATGAGAAATCACAATATATTTTCATATTACTTCTAAAAGAATACGTACTTTGTAGCTGTTTGATTTTTTTTATTATTTTCCATTTGTTAAAAAAACATGAAAAAGAGAGTAAAATGGAAAGTGTTTTTTCCTTTATTTTTCAATATCCGATATTTTTTTTTAAAATAATATTTATGCTAAAATATATATTTACAATGATTTCAGGCTTTTTATACTTTCATGAATATCAGGGGTCAATTTTTCGATAAAGGAAGGTTTTAATTGATCATACCAATTAATGACAGGTGTGATAAATTCCATATTATAATTGGATAACATTATAATGCACTTAGCGGCAGTTACCTGTAGAGGAAATTCAGCTATGTATAATATATACAATAATGAGAAGAAAATAAAATGAGTAAGGATATATGTGTAATTATATTCCACTTTAATAATATTCTTTTTTATATTACCATCAATACAATTATTCCCAACTTCAATAATATTATTAAACGTTTTTCGAAGATATTTCAATCCTTCACTTTCTTCTTCATGACTATTTTCAGGAGGTATATAGCACCGAGCCAACAATCCTATTAAATCAAGTATATATAATGTACATATATTTCAGAAATTTATATTAATGATTCACGCTACCTATATATTTTATTTTTACTTTTAAAACATTACCCATTAAATATAAACTGGTATTGGATAATACGTCATCCTTCATTAGTTTCCATAAATCACTAATAATGATATCGCTATATGTCCAATTCCAATCATCCAATCTCCAAGCTAGTAATTCAATTGCCTTGATTAAGTTAATACAAAAATCATTGAATGCATCTATATATATAATATAAAGCAGTTGTTAAATAATCAAGCTATTGTTGTTATTTTATGATAATGATGTTCCTTTTATTTTGTATATAGTTTTTCTTTTAGTTACCTTTATTAACATCATGCAACTGTTTTATTTCAGGAAGTGTAAGAACATCTTTCAATTCTTGAATATAATTTTTTAAACTTTGTGATTTAGTTAATTCTGGCCAATGTACTAAATTTGTCATATATCCACTTATTTCATTTACCTATGAATATATAATAATATAATATAAAATGCAAAATACAAAATAAAATAAAAAACATATATATATTTATATTAGTTATTAAAACATTTTACTTGACTCTTCATTATTCATATATATATATACTTAATTTTTTAAAATAAAAATATGTAAAACATACATTAAATTCAGGAAGTTGATTAGTACAGTAATGTCCACAAGAGCGTTGTATAGCCTTTATGATCATATTTGTTCCAGCAGCCTTATCACCCCCATTTTCATCCAAATCTAAAATAGATGGCCAAATAATTGAAATATTCAACACGGGGTGTATAATATTTTCTTTTCTAGGTGTACATCGAACAACATCAAAACAAAATGTAGAGATTCTTTGTCTATCATTGGCATTTCTACAAAGAATTGTCAATAACCGAATAAAACGACTTTATTTTTTTATATGAATAAAAAAAAAAATCATAAAAGCAGAAATAAAAGATTTGTTAGAATGAATCCATTTAGATGTCGTTAGTTTGAATATTTATTTATATACTTATATTTTATTATTATTATTATTATTATTATTATTACCATGAAATGACAAGTTTATTTTGGTTCATTGATGTTAACGCTGCCTCATAAGCCCACTCAACAATATGTGTGTAAGGGTCATCCTAATAAAGTAAAAGAAAAATATAAGATATTGCTCTTATTTTTATTTTATTCTTTTTTCTTATATATTATATATTCCATACCTTTGGGTATAAAGTCATTAGTGCCCATAAATACCAGGCCAAGTTTTTTTCGGAAATATCGACATAGCGAGAGCAGTAAATTTCCAGCTGATCTTGAACACCATACGTATTAGCATCATCAAAAAAGTTATATTTTGTCTTTGCAAAGGGGTTGGTGGCACTTTTCAAGGATTTATAATATGCTTCTAAAGACATTAATAATAAATGTAAGTACTCACTCAAATAACATTCCATATCAGTCAAATAATTTATAGCTTGTGTAGGAGGTTGCTTAGCAATAAATTTTATTCTATCAATAATAACTATTAATAATCAATATAATATAATATAATATAATATGATTATATAAAACAAAATTAATAATTAGTAGAAATATCTCACTTCGTATTATTCATTTCATTTATATTAAAACATACAGTTTACCAGCGCTTCACCTTGTAGCTTAGATTCTGTATTATTTAAAGAAGTATCACATAATGGCTTTACTACTTGAGTAGATGCAAGAGGATTTATAGCTTGTCTTTTAGTCGGTGGCATCTTTTCATCATCACCATCGTCGTCAACAGAGGTGTCGTCTTTTTCGTTTTCTTCTTCATCACTATCAGATACTATTAAATGGGTAAAAGATGATGTTGTTCCGGGTGAAGTAGGTGATGCTGGTGCTGATGACGAGGTGGACGATGAAGAGGATGATGAAGTAGACGATGAATCTGATAGGATGATGTTTTTCTTTGGCCGTTTTGTTATTTCTAATTTTCTTTTTGTTGGCGCAGTTCCTAAGGTAGCTGGTCTTCGAGCCCCAACAAGCTTTTCTAATTTTGATAATTTTGGTTTACGCGATGATGATGAAAAGGATATGGGTTGATTGGTGGTATTCACCTGTGGCTCAGGTATAACAAGTCCATTTGTACCATATATGCTACGTGTTTCATTTTCCGATTTTTTGGTATTATGGCTAGCTTTCACTAAGGAGGATGATGATGATGCTATTGTGGACGATGATTGGTTTGTTTGTGAATGAAGATGTTTATTTTTGGATGATGACGGTGATGATGTTAATAATGGTGAAGATGGTTCATTTATTGTTGAATTAATTTCTTGAAAAGACTCGTTATTAATATCTTTTATATTAGTGATTGTTGGAAGATTCGCGTTATCATTAGAATAATAAGAAGAGTATAGATCATATTGTTCCTGAAAAAAGGAATAAAGAAATATCGACACATATGTAATTTATTAAAATTTAATTCATTATTTTATCTATTTTATTTATAGTAAACATTACTTACAAGAGTGGATTTATATTTTTCAGTTTTCATGTCTTCATTCAATACTAGTTGTTCCGTTAATTTATCTTGAAGCACCCGCTAATTACAACAAAATAAAAAATATATTAATATATACATTAAAAATAATTTACAGATCATTCATAATAAAATATGTATTTATATCAATCAAAAATAAATTATTTTACCTTTTCTCTTTTCATTAAATCCATATCTGCAAGACACTTTTTAAAAGTGGATAGTAAATCATTGTATTTTTGTTGATCAGTAATAGAACGTCGTCGAGTTAATTGTGAAGGTTGCTTCAAGTTGGTAAGGCTAAATGCAAATAATAACGATAGGAGTGTATTTAATATAAAATTTAATATACAATTAGTTTTCGTATTTAATTATACTATATATGAATATTATTTTTATATTACCGTTGTATTTCCAAATTAAGAGTTTCAATATGTTTATGACTTTGTTGTAACTTTTCATTTAATTCTTCATGTTCAATTCTAGAAATTGAATAAATATCATTATTTTGTAAGTTATTAGTTGAATGATCAATTGACATTGGTTCTTTTTGATCACTATTCTTATTATTTTGTAAGTCTATTTTTAATTGATTTAATTGTTGTGATTTTTCTTCATAGTCTCGTTGTAACATTTCATAATGTATATTTGTTTCCATCTTATCCTCTTCCGCAGTTTCATATTTTTTTTGGAGTGATTTTAATTGATTTTGTAAATCTTTAATCAATTTATCTTTCTTCTCTAATAATTTATCGTCTCTACATATGTAAAGAATAAAGAATAAAAATATAAATGAGCAATAGTTTATATATTGGTCTTAACAGATGGTTATTATTATTAAGAATTGACTTACCTTCGTTTTTCTTTCGATTTTAATTGTGTATCCATATTCTTTATTTCAGCTTCAAGTTGATTAATATACATCTATTTTTAAAATTAAAATATAGTTTTATAAATTAAATCGCGTTTGATATTTAATTATTAATAATGATAATGATGCTGAATTTCTATAAATAACTCTTACCTCTCTACCACTCAAATGCTTTTCTATCTCGAGTTTTTGTTCAGTGATCATTTTTAATTCATTTTGCATATTGACTATAGTAGTTTGATTTTTTTCCAGTTGAGTTATTGTTTCTTTTAGCTCTGCATTTTTCGCTCTTTCCGCTTTTAAAACTTCTTCTAAAGATAAATATTCAGCTTTCTGCTGTTCTAGTTGTTTATTCACTTTGGTCACTTTCGATCTTTCCGTTTCAATTTCTAAATTAATTTTGATCCATAAGGGTATAAGTAATACATATTGAAAATAATAAAATTAACAAGATCGTTCTTTTTTATACTTGTATATTATATTATTGTACTATTATTATTATTATTACCAGTGCGACTTGATTCAGCATATTTTAATAATTTTGCAGAAGCAATAATACGACCTTTTAACGATTCTATTGAGTTTTTGAGATTTTCTTGATTTGTTTGTTGATTTTCTCCATTCTGTTCAATAGCTTCTTCTTTCTTATAATCATCTTTTATATTATCTTGTTTATTATTGCTATTATTATCATTATCATTATTTGTATTAGTAACATTTTCTTTTTCTATATTTTCATTGTCAATAGGGTCATTGGTTTCAGGCATATTATTTTATGTAAAAATAATTGATAAAAAAAAGAGGATGGAGTTCAAGCAAAAAAAAAGTTTTTAATAGAGTTAAATCTCCGATTTTTTTTTCAAAGAATTTTTCGTGATCAGATTTCCTTTTTTAATTTTTTTTTAAATTTATATATTTTGAATACTTGTTAACTTTTTATTTTACAATTAGATACGCTTATTTTTGACAAATATAATTAATAAAAAGAAATTATATAAAGAATACAAAAATATATTGAACAGAGAACAATAGTATGCATGTTTTAAGTAAAAAATAATGCAATAATAAAGGGATGTATGTATACATCTATGTTGCTGATAAAGAAAACCATCTAATAAACAAAAGTTAAAGAATTTTTCCTTGTACATAATATAACGCAAAAGTCAAGGTTATCTCTACATTGCTTGTTTTATTTTTAATTTTTAATTTATTACCAAGCTTAATAGTAATAATCTCATATTTTTCACCTTCTATATATCGTGAGGTATTTCTAATCAATTTTTGCTTAAACTTGCTTTAGTTTAATAAATATATAAAGTATATACAATGTTTGCTAGTGGCCATCGATTATTTATTAAAACGAAAATGAAAAGGTTTTTTTTAAGTGTATGGATTAATTTTATTTTTGATTAAAATTAAAAAATGAATATAATTATTCATTAATATTTATTTTCAATTTTATAACAATAAAATCAATTAAATATCCAGTAAATCATAATAGGAGTAATAATGGGACTTTTAAAAACAATTCAATGCGTTTATTTATCTATTAGTAATATACATTTTTATTTATTTAAATTTATAAAAATTGCTCTTTAGCATGAATAAAATCTACTAAATCTTTATTTGTAGGTGCATCTATTCCTCTTTCCTTAGCCAATTTACATAAATAACCATTAATGTAATCAATCTCTGTTACTTGTTTATTTTTAATATCCTGTAACATTGAGCATGTATTTCCAGATACTTGTTCACATGTTTCCACAACCATATTATAAATGGAATCTGTTGATTCATTGGGTAAATCTTTTTTAATAATCTCTGCCGCTTCTTGGCATATACGATATATAATGCTGGTTGTAAAAGTGTTACCATTGATTAGATCGCCATTTTTAATATTCAACATAGAAGCCACAGGATTAATGGATGCATTCACAATTAGTTTTTTAATCATACGTTCATATAATTTATCCCAAGGCAAAACATCACATCGTAGGTCCTCTATTTGTTTTAATGCTAATTCCATCGCTAAAGGTTTAGTTTCATGGTGAGAAATTCTATTGGTAAAGTATTCACCGATCATTAATCCACCTACAGGATCTTTCCAACCGGAGTGATGAATAATATGATATGGTGCTACCCTTTCTACCGCATGACGATTGACACCTACTAATACACGTGGTCTTGATGATAGCATAATTTGACTCTCTTTTTGCTGTGGCCAATAGAGCTGTTCTAATTCTTCTACTATCCCCATTCCATTTTGTAATAATAAGATGGTACTATTAGAATCGAGTCGAGGTATAAAAGGTTCAAGAGCTTTGGCTGTATGATGTGCTTTAGTTGCTACAATAAGGTTTTCAATATGTCCATTATTATCCTCTTTACTGTTGTCGTCAATAACACTAGCTTCAAACCCACTTATTTTATTTACTACCTTGCCACGTTGATATAAAATAGAATTAGTTTGAGCTTGAAAAGATTGTAAATGTTGTGTTGACCTTAATAAAAGACGAACATTATGTTGATTATTGCGTAAATGGCTTGCTAACAAACAACCAATAGCTCCTGTGCCTAATATATGCCAATTCATTATTATATTTCAAATTATTATAAAAAGAAAAAAAAGGGGGTGGGGAACCCTTTATTTTTATAAAACATTAAATAGTTTTTAGATTCCGCATTTTTTTTTATAAAATTTCAGCTGCCCTTTTTTTCTACCCACCCTCTCTTTCCCTTACCTTTTTTTTTTCCTTCACCCTTTTTTTTTTCTATCTCTTACTCCCACTATTTTTTTTATTAGTTTTAAATAAACTAATGGCTACTTCTTCACATATATCCTTAAAATCAGAAACATCAAAAGTAGAAAAAGAAAATAGTCTATTATATTCAGCGAGTTCGCCAATACGAAAATACCATCATAATAATAGTAACTTGTCCTCGATAGAAAATGGACAGCAACAACAACAAAGAGATAGTAAACTTGATTACAAGTCGCCGTTATCGCCATTAACTAATAAGCATACTTCCAAAGCTTACCTTGTAGATCATTATTTTGAAGCGGATAATATCCTTGGAACTTTTGAACATCCTTCATTTACAAGACGATCAAAAACTTCCCATAGTAATGATCATAATATTTGGAATATCAACAGTGAAAAAAATAGTAAATATGGTGGTATTGTCAATGATTTTATTCCTAATAATAATAGTAATCAGAGTGATAATAATATAAGTCATGGTAATATACCCAAAGATTCAATGAATATTCACCATCAGCAACAGCAGCAACAACTTGATCATAATGTAAGCAGATCTATTTCCCCTGGCGCTTACTTTGGTGCTCGTTCTTTACCATTAGAATCCATGGCTGATCTATGGCAAACATCACCGGTAAATAAAATAAAATAAAAAAACTCATTTGTAAATACTAACAATGAACCATTTTATTAATATATTGTTTGTATATGTTATCATTTATTTTTTCTATTTTTACTACAGATAAATCGACGTAAGTCTTCCAATCTTTCTTCAAGTAGACGTATGCCAAAGAAATTAAGTAGCGTAAGTCGTGTTTTTTTAATTTTTTTTTTTTTTTTTTTTTTTTTTCATGCAGATCCGATTACAGCTTTAAAAATAATAAAAACAATAATAAAATATACTTCTCATATATATATATTAGAGTAACTTTTCTATAAAAGATAACAGTCAACAACAACAACATTCAAATGCCTCATTACCACCGCGTAATTCCTCCATATCTTATGCATCATCATTATCTGATCCATTATGGGCTAGTTTTGTAAATTCAGTTTCGATAAATTGATTTTTTATTAAATAAATAAACAAACAAAGGTATGTTTAGATTATTAATATCTATCTATTATTGTATATATAGAAAGCATTACCAGCAACATTACATCATCATCATCAATGGAAT
Source organism: Cunninghamella blakesleeana (assembly GCA_017871115.1). Lineage (NCBI taxonomy): Eukaryota > Fungi > Mucoromycota > Mucoromycetes > Mucorales > Cunninghamellaceae > Cunninghamella > Cunninghamella blakesleeana. Next base: position 642,361 of record JAFCIZ010000008.1, read on the forward strand.
CGATGGGAAATTGAAGAGCAAAAATCATCAAATGATGAAGATCCAGAAGAACAAGAAGAACATTCAAAAGCAAGTCTTTCCAATATTTCGCCTATAAAATCACCAATGTCATCCATGTCAAAAAGGACCTCTTCATCAAAACTATCAGCTTCTTTATCAGTGGCATCGAATGATATTGATAAAATAACTGGATTAATGCACTCATTACATATTCACAATAATAGTAGTGGTACAGATAAGTCATTAAATGAAAAACAACGGCAGCGAAGACAAAAAAAACCATCTTATTCACTTTATCCAAAAGATAAATTAACTATACGTTGTATCATTCAATCTGGTAGAATTCATACACAAGGGGGATGTTTATTATTAACTAATACAAATGAACATCTTCAGGATGATCATAACGACTATAGTATTCATCGTCATCATTCAACAACAGCGAAGAAAAATCAAGATATATCATTTCATTTATATTCAGCTAAAGGAAAAGTTATTTTTGATGAACAATCAGGATCCATTTCACCTGGAGAGACTAGAAATTTATGGGTACAGCCGCGATTAACATATTTAGAACGGTTAATAAAGAATTTTAAACAATCCACAATGGCGACAACAACGTATTCTAATAATAATAGCGATGCTAATACTAATAATAATAATAATAGCAGTATGATGATAGAAGAAGAGCGAAATCAACCACACTTTGATGAAACCATTGCATTACTTATAAATCAAGATATGTATCGTATAAATATTCAATTGGACATTATAGAAAATACAAATGAGGATGATGACGATGATGACAATGATGAAGATGAAGACAAAGAACTAGTAGAAGAAAAATTAATAGAAGAAATAGAAGGCAGTGATGTAAATAGTAATAATGATAATATAAAGGATGAGAACGATATTATTGACGATCCTAATGTAAATAATAATAAGGAACAAAATTGTACAACTTGTCCATTTTGTATGTTAGAAAATTATCCTTACCCTTTTTTTAAAGATAATAATCATTTATACAATGTTAATAGTAAAATAAATGAATAATAAAAAAATGATGACTTTTTTTGTTATAATATATATATATATATATTTGAATATGATATTTATTGGATTGTCTAAATTAATATACTGTACAAAAAAGTGTGCATGTGCGTGAATATTATTATTATTTTTTATATAAATAAAGACAATAATAATAGTAATAAAAAAAAAAAAAAGATTAAATAGTAATAATAAATATAATAGGATCTGTTGTTACTATGTTGAATAAAAAAGGTGGGTTTGTGTATATATATGCTTATATAAATGGACGAGATGGATAAAAAATACGAATGACAGCTGTAGTTAAAAAAACAAAATAATTGCTAATTTTTGTTGTTTTATAATAGTTGAAAATACATAAAGTTGTAAATTTAAATTACCAGGAGGATTTCTTAACACCAGGGAGTTCTCCATTTAAAGCTTTCAAACGAAATTGGAAACGGCATAATTTAAATTCACGTAAAATACCAGATCCATGACCAGTAGCTACACAGCGATTAGAAATGAAAGTTTGAGAGGATTGTTTAGGCATTGCATTAAGAGCTAATTGAGCTTGATGACGAACACGAGCTGGTAATGTTTCATTACGAGTAATATATCTATAAGCTTGTCTTGTTAATTCATTATCTGCAAGTGTTTGACGAGCTTTAATATCACGAAGTATTCGAGAACGCATTTTTTTAAAAAAGAAATATAATTATAACGAAAAAAAGATTAAAAAGAGAGGGGGAAGAAAAAGAAAACAAGAAATAATTTTTTTAGGGCGAAAGTTACTGGTGACTGGGAAATATCGGAATTTGAATTAATTTTTTAAAAAGAAATATGTGAATATCGTTTTTTTTACCTTTTTTCTCTTTCTCCCAACTTTTTTTTTTTGTGTTAACTCCATCTTTAAAACTAAATAATATGGATGAAAAAAAAGGCGGCAAAAGTCTTCGACCTCCAAAGGTAAATAAATTTTAACTAATATTATATATTCATATAAATATATAATTTTTTTAACGTATGATTATTTTTTTTAAAAAAATACTAATTTTATGCTCAATTTTTTTTAAATCTATTTGTTATTTTTACTCTCATATAACCAGGTGAAGAATAAAAGCGCAGCACCCATTCAAATCACAGCTGAACAAATCCTTCGTGAAGCTCATGATAGACGATTAGAACCCGTTCATTCCATTCCACAACAAAAGATTGCAGATTTAGAAGAATTATCAGAGTTCCGTCAACGAAAACGCAAAGAGTTTGAAGATAATATACGAAAGAATAGATTAAATATCAGTAATTGGTTAAAATATGCATCTTGGGAAGAAAGTCAATTAGAATTTGAACGTGCCCGCTCCGTCTTTGAACGTGCTTTAGATGTAGAATGGCGGAACGTAGCTATATGGTTAAGATATTGTGATATGGAAATTAAAAATAAAAATATCAATCATGCTCGTAATATTTTGGATCGTGCTGTCACTCTATTACCAAGAGTGGATCAATTTTGGTACAAGTATACTTATGTGGAAGAAATATTACAAGATATACCTAAAGCAAGAAATGTCTTTGAACGTTGGATTAAATGGGAGCCTGATGAGTCTGCTTGGCAAGCTTATATTAAATTGGAATTACGTTATGGAGAAGTCGATAATGCTAGGGCGATTTATGAACGTTTTGTTAGTGTTCATCCTGAACCTAAAAATTGGATTAAATGGGCTAAATTCGAAGAAGAACACAATGATTTAGGTAATTTTAAAAAATAGATCAAATAACGAATATATAGACATATGTATATATATATATTTAAAAGAATAAAAAACGGGGTGAAACTAAAATTGAAAAAAAAATCTTTCATTTAATTCTATAGAAAAATGCCGTCAAATTTATACAGAATGTATTCAATACATGGGTAATGATAAATTGGATCAAAAAGTGTTGGTTGCCTTTGCCAAATTTGAAATTAAAATGAAAGAGGTAAGTGTTTAAACTCTTTTCCATTATATAAATATAAATAGAATTTATAAAAATATATTACCATTGCTATTATTATTGTTTATTAATAACTCAACATATATGTTACTATTATTATTACTATTATTTTTATTTTATTTTTTGTTAGTATGAACGTGCCCGTGTCATTTTCAAATATGGATTAGATCGTTTACCAAAAACCAAATCAGAATCATTATATAATCAATACACCAATTTTGAAAAGCAATATGGGGATACAGATGGCATAGAAAATGTAGTAGTTGGAAAACGTCGTGTACAATACGAAGAAGAAATTGAAAACAACCCTAAAAATTATGATGTATGGTTTGATTATGCTAAATTGGAAGAATCAGTTGGTGAAGTTAATCGGATTCGTGAAGTTTACGAACGTGCTATCGCTCAAATGCCTCCTGCCGATGAAAAACGCTATTGGCGTAGATATATTTATTTATGGATCAATTATGCTCTTTTTGAAGAATTAGAAACTGAAGTATGTAAAATATAAATTGTAAAAAAAAAAAAAAAAAAAAAAAAAAAAAAAGATTTTTTATTATAGCTACTAACTAACTGATTATTATCATTACTATTATTATATATAGGATATTGAAAAAACAAGAGAAATTTATACTGCATGCATTAATCACATACCACATAAAACATTCACATTTGCTAAAATATGGTTAATGTTTGCTCAATTTGAAATCCGTCAATTAAATTTATCTGCTGCAAGAAAATTGCTTGGCCGCGCTATTGGACAATGCCCTAAAAATAAATTATTCAAAGGATATATTGATTTAGAAATGCAGGTAAAAAATGATGAAATCATATACGAGTATACCTTGAAAAAAGAAAAAAAAGGAAAAATATAATGATATTTGAGATTAACTATTATTATTATTACTATTATTATTTCTCTTTTCTTCCTATTACTCTAGTTGCGTGAATTTGATCGATGCCGTACTTTATATACAAAATATTTAGAATATAATCCTGCCAATTGTGCTGGATGGATCAAATTTGCTGAATTAGAAAAACTACTTGGTGAAAATGAACGATGCCGTGCCATTTTTGAACTTGCCATTGGTCAACCAGTATTAGACATGCCCGAATTATTATGGAAGGCTTATATTGACTTTGAAATTGAAGAGAAGGAATATGAAAAAACTAGAGATTTATATCAACGCTTATTGGAACGTACAGAACATGTTAAAGTATATATCAGTTTTGCTCAATTTGAATTATCAGTACCTAATGAAAATGAAGATAAGAATGAAAGTGAAAGTGAAAATGTTGTGAAAGCTCGTAATATCTTTGAGAAAGCAATTGATCGAATGAAGCAAAAGGGCCTTAAAGAAGAGGTAAATTAAATCATCATCAAAAAAAAAAAAAAAAAAAAAAAAAAAAAAAAATAGGAAAAAACCACCGAATGATATTAACTATATTTTTTTCTTTATATATATTGTACAGAGAGTACTGTTATTGGAAGCTTGGAAAGATTTCGAAGAAAATTACGGTACAGAAGAAACTCAAAAAGTTGTTAAAGATAAAGAGCCAAAAGTTGTCAAAAAACGAAGAAAGGCTGAAGATTCTACTGAAGATAATATTATTTGGGAAGAATACTTTGATTATATATTTCCTGATGATCAAGAACAATCCCGTAATCTTAAATTATTACAAATGGCTCAAGCTTGGCAAGCAAAGGTATTTAATAACATTAATAATAATAATAAAGATAACGATTATGATTATAGTAAAATAAATTAATAAGATACTTATTGATTTTTTGCCCTATTCTCTTCTTTTCTTAATAATAATAATAATTACAATAATAGAACAAGTCGTCAGCTGCACCTTGAAATTGATTCTAGTTTTTTTTTTTTTCGTTCTCTATCGGCGGTTAATAAAAAATATATTTAATAGTGATTGTAGTATAAAAAATTGAATTCCACTTTTTTTTTTGCATAAACCGTTTGAAATGATTGTATATCTTTAATAAAATCAAATAAATTAATGATCCTATTATATAAATAAAAATCATCATAATTTGATAATATAAAAAAGAAATCGCCTTTTTAAAAAAAATGGATCATTTGCCAAATTTTTTTGTTCCACGTGATTTAAATTTTTGGTTCCATTTTATATAATTCAATTTTTTTTTCCTTCCTTCTTTTTTTCTTTCCATTTTTTATAATTGTTTATAAATATATATAATATATATATATATATACATATATATATTATCAAGTAAAATAAAAATAGAAAATCAATTATAAAGAAAATAAAAACGATCGATAAAATAACAGTAAAACAATGAATAATGATGATTATTTCGATGTTCGATGGGATGATTACCCAAGAGATCCTTTTTCCACCAACATTGACAATAACAATCCAATACTAACTTATGGAAATAATAATGACTATGAGGTAATAATATTTTATTCATAATGTATATATATTTCAAAGGTATTTATTTTATTCTCAATTTGTCTTCATTCTTTCATTCTTTATTATACAGTCCACCGTCGATTCAACAGATCAACCAGAATCGTCAACCTCAGGAGGATTTGATATCAATAATAATGAAAATCATTCGATTCTAAATAATAATGATTATCTTCATGAACAAAATGGTCGACAACATAATATACCCTATGATCCAGTTAATTATGATACGGATAATAATAATAATAAACATGAAGATCAGGATAACAGAGATCACAATCATCGCCATCATCTTCATAATGATAATGACAATGGCTATGATAATCATAATATGATTATACCTAAACCAATGGTTATTCAAGTGGAAGAGCCTCAAAAATCAGAAGGAAATTATATTAGTTATCTTATTACCACCTATGTAAATATAAATAATAATAATAATAATAAAATAATCCAAACATGCATAAAAAAAATATATATAATTAAATATAGTTTTATATTATAATAGCATATATATAAATAATCTATTATTTTTATTTTTGTCTATATGGATGATTGACGTTATTTTCTTTTTATGATATTTTCTTTTTTCTAAATAGACTCAAGTAGAAACATTTTCAAGTAATCATCCTAAACCTGTGCGACGTCGATTTCAAGATTTTGTTTGGTTATATAATGCATTATCTTTGGAATACCCCGCTTGTGTTATTCCATTCCTTCCGGAAAAATATAGACTAAGTAAGCTTTAACCAATATAGTTTTATTACTCATTTTATCTTAAAAAAGAAATCATCATGATTTAATGTTTTTTTTTTTATTCTGTCCACTTTCTTTTTTTTTTTTTTTACTTAGAATATATTAAAGGTGATCGATTTGATAATGAGTTTATTGAAAAACGACGATTAGGGTAAAATAATAATAGTAATAATAATAGTAAAAATTAATATATTTATAATATAGAAAGAGTGTTTATGATTATTAATTTAGTATTTATGCAACTTTTTTTTTTATTTTTTTTAAATAAATTAATAAATAAATAGGTTACAATTATTTTTAAATAGAATTGCTAGACATCCTCTCCTTCAATTATCACAATCAACTCGAATATTCTTGGAATCGCGAGATTTTGTAAGCTTCTAAAATGAAAATAAGTATATAAAAAAAGGATATTATGATTAATATCATTATTTGATAATATAAATATTGATCAGCTATCTTTATTATTTTTATGCCTTTTTGTTTATTTATAGAAAAATGATAAAAATATGCAATCAAAGCGCATTCCGCGACCTTCATCTATGTTTACATCATTAAATGGTACATTGTTTAAATCTTTTTCTAAAGTGAAAAAACCAGATGACCGATTTATTATGATAAAGGAAACTGTAGATAAATATGAAGATAATTTAAATATTATAGAGCGACTTTATTCACGTATTGGTAGACGACAATTAGGTAAAATAAGTAGATAATGAACTAATAATCACAATAATTCTAATTAGTATTCAATTTATTATTCTAGATTTAGTACAGGATTATCTTGATTTTGCTGGTAGTTTGAGAGGTTTATCTGTACTAGAAGTATCAGTAGAGCGAAAACTAAGGCAGTTTGCTGAAACAACTGAATCATTTGCTGGGAATATAACAAGTTTGGTAAAGCATTAATATTTTTATTGTTCTATTTTTTTTTTTAAAAAAAAAAGGTTATTGTAACACAATGCGAAGTGCATATGCGTTTGTTTATTTATTATTTATATGTTTATTTTATTATTATTTATGTATTTTTTTTTCTATAACTGATTGAATAGACACAAAATGAAGATAGATATTACTTGAATAATATTCATGAATTGTTATCTTATTGCAGGGCAACGAAGGTAAATTTAATTATCCCTCTCTTTTTTTTTTCATTTTTATTTATGAAAAATAAAATATGAATAAATTAAAAAATCAAAAGAATCATTTTACTTACAAATGAATTTTTTTTTTTTTTTGCATTTATTTATTTATTTAATCATAGGAACAATTACAAGAACGGGATAAAAAACAAGTCGATTTTGAAGAACTAACCACTTATTTACAACGATTATCCGAAGACCGAGAAAGACTATTACATCCAGGACAATATAATGGGAATGCGTTAAATATTAGTGAATTTATGGCAGATAAGATGGGTGAGTTAAAAGGTAATAAACTAACACAAACAAGAAGTGAACGATTATCAAGAATTCAATATAAATTGGAAGAGGTAAATACACAAAGCCACATAAAAAAAGAAAATACAACTAAATTAGGTAAAATAAATTTTAATGTTTATTTTTAAAATCTTACCCATTTATAACTTCTTTAAATATATATATATATATAGCTACAAGAAGATGTTTTAAGAGCCAATGATGCAAATAATACTTTTTCAAATCAAATGCTGAAAGAATACGAAATCTTTCAATCCACAAGAAAAATGGAAATGAAGCAATGTTTAACTTCTTATGCCGATAGTCATATTGATTTTTGTCAAAAGGTACATAAAGAATCGAGTTCATTAATGGCATAAATAATGAAAAGTAAGAAAGGAATAATAGCTGTACTAAAAAAGGCGATCATTTATTATTATTTTAGGGAATTGATTTATGGAGTAGTATTATACCGGTATTAGAAAGTATGGATTTGAACACAAAAACTGATATTGATTAATTTAATAATCTCTTTTCCTTTGTCCTACATATATACATCCAATATTTAAATATTGTACATTATTTTCTTTTTTTCAATACTTTTAATTTTTTATTTTTATTGTCTCACAATCCAAATAAAGTAACGTGTAAATACATACGTACATCATTTTATAGACCTACCATTTTATTTTAATATTCTCGATTTACGTATTTAATGATAATGATGATGATAATACTAATTAAAACGTCTTTTTTTTTTTTTTTAATTAACAATAGTTTAAAAGCAACCGATTTTGACGTACTAGTTTAAATAGTAATTAAAAGGTTAATCTATTTAATTATCGAAATTTTTTCGGAGAAAGAGAGATAAAACAATGCATAATAAAGTAATACACACATGATTGTTTTTCTTTCTTTCTCTCTCGCTCTCCTTAAAATAAAACTCTTTTTAAAAAAATATTTGATTTCATTCTTTTTCTTTCTTTCTTTTTCTTTTTTTATTTTTTTTTCCTGAGCATATTTTTTTATTTATTTTTTTTAATCAAAAATAGGAAAATGTGGTCGTTTAAAAATAAACTTTTAGAAGATCCATTTATAACCAGTGAGGATGATAATCCTACTTCTTCGAACGAAACTATCCATCATAACGATAAATCACTCGATTTACAACCACCAGCGACAAGAAAAGAACTTTGGTCATATTACTTTTATTATAATGGTGTAAGTAGAATAACTGTAGTGATTTAAATAGCATTTTAAAAGTCCGCTATTTTGATTTAGTATTCCTTTTTATTCACTATTTTTTTTTCATTTTTTTGTATTTTAGAATAATGGATATAATATATATAGTTTTCTTCCTTCTTTATTACAATACCTTGCACAAAAAGGTGGGTTTGATCCTACTTCACCAGATAGAGCACCATGTAGTGTAGATTTATCAGGTGATGCTCCTTGTAACGTACCATGGTTAAATACTTCTATTCCTGTAGTTTCTTTAATGATGTATGCAACCGCTATTTCTTTTGGTTCCCAGTTTATATTATTTACTACCTTTGGTAGTTTAGCCGGTATGTTTAAAAGATGCATTCCATCTACATTATATATATATATATATATATATAAGAAAACTAATTATACCATTTCTTTTTCTTTTTCTTCCTTTATTACACTCACACGCTCACACACACTCACACACACACACACACACTCTATATATAGATTACGGTAAATTCAACAAATATATTCTTATTATTTCAACATTAGTAAGTTGTACAGCACAAATACTTCCTGTTATATTTATTAATAATGATGGTTCTGGGTGGGGTGGTATGGTTGGGCTCTATATTATTGCATTGGTGTCTTATGGTACAAGTTTGGTCTTTTATGCTGCTGCTTTTCCAACTCTTAGGTAAAAATAATTATAATATATATATATATATATATAATAAAAGAGTGAAAAAGAAAAGAAATCAAACTTAAAATAATGTTGATTTTAAATGACACTTTTTTAATTATTTATTTTCTTCCTTTTGACATTAAAGTGATAATTTACCTATAGTAAGAAAAGCACGTAACGATCCATCCGTAACAGTAGAAGAAACTCAAGTCATCGTTGAAAAATGGAGATCTACAGTATCAGCTATATCTACTACATTTTCTAATATTGGTTTTTTAGTTTTATCAGGTAAAAAGAAAGAATTACGATAATAATAAAATATATATGTGACGATAAGATTATTCATTATTTCCTTTTTTGACCATTTCTTTTTTTTTTCTTCTTTTTTATTTAAAACAGCCATTTTCTCAGGAGTTGCTTTTATTCCATGGTCTCAAGGCCCTTTTTTAAACGATGAACATACTTTTGGAAATACCCCTTTATATTACTATATCGCCAGTGCTGTTTGTGGTGGGTTTTGGTTAATCAATGCCATACCTTATTTTCTTTTCCAACCATCAGGACGCCGTGGCCCTCCTCTTCCCGAAGGTGAACATTATTTGACTATCGGGTGGAAGTCTATTTTTCTTGCTTTAAAGTAAATATATATATATATGGATAAATAAATAGATATAAATAGATATCAACAAAAAAAAAAAAAGGAATAAAAAGGGTAAAAAGGTCATGTGAAAGATTGATTTACATATATAAATATATATTTATTTATTTTTATTTATTTATAGAGAAGCAAGAAAATATAGATATTTATTTATATATATCTTGTCTTATTTTATGTTTGGTGATGGTGTCAATGCAACAAGTAATTTACAATCCTATATACAAAATAACATCACATCCTTTTCAGCCACTCAAACTGCCGTGATGGGTTTGATTACCGCCATTACCTCTATTCTTGGTTGTCTTTTCTTTTTATTTTTGGCAAGACGATTCAATATTAGCACAAAGACAAACCTTATGATTATTGTTATTACAACCGGTATTGTACCTATATGGGGTTGTTTTGGTATTGGTCTGGATAAATTTGGGCTTAAAACTTCTTGGGAATTATGGGTTCTCGCCTTTTGGAGTGGGTTTTTTACTGGCCCTATTTGGTAAAAAATAAAAATAAAAATAAAAATAAAAATAAAATAAAAATAAAAAAATAAATATATCAACAGTAAATAAAATAAAATATTATTTTAAAAAGTAATCTATTTAACTCATTAGTTAATATTATTTATTTTATTTTGTTTTATTTATTAGGGCCTGGCAACAAACTTTATTAAGTGAACTTGTACCTAGAGGAAAAGAAAATTTATTCTTTGGTCTTTTTGGTATTGTAAATAAAGCATCATCATGGATTGGGGCTACCATTATTGGTGGGGTTACTCAGGTTGGTGTTAAAAAAAGAAAACAGCTGATAACATATATATATATATGAAATATAAAAAATAATAATGAATATAATAATTAGCAACTAAATAATTATTTTTATTTTATTTATATACATACATTTCTATTTCAAAAAGTCAACTGGTAATGCCTACTATGGATGGCCAGTAATTGCTGCTATGTTTGTAATTGCTGTTATTCTTCTGGCAATGATAGATATGGATAAAGCCAGACTAGAAATGATGCATATGGATTTCCAACAAGAGTTGGCTCAAAGCATGAATCATAATAGAGATCATATCACTTCTTTGGAATTATCACCAACTGAAAATAGCGAAAAGAAGGATATCTGATTTTTAGCATGAATGTACTATTATTATTATTATTATTATTTAAAGTTACTCTATTCATATTTATTTTATTTTATTTTTATATTATTGGAACGCTTTAAACTATTTTTTTATATATAAATTTATATAACAATAAAAAGAAGAAAAAAAATGTATTGTATATGAAGAGAACATTGATGATGATCACATCGAAAATGAACCCTAACTGTTGATCATTTGATTTTTCTATAATAGGAAATGAAGAACATATGAACTTTGGTACTTTTGAATTTTTTTTCGTGTAATATTATGCAACAAAAAAAAAACTCAGAAAAAACCAACTTAAAAATTAGCACCTTTTTCTTTTTGTCATATAAAGATATCATATAGTAATAGTATTCGTGTTATTAAGCAATAGTATTAAATTTAAGCATTTATATTCATAAGAAATAGATCAATTGACATAAATTTTTAATTTTCTTTAACGCAATCATTTCCCATAGATACGCTAGCTTTATTAGATGACAACAGGTATTCGTGAATTAAGTTAAAAAATATTATTCAACTTGAAATATTAAAACATAAAAATTAGACAATGTGTTAGCAACTATTTATTATCCATCTTATAAATTAAAAATAGTAGAGCAATGGCAAAAACAACTCAATTTTTTTTTTTTTTTTGTTGGCATAGTCTAGTTATCACTGTGGAAGACAGGATTAAGGTGTGAATTTTTTGATTATAACTAATTAGAAAAATTATAGAAAATAATAACCTTTTTAAACTATACCCAGAAAATAAAACTCTAAAACTCGGAAATTTTTTTTAAAATCTAATATTTATTAAATCTCTTTTTTTTTAAAAAAATAAATCTTTTTCTTTTAACTTTTTATTTCTTATTAAGCCATGATATCATTTATTTTGATCCTCCTCCTAACCTTGCACTGCTAGTGAGAAATCATTATGATTTCGTAAGGCTTTGCTATGACAAGCTTGAAGTAGGGATGAATTGAATACTTTGATATTCGTTTCGGTGGGGAGGTGGCTTTATCTTTTTACTTTTATTGAACCATATTATTGCAAAATAAATTTATGTTGAATAATTAATATAAATCATATTAGTTTATTAGTTTTTTCTTTAGCTATTAGTATATTATATTATTGCTATATTCATTTTTATATTTATTGTAGATTTACTTAAACTTTTTAAATTGATTTTATATAAAATTAAATAACAATAAAATTAAAAAATAGATAAAAAAAAAAATATGGTTAAGTAATAACTAAAGCTTTTGAAGTTTTGTTATATTTTCAAGTTTGAAATTTCGATTTTTTATGCTTAATGTTTTATGAATACATAATTCTTTTTAAATATGGAAGTACGGTTAGATGGCCTAAATACATTACTACTATATAAGTACACTATAAAAATATTTTACCACAAAGTATACTACAAAATATGATTTTTGATGGAGCAATTCTATACTCATTAGCTAAATCAGTATCCACTGACCAAATTCACTTGAATTTTATCTTTTGTAAAGTAAAAACTGTAGCTTGATGTTCTGTTAAAATAAATAAATAAATAATATAAAATGAAATCAATGACGAGTAAATACTATTTATAGCAATAAAAAAATGTCCATTTGGTTATTTTTTACATCAACACTAGCTTTTTTTTATTTTTTTATTTTTTTATTTTGTGGCGATTCAAAAATTAATTGGACAAACCAAGTTTTTGCTATTGTCAACGTCAATAATCCACTATCCTTTTTTAAAATATACAGTAAAAAAATTATAAAAAAAATATTACTTGTGATTATAAATTAAATTTATATAATATATGTTCATTCTCAGTGTCCATCTTTTTTAATATTGTATTTGTTATTGCTGCTATTCTTGATATAATTAATACATTGACCATTCTTTTTATTGTTATTACGTTATTTACAATCTTCAGAACTTAAACTTGTTTTAGTTGAATTAGACTTTCTTATATATAAATGTAAAGAACAAGTAAAGAATAAATGTATAAATAATATAATTAGAATAGCGTGGAATTAAAAATAATAGTTATCATTACACTTTTTACTAAAAAAATGTCACTATTTAAATTCAAGGTTTGATTTAAAATGGTCATTGTTGTATTCATACACCTGTTCATCATTATTAATGGTTCGTATTTGAATAAAATAAATAAATTTTTTTTCATGTTAGAAGAAATATTCAACTATACGATACGTATGCATAATAATCGCTGTATTTATCAAATAATTTTATAAAACGGTGGTGGTAGAGTTATTTATTCCGCATGTACTTAGATATTTTTACGGGATAATACAAGATGCTTTAAATTAATATTTATTCCCAATATATGTTTTTGAGATATGCTGATGATCACGATAGAAGCTTACTTTTAAATTATTCTTTGGTAATATCCTTATAAGTTGAGCATTGCTTGCCAGAATATTTATGAAAGCTGGCTAAAGCCAATGATAGATAAGTTTAGTAGTGCAATATTATATAACCAATTAATAGTCTTAACAATAATAATATAAAATAAAAAAAGAATATAGGTTAAATAATCACATGCAATGTATAATGTTATTATTTACTCACTTATTTATTTATTCCTACACTGATTAACGATTCATTGGTAGTTTTCAATAGTTCTAAGTTATCATAATTACAAATAAAGCAGAATGTGCTAATGGCAACCGAGAATTGGTAGATGACTTTACGTATAAAAAATAATTTTTATGATTTATAATAAAAAACAAATGTAAAAGATGAAAAGAAAAATAAAAAAATGAATGCTAAAATAAATAATATCAAAAATAAAAATAAAAATTATTCATATCAATATTACTTATCGTGGACCAATAAACTACAGATCACCCAGTCATATAGCCTACTTTTATGTAAAACATTTACAGTTGCTATTGTTTAACCTCTTATTTCCATCTTCTCTTTGCTTTTTTAGTTTCTTTAAAAGATTATAAATCCATTGACGAATAAATTTAATTTTTCATATTTTCCTGATACTTATATCGTCGTGTAGTTATGTTTGTCAGATAAATCATTAGGAATAAAATTATCCTCAGCTAATTGTTAATCTTATAATTTTGTAGTTTTAGTTTATCATTTTATTACTTCCTTTCTATCGATTGGTTATTTTTGAGATTATTTTAATGGATATGGTTGGACTGTGTTTATATATTAATTTAAGTGTATTATTATTTAATAAGTTATTTAATCAAATTCTGCTGATATTTATATACATACTTGTAGAATTTTTTTTCAAGATTTTATATATCAACTGGTATTGCTTTTATCTCTAAATATTGTACTTTTAGATCATAAGTTAAACTAAATATTTTCACAAAATACAACGTGATATGAGTTACATAATCAGTTGTTTGTACTATCTGTTCGTTAAGTAATCTTAATAATAATTTACGGCAATATATTATTAGTCGTACCCGTATATATAATATTTTAATAATATATATTTTCAGCCGTAACTTTTATACGCGTAAACAAAAGCTGAAACACTTTTTTTAAAAATATAAAAAAAATATAAAAATGTGGTAACTGTATTAAATATAATTCTTATTATATTATTTATAAATATATATATATATATATATGTTGAAAATAGACAATCACAAATATACTGATGATAAAAAAAAAAAATAGTCTGTAACGAAAAAATAAAGAAAGAAAGAGGAGGGCAAAGAAAAAAAAGAAAGATAATATAAAAAAAAAAAAAAAAAAAGACGAAGAAAGAAAAACTAGTGCTGTCCAGGAATATATGATGCTCTGCTGAAGTCAATTGTACATGAGTTAGGCCGTTTGCTTTTATCTAGTTCCTTAGCTACTTTCATAATGATATTCTAAAAAAAAGTGAAAAAAATTAATTTCAATTTAAGAACCATTGTATTATACAATTTTTTTTGATCACTTATTTATTTATTTAATTATTTATTCTTACTCTGATTTGAACCAGTGGTTGAATTGCAGTTTTTAGTAATGTTAAATCGTTAAAATCTCGTACAAGGTGAAGTGTAATGATATGAACCATGGAGTAGATTGCTTCATGGTTTAAAGTCATCATAAACAACTCGCAACGGTAGCCTAAAAAAAAAGTTAAGAATAGTATCAAATATAAAAAATATTCATACTAATATTGTTTACTTACCAGCTACTAATAATCCACAAACCACCCAGTTATTCAATTTTCTTTTATGTAAAGCATTTAACATTACTTTCATTTGTTCCCCAATTTTAACCTTGTCGTTACTATTTTGGTTTCTTCCAGGAGCTTTCACTTCAATAACAAATAAATCAAACTTATCTCCATCTCTTGATGCTGCTGATGCTATGTAATCTGGCTTGTACACAATTTTTTTTTCCTTGCCATCATCAAGAACAACAGACGTTAACACTTTATTGAGAGTACGATTGGCCCTATTATATTGAAAATAAAATACGATAAATATTCATAAAGATGCTTATGTATAAGTTAAATAAATAAAATGAGTTATGGTTATTAAAATAAAAATATTTACCATTCATACGTTATACCATCGCAATTACCAAATACTGAATCAACGATATCAGATAGATGTGTATGGATGAACGTATCTTCAACGACATGCTGTTGTTTCCAAGACTTATATTTTGGAGCACTATATAAATATTCAAAAAATAAAACATCTATTTAGATAGCATGAACAAAGATATAAATAGCCATAACTATTAACATTCTATATACTAAAAAATACATTATTATTGTATTTAAGCTTACAGCTTATAAATAATGTCTGCTGCCATAAAGCTATCATTATTAAAATTTAAAGTTTGGTTTAATATATACACTGTTACCTCAGGTAACTGTTTGTTCTCATTAATAGTCTATATACAAAATACAGTGAACGAAAAAGTATTATATTTATTAGAAATCACTGGAATATTATGAATATTAATTATGATAATGACCTTATAGTCTATTTTACTTTTACTTACAAGTCTCACTTTTTCTAGCCATTGAAATACTTCAAGTGGTAAGTTAAATTTTTCTGAATTTGCAAATAAGTCCTTTATTATATAGAAATGAGAGCGGTTTGATAAACCATTTGTAACACTTGTACTTTTTTCTTTTGTAAAGTAAAAAATATAACTCAAAGATCTATTATATATAAAAAATTTTAGTACTAAATATAATTTGTAGTAAAAATTAGATATTTAATTTTTACTTACAACACTTCCATTGGTGCTAACGATCTTTTTTTACATTTTGCGACATGAAGGGATTTTTTATGATAGTTCAAAAGATAGTCGGTTAAATCGAGCTTTTTATCGTTATCAAGATCAATAATCCACTATTTTTTCAGAATGTATAATAAAATGTTAATCAAAATAAATAAATAAATTAAGTTGATGACAATCTTAAATATGAGTGTGTATATGTATATATATTCATTCTTACCCTATATTCATCATTTTTAATATAATATCTGTCATCACCGCCGTACTTAATGTAATTCATGCCTTGACTACATTTTTTACTATCACTGATTTCTTCACTACTATCAATACTTAAACTTGATTCGGTAGAATTGGAAACCTGGTCGATCAATCGCTATAGAATTAATAATTAATTGGATTACTTAGTTACTATATATATAATTTCTCTGTTGTATATCTGACTTACTTTATTACTATATATTGATAAATAAATAGAAATTAATGGTAAGCGAAAAAATAAAGTCGATCTTAAAAATATATATTCAATTACCTATGATTGCTTATTTCCAACAGCAATGAATAAATAGCAGATTTGATTCTGGGAAGATCCGCCTAATAAACAAAGCAATTCCGCATTATTTATTTATTTATTTATTTTTTGCTTTAGGTTATACTTATTATCTATTTACCTGGTTGATCTTTCTATCTACAGCCACTGTAGCCAGAATATCTTTTTTGCTTGCCCAAAGATTAACATTAACAGTATTGCTTTTTGTTTTCTATTTTTAAATAAATTTAGGTGTATAAAAATATATCAATAACTAATAAAAAATATATATTCATATATATTAAGCTTATATTAGTAAAAAGTGCTTTTTATATATTTACTTTCATATTTTTTAGCATAGCTAAAAGTGCGTTCTTTTCATTTTTATCATTTTTATATATCTCTAACATAATTTTTATGTCTTGCACCATCGCGTAATGCGCAGTACATTTAGTAGCATCGATATTTTTTAGAATATATTCTATATCATAGTTTGTCATAGATCATTCGCTAATGTTTTTTGTGTTCCAGAATTCTGGTAAAGAGAGCATGTTTTATAAAAAAAAATATTAATGAAGGATGTGAAAAAAAGTAACAGATAAAAAAAAATAATTATTGTGAAAGCGTATGTGTATATAAAGCTAATAAATAAAGAAAAGAATAAAAATGGAACAAGGAAAAAAAAGCGGAAGAAAAAAAAAAAATACAATATTATATACAGGCAAAGCGTTGCGAAACTCTGCTTGATTTTAACGTCGTCATGAGAACAATTGTATCAAAAAAAAACTATTTTTTTTTTGTTAATCAACTTTTTATATATATAGGTGTCTTTTGTATCAAATTTATTTTCTTTATCCTCTCTATATCTTAAATTTCATTATTATAAATACGTAAATACTAAGACAAATCATTTTCATTTAATCAAATAGTTATATACAATTATTTTTGTGTAACTAGTTTTAAGTGTCACCCAGTGTCATTGTTTCATTTTTCATGCGCGCAAGTGAAGCCTTATTACAATTCTCTTTTTATTTATTTTATAATGATCGTTATAATATGTATACATTTTCTTGATTTTTAAATAAAACAGTATGATAAATTAATATAAATTAAAAAATAAAAAATGTCTACATTAAAAATTAATATAAATAAAAAATTTTCCATGTATAGCTTTATAATTCATCATGTCGATCATGTTTTGCCACCGTTTCTTCTTTTACAGGTGTTACAGTTTTAAGGAACTTTTCATAATTATGCTTGTTCATTCGCCTTTGTAAATCTTTTAAATAGTTCATATCATTGTGTTGATCATACATATTTACTTCAATGGAATTAAAGTATGTATCTTTAGATGTTTTGTTTAAGTTACATCCGGATTCAGAAAAGATTACATCTTCAATAAAATCAGCATCATAGAACTATAAATAAAATATAAAAGAAATATAGTTAGTTTGCAAAAAAAAAAAAAAAAAAGTCAAAAAACTATTATATATATAATCATATGCTCTGTTTTACCTTAGCATGGTCTTCGTCTTTTGCTGTAGAGAAATCTTTATTGTAATAGGCTAAAAAAAATAAAAAAATAAAAAAATAAAAATAAAAATAAAAAAAAAAAAAGATATGGTTGTAGAAAAAAGAAATTAGCGAAAAAAAAAACCATCATCTTTATATTTATTACTACTATTAGTTACCTTGTAAAGCAATAGGTTTAGGTGATTTACATAATTTGTGAATTTTTTCTTTTAAATTAGTTGGTTGTTGATTTGGTTGATAAGAATTACGAGAGAATACCTTATTTATTAAATAGAAGGAAAACAAAATATAAAAAAAAAGAATGTTAATATTCATAAAAAGCTATATTATATATATTTATATACATAGTACTAGGTTTATGTATGTATACATTAATATTACCCTTGAAAAATAATGCAATCTATCACCAGATTTTTTAGGAAGACTTTTACCATTCGTTAAAATAATTTTACTCTGAACTCCATCATCTTCACCATCACCATCCCAAGAGATAAAGTCAGGGTAATGGTCAATAACTTCACCTAATGTAGCCCACTCTTTTTCATGATCAGGTTGTACAAAAATAAAAGGACATTCGAAAGGAATATAGTCTTCGATTTCTAAACCTGCTGTATGGCCAGTTTGAAGTTGACATACATTATCAATAATGAATTCCATCTCTTGAAAAGTTGCTACATGATCGGGATTTTCAACAATAGAATCAATTTTAATTACGATAATTTGATGAAAAACTTGACGAACATAATCCAATACTTCATCCATAAAAGCTTCAAAACTAATATTATGTTGATCGTCTTTTTCAGAGTAAGAGCATAAAGAAGTTATACCATTTCTATTCATATTAACACATACATATATATAAATCAGTAAATATAATGGAAATTGTATGTATGATTATGTTATGTAATAAATTTTTACCTTGTACATACATTAATATTCAATTTTCGAATACCTATATAACAAATATAATAATTTATAAAAAATCAATGCCCGACTATTTATTTTATGTTACATGTATATGGATAGTGAGAAAGAAAAGAAAGAAAAAAAAAATAATATAAATTACCATCATGTAACATATGAGTAACAGTATTTCCTTTAGAATAGTAAGGTTTGATATTATGGGCACCTAACCAAAAAAAGTAGTTGATAGGAAGGTCTTCATATTCAGGATAATTGTTACAACGTGATGGACTATTAGCAGTTTAATAAAAATAGAATATATATTTTTTTCATGTCAAACTTGAATCACTTTTCAAATTATCTATTGTTATTAGTATATTATTATATTTATATTTTATTTTACTTGGTGAATGATTGACATAAAGGTAAAACAAGTAACAATATTGTAGTTAACTTAAAATAAGTATTCCGCATATTATAGCTTATTTATAAAAAAAATAAAAGAAAATGAAAGAAAAGACAGGAAAAAAAAAAGTATGAAAAAGCGGGTTTTAATTTTTTAGTTATAAAAAAATTGTCTTTTTTACTCCTCTTTTCTCTCTTTTACCATTAAGAAATTATCTATTGATTAAATTTATATATTTGTTACTTTTTTTATAAACTAATTTAATTTATGTCTCAAGAAGCCCCTCAACAATATTTAGGCGTAACTCCACCTATCTCTACTGTTGCCCCAACTGAGCAAGAATTAAAAAGTTCTGAAGAACTTTTGAAAACTTTACACGAATTTGGTTTATTTGAATCCAAACAAGATGCACAAAAACGGTAAAATTTACGATTATGATCATTATCTTTTATTTAAACACAAAGAGCATTTATTATAATTTTTATTATAATTCTTTATATATATATTTACAAATATATATTATTATTAATATTATTTAGGATCATTGTTTTAGATAAACTCGATAAAATGGTAAAAGATTTTGTTTATCGTGTTAGTAAATTAAAAGGTTTTCCGGATGCCCTCGCCAAGGAAGCTGGTGGTAAAATCTTTACCTATGGTTCATATCGTTTAGGAGTACACGGTTCAGGTAAAGCAATATTACTATTTTTTTAAAAAAATTCTTTTATATCTCATTCTTTTTTTTTTTTTTTTCGTCATATTAATATACTATGGTTATTGTAATATGTATTCTTCTAATTTTTATTATTTTTTAACATTTTTATAGGTGCTGATATTGATACATTGTGTGTATTTCCCAAACATGTTGAACGTGAACACTTTTTTACAGTCATGTATGATATGTTGAAAGAGCGTCCTGAAGTGACTGAATTAACTGTAAGTCAAAGCATTATATAAAAAAAAGGAAGAGTAAATGCATTGTTCTTAAATATTGTGAAACATAAATCGCTAATAGCATATATATATACATATATATATATATATAAACATATTAGACAGTTGCGGATGCATACGTTCCTGTTATAAAAATGCATTTTTCTGGTATTCCAATTGATTTTGTTTGTGCCCGACTTGGAGTTGCACGTGTTCCTGATGATTTAGAATTAGCGGATAATAATTTATTAAAAGGATTAGATGAAAGATGTATTAGAAGTCTTAACGGATCAAGAGTTACAGATGAAATTTTAAGATTAGTACCCAATATACCATCCTTTAGAATTGCGTTACGTACAATTAAATTATGGGCAAAAAGACGTGCCATTTATTCCAACATCATGGGATTTCTTGGTGGGGTTGCTTGGGCTATGTTGGTTGCTCGAATTTGTCAACTATATCCAAATGCTTGTCCTTCTTCTTTGGTTCATCGGTTTTTCGTCATCATGTCTCAATGGAAATGGCCTCAACCCGTATTATTAAAGCAGCTTGAAGATGGCCCTTTACAAGTTCGTGTTTGGAATCCAAAGGTATAAATATATAATGATATATAATAAAATGGCCATTGCGTGTATACATAATATTTATAAACTTTTTTTATTTTATTCTACTATTGTTGCGATTATAATTGCTACTTTATTTAGTTGTATCCTTCTGACAGAAATCATCGTATGCCAATTATTACACCAGCTTATCCTTCTATGTGTGCAACCCATAATGTAACTAACTCTACTAGAACCATCATGATTAGAGAACTTGATATTGCCGGGAAAATTGTGGACGAAACTATAAAAGGTGAAAAGCAATGGGCTGATTTGTTTGTAAAAAGTGATTTCTTCCAAGCATATAAGCGTTATCTTCAAGTGATTGCTAGTTCAGATTCTACAGATGCACAATTGAAATGGTAAATAAAAGTATATATATATAACATGATTGTATAGTTTATCTGATAATTTTCTTTCTTTATTTCCATATATAGGTCTGGTCTTATTGAATCTAAATTAAGACAAATTGTAGCAAAATTAGAAGTTATGGAAATCATTATATTAGTACATCCATATATTAAAGGAATAGATAAGGTACACTATGTAACAAAAGAAGAAAGAGAAAATGCAATCCGTGGTATTTATCCAACTGAACGTACATTTGATTTAGAAGAAGGGAGTATGGAAACCAATTTTTTGGAAAAAATAAAAGAAAATAGCGATATATCTGAAGAAAAATTGAGTGAACTCGAACCTCTGTATACAACTACCTTCTATATTGGTCTCTCGATACAACAAAAATCAAGTAAATAATACATTCTATTATTTTTTTGAGCACTACTAAAATAGATATATACATATGCATACATAAATACATACATATAAATATATAAATATATATTTATATATATAAAATATAAAAAAAAAAGATATATATAATATTTGTATTACAGATTGATATATTTTATAATTATTATTTTATTTTTATTTTTATTATTATATATAGATACGGATAAGGAAAATAACGGAAGACGACAATTAGACCTGGTTTCCTTGAATCAAGAGTTTAATCATTTAGTTAAAAGTACCGAAATATACGATCCTGATACTATGAATCTTGTGATTAAGCCTATTAAGGGGTAATATAAAAAAGAAATATGAGAAAAAGGAAAGTACAAACAAAAGGTACAAACATATTCATATATATATAAACATTTTATTGGATTATATAGTAAGGAATTACCTGTTGAATTAGCTGGCGAAAGACGTTCTAAGGAAAATGTAAGTTTAAATATATGTGTTTTTTAAAAAAATAAATAAAAATAAAAAGAATGGCGAAGGATAGTAGAGTAAGGAATAACCATAATATTACTATTATTTATATTGTAGACTAAGACTACCACTAAAACATCCAAGAAACGTACCATTGAAAATATTAGTTAAATTAGTTTTTGGTTTTTAATTTTTTAATTTTTTAATTTTTTTTTTTGTGTGTTTTTTTCCTTTATTATTATTACTATTTTTTTTATTCTATTTGTTATTGTAAATTTGTAACTAGTTTTTTAAATTTTAATAAAGGTTTACATTTTTTTTTTAAAAAAAGCGGGGATTTAATTTAACTTTTTGTATCATTACCTTTTTTTACCACTTCTATTACGCTTTTTTTATTTTACATATCATTTGTATTAAAAAATACAAATCAAATATATACAAAATAGTCAAGTACGACTTTATTATATATAGTATATTTAATTTTAATAAGTTAATTTTACAAAATATTTTTCGTATGACTGAAAAAGCTAGTAATAATAGTAATGATTACAATAAAGACAACAATCAATCTAATAATAACGAACAAAGAACTATAATACCACTTAATAATAATGGAGAAACTAATTCTTCAGTAACAAACACTAAATCGGGACCAGCATTAAATGAAACAAACAACTCTAAATCATCTCTAAATCAGAAATACAATGATACAGTCGACGATGGTATTATATGGTAAATAAGTAGTAATGAAAAAATAGTAATAATAAAAATAAATTGGCAATATGTTCTCCAATATAAGACTTTTGTACATATACAAGCATATATGAGAAGATTTTTTTTTAAAATAAAAAGTTATATATACGTGATATTTAATCTATGCCGATTATTTTTTTTTATATATATAGTCCAATATGTCAGGATATTATGGTGGAAGCCTTTATGACGTTTTGTGGTCATTCATATTGGTACTCTACAATTGAACATGGACAACAATAAAAAAAAATCATATCTAATCAATTTTATCTAACCTATATGTATTTATATATATATATATATATATTAAACATTCATAGCTACGTATGTATCACTAAGCATCTTGATAGAAAATTAGATTGCCCAATATGTCGTGTATCACTATCAAGAGATCAAATATTTCCAAACTTTCAGCGTAAAAAAAAAAAGATGTATAATTTATAGATTTTTCTGGTAACGAAAACATAGATTAACTAAACTTGATTTTATTTTTTATTCTTTTACTATGTAGTGAATAAAATAGCTGAACAACGTTTAAAATTTAATCCAATAACTGTAACACCCATTGATCCTGGTCCTACTAATATAGAACAATACTTTGATAAACTACCTTATAATGGTAAGTTTCTAAATATTAAATAACAATAGTAAAGATATGTAACTAATATTCATACAATTTATTTATTATTTAAAGAATTAGTATCTATGTTATCCTCAGCTGTTGCTAAGCAAGAAAAAGCAAAAATTCAGAAGAAAGATGTACAGAAAAATTTATTGTCAATTTTTTTAAGTTTGCTTGAACAGCATAATCTTAAAGTAATGGATAAATGAATACCCTTTATTATTATTATTATTATTATTATTAAATATTTGTATACTAATAATTATACTTTGTTTTAAAAAAAACCCTTTATTTTTAGTTGGTAGATAATTTAGAACAAGAATTGGATATGATACGGCACGATATACATTCTATTGGTTCAACAACTTTCGATTTAATAACTAAAAAAGGAATTATTTCGTCAAGTCATCAAGATTCAAGTGATAACTGTCATAACCAAGTAAAGGAACCTTCTAATGAATTCACAGGGTCGAAAGAATCAAATAAAAGAAAGTTAATAGTAGGTACACTTTTTATATTTTTATTATTTATGATTATTATGGTCCTGATATTTAAATAAGATAATGGTCTAAAGATATTTTTATTTTTCATTTCTTTTTTCTCCCTGTGAATAGTCTGATGAAAATGAATCATCCGCTACCAAGTATCAAAAACTGTAAGTGAATATTGTTTTATTGTTTATTTCTTTATAGAATAGTTTTTAAATTATTCCTTTTTTATTAATTTCAATTATTCACACACTTTTTTTTTAAAAAAAAATAACAAATACGTATAAATAGAAATGATAAAAATGAAACAACTAGTCCCATGCTGACATCAAGAAAACAACTGATAGAACAAAGATTCGATGACTTATGTGAACTATATTTTATGGATAGACAAGGTAAAAATGAAATAAAATAATACAAAAAAAAGATCACATATACTTATGTAATGATCAATTATAATATCACGACAATTCATATTATTTTTTATATTTTATATTTTCATATTTAGAATCTTCAATAAATGGGCTAGACAAATTCTCATCAAAATTATATGAATTAACTCGGTACACTAGTTTCAAAGAATTGGATACAATTTATTATACCGACATATCTGTGAATTCTGCCATTGTATCGTCCATTGAATTTGATCGTGATGAAGACTATATAGCTGTTGGTGGTGTTACAAAGGATATTAAAATGTTTGATTTTAACATGATGAATACCGATACAGACGAACAAAGTCAAACACTTAGTGATCATTCTATAAATTCAGATGATTCATCTTCTTCCACTCCTGTAAGTCTACCAAATCAAGAAAATAATGCTTTGAGTGGAGGTGGGTTTATTGGAAAAAGACGACCTATGTCCTTTATACATTGTCCTATCAGAGTAATGCAATGTGATCACAAGATAAGGTATATTTTTATAACAAAAAAGGAGTTTTTTTTTTCTTTTTTTTAAGTAAATTTATATAATTCAAGGATATTTATGAAACATTTAACTTTATTTTTATTTTATTTTTTTGTTTGTTTATGTTTATTTATTTATTAAATAGTTGCCTCTCGTGGAATCCTTATATAAAGTCATCTATAGCAAGTTCAGATTACGAAGGAATTATTAATTTATGGGATGTCAATAGTGGTCAAGTAGTGCGTAGTTATGAAGAACATCGAAGAAGGGCATGGAGTATCGATACAAGTAAAAGTAACCCCACATTGATGGCTTCAGGTAGTGATGATTCCACCGTTAAAATTTGGTCCATTCATACCCGTAAGTCGGTTCATACGCTAGAGCAGCGTGGCAATGTTTGTTGTGCTAAATTTGCGCCGAATAATAATTATCATGTAGCTATTGGAAGTGTTGGTAAAATAAATATAAATAAATAAATAATAATCAAAACAATAAAAAATGAAAATATAAACTAAATATTATTTAAATATTAAATATTAAATATTATTATTATTCTTTTTCTTTTTTCTATTATTAGACCACCAAGTAAGTTGCTATGATTTAAGATCACCTAAAACACCCTTCAAAACTTTTAATGGCCACAATAAAGCAGTGTCGTATGTCAAATGGATTAATGATCAAGAAATTGTCTCAGCATCGACAGATAGCTCGCTTAAATTATGGCATTTAAATAAAGATGAATGTGAAAAGACATTTTCTGGGCACCAAAATGAAAAAAACTTCGTTGGCTTATCAGTAAAAGGTGATTGGATTGCTTGTGGTAGTGAATCTAATACAGTCTATACTTATCATAAGAATTCAAGATACCCTGTTGCACAATATAAATTCCCGGTAACAAATCCTATTTCTGTAAGTTGAATATAATAGAAAAGTTTTTTTATTGTTTATTTTCATTTGTTTATAAATACAACTATTTTTTATTTATATATATATGGGTTCCTTTTTGTAATTATTATTATATTTTAAAAAGGGGCAAAAAACATTTGAAGAAGATCCATCACTCTTTGTAAGCTCAGTATGTTGGAAAAATGATGATACAATGAAAATGGTAGTTGCCAATAGTAAAGGAATGATAAAAGTTTTAAGATTAGAAGAATAAAGATATCCACATGGATATATGAAACACATAAAATAAACTTGGACAACCCACCTCCTTTTTCTATAGGCCCGTGCTTGTCAAATTATTCTCACGAAGTGTATAATTATTTACTTTTTATCTTAATATTTAAGTATTTATTTATTTATACGTACTATCAAATTTCCTTTTTTTTATTCTCTCTCTTCTTTTTTTCTATTTATTTCTCTTTCTTTTCCTTTTTTTTTTTCTTTTCTCTCCCCATCCTTTTTCCTTTTTTTCTCTTTTTATTTTATACATATAATCAGCATATAAATATATATATATATATATATTTTAAAAAAGTATGACAACATTTATTCACCACTCACAGCATTATCATAACACTGAATATAATTATCAATACCACCATCATCCTCATCGTAGGAGAAGATTATCATCCATTTCTACTACTCATGTCACACCATCTACTATAGAATGTACTGAATTTTATATATCCTCCCAGTCGCCACCACCTTCACCACAAATCAGCATACAAAAATCAATCTCTCCATCTCTATCATCCTCTTCTATTTCATCTATGGAACAATTACATCGTCAATTTAAAGCAGTAAAAAAGAAGAAGTCATCAAATCATAAATATAATTCAACTCATCAAGATAAGTGTAATAATAATAATAATAATAAAAATATGAAAGCTCTAACCCTGTCATCAAATCATATACAACAACAACAACAACAGCAAATTATATTATTAAATAGATCGCCCATAGTATCTCCTTGTTTAAGTCAAACTCTTGCAAATAATGTAAAAATAATAATAATAATAATAAATAATAATAATATATACCGATTGTTATTTTTATAACTTTGTTTAATATTTATTTTATTATTATATTATATGTTAAGCTTCAATCATGGCTACCATCACGTATAGCAGCATCATCAAAATGGCATTTACTCTATAGTTTAGAACAACACGGAAGTAGTATAAAAACATTATATCATCGTATTAAGTCTGACCCTTCTACAAGCGCAAACTTGATAGTTATTCGAACAGCAGATGATGAGGTAATTATTTTTTATTATTTATAATAAGCAACTATTCAAGTATCTTTTATTTTCTCAATTAATTGTTTAAATATTTTCTTATTTATTTATTTATTTGTTGATAGTTAATGGGTGCTTATTTATCAGAACCTTTAAAAAATGAAAGCACTTATTATGGATCTGGAGAATGGTAATTTATATATATTTCTATTTGTTTATTTTTATGAATAATAATAATGAAAAAACGATCATCATTAGCTATCATTTTTATTTACTTGTTTATGTTTTTTGTTTGTATTTTTTTATCATTTATTTATTTTAATCTAGTTTTTTATGGAAATCAATTGATAATCATCATACTGAAGTATATTCTTGGACAAATAGAAATGACTACTTTATATACTCAAACCATAATTTTATCGCAATTGGTGGAGGGTAAAGAAAAACAAAAAAATATAAATGTAAAATACATTTAAAAAAATAAAGTGCTTTTTATTTCTTTTTATTTATATATTTGATTCTTTTTATTTATTTATTTATTTATAGGGATGGACATATAGGTTTATTTTTATATGGTGATCTTCATCATGGTCATACACAGCCTTGTGCTACTTTTAACAATAAATTACTTACCATGGATAATAGTTTTGAATGTATAGGATTAGAAGTATGGGGATTTCATTATTAAAAAAAAAAAAAAAAAAAAAACTGCTATCTATTTTTATTTATTTATATATTATGATTGATTCTAATAAATATTTATATCCATTTGTTATTATTATTATTATTATTATTATTATTATTATTATTATTATTATTATTATTATTACAATGGAGCAGATGCGTACAAAATTTATTTATTTTTTAATGATACTATTTTATTTTATTCAAATAATTAATATTTATTATTTTTTTAAGCTAAATAAGTATATGAGTATATAATGTATATTTGTATATATATAGAAAGAAAGAAATAGAGATAAAATTATACATGATAAGTAAAACATATAACTAAATTACTATTGTAAATAAGTGACAGCCCATTCATTATCTTCAAAAGCTAAAAATTCATTCGCAATATTTAATAGTAAAGAACTGACCTGGTCCACCGATAAGCTATGTCTTAGATCCCTTTTTTCATAAAGATCATGTTCATTTTGTGTATAATCTTCTTTTAAATCCTTAAATAAATTATGGTGTTTATTTCTAGTTGTAGCTGATTCATTATGGTCGCTGTTGGTGCAATATCTTTTTTTCATTGGAAATAAGGACATAGATTTGGTGAAGGCTGAAGGTAAAGAAAGGTCAGATCCATTTGTATCATCACTATCATCATCATCATCCATCTCTTCAACTTGATCTTCTTCATCATCCTCTTGGTAATAACGCCTGCTTCTTCTTATTCCTTGTGTATAAAGCCTATCTTGATGAATCATATGATTTTCTAAATCATTTAATGTTGATGAGGATAATATTTTTTTATTTGGTTTCACTTGAAGTAATAGAGATGATGAAGATGATGTATAAAGTGGGTCATCTTCTTTATTATTATTAATATTGTCATAAACACCAAATGAATCGATTAAAAGTGGTAATACTTCTGATATAGTTATTGGATGGCGAATGGAACAAATAGAAACTTCATCACTAGCTTCTTCAGATTTTTTATTGATCATATCTTTATGGCAGTGGTGTTCATTTAGTTTAACAAGGGCATTATTATTACTCTCAGCCATTTTTGGTAAAACAAATTCTGTATTATTATTATTATTGCTATTATTATTATTATTAGAAGGAGTTGGTGAAAGAAATTGTAATAGACTTGATTGTTTTGGATCTTTATTGTTTTTATTATTTTGGTTATTACTTTTATTGTTGTTTATTTTTTTAGTGGTATATTTTGATATAGATGACTGCTTTAGTTTAATCGATGATTGTTGTTGTGTTTTTTTATTGTAAGATAAAACTATCTTTTCTTCTTCTTCTTCTAATATAGGTCCACTTGTAAAAGCAAGGGAAGTAGCTATATTTCCTTTAGATGGTTCTGTGTCGATGATCTTTCCTAGTTGTTGTTGCTGTTTAGTTGTAGTAATATCATTGTTACGTTTACGTCTTACACTAAATCCTAGAGCATTTAATGTTGACATAATTTATAAAATAGTATATAATAAATTAAAAATACAAAACCGCTTAAAAATTATAATAAAATGAAATATATGAAAATGAAGGAAAAAAAATGGAGAAAGAAAAAAAGGAGTGGAAAATTTAAATTTTTCTTTTTAAAATTTAAAAAATTTCAACCGCGTCACTAAAAAATTCCGCGTATTTTTTTTTCTTCTTTTCCTTTTTCTTTATACTTTTTATTGTTTTACTTGTTTTCTTAGTCTTTTATTTCCTTGTCTTTTTTTTTATTTTACTTTTTTTTGCATTCTTTTTTTTAAAAATAATAACAATAAAAAATACCAATCATTATCAACTCTATAATCATGAACATTAATTTATTTTATTTTATTTTGTCTAATATATAAAGCGTAATCGTGACAACCTATTTCAGCACTTTTTTCTTTTGTCTCTGAAATATCTGCATTGTTTTTATGATTTATTAAAAAACACAACTCTTTCGACCAGTAGATATTGGTCTATTTTTTTTTTTTTTAAAAAAAAAAAAAAAAAAAAAATAGCCAAGAGAAACCATACAAATGGTTTAACACAATAAATAATCATAATTAGTATACATAATATTTTTTTTACACCTGGAAGTTTTAGCAATGTGCTCTTCCATCTCTCTTTCTCCATTTCGAAATTCACTCTTATGTTAAAAGAAACTGTAGTACTCATTTTTTAATGTGTGATCAAACCTATTTACAAGAATAGTAATATTATAAAGATATCATTTTAAATTAGCAGGAGTGTTATTAAAAGGTTAAAGATATATCATCATCATCTATATTTCGACCAATTTATTCAAAAAAAATAAAAGGGCAATCAAAAAGTAAAATACGCCAAAAATTTCAAAATGTAAAGAATAATAGAAATTATTCATCAGTTAAAAAAAAATTATTTTATTTTATGTTCATACATGTTTATTTAAACTAAAATTATAATACTAATACAGCTATTTATCTTTATTTTTTTTTTATTTTATTTTTTAGAGTAAAGCATCCTTATTGGCAGTAATATATTGTTCAAAAGTTTCAGGTTCTCTGCCTAACAAGATAGCAATACCAGGTGTAACATAACCTTCCTTTTCAACATGGGCGGCAAGACCAAAGATAGCACCAAAGGGAAAACCTGGAATTTGTTTTAATTGATTGAATTTATCTACTGAACTCACACGATGATAAGTTAAAGGACGACCAAGGACGCGACTCAAGATTTCAGTACGTTCAATAGGGGTAATAACGTCGCCATCCAATTCATAGGCAGCATTTCCATGTTTCTTAATATCATCTTGCAATATTACAGCAGCAACAGCACCAATATCATTAGGGGAAATCCAAGCTTGTTTAAGGCTAGGGTCCACGACATCAAATACACCTTTATCAGTAGGACGATCAAAGTAAATCACATTGGACATGAACCGGCCAGGGCGAAGTGCAACAAAAGCTCTCTTATGTTCAACAGTGGAATCATAAATATTTTTTTCTGCAAGATAATGTTCATCACCAATTAAGTTGGTTCTCCATGGCAAACTGACAGTGGTAGATGAGATATCTACAATTTGTTGAATACCGGCTTCATAAGCTAATTTGGCAATGGCACCCTTTGTAGATGGTAAACCGCTAGCTAATGTGACCAATAAAAATAATCGAGTATGGCCATTTAAGCCTTGTTTTAAGGGAGTTAAATCTGCAAGGTCACCTTCAACAATGGACACCAAATCACCATGAACAGATTTAGGGAATAAATTGGTTACTTTACTTGGATTACGAGTATACAATGTGACAGGAACTTTATTGGCTAAAAGATCTTCAACAGCTTTTTTACCAACATTACCAGTACCACCAATTACAAAGACACGTTCAACAGAAGAAGAAGTCATTTTTTATTTTTAATAAGAGAAAATATATGTTTTATTTTTTATTGAATTAAATAACAATAGAAATAAAAAAAGCTTTGGATTTGGATCCTTTTTATATTATTTATTTTTTTACTCGGATAAAATTTTACCGAAATCAATTTTGCACAGACCATAGAAATAAAAAATGGAAAAAAAAATACGAATATCTCTTAATTTGGAATAAGCCATATTTATTGCAAATTCTTGGATTAATAATACTGTACATAGTATTACTGTACTATTAATGTATAATCCGCTACTATTTATGCCTTTATTATTATTAATACTATCATTGATATCTTTAATATTATTATTGTTATTATTATTATCATTTATATATTAAATAAAAATAGGTCGATCGATATATCACTGTATAAAATAAAAATATAAGAAAAATTATAAACGTACGTAGGCAAAATAGGTAGTCTATGATCTAAAATTCACATAAAGGTGCGGAAAACCGGATTCCGTTTGCGGCATGAATGTTGATTAGAATGTGACATGTATCTTTTTTTTTTTTTCTTCAATATTAAAGTATAACTTGGTACAACTTGGTAAGAAATTTTTAGCCAAGTAAATTCGTTTTATTTTTATTTTTTGTTTATCTGTGAGGAAGCGTTTGATAATCCAATATAGGTAAATTTCTTAATAATAGTTTAATTTATCAAACAAGAATAAAATAAAGACTTTATTATAAGATATAAACTAAGTCTTGAGAAAATAACTACAGTATTTATTTGTTCGTATATATTATTATTTTGCAATCGTCCCAAAATAATTTATTTTATTTTATTATATCAGTTTAAATCCAAATAATAACTTTCAATATGTGGAAAACTGTCCCATTTTAGAGTCTTATCTTTTTCTAGCTATAATCATCTAATATAAAGCTATTATTTTTAATTTTTCTCCATATATAGAAAAAAAATCAATTGACACGATAATGTTGTGTACTGATCAATTACACAATCATTATTTATATGATACGATAACTCCTATATATGATGTTAAACTTTGTATATATCTATGTGAAAATGCATTTAACTGAGGCTTTTTACATTATTTTAATAAACATATATTCAATATTATATTATAAAAATACCACTAAAAAATAGAGTGGTTATCAAACTGTTAAATTAGAAATGTACTTTATTAATCAGTTGTAAAAATCGATGAGAGTTTAGTGTAAATACTTCCATGTATCTTTTAAAAAGTAAAAGAAAATTTAAATACATGAAAAAAAACTATCAATATAAAATAAAAAAAATATGAAAAATGACTATTATGCTATATCAATTGTTTCTTTATAAAGCTGAATTTGAATTTTTCTATATAAAAATTTAACAAATCGCCTTAGTATTTATTTTAAAAAGCTCTATATCTCTCTTTGCTTTTTTGTTCTTCAACCAATATACTATAAAAATTAATTTTACAATTATATATATCATCAAATAAAATAATTTATACATTTTTAAATTTTATATATTAGTGGATAATAACATCAACAATAGTAATAAAGGAGTAGAATAATTGATTTTTTTTAAAGTAACGGAAAAAAGAATATTATGGACACGAGTTTTGTTTTTAATCCGTTCTACAAAGAAATAAGTAATACACTTTATTATATATATATATATATATATATACTGTAATAAAAAAAATATAATAATAATAGGATGTATATTATACCGTATATAGTATCCGTTATATGGTATATTTATTTATTTATTTATTTATTTTTAAAACAAAAAAGTTTCTTAATGAATTGTTCCAAAGTTATTAGCTATTTACTAAGACATTAGTATTAGTGCAAAGAATAACAAACTAGTCAGTATTATACAATAGCAAAAAATCTTTATTATTTTTTGAATAAAGACAAAAAATTATTTTTTACGAATGTCTCACTGAACAAAAAATTGGAAAATGCGCCTATTAAAAGGTTTATTGAATGATAAAACCAGGTAAGTTTGATAAAATCAAAAACTTTATTAAATTTATAACAAAATTGAAAAGAAAAATATCATTTTTTCTTTTTATTTTTATTTTTACTGCAGTTATTTTTTATTTTTAAAAAAAAATCGTATTATTATTATATTTATTTAACATCTTGTTTGGGCCAGGAATAACTAGTAGATGATAGTCGTTCCACACCGTAACGTTCCATGAATTCATTTTCTTTATCGGGACCTCTTGAACCAAATTCATATGGTTCAGGTTTGACTTTTTCCTTTTCCAATTGTTGCAACACCGGTGTAAAGATCTTCCAAGCGGCCACCAATTCATCATCTCTGACAAAATTTGCATGATTACCTAACATGACATCTAAAAACAAGGATTCATAGGGTTTAGGGATATTTAAATTTTTATAACGTTCTTTGTATGTCAAATTCAAATCCGTCACTATAGGATCCACAGATAAGCCTGGAGTTTTATTATTAAACTTCATATACACGCATTCATCGGGTTCAATACCAATCACCAATTCATTACGTACCACATCCGAATAAAGGTTGCCAGGAGCGCGTTTAAATTGAATACGTACTTCACCTTTTTTTGCATCCAAGGCTTTACCTGATTTTAATATAAATGGTACTCCTTGCCATCTTTCATTATCAATCCATAAGACGGTAGCTGCAAAAGTAGGTGTGATACTATCTTTGGGAACTGCTTCATCATCTACGTAACTAGGTTTATCCTTTTTTTCTTGTTCTCCTCCTTTAGCAGCAACATATTGACCAACCAAAGTATCCTTTAACTCAATTGGTTTAACACTTTTTAGTAATTTGACTTTTTCATCTCGGATGGCTTCAGGTTCAAATCCAACAGGACGTTCCATGGCTATTAAAGTCATTATTTGTAATAAATCTGTAAAATAAAAAAAATAAAAAAATAGAAATAATTAAATAAAAAAAAGATAAACTATTATTATTGTATAAAAAAAATAAAAAAAAAAAATAAAAATAAAAAGGAAAACTATATACACACTTACGGTTTTGGACAACATCTCTTATGGCACCATAGTCATCAAAATAACCACCACGGCCTTCACAGCCAGATGTTTCTTTTAAAGTAATTTGAATAGAAGAGATGTATTTTTGATCCCATAATGGACTAAACAGTGTATTTGCAAAACGAAGTGTAATGATGTTTTTTATCATTTCTTTTCCAAGGAAATGATCAATACGATACATCTATTTTTTTTAATAATTAAAATAAAATAGTTTTTATTAATAAAAAA
Source organism: Cunninghamella blakesleeana (assembly GCA_017871115.1). Classification (NCBI taxonomy): domain Eukaryota; kingdom Fungi; phylum Mucoromycota; class Mucoromycetes; order Mucorales; family Cunninghamellaceae; genus Cunninghamella; species Cunninghamella blakesleeana. The sequence goes on from JAFCIZ010000008.1 coordinate 677,306, forward strand.
AAAATAATCTTTTATTTTTATTTTTATTTTTATAATTACATCTGATTCAGAAAAAAGGTTATTAAATCCATTTAAAAGTTCTTGACAAGAATCTAGATCTCTACCAAAAGGTTTCTCAATAATAACTCGAGCTACACTTTTATCATCTGTAGAAGGCATTAAATAAGATTGACAGCCTTTAGCAACATCTAAAAAGACACCAGGAGGAGTAGCCAAATAAAACAAGCGATTGCGTTGTCCTTGCTTTAATCCACGTTCCTTTTCTGATTGTTCAATAGTTTCTTTTAGTTTTTTATAAGATGCTTCATCATCATAGCCACCAGCGAAATAATGGCATATATTTTTAAAAGTATCCAATTGCTCTTTATTTTCTTCTTCTTTGATATTAGTCGCTACCTGTCTCATATAATCTTCACGGTCCAATTCCGAACGGGCATACCCAATAATAGCGGTCTGCTTTGGTAAATGGTTACTCTTATGAAGGGCATATAAAGCCGGGAATGTCATTTTCTTTGCTAAATCTCCAGAGGCTCCAAACACTATATTTTTTTTTTTTTTAAAAAAAAAGTAAATGAGTAGATGAAATGAAATGAAATAAAAGTATGTTAAACTTACCAATGATAGTGACACCACCGTTCATTTGTTTTTCAACCTGTTTTGTTAAATCTTCACTAGTTGACATATTGAATTTATGATATTGATTATTTTAAAAACTGAATAAAAAAAATAAAAAAAACAAAACGAGAATTAAAAAAAGAGTTTCTTATATACTGATGGAAGAAAAAATATCATGGGTTTATATCTGTTAAAAAAATCATGCAAAAGATATTAGTTTCACAAGGACAACTTTTAGTGCAAAATCCATTCTTCTACAAACGCCAATTATCAAACATATTTTATTGGAAAAAAGAATATTATAGATCGATTAAAAGATATGAAATAAACTAAATTTTTAATTTTTATAAAAGGGTTTATTCTAAACATTATTATATAATATTATTTAAAACAATATATATATATATATATACAGCCTTGACATAAGTATAAAAAAAGTTGTGATTAAAATTTAATAGTGAAGAAAAAATGAATTCATCAAATAATATTGGACAAAATGGCGCTCAACCTATTTTTTATTTTGAAATATAAAAAAGTAATTATTTATATACTATTGTCATATTATTATTATTTTAAAAAAGTATAAATTTAGAATAAATATGGTCTGTAGAGAATACTTTCAGGAAAAAAACTGGGTAATTTCTTTTCAGTCTCCGTTTATATAATTTTTTCAAGCGGATTTGCTTTTTTATTTTTTTTTCTTCTGTTTATTATTATTTTTTTTTCTTGTACGCTTTTACATTATTTTTATTTTTTATATACATCATTATTATTATACATATATTATTTTAAATTAAATCCATCTAATAAATAAACATATAAAATATATATATAAAATATGGTAGCAGCCACATTAAAACGATCAGCACCCTCAGAAGATAAAATAACTGATGATAATAATAATAATATAACAATGACTTCTTTAGAATCATTAGTCACCGATTCAGCTAAAAAAACCAGAGTATTATTTAGTACAGTATATAATCAAGCGGCTATGGATGAACAAGAAAGGTATTTTTTTTTAAAAATAATAATTATAATAATATTGATAATATTTAGTGAATGGGAATAAATGAATACAAAGGATAAATTAATGAAATATATATACTTATATTTATATACGTATTATTTTATTTTTTTTATTTTCAGTCAAAAAGTTAAACTTACAAGTAAAATACACGATGAATACGATCAAGTACGTACATTACCTGAAGTATTAGTCAGACAGCAAAAGGAAGCTGCTGCTCGTGCAAAACAGAAAAAAGCTGGACCAAAGGTTACTGTGGAAGAAATTAATGAAGATACTGAAATGACACCTGTACAACAAATGATCGATTCTTTACCCCAAAAATCAACCTTGTATGTATTAAAAAAGTGATAATTATAATGATGATAGTAAGACAGTATCTTTTTATTTATTTATTTATTTATTTTTACTGACGGATATAAACACTATTTAATTTATGTAGAGATGTTAATGAAGGTGTAGTTGCTTTAAGAACAAAGGACCACATTTCAGATATATTTAATGATGGTCTTGGTGGTGGTGGATCATTAGTACGTCGTGCTCGCGCTAAAACAATTCGTCCAGTATGGCATGCTCCTTGGAAACTTATGCGTGTTATTAGTGGCCATCTTGGTTGGGTACGCGCCGTTGCTGTAGAACCTGGAAATAAATGGTTTGCTACTGGTGCTGGTGATAGAACTATTAAGGTAAAAAGGATGGTGTTATATTATTATTATTGCTTTTCTTTTTAAAAAAAAAAAGAAAGTGGAGATAAATAAAAGGATAGAATTATATTAATATATTAATATTTTATTACAACTATTATAATTTTATAGATTTGGGATTTAGCATCGGGCACATTAAAATTATCATTGACAGGGCACATTAGTACAGTACGTGGATTAGCCGTATCATCACGTCATCCTTATTTATTCTCCTGTGGTGAAGATAAAATGGTAAAATGCTGGGATTTAGAACAAAACAAAGTAATCCGTCATTATCATGGACATTTATCTGGTGTTTATTCATTAAGTTTACATCCAACCTTAGATGTTTTGGTAACCAGTGGACGTGATGCAACAGCAAGAGTATGGGATATGAGAACCAAACAATGTATACATGTATTAACAGGTCATACAAGCACAGTCTCTGATGTTAAATGTCAAGAAGCCGATCCTCAAGTCATTACAGGGTCCATGGATTCAACTATTCGATTATGGGATTTAGCTGCTGGTAAAACTATGGGGGTGTTAACACATCATAAAAAGAGTGTTCGTGCTTTAGCTCTTCATCCTACGGAATTTGGATTTGCAAGTGGTAGTGCTGATCGGGTGAAAGGTTGGAAATGTCCGGAAGGTACGTTTATTCAAAATTTTGATCGTCCACAATCAATTATCAATACATTATCTGTAAATGCGGATGGTGTGGTGTTTTCTGGTGGTGATGATGGTTCATTAGCTTTTAATGATTGGCGTTCTGGTTATAATTTCCAGTCTATGGGTACCACTGTTCAGCCTGGTTCTTTAGATGCAGAAGCCGGTGTATTTTGTAGTACTTTTGACCAAACTGGATTACGTTTAATTACCGGGGAAGCTGATAAAACTATTAAGATTTATAAAGAAGATGAAAATGCTATAAAGGATGAAGATTTTTATCAGTAGAAAATTAAGATAAAAAATGAAATAATATTTATACATGTAAAAAAAAAAATTACGTACACGTATTTTTTCTTTTTCGTTTTTAATTTGTAATATACATTATATAAACATATATATAAAAAGAAGAATTCACTGGTTTTTTTTATAAATTTTAATAAATGAAAAAGTTATTATTATGTGCTGATCCTTTTTTATAAAAAATTATTATTAGTTACAACACAATAAACGCGATAAGATAAAATATATTTTATACTCTGCGATTCATATTTAAATTACAGTAATCATTACTTTTTTTAACTTTGATATAATTAAATTGATAAAATAAAATGTTATATAACATGATATATATATATATATATATTATATGATAACGATCAATGAATTTATTTATATATTTTTTACAATACAATTTACTATTATTATTATTAATTAAATATATATATATATATTTTACATCTTTGCTGAAACATTGGATCCACCATCAACAGTAACAATTGCACCAGTAGTATAAGCACCAGCTCTAGAGGATAAATAAATACATGTACCAGCAATATCTTCAGGAGATCCAATGCGTCCAACAGGGATACCTTGAATAATGCGATCCCCATTTTTTCTAAGAGTTTCAGCCATCATTTTAGACATAAATGCTCCTGGGGCTATACCATTAACTAAAATATGCTCTTTACCCAAACGGCCAGCTAAATGTTTAGTTAAATGATGAACAGCAGCTTTACTAGAACTATAAGCATAGGTTTCCATATGAGATGGAGGTTGAAGACCATTGATACTACCAATATTGATCACACGAGAAGGATTTTCATGAGTAGCTTTGGCTCTTAATAATGGTAAACAACTATATAATATAAAAAGAATATGAATATATAGAGTTAATGACTATCATATTTATTAATTATTATTACTATTAATTCTTATTTTATGTTATTTATTATAAAAAAATTAAAAATGATTAACTTACGCTTGAGTTAATGTGAAGACACGATTTAAATTCAAATTGACTACTTTGTCAAAAGCTTGGGGTGGATATTGATCAATAGGAGCAGCCCAATTGGCACCACTGTTATTAATCAATACGTCTAAATCTATTAATATTAAAATTAAAAAAAAAAGTATTTAAAAATTAGTATATATATATCTAATTTTTTTTATGAAAGGGTAATAAAACTACATACGATCTTCGAGCTTAGATAATTCTTCAACAATCTTCTTGATATCTTCTAATTTTTGTAAATCGCCGGGAATAGAAAAGCATTTACCAGGACCTTTTGCAGTTAATTCTTTGGCAACCTATCAAAAAAAAAGAAAAAAAAAAAGAAATAAAGAAAATACATGTTATTATGATCATCCATTTTATTGTTTCATTATAATTCCATTATTATAGCTATTATTAAACTTCACCTTTTCACAAACTTCAGCACTTCGACTATATGTATATAAAAGGTATCAAAAATAAAAGAGAATAGAATGAATAACTGCTTTTACACTTTCTTTTTCTTTCACTTTCTATTATATTTATTTACATTACCTAGAAATATAAACTTTTGCTCCAGCGGCAACAAAACCCTTTTATTTTAAAATAATAAAAATAACAATAACAATATTATAAGTATTTACTTTTACTTCCTTTCCTTTTTTATTTTATATTAAAAAGGAAAAAATATATTTTTTTCTTACAGTTGCAATCATTTCACCTATATTAAAAAGGAATATAAATTAATATTCACATCGATTGAAAAAGATCATTATATTTATACATATTATATATGCATCAGCTTACCAATTCCTCTTCCACCACCGGTAACAAGAACAACTTTGTCTTTAACGTTAAAAAGGTTAGATGCGTCCATTTTGAATTATATATGTATATTATTTAATAATAACTATAAAGAAATGCGGGGAAAAGAAAAGGAAAAAAAATTGGATTCAATTTTCTTTTTTTATGTTTATAATATTAAAATCCAGATATCGAATTAATAAGTGGGAATACTGATATTAAAAAAGGTGAATAATAGAAAATAAACTGTTTACCCTTTTTATTATTATATAATTTACATTATATTTTATTTTTTAAAAAATATTATGTACCTCTTAATAAGTTAATGGAATATTTACGCTTTTTATACTAATTCTATCTATATTCTATCTTTTCTGCTATTTTATTATTTAATTTCAAAAAAATTCCAGTATTTATATATAAATATATAAACGATTAGTTTGTTAAAATATCAATTAAAAACAATTAATATAATTAGTATATTTATTTGATTTAAAAATGATATTTTCACCCATTTCATACATAAAACAACCATAGAAGTTTATAAAAAAATTCATGTATATATTTTTAAATCCCCGCTTTTTATTGCCAGCAAAATAATAATAATAATAACCTGTTTTTTTAAAGCATTTCATTTTTTCATTTTATTTTTTTTAAACAATTTATATATAATATGCCTTTAACTAAACCACCACCACCACCACCAAAACCTACTTTTACAGAATTTTCTACACCATCTGATTTTGAAGAAAAGTTTAAAAAAAAGCAAATCACAAAATATATGAATCCTTGTTCTGATGAAGAAAAACAAAGCATGAAGTGTTTGGATGTCAATAATTATGACAAGTCCAAATGTGAATACTTTTTTTTACAGTACCGTGAATGTAAAAAACGTTGGGTAATACAATAATAATATTTATAATATAATATAAAAAAAGACATAAATATATATGCGAAATATTAAGGAACAAATGATCATAATGTTAATCACGATCGCAATAACAATATCTATAACAATTATAATTACAACAACAACAGCAATAATAATAACAATAATAATATTAATTAGCCGTTTTTATTTATTTATTTATTTATTATTATTACCTTTTTATAATATAGCAACAAGAACGCCGTCGATTGCGCAGAGCAGGACAATTATAATTGAAATAATCAAAATAATAAATATGAAAGGAAATGGAATATCACCAATCGAAGCATATGAATATATATTAGTTTTACGGATTAGATAGACTATGTTATATACAACAATAACTATAATTATAATAACAATAATGATTATTTTTATTTAAAGAAAATAATATATATATATATAGAATAGTTATACTTAAATATAATTTAATAAAAAGTACAAAATATAAATAAACATTTACTTTATTCGTATCATACATGGTTCTTTTTTTTTTTTAAAAAAAAAAGGTATATCATTCAAATAAATAAACAAAAAAAGAAAGCTATGATAAAAAATATCATTTTTTTATTTTATTACTCTTTTATTTTGTTATTTTATTTTGCTTAATTAGCCTTTTATAAAACAATAAAATAATAATATAGATTACAACTTGAAATTTCGATTTTTTTTTGTAATATCTGCAAGCTTTCAGTTCATTCTATTACTTGTACTCTTTTAAATAAATTACAAGATATCTGTTTTATTTTTTATCTATTAAAAAAAGGGATCACTGACATTGCTATAAAAGTAAACTATATTATAGATTTGACCTAATAATCAATCAGCTGGCATAATGATATATATTGTTTTAGTTTTTTAAGTAGGTATTACTTTATTATTACAATTTATGGATTATTACAATACTTAATTTTAAAAAACTTTTACTAATTTGTAATTTTTTTTAGTATATACTATTTTATAAGTAACAAAATGCATATCAATTGTTAATTAATCAATAAACTCAAGTGGTAATCATTTAATAAAAATAATGTCTTTTAACAACCAAATCGATCTTTGCATATATTTCAATATTTAATATATATATATATATATATATATATATATATATAAAAGAGAAAGACGAAGGAAAACAAAAAAATTGCCTATTGTTTGACCAATTACCAAGTTAGTATAATGCAATAATAAATAATAATAATCATACCTCTTTTTATTTTTTGGCTTCTTTTTATTTTTTTTCTTTTATTTATACTATTCTATATAAGAGATAGATATTTTTTTGATTTGATTTTAAAAAGAAAAAAAAGTAAATGGTATAACCTTTCATTGTTTACAATTTTTTCTATTTATATTTAAATTTATCAATTTACAACGTTAGAGAAATATTTTTTTGTAAATTATTTATTTTCAACTCTTTCTTTCAATTACATATTAATTTTATTTTTTTTATTCATTTATCCATTTCTTATGACTAATTCGCATACTATTCGATCCTTTATAGCTAAAATGCCTTTTGTTCGTTATATTACGACTACAAGCGCATCTAAATGGAGTAGAGAGCATTTAAACCATTTCAATATAAATATTGGTACTCCACAAAGTTTTAACGATTTTTTTGGTAGGTCAATGCCAGAAACCTATAATGAAGACGTTTTACAGTTTATAAGACAGATTGAAATACATGCTAGTGGTGAACCTATAAACTATTTTGGACCTCAATCCCAAAACGTAAAAAATGCCCTGAGTGACTTACATAGTGTGACCAGCAGTAGACGTGAAGCTGAATCTTGTGTTGACGATCTGTCTGTAAGTATGCTTCGATTGTTTGGTTATGAACAAGATAACCTAAAAATATGTATGAATCCATCTTATACACTGCATATGAATAACAATACTAAAAAAGCAGTTCCTAATACAATCTTGAAGTTAAATGACCAAAGACTATTTTTAATTCAAGAAAATAAAAGCTACAATGTTGGCCTAGATAGAAAACTCCCAGAATCCCAAATGATAGCCCAAGTTATAGCAGCCTTACAATATAATTATACACAAAATATTCCTCTGCAACAGCAATTTTTTCCAGCAATCATTATGCTTGGCTCTCAGCCAACCTTTTATTTAATTCCAATACACCAAGAATTACTTCAAGCAGTAAGGACAGGTAGCAGACCAATAATTACAACAGAAGTGAAAAAATATACTTTATTAACATCAAACCAAATTACTCCAGCAGCAATGTTAGAACCAAATATCTGTCGAGAAATAGTTGCTTGTTATACCGCGTTTAGAGAATTTACAAGACCAAATTGATTTTTTCAATTTTCTTTTACTCTTTATAAATTTTTTATTTTTTATTTTATATTTAATGGTTTCCTTTTATATAATTTGATTAATAAATAAAGGAATGTTAAAAATAAAGCTTCTTTGCTTTTTAAACAAATTAAATTTGACTATAATTAAAAAACATGACATTTTTTTCATTATAACTTTTTTTTTATTTTTAAAACTATACTTTAAAAAACTTGTGTGCTAATGAAAATTGAAACGTGGGATATATTAATGTTTTTTGGCTATCTCGCAATCGTAGTTTGACTTTGATCTCTAATCAATATCTATTTAAAACAATAACATTTATTATTATTATTATTATTATTATTATTTTCCAATAAATATCATTGTTATTGATACATATACAATTAATCCATTGTCAACTATTGGTTTCAAGCATTCTACTGGTAATGTAAAAAAAGTGAACCGTTGATTAACTTACACACACGTTTATAAAAGGAAAGCAAGCTTAATAAGGTACATTTTTAAAAGGAATGAATATACTATAACATGTATTTATTTAATAAATAATAGACATAAATTCTATATGGGCAATTAACAACAAAATGAATAAAGTAAGTGTAATAACATAAATTATCACATTTTTTTTCTTTTCAAACTATTATTGGGCTATAAAATAAGAGTAAAAAAATAAAAAACAAACAGAAAATATACTAATATATTGAAATTTATTAGCTATTAGGTATAGAAATTTAAGAAAAATAATGCATACCTCTTACAAATGGTGATAGCAAATAAACTGAATTATTTAACAGGCTGTGTCAAACAATAACAATATTAATACAAATATCCTCTATACGATAGGACGTACCACCATTATTTAATTAAATATAATATTAAAATTAAAGACCAGATGGATGTTTATTTTTTTTCTTTATTATTTCTTTTTGATAAACGAAAAAAATAAAGTAGAGTTGTGAATACAATACATCATATATAAAATGAAGTTGTTAAAATGCCTAGAAGCAATAAAAAAATACAACTCTTTTTATTACGTTTTTCAATCAACATTTATCTTCCAATGTATAAAGAAATAGCATTTTTCAATTTAATCTTAAATATTACCAGCAAACTTTGTTGATATTTATTGTATGAAGAAACATAGAACATAATATGAACCATTATATTAAAAATCGAATAGAGAAAGTAATAAAGTTAATTTTATGATAATGATGTATATAAGTAATGCTTCCCGAAAAATAAATAAATAAAATAAAATAAAATTAGTATATAATTATATACATCATATATATATATATATATATATATATATATATATATATATATATTTGTTAGCTAAAAATAAGAAAACGAAACTTATATGTGTTTTAGTGACTATATAATTATAAATATGAAGTTATTTTTGACACTAGTAATTAAAACCTTTGATTTTTATTTTTATCTTTTTATTTTTTCTTTCTTTATTTTTTTCTGTTCTTTCTTTATCTTTAATACTAGTTCATTTCAATGGTTTCGTTTTTACCAATTTTAACTGATAAAATAAATAGTCATAAAAAAAATACATCTTTTCTTTTTGAACAAAGTAGATTAGATTATTATAAAATAAAAATAGAATATGTTACAAATTTTAAAGACTTTTTCAAAGAAGATATGCCAGTCTATGATGATTTTAATGAACAAGTAAAAGAATTTATAAACTGTGATCAAGTTCTTTGCGCAGATCCTCTCACACGGAAAACAATGAATTGGTCAACGATGTTCAAATATGGTGAACCTGGAAGAGTGATGATTGATATACTAACTCTATCTCTTTACAATAATGAAGTAAATGCTGTGAATGAGTTATGCGAATCTTTACTCCGGCTGTTTGAATATGAATCCGGTTACTGTAAAAATACATCCGATGGACGTATTTCTATGGCACCTTGTGTCTCTAAAATTTTAAAAAAAATGCATTCTTATAAACAACCAAAGATAATGAACTATTTTAATAATCAAAAGCCATTAATACAAGAGAGTAGATGTTTATTTTATAGTCATTTCAGCTATTGTCCTAGTGATGGAGATAATAAATACTGTTATCCTGAAGAAATACAATTTATGGCTGATGCTTTAACAGCTTTTCAAGAAAACGATCGTTCATACAGATATAATATGAAATCTAATGATAGTTTTTTACATTTTCAGTGGATACCAGGTGTTATTATGGTTGGTACACGTCCAAGATTTTTACTGATGCCTATAACGCATGAATTATTACAAGCTGTAATTGATGGTCAATCACCAGAAAATGAAACAATTATAAAAGTATACATTACACCTTCGCCAACACCTTATTTCACTGGGAATGAAATGAAATCGAGGGATCAACGGTTACATATTGCTGCTTGTTATAAAGCACTGAGAAAATTTGTTATACGTGAATAATTTTTTAACTTTTATAATAATATGCAAATCACCTTTTTTACCCTTGATAAACAAAAAAAAGAAACCTTTATGTATCTTAGTGACTACAAAAATATAATATATTTTTGTTTTGATTCTAAAAAATAAATCCCTTTTTTTTATATTTTTTTTTATATTTTTTTACTTTCTCCTAGTTGTGCTATTCTTACCAATTTAAAATAATAAAATGAAATCTTCTCTCATTTTTAAACTAAATAAACAAGACATATCGGACAATTTATATTTCAGAGATCTAGTGCCTAATCGTAATCCACTGTGGAAAACAAGCTCTGAATGGAACCAAATCGATTTAGATTATTTTAAAATAAAAATCGAATGGGTTAGCAATTTTAAAGACTTTTTTAATGAAGATATGCCAACTTATGATGATTTCAATGATCAAGAAAAAGAGTTTATAAACTGTGATCAGGTTATCCATGCTAATTATTCAGAACTAAAAGAAATAGATTGGTCAATAAAATTCAAATCACCACTTGCTAGGAATGTGATCAAAAATATATTGATGGTGCTTCGTTATAGTAGTGATGTATCGGTTGTAGATGATTTGTCTTGCTCTCTACTTAAATTGTTTGATTATGATACCGACGATCTCGTAATTCATCATAAAAAAGATATATTACAGGGATTATTTATTAGACAAAGATTTGATCTAAAGGTGTTTATTCCTAATCAGTCTATTGAGACTATACGTGAAAATTATGTGAAACTTGTACAAGAAAATAGGTGTCTCTTTTATAGCCATTCTATATTCTTTGCATATGGAGATCAAAAAAAAATCAATGATAAAAAAGAAGAAAAAGAAGAAATAAAATGTGTTGCAGACACTATAGCTGCCTTTCAGAACAACTATGCTTTGTACGGTAATAATAAGGAATCAAATCGATTTTTACCTTCCCAATATATGATGCCTGGTATTGTCATGTTTGGAACCCGCCTAAGATTTTTATTGATACCTATGACAGCCGATTTGTTACATGCTGTAGAAAAAGGTGAATCACCACAAAAGGAAACAATTGTAAAAGAATATATCATACCTTCTCCTGAACAAATCTTTACAGGAAGAGAAATGAAATTTAGGGATCAACGACTATATATTGCTGCATGTTATAAAGCATTCAGAAAATATGTTATATAGTCTGTTTATTTTATTTTGCTATCCACACGCTTTTTAATTTTTTAAAAAAGTAAAAATAAGTCTACTGTTAGTATTTTATTTTAATAAATATATTTTATTTTGATTTTATTCATTAAATTAACCTGTCATATTCAAAAATATGCCATGGAACTTGGCTATCATTTTAACGATGATAAAACTATTATACTGTTAAATTTTCAAGCCAATTAAGCTAGTTTCTTGGGACTAAATCGTTTTTCACTTAATTATAATTCTTTAAATGAATTGGCCGATATTGAATATTATCTAATGTAAATTAAAATGTATGTAGGAATGGTTATATGCTAAAGTGTTATAGCAATCGATTTATTTTTGTAAAATTGAATATCTATATATGTAAAAATATAGTATATATATAATGCTATTATTATATAAGCTGAATGAAGACTTTTTTTTAAAAAAAAAACCGCCATCTATGACTCATTAGTATAAAAAAAATTCATACAAGGCAATGGGGTATTTTTTAGTCTGTGGAGATTCGCTCTTATGGTAAGGAATAAAAAAAAGTTATTAATAATACATCTATTTCCTTAAACTATTAAAAAGGTAACCAAGCTCACTTTTATTTTCACCATGTTAGGTTTTTAAGTTTATAAAGTTAAATCATTTTATATAATTACATTTTATTTTATTTTTATTTTAGTTGTTCGCCAAATCAATCAAGCTACCAAAGATAAAAATTCAAATAAAATTATATATTTTTTATTTTTTAATAGTAATATATTAATTTCTAAATATTTTATTATTATTTAGTTCTTGTCTCCTTTACTGCTAACCATATTGCTGCCTGTGCTTTTTACACCTATTGCCAGAGCAAGATAATAAAAATTATAATAATATATACCCTTGTGTCTTATTATTATTAATATTTGTTTATATTATGAATCCTTCCTTTAATAGAATTTACTTTATTTTTTTATAAATAATAATAATAAAAAGAATAACCAACTAGTGATAAATATTAATTTTTGGGAAAAGAAAATAATTTGTTACAAAATTATGGAGCCAAATAGAATAATATGTTTGATATACTCAATAAAACGATAATTATATTAATGTAAGCATTTTCTATTCAGTAATATATATAACAATTTTTCAATTAGGTACAATATTAAAATTAAGACTGTTTGAAAAAGTTACTTTTTTTTTTTTGGTAATCAATAAAACGCCAAATCGAAAAAAGTATAAAGCTAGTTTTGTATAACAATAATGAATATAGGCAATTCTTTTAAAAAAAATAAACTAATAAAATAAAAGTAATATATATATATATATATATATATATATATATATTTGTTAGCTAAAAATAAGAAAACGAAACTTATATGTGTTTTAGTGACTATATAATTATAAATATGAAGTTATTTTTGACACTAGTAATTAAAACCTTTGATTTTTATTTTTATCTTTTTATTTTTTCTTTCTTTATTTTTTTCTGTTCTTTCTTTATCTTTAATACTAGTTCATTTCAATGGTTTCGTTTTTACCAATTTTAACTGATAAAATAAATAGTCATAAAAAAAATACATCTTTTCTTTTTGAACAAAGTAGATTAGATTATTATAAAATAAAAATAGAATATGTTACAAATTTTAAAGACTTTTTCAAAGAAGATATGCCAGTCTATGATGATTTTAATGAACAAGTAAAAGAATTTATAAACTGTGATCAAACTATTCGCACCAATCCTCTTACAATTAATTGGGTCGAAGTGAGCAACTCATTATTAATTGTAAATACCATCAAAAACTTGATGAAAATATATCGTCGCCCTAAAGAAGAACCCGCTGTATGTAATTTTTCTGCTTCTTTACTTCAACTATTTGATTATTATGGAATCGAAAATATGATTAATAGTAAGAAGGATTATCCCTTAGTTCCTTCAATTTCAAAAAAACTAAAGGATATGGGATTTATTTGTAGCATATATATTGATAAATATGATAAAGACCATATCACATTCATACAAGAAAGCAGGTGTTTATTTTATAGTCATTTCAGCTATTGTCCTAGTGATGGAGATAATAAATACTGTTATCCTGAAGAAATACAATTTATGGCTGATGCTTTAACAGCTTTTCAAGAAAACGATCGTTCATACAGATATAATATGAAATCTAATGATAGTTTTTTACATTTTCAGTGGATACCAGGTGTTATTATGGTTGGTACACGTCCAAGATTTTTACTGATGCCTATAACGCATGAATTATTACAAGCTGTAATTGATGGTCAATCACCAGAAAATGAAACAATTATAAAAGTATACATTACACCTTCGCCAACACCTTATTTCACTGGGAATGAAATGAAATCGAGGGATCAACGGTTACATATTGCTGCTTGTTATAAAGCATTCAAAAAATTTGCTGTCTACGAATAACTTTTTCGTATCTTAAAAACTTTTTTTTTTTTTTCCACATTTGTAACGAAAAAATATGTCGTTTTCTTTTTTATTATTTTAAATAAAAAAAAGCATACGCTTTCTTAATATAATAATAAAAATAACTCTATGGGAAATTTTAAAATATATATATATAGAGTTAGTAACCCTCTTTTGACAAGTTCTAAAAAAAATCTTTTTCATTTACTTTTATTTAATAAAATAAGAATAAGAATAATATAAATTATTATTACTCTCTTTTAATTATTTTTTGCTATTAATATATATATATATATATCTTGTTGATTTTGATTGAGTTGAAATTTTTACCAGCAATATAAAAAAATAAACTTTTGACTAGGTTAATACCCTCCTACGTATAAAAAAAATATATATTAGCAACGTATGCTTTTTCTTTTTTCTTTTTTCTTTTTTCCTATTTTAAAAAAATTATTTTAAGCATATAGCCATTAAATAAAATAATAAAATAAATAAAAAGTACATACGCACACACACACGTATATATATATATTTATATATATAACTAAATGAACAGTTGATCATAAATGAATAAAATAAAAATAATAAATCCAAGTTTTATTTTTTTTTCTTTTTTCTTTTCGATTTCTATGTTTTTTTTCTTGATTATAATAGTTTTTTCAACTAACTATACTTGTAAAACTATTAAAAGATATAATCAAAAAAAAACTAGTACTTTTCATTAAATACTAATGATATATGCAAATATAACTGCTTTGTTTCGGCTCAAATAATTAATATGGCTATATGGTCGAAAAAAAACTAGTAGATTTATACGAGGTTGGTAGGCGTCACAGCTACATATTTGTAAATATATACTTTTATATATTTCTAATATTTTTTGTTAATATTAATATTATCGTGATTTTATCATATGCTATATCATAATATTAAATTATACAATAAAAAATCAAATGAGAAAGTTTATAAACTGGTTGAAAATCGATTAGTTATTAATACAACAGTTAAAGAATATGAGTACATATATTTTACAAAATAATCCAGTCAAATGAATCGATTTATTTTGCAGAAAAGAAGAGACAAAAATATAAAGTAACACTATGGATAGTGTGTATAATTATTTAATTATTTCGATAAAATATAATGACATATCAACAAATATAAAGTAACAAATAAATATCATTATTTTTATTATGGAAAGTGTTTTTATTTGCCATTGACCTTCCATTACTTTAATAGTTGACGCTTTCAACTTTAATTATGGTTATTTTTAACAAAACTGATACTATTCATCATTTGGATAAAGATAAGGTACAATATAAAACATTAAATTTAAAATCAAATATTAGAAATAAGAACTATATTATATGTGGCGATGACGGGTTGGTAAAATTTTTAAAAATATATAAAAGTAAAAAAAAAAAAAAAAAAAAAGGTTGAAAAAAGAAAAAAAGAAACTTATATACAACTATTATTGTTATTTGTGATATTAAAAACTTGCATCTTGGTTTTCTTTTCACTTCTTTATTTTATTTTTATTAATCAAAAAACCGCCATTATTGTTACAAGAATAGCATATATTAGTTGTTATATACTAATTTTCTAATTAACTTGAACATTTATATCGACTTACTTTTTTATTTTAAGTAGATACAATTTTATTGTTGTTCATACCTTATCTCAACATTTTAAAAAAGACAAAGTTAGCTGCTATAAACTTACATGCTTTCTTTATTTATACGCTATTTTTTAGACTAAATATCTATACAAATTTTAAACAATGAAAATAAATGGTATTCAAATTTGTACAAATATTTATTTATTCATTCAAATTAATCTTTATATATATCAATGAACGATAATAAAAAAAGAAAGGTAAAGGAAAGAAGATAATACAATTTTCAATCAATTATCCAACTAGTATAGATTACATAAAGTAACAACAAAGAAGTAATATATAATAATGATTCTTTTTTATACATTAGCAGATTTTTTCCTTTGCATTTTATTGTTTATACTATTTCAAATGAAATTTTAATAAGTTTTAATTCAATATTAAAAGAAAAAAAATGGGTTAGTTGTATTACTGTTTATAGTTTACAATTTCTATCAATAAAACTCAAATTTATCAGCATCCTTCATTAAATAAGGTTGCTTATTTTTTATCATACTTTTTATTTTTATTTCTAGTTTTTTTTATTATACTCTACTCTTATTGTATTTTTTACTCCTTATTCTTCTATTATGATTAATTTGACTACTATCAGAAATTTTATAACAAAAAGGTCTTTTGTCCGAAATATTATGACTGCAAGTGCATCTTATTGGAAGGCTGAACATTTAAAATTTTATAAAATTAATATTGGTGCCTCTGAAACTTTTGAAGAATTTTTCGGTGTACCTTTACCCCCCCACGACAGAATTTGATGAACCGGTATCTGAACTATTGAGATGTATTCATACCCTTAACACTACAGAATTTGTTCAACCACAATCACTAAAAGCTTTTAATGTCCTTCGAGATATAGAAAAAGTTGTTGGTCCTCGTAGAGAAGAAGAGCCTTCCGTGGATGCCTTATCACAATCAATATTTAACCTTTTTGATTATATCGATTATGAAATAGGTCCCTCTCCTCAAAGAAATTTACGATTATATATGAATAATGAAACCAAAATGGCAATCCCGAACACAAGCCTGGAATCACGTGACGAAAAGCTACGGCTAGTACAGGAAAATAAAAGTTACAAAGTAGGCTTAGCTGGAAAACTCCCTGAACCTCAATTAATAGCTCAAGCTATAGCAGCACTACAATTTAACTATCCGGAACGAATCCCTCCTTCACCTCACGAATTTTTTCCAGCCATCATAATGCTTGGCACACAGCCAACGTTTTATTTAATTCCAAAGAGCCAAGATTTAGTGGATGCTGTAAGAACAGGAACAGAACCAAGAAATACAACGGAGATAAGGAAGTATACACTGTTCGGTAGTAATGAAATCAGTCCTAGAGCAATGTTAGAACCTCATGTAATAGAGCATATTGCCGCTTGTTATATTGCTTTCAGAAGATATACAAGGCTCAATTAAGTTTTTTATTTACTTTTAGTTTTCTTTTATGCTTTTCATGAGATACGTTTTTTACGAAATTAAATAAAAAAAATTTATATATTAATTGTAAATATAAATAAAGTTATTTTATTTGTCGAAGCAATAAATACTAAACATATATGTGTCTAAGTGAAAATAGGTATTAACGTAAAGAAATCTAGGACTAAAATAAATACATATATATATCTAGGGTAAATGATCATTGATAAAAGAAGCTATTAAATAAAAATATAACGTATTGTATGCAAATAATATTTTTAAAAAGAAATGATATAATATTGAGAGATTAATAGCTATATTTTGCGACTAGTTATAAATCTTTCAAAGGATGCGTCCTGGCATTTTCTTTTTTTATATTCGTTAAAAAAATTATTGTATAGTAGTAAATATAACATTTATTTTATATTATTTATAAAATAAAAATAATCATTAAGTGATGGTCCTTTTTTTAAAAAAAATTGACTTGTAAATATATAAAGAATTATTGACGAGAGATCTTAGGAAAAAAAACATTTTTACTTTTCTTAATAATAATAATAATAATAATAATTGAATATATTTTCTTTTATTACTTCTTTTAATATTTTTGCTATTAATATATATATATCTATTGACTTATCATTCACTATTCGTGAACTCTACATTGACAATATAAAAATAAATTACCTTTTGAAGCTCAATTTAAAGCGTGAGCTCCTATAAAGAAGGAAAAAGATTAACAAGATATACTTTTATATAAAAAGGAATTGTATAGTGTATGGTGTATTATCAGGTAAAATTATAATAATAAAGTTAACTATATAGACCGTGCTCTTGAAGAAATATAAAAAAAGCTATCACCTAAAAAAAAGAAACTTTTATGTGTCTTAGTGACTATAAAAATATAAAGTATATTTTTATTTTGATACAAAAAAAATAAAACCCTTTTTTATATATTTTTCTTTTATTTTCTTTTTTTTTCTTTACATTTTATCCTATTTTTATATTTTACTTGTAATGGCTTTATTCCCATCTATTTTAATTAATAAAGGGAAATATTCTCTTATTTTTAAACTAAATAAACAAGACATATTGAATGATTTATATTTCAGAGATCTAGTGCCTAATCGTAATCCACTGTGGAAAACAAGCTCTGAATGGAACCAAATCGATTTAGATTATTTTAAAATAAAAATCGAACGGGTTAGCAATTTTAAAGACTTTTTTAATGAAGATATGCCAACTTATGATGATTTCAATGATCAAGAAAAAGAGTTTATAAACTGTGATCAGGTTATCCATGCTAATTATTCAGAACTAAAAGAAATAGATTGGTCAATAAAATTCAAATCACCACTTGCTAGGAATGTGATCAAAAATATATTGATGGTGCTTCGTTATAGTAGTGATGTATCGGTTGTAGATGATTTGTCTTGCTCTCTACTTAAATTGTTTGATTATGATACCGATGATCTCGTAATTCATCATAACAAAGACATCCTAAAAAGACATCATATGTCGGAACGAATAGAACTAAAGGTGTTTATTCCTAATCAATCTATTGAGACTATACGTGAAAATTATGTGAAACTTGTACAAGAAAATAGGTGTCTCTTTTATAGCCATTCTATATTCTTTGCATATGGAGATCAAAAAAAAATCAATGATAAAAAAGAAGAAAAAGAAGAAATAAAATGTATTGCAGACACTATAGCTGCCTTTCAGAACAACTATGCTTTGTACGGTAATAATAAGGAATCAAATCGATTTTTACCTTCCCAATATATGATGCCTGGTATTGTCATGTTTGGAACCCGCCTAAGATTTTTATTGATACCTATGACAGCCGATTTGTTACATGCTGTAGAAAAAGGTGAATCACCACAAAAGGAAACAATTGTAAAAGAATATATCATACCTTCTCCTGAACAAATCTTTACAGGAAGAGAAATGCAATTTAGGGATCAACGACTATATATTGCTGCATGTTATAAAGCATTCAGAAAATATGTTATATAGTTTGTTAAATTTAAAAAAAAAAAAAAGTACTTATCTTATTAATACCATTATTATTGTTATCATTTACATACTTTACTGTTTTAAAATAATATAAAAAAAAAGGATATATTATGAGTTTTCCGATTTAATTGAAATAATATATATACATATATAAACACGTATAAATATAACCTGAATTTTATTCATCAAAATAATCTCTTGATAATAAAGAATAATTTATAAAACTTTCTCAACATATAAAATATAACTAGGCTGTTTATATATTGAAATAGCAAGCTAATAGCTCTATTATGCGTGGAGATAAGCATACCTTTTAACTTGAAATTATTTTTTAATTTAATCTATCAGCATTCTAGATCATTATATGATGCTTGGTCAACATGTAAAGAATGATGAATCCATTTTCTCTTAAAACTTTTTAGTTATCGATCCAGTTTCTATGAAAATTAATACATCTTTAATTTAGATAGAATACTTTAAATAAATCTATCAATTTAAAGTCACTCTTTGAAAGTTAGTCTATACATAGAGAATGACTATTCTATTAAACTGTTTAAATATTGTTATAATTAGTTTATTATTTTTGGATATAAATGTATATATATATGTGTATATAAATCATAGTACTATTTATTTATTTATTTGCAAGTTGTTATTATGCCAATCGAAAGCAATTTTTTTAAAATAAAAACCATTACTGTTGGGGCTACTAAAAAAAGAAATGCTCCTGCTGATAATATAAAAAAAAAAAATAATAGTACGTACCTATATAAGGTAACTAGATTTTTTTTTTAGTCGGTCGGGGTTTGATCGATGGTATATAATAACAAAAATAATTTATAAATATACATTTTTTAAAAAAATTTCTTTTTCTTTTTTTTCTTTAACTCAAAAAAAAAAAAAAAATACCAACCATGCTCGCTCGTACTTTCACTAAGTTTGGTAAACATTATATTTTTTAAATTTATAAAGCTATTAATCATTATCTCTAATATATTCATTTTATATCATTTTATATCATTTTATTTTATTTTTACTTAGCTGCTCGTCAAACCACTCAAGCTGTCAAGGGTAAGTAAATAAATAAATAAAAATTACGCGTTTTTGATTTATAAATGAATTATTATTATTATTATTATATAGCCCGTGCCTTCTCTACTGCTAACCGTACTGCTGCCGGTGCTTCTTCCCGTTTTGTTGCTTATGCTACCGCTGGTTCTGTTGCCACCGCTGCTGCTTCTTATGCTTATTTCCAAAGTAAACTCATAAAAATAACATATACACCCTTGTTTATTTATTATTATTATTTGTTTATATTTATGAACTCACCCCTTGATTACATTTCTTTTTTTATAAATAATAATAATGTATTTATATAGATACCCAAGCTCCTATCTATGCTGAATCCAAGTCTGTTGCTGGTGTCAAGTAAGTATATATATATATATATATATATATAAAAAAACGTATCTAATAAGTAGATAAAAAAATATTTATTTGATTCTATCTTTATTTAACTCTTTAGGGGTACTTTCAGTGAACGTACTTTCATTGCTGTCAAGGTAAATAAAAATATTAATGGATAAGAGATAAATAAAATAATATAATAAAAAACTAATATTGATTATATATGTATATTCTCTTTATTATTGTATAGCCTGATGGTGTTCACAGAGGTCTCGTTGGTAAAATTATCCAACGTTTTGAAGAACGTGGTTATAAACTTGTTGGTTTAAAGGCTGTTGTTCCTCCTCGTAAATTAACTGAAGAACATTATAAAGATTTAGCTGGTAAGCCTTTCTTCAAGGGTTTAGTTGACTACATGAGTGAAGGTCCCGTTGTTGCTATGGTAATATAATAATAATTATAAATGTATATATATAGAATGAGTGCGTTGGACTTTTTTTTAATCTATGTCCATTCATCTTTTTTTTTTAATTAGGTTTGGGAAGGTAAGGACGTTGTTCGTCAAGGCCGTGCTATGATTGGTGCTACTAATCCTCTTGAATCATCCCCTGGTTCCATTAGAGGGTAAAAATATAATATTTATATATAAAAGAATATATAATTGTAAGCGCGTTTTGTTTTTTACTATTCTTACTTATTCTTTTTTTTTTTTATTTTATTTAATTCTAGTCAATACTGTGTTTCCATTGGTCGTAACATCATTCACGGTAGTGACTCTTTCGAATCTGCTGAAAAGGAAATTGGTCTCTGGTTCGGTAAGGCTGGTGAATTAATTGACTGGAAGCAATCCGGTGCTGAATGGGTTCAAGCTGATAATTAAATTATTTAAATTATGTGTTTAATTAAAAATAAATCGCGTTTTGTTATTTTTTGACGATATTCTTTTTTTAAATATATATATATATATATTTGTTTGCAAACATCCAACTTGGAATTTTAACATTTTTATTATTCTTTATTTTCAAAGATTAATATTATTGTTATAAAAAGTATAAATAATATGTAAAAATAATAATTTTTGTTACTTATGTAAAAAGAAAAGTAAGTAATAAAATTGCAATGATAATAATTTTTGATATATAAATAAAGAAATAAAAAATAAATAAATGGAAAACTGCTCACTTCCGTCCCAATTGAGATATTAAAAAATACAAAAGTTCATATCGTTTATACAAATTATAGAGACATAGTTTGGTTTTATGATGCTAGCCAAATAATGGCAAAAAAAAAAATACGCAATTTTTGAATGATAGCCTCAAGAACGACCTTATCGATCTACTTTTTCAAAGTTGATTTAAATCACCCAAGGCGAAGCTGATTAGTGATTTATTTATTTTAAATTTCGAAAAATAATAAATCATGCTTTCATTAAAAAAAAAAAGCACCCCTTGTTAATTTATTGTTATTATTATTATTAAATCTAGTCTCTTTTAATCCTTTTTTATTTGTCTGAAATCAATAGAACATCTTAAAAAAAGGAATAATAATCAAGAAAAGTATATTTTCATTGCATTTATTTTTTTCACTTTATCTATAACGACAATGATGATTATGTATAAAAACCAAGAAACACTTAAAAAGGAAATTAACGTAGTCCTTTTTTTTTTTTTTTAAAAAAAAAAAAGTGAATTATAATTTAAACAATAAAAATAAAAAATTATTATTATATTGTTATATTTTTAGCTAGATAATGATAATATGTTTATTTCTATATATAAAATAATTTCATTATAATACCTGATATGTATGCACGTAACGATAAAAAGAAGCAATAAATAAATAAATATAAAGAATAGTATTGAAAAAGAAACTGTAAAATATATACGTATATTTTTGTAGTAATTCTTGTGAATGAGAATATTCTTATTTTCTATTTTTGCACATATCACTCTCTAAAATATATACATATACATCTTATTTCGAACCAATTACTCGCAGTATTATCTATGGTAGAGAATACAAGTTGAGAAGACTAATGGATAAAAGTAATGTAATCTGGTACTTAATAAAACTATATATTTTTTTTAATTTATTCCTTGTCACACACACACGCACTCTAATTTATTGTTTATATATAAATTATTTTTAAGAAATCGTTATTCTTTTTTTATTATTTTATTTAATGAATGATATTTCATTTTAAAAATAATAATAAAATAATAATAAAATCTGTCAAAAGTCCTTATTATTATTATTTATTTATTATTTATTTATATGAAATGTTTTTGTTAAAAAAAACTTTAAAAATAATAATTTTAGGGTGAAAAACTTTATTCTTTTAATGGTTACATTCAGCTTTTTTTCTTTTATACTAAATATAAAGCTGAGAATGAGAGAATAATAAAAAAAAGGGTATCATAGATCAACCAAACCTATGATATTTTTATTTTATTCATTTTTCTTTTTTAAAAAAAAAATAGATAGAAAATAATAATATTAAATAACTAATAATAATAAAAAATAAATGGTAATAATAGTAATAGAGTAAAAGTAAAAAAAAAAAAAAGAAACTAACTAAAAAAAGACTATTCCTTTTCTTATTTTAAAATAATAACAATAAAATAAAGACGTATATATATATATATGTGTGTTAAGGTGCGCGTATAATTATTTTTTAAAAAAAAAAGAGCATAGAGAGAAAGAAACATGTATAATTTAAATTTTTTTTTTTTATTCAAAAAAAAAAAAAAAATGATGTGTATTTTTTTTTTTTTGATCATTTTTCAGTTATTTTTTCATATTTTTTTTTAGAAATCATTTTTTAATATATATTTTATTATTGTTGTTACTGTTGTCGATGGTTATATATGTTTTATATATATATATATTTTCTACAAAATCATACAGCCTTTCTTCTTTTTAGTTCTTACAGAGGAAGGAGAAAGAACAGCACGAATAGCTTCATCAAATACATTTTTCAAACCTTTTTGAGTTAAAGCTGAACATTCCAAATATTTTTCAGCACCAATATCTTTTGCCATTTGTAAAGCTTGTGTGTATGAAATAGGACTCATTTTCTTTTGTTTTAATCGTTCTACTGTTTCAGGATCTTCTCTTAAATCCAACTTTGTACCAACTAAAATCATAGGAATATTTGGTGCATGATGACTAATTTCAGGGTACCACTAATGATGTAAAAAAGGAAGCGTAATAAAAGAATAAGAAAGGTATAGTTAGGTATAAGTGTATAGTGATCCCTTTTTATTTTTTCAATCATTCATTCACCCGCTCACGCTGCCACTCTTGGTCTATCACACTATTATTATTATTATTATTACTTTTAAACCCCCCTTTTTTTCATTAATTTGATTTATTATTTTTTCTATAAAAGTTCATATGCATTTATTTACCTTTGTTCGAACGTTTTCAAAAGAAGGAGGACTGACCAAAGAGAAACATACCAAGAAAACATCAGTTTGTGGATAAGATAAAGGACGTAAACGATCATAATCTTCTTGACCAGCTGTATCCCATAAACCAAGATTAATAGGTTTACCATCAACCATTACATTAGCTGAATAGTTATCAAAACTAATATAGTAATAAGTAAATAAATAGAATAGAATAGAACATAATAATATAGAATAGAAATAAATAAATAAATATAATATATATATATAAAGGTTAGTAAAAAAATAAAATAAAATAAAATAGAAATAATAAAGATATATATATAGTTTTTTTTTTTTTTTTTTTTTTTCCTTGTGATACTAAAATATATTAAACTTACACAGTTGGGATATATTCACCTGGAAAGGCATTTGTTGTGTAAGAGATCAAAAGACAAGTTTTACCGACGGCACTATGGAAAAAAAAGAAGAAATAAAAACAACAATAAAAGGAAAATAGAGGTAAAGAAAGGAAAAAAAAAAGAAGAAATATTAAAAAATAAGTTTTTGCATACACTCTTTTCTTGATGATGATATCAAAGTAATATTAGATGATGATAAAAAAAGAGGAAAAAACATACCCATCACCAACAACTACACATTTAATAGATTGCATTATATTCAAATATTAAATATTATTATTATTATTATTATTATAAAGATAGATAGATATTAAGATAATAAAATAAAAACACCTTATTTTAAATTACAAAAATATAATTAAAAGTGCGTGTATATATATATAAATATATATAAATATATAAAAATAATATTTTTTTTAAAAAAAAAGAGGAGAGAAAGAGAACAGAAAGGGAAAATTGAAAAAAATAAAAAATATAGGAAAGCACGTGTGGTTAAAAGCAGACGCGAGAGTTGTTTTAAAGCCCGAAATTATTTTTTTTGTCCGGCTTTTTAAGTGATTATAATCACTTTTATGTGTACAACCAAACCTTTTTTTTTTTTTTGTTGTTGTTGTACCTTATTTTCTCTCTCTCTCTCTCTCTCTCTCTCTCTCTCTCCCCTCCTCCTTCCCCCCCCCCCCATTTTGATTTTTTGTGTACTTGTATTTCTTATATATATATATAGTAAAATAATAGAAAGATAAAAAGAATTGAATTATATATATATATATATATATATATTATATATTATATTATATTAGACTATAATATATTACAATATATTACAATATATTATATTATATTAAATTATATAATTAATGAAATATATATATACATGTATATATATTTATATATATATAATGATTATAGTAAATTGTTATCTTTTTTATTTTCGAATAAAATCACTTTTGTATCGTTAATTGATTATAATACTATTAATTAAGAATTACTATAAACCAATTGTTTTACATAATTTAATCAATATTTGACTAGTATTGTAAACTACTTTTATATAATGACATAATAGATGATACATTATTTATAAAAAATGATATTTATCGTTAAGGGTTTATATTGATCTCTCACACATTATTTAAAGTTTGGCTAAAATTAAATAGCCGTCGAGCTAATTATCATTTTTATTGGTTTTTTTTTATTATCTCATGGAGAAAGAAAATATGCTTTATATTATAATTATTATATATAAAATATCATTCTTCTTTTATATATTTTTATTTTCATTAAAATATAAATGGCCAAATAATTATATAAATGAATGCTACATACGGAATAGACAATCCAAAGGCTAATCTCGAGTGAATCAAAAGATTTTTGGTGTATGTATATCCTTATTTTCCAAAAAAAAATAAAAATAAAAAAATATTGGACTTTTGGTTGTGTACATGTATTTCTTTTTTTTAAAAAAAAATCAGATTGGTTCCACTTTTTTCGAGTAAAATAATTAGAT
Organism: Cunninghamella blakesleeana; assembly: GCA_017871115.1. Lineage (NCBI taxonomy): Eukaryota > Fungi > Mucoromycota > Mucoromycetes > Mucorales > Cunninghamellaceae > Cunninghamella > Cunninghamella blakesleeana. The sequence continues at coordinate 703,470 of JAFCIZ010000008.1, forward strand.
CCAAGTTGGTGATCTTTATATTTTTATTTTTTAGATATATAGCCCAAATACGATCATTTAAATGAAACTCAATATTACCAATGAAAAAAAAAAAAAAAAAAAAAACCCAAAGAAAATAAATATTTTTTATTTTTTGGTGACACGCGCGAATTCTGTTTTTCATTATACGTACATCTTTTTTATTATTATGACTTTTTTTTATTTATATGTTCCTTTTTTTTTTAAAATAGTAATAAAATAAGAAAAAACAAAAACAAATCCTGGTAAACTGATTATCGTTGTACAAATGTTCTTAATTAAGGTTTCGAAGATTTCTTTGGATTCTTTATTTTTTATTTAAAAAAACAAAAAATAATCCAACTATCATTTTTACTCTTTCTTCTACTTTTTTTTCTCTTTTTTCTTTTTCACTTGTTTTAAATTTTCTTTATTAGTATATATTATTATTTTTTTTACAAAATAATATATTATTATATAAATTATTTTGATATTATTTATATATTATTATTCTATATTATATTAAAAAGCGATTATTTATATATTTAATTATTTAATCATCACTCATTAAAAAGTTGAATAGAAAAATAGAATGGTCATAGTAGATTGTCAATGGCCATGTTCTAATCCAAATGATGCTTGTATTATAACAAATAGTTCTATAAAATGTCAATTAAAAAAAGATTCACAGTAATATATAATAGCAAATAATATATATTTTATATTACAAAAAAAAAAAAAAAAAAAATTAAAAAATTATTTAATTCAGACACCGGATTTTTTTCTAAAAAAATAATTTTTTTCTCTTTTCACTTTCATTTTTTTTTTTAATAATAATAATAATAATAATAATAATAGATGGATATGGATAGATCCTACTCGATCACCTGAATACGATGGTGAACCAGCACATAAAGACGAACCATGTATTACACTACCACTACCTCAGTTACCGACTTATTCCTTTTTAAATAAATCCACTCAAACAGAAGTCACCTGGCCACCTATAGATTTATTACAACCTAGTGATACCTTTTTAAGCGATTGTGATCCACAAACTTATTGTAGTATTGGTAGTGGCGGTAGCTCTCAAGGTATATGCTTACCAAAGTTAAACTTGGGTCAACCGTGCCAATCCACCAATCAATGCATGGAGAAAAGTATTTGTCAACATAATAAATGCATTTTTTTTGATAAATCCTCCTCTTCCTCTTCTACAAATACCAATACTCCTTCATCCTCTTCTCCTTCCAACAATACCAATAATAATAATGATAGTTCATTGTTAGCCACCCTGGAAAATGATAATAAAACCATTGAAATTATTATTGGTGTACTTGTAAGTGTGCTTATAATTACCTTGGCACTTTTAGCCTGGGTAATTTATAAAAAATGGCAATATATAAATATATCAAAAAAGAAAAACACAGCACCATCGCCGTCCGATCCCACTGCTATTATTACTGCCGTGGAAGAAAATTATCATCATAAAGAAAATAATAATCATACCCTATCTCCTAGTTCCTTTCAAGAGGTATCGTTACCACCATCCCAAACACAAGATCATTCTTCTCATCACCATGACACTTCCGCTTCCTTAGTAGATAATAATAATAATAATAATAATAATACGACTGTAAATAATTCTAATCATCAACTTCATCATGAGTCTTCATCTATCATGACAACCCCCAGCATGCAGCAGCAACAGCTTCAAATTAGATTACAAAATCAAAGTCCATATACCAATAATCCTCCCCCATACCACCCTTAAATATATTTATTTATATCTATTTATTTGGAATTATACTATGTATTCATTTCTTCATATAATAAAATAAAGGAAATGAAAAAAAGTCTATTTTGATCTATCTTTTTTTAAAAAAAAATTAAGCTATATATAATGTGTTTATTAATACTTCAATGATTGAAATATACAAAAATATCAAATGTAATAAAAAAAAAGAAAAGCAAGAAATTAATAATAAATAATAGTATTAGTGAATTAGAATGATTAATAGAAAGTGATTAAAAAGTAAAAAAAAGTAATAGTAATAAAAGATAGTACCTTTAACATTAATGAAAGTAATTTATAAACAAGTAAAAAAATAAATAAAGTTCATCGTGAATATATATATATATATATATATATATATATTATAATAATAATAATAGTAATAATAGTTATAATAAAAATTAATGAATGAAAAAAGTAAATATATGTATGATAAAAAATAATTGATGCTGATAGTAATAATAATATAATAATAGTAAATCGATTGTCTTTTTTTTTTTTAATCATGATGTTTTGTAAAGCCAAAAGATGGAGTTAGAGCAGAAGCACCACGGTTCTTTTTACCAAAACTCACCACAAGGCCAGACATACTTGATGTTGTAGAGTTATTTCTTTGATAATCTGGTCGGCTACTATGGCTGCTAAACTGACTATGTGCATCTTCATCTTCTTCTTCATCATCGCCACTAAATAATTCGTCATGACTATTATTATTATTATTATTTTTATGACTTTCTTTTAAAGAAGGAGGGATAGATAAGGAAGTTGAAGATAATTCATGTAAGGAAGGATCAGATTGAATAGGATGAAATTGTGTATGATGGCTATTTTTTTCCAAAGGATGGGGTTGTGTAGGATGTATAAATTCGTTTGTTGGATGAATAAATGCATTATTATTATTATTATTATTATTATTATTATGATTCAATGAAGAAGTGCAGGTCATGTCAATAGAAGAAGTTTTTGACCCATTTGATAAAGATGTAAAAGAAGATGGAGTTCTATTTAAATCATGAAAATTATTTGAAGGTAATGATGATTTTGTAGGTTGTGGTTGTAAGGTTGTCGGTGAAAAAGTAGGTGTAAATAAAGCTGAAGATGAAGCCGGTGCTGTAGAAGCTGTTTTAAAATGCACTAATTGATTGGGTGAAGTGGCCGTAGTTTGACAGGAGCTTTTTGATCTACGTCTAGTAATATTTTTTGTTATATTTGTAAAAGAAGATGATAATTTATGCAATGATCTTTTTAATCGATCCTATAATCAACAAAAATATAAAATAAAAGTCAGCTATATCCCAATTAAAAAATTGAATCTTTTTTTTTCTATTTTTCTATTTTTAATTTCCTGTTATTATATTACCATCATTGTGTAAGCTTGCGTGACATCTTCTTCTGTGATATGAACAGGTTTATATCGGCGAGGGTCAGCTTCTTCCCACCAAATTTCTGGTCGATCTAAATCTTTAATCACCCAAGGATGTACTTTGACTTGATCTAAAGTAATACGTTGTTGTGGATCTTTTTCTAATAATCGTTGTAAAAGATCTTTTAAATCTGCATCATCATCATCGTCGTTATCCCCGTGGGTAGTGGTTGCGTGTTTAGGAAACGTTAAAGGCTGAGTAGGAATGATTTCAAATAATTCATATTCTGTAGCAGCAGTAAAAGGACATTCACCGTAAACAAAACAATATAACGTGACACCTAGAGCCCAAACATCAATAGCACGTGTGATTTTATGTCGATAATCTTGCCGATTTTCTCCTGCCCAACAAAGCTCTGGTGCGAAAAACGCTGGTGTTCCTGCTGTTTCAGCTAATTCACGATCCACTTGATCAGATCGTTGTTGTTCAAATATAGAGGAAGTAGAATCGTCTTTACCTGCTAAGATTTTATTAAAATATGACACACCAAAGTCAGATATCTTGACTACATGATCTTTAGAATATAATAAATTGGCTGGTTTTATATCACGATGTATAACCCCTTGGTAGTGTACTATTTATATATATATATATAAAATAAGTAATAATAATAATAATAATCCGAATCATATGTATATATTACTTACAATAATCTAACCCACATATTACATCACGAAATATGTTACGAACTTCATTAATCTCCAAAACCGGTTGATCATTTTCATCTCTCCATTCTATTTCCCCACCATCCATATACTCTAATACTATTTATAATAATAAAAAATAATATATAAGAATTAATGAATATCCCGATTATATAATTAATCTTATATATAAACACTATCTTCACTTACCCATATATATTTTGTTACTTTCAGGATCATCCATAATTTCTTTTAGTTGTACAACATGAGGATGAGCACATTTTTTCAAAATAGCTATTTCTCTACGAATTTTTTGTTCATTTTCTTTATCAATAGAAAGAGAAGTTTGTTGAGTTGGACGAAGAAAAGCATGAGAAAGTTGTCTTTTCCGAGTACGTTTATCTACAATTTTAATAGCCTACGTATATAAAAATATTATCATATGAAAATACAAAACGAAATATTATGTAATAAAATAAATTAAAGATGAGAATTAAAAGAAGGGTTTTGATATTGTTTTCGTTTATATATATACTCCTTATGTATAAGTTTACCACATATTCATCTGTTTCTAAAGATTGAGCTAGTTTTACTTTTCCATGTACCCCACGACCAATTTCATGTATAATCATATACTTATCATTGATGACTTTATTCCCAGTTACTGGATCGTAATCTTTAAATATAGTGTTTGTTGTGACAATTGGTGTTGGTTTATATTGTTTTAAACTTTCTGTACTTTTCCATGGAGCCAGTGTATGACCAGTTAACACCATAACTGGATTGTCGTTATATTCTTTTTTATTTTTGTTGTCTAATCTATTTATTTATATTTATTTATAAAAGCGTGGGTTTCTTATTTTTATATAAAGTTTAAATTTAATAAAATAGAACGATAATGATAATAAAACCAATAATAGCAATTGATAAGGTTGTTGTCGTTATTGTTTATATTATTATGATTGTTTATTATGATTGTTTATGGTAATGATAAAATAGTTTATGTGGTCAATGTATTAATAATAATTTAACTAAAGAGAAAGAGATAAAAAAAAAGGAGATTTTTTTTTCCTTCCACTTTTTTTTAAAAATCAGCCGGTGTTTTAAAAAAATCCATTTTTGTATATATTACTTTTTTTTTTTTTTTTTTTTTGCGACCTATATTCTTTTTTTTTTTTTCCTCCTATTTAAAAAATCTCCAATTTTTTATTTTTTTTCATTTTTTTTCTCTTTCTTTCTTCACTTTTTTACTTTTTTTATATTTTATTCTTATTCTTTTTTTTTTTCTTTTTTAATATTCTTTTCTATATTTTATTTTAAACAAGTATTATTTTTATTCTTAATATTATTTTAAATCAATTGAAAGAATGACAATGCTATATTTTTTATTCTTCTTTTATACCCTTCATATAACAATAGTCAATGCTTCACTTCGCGTAATGGTAACTTTTTATTCATTATAAAGCTTTTTTCTTCCGCTCCTTTTTTTTTAAAAAAAAAAAAAGAAAAAAAGGATATTTTTATTTTACTCATATTAATAAACTAACCAATACTTATCTTTCTTTTTTTTTTTTTTTTTTTACATATATATTTACTAGTCAACCAATGAAACTTATTTATCACAATCGGCCATGTTTGGACCTAAAGTTGGGCAATATGGATTATTAGCTCATTTATATGAGCCTCAAGAAGATAATAATACTGGGTGCCATGTATTAATCAACCCACCTTTAGAAAATGAATGGATTGCTTTAATAAAAAGAGGAGGTTGCTCATTTTATACCAAAGTTAATGCTATGCAACAAAGTGGTGCTATTGCTGTAATTATAGGTGATGATAAAAACGATATATGGCTAACTATGACAACTGAAGGTAAAATAATATATTTTCTTTTTTTTTAAAAAATAAAATAATAAAAAAGCTACGCACACGCTTTTCAAGTTATAAATTAAACTTTTTCTTTTTTTTTTCTTTTTTCTTTTTTCTTTTTTTTTTTTTTGAATAGGCGACGCATCTAATATTACCATTCCAAGTGTATTTTTATCAAAATCTGAGTACCATTCATTCCTTCTTGCTAAGCAAAATTTAATTCATCCAATCCTGGTATTATTAAATAACGAAGATAAACTTCTATGGTAGGATGATATAGAGATAAAAATATAAATTATAAATATAAAATTTTTTTGTATTACAAACAAAAATAGACTACATAACAGAATTAAAAATACTCATTATGGAAAAATGATGGTTTCCTTTTTTAAACCCTTCTTTATCATTATATTTATAGGTCATTTACAATAGATTATTATTATTATGGTTTCATCTTTATTCCATTAATGTTATTATGTCTCGTTTCTTCCTATTTATATTATCAGCAACGCAATTCCCACCGCCTATATTTTCACCAGCAACAATCTATTCTTCATATTGATATTGCTACAACAATAGATCCAAAAGAATTGGATTATTATTTACCTAAAAAACTTGTTACCAAATCAACTGCTCTTAATAAAAATATTGATGAAGAGGAAGATGAATGTCCTATTTGCTTGGACCCATTTCGATGTAATGATGAAATTCGAGTATTACCTTGCCAACATTCTTTTCATGTCACTTGTATAGATGGCTGGTTAACCGCTTATAAAACTAAGGTAAGTTTTTATAAATAGTTGAAAAATTAAAATTAAACAAGTAAATATATATATATATATATATAAAGATATATATGGTTAAGAGCATTGGAAAAAGTAAAAAAAAAAAAAAAAAAAAAAAAGCTGACTTTATTTTATTTTATATTACATTTCATTTCTCCATTCCCCGATATTATAGTGCTGCGTATGTAATATGGATATTTATTTTGATAAAAAGAAACCTATTTTATCAGATATATATTTACCCGTTTAACCTATTTCAACGCCAAAAAGAAAAAAATTATAGTCATCATTTATTACAATTTGTATTATTTATTACCAGCATTCATTTTTGTACATTTTTTTTAATCTCATATATTCATTCATTCATTCATTTATTTATTTATTTGTTCATTCATTTTTAATCATACTTGCTTTGATACATATTATGATAATAATAAAAATTCTAATCGATTAAGGAGAACCTATACACATACACACACATATATATATATATATAATAAATACTATGTTATATAATAAAAGTGATGATCATTTATTTATATATTTATCTAGTCTCATGATTATACTTTTACATATTCTTATATGCGTACAAGTTTTATTTTTTCAATTTATTTCATTCTGATCTATATATCTATTTTTTTTTTATTTTTTATTTTTTTCATGTATCATAATAAAAAAATAACCATTTGCTCATTTCCATATATTTCTTTTCATTTATTTCAAAAACAGAGAAAACCCGAATCCGTTCTACTACAGCAACAACAACATGAAAATCAACCTCATCAAAATAATGATCTTTATACACCAACAGTCCATCATCCATCAGTATTAAAATTAAATAAAAAAAACTCTTTTCAACAAATACAAAAGTCACTACCACCTTTACCTCATTCTTTTAAAACTAAAGATGCTGAAATCAACCCTACTGCCGAGAATAATACGAAAAGTAGAAAATTAGTGACAGCTCGCTCTTCTTTGATTTCCTCCTCATTTTCCCCATCTTCTAAATCCAAGGCACTTCATATTTCTATTTCGGACCCCGTCTTCGTAGCGGCTTTGGTGGCTCAAACAAGACGAAGAAAAAGGATTTTTTAAAAAATTAACAATGATTTTTACATAATATTACTTTTTCAGATAGAAAGAATTTATCCAATCATTTTTTTTCTTTTCTTCTCACACTCAAATATTATAATATATATTATTATTACAATAAAAAAAAAAAAAGAATAATAATTCTAATTGTCTAAATGGCAAGTACACTTTCCTTTTTTAATAATTTGTATTACATGAAAACTTTTTTTTTTTTTTTTTGATTATACTAATAGACAATAATAGTAATTAGAAGGAACGAAGAAAAAAAAAATAGTTTTATTTTCTCTTTGTATACATCAAAAAATTTAGGATAGTATGATTTATATAAAAAAATGCATGGGAAAAATAATAATAACAAAAAAAAAATAATAGAAATAGCATGAGAAAAGACTGTACATAATTAGTAATTCATAAACAATATAAAAAGGAATGAAGAAAAGTTAGGGGGATTGTTGTTTGAAAAAAAATATAATGAGAAATAAGTAAATAAATAAATAAATAAATAAATAAACAAATATTATATAAAATGATAATAAGTAAAAAATAATACTCTATAATAAAAATGGATTTGTTTTGATTTTTTTTTTTTAATCACCATTACATGTCAAACCATTTATACCAATAGATAATTGTGTAACCTGCGAGGTTGCGTTATCCGCGTCTAATAAGGTTGAACTTTTTTCTTCAATGATGACTGTATCGCTTCCAATACTGCCTTCTGATGACGATGATGTTGAGGATGATCCATTACTGTTATTATCGTTCTTATTGTTATTATTTTTATTACTTTTATTAGCATTATTTTCATTGTTATTGCTATTTATTGGTGGTAAATGAGATGCAAAGAAAGTTTGATATTTTTCTAAACGAAGGAATCTTGGGACGGAATCTTGAGCCATCATTCTACATAAATGGTCATTAACTTTATCATATAATCCCATTAATTCATTTAAACATTGGCCTAATGAAGTAGAATTAACACTAATTGTTGTGGTGGATAGCAATGCATTAGAAGGTGGTGCAATGGCTGGCGAAGAAAACGGAGTAGCTTTAGTACGTTGATCCGATACAACGGAGAAAGTAGATTGAACTAATTGTTGAATTTGATATTTTAATGCATGATCAATATTAACCTCCATAGGTGCATTAGTTTTTAAATAAGTGTCATAAATTGCGTAACAATCCGTCAACATATCCTTTAGCCCGTTCTTTGTGTGCTGTGCTTTCTTCTTTTTTCGCATAGCAAAATAGTCTAGCCAAAAGTTGATATTTTCATCACAAAAGTTATCTTTTAAATAAATACGAAAGTACATTCGCAGTAATGGGTCTTGTAAGATATGTCGTAAACGTATTAATTGGGCTGTTACATCTTCTGATGTAGTAGTCAGAACATCTGTTTCACTATTACTGATACTGGAAGGGCGGTTGTAATAATCATGATGAGATGGTGATAAGCCATAAAAATTAGCCTTTTGATTATGATGAAACGAATGAGCAGAGGAACCATCAATATTCCCAGAACCATTGGATGCAATACTTTTGTTGGTAGAGACTTCAGCCCAGCCTAAAACAATTCTTCCTCTTTCAGTAATGTGATACAATGCATTTCTTGATGTACGGAAGAGAATCGAATCATCATAATAGCTGCTGGATAAGTCAGATTTGTCTAAAATATGTGCTATCCATCCATATAATACAAGTTCCCCACAAATCATATCAGCTTCTTCTTTATTAACAGTAGAGGTAAATTGTGATATCCATTCAAAACATTGATATCCATAAAATGTATGTGCATATTCTTCAGGTGAATGATGATGTTTTAATCCTAAACATACAAATAAATAATAATTAAAAAATTGAAAATAAATTAGATATATATATATAAAGCTAATTAAAAAAAAAAAAAAAAAAAAAAAACAATATCCCTTTTCATTTTTTTTTTTTTTATGTTTATATCTAATTTGTATTATATTATATATATTTTACCACCAACGTCATCAGCTAAAATTCTTTCTAAAGGTATTTTGGTCATCATGATTTTAAAACAAGCTGTAATATTACTTCTATCAAAGGTTAAATGATCCGTTTCACTAATTCTTTCTAAAGGAACAATTTGGGTTGATGAAATGGTAGATAGTTGCTGATCCATATGTTGAATAGATACATGGGCTCTTTCACTAAAATCCTGAATCATGAATTTTCCTTTTGATGTAACATAATAGATGCTTTTATCTTTGACGACTTTATTGGTAGGTTCGGCAGCATTGATAATTAAACGAGCTTGAATAAATTGTTGCAATAAAGGTTTAGTCATTTCTTTTCCCATTGAAAATGTGGTGGTAGTTCTTGTAAACTGATAACCATTGTTGGTAGGATCAGCTGTTTTAACTACATGGGTGAATTTGAGTGCTTTTAAACATTGAGAAGCTTCATCGGTTGTAAAAGAAGAAGGATATGATTTAAAAAAAGTACGATGATCGCTCAATTGCATTTGAATGATTAAGGCTGCAAATAAATCAAACATATCCTATTTACAATAATAAAAAAATATAATATAGAATGAAAAATATTTTTTATTAGATACTTCAAAAATGTATATTTTTTTTTTTTTTTTATTTCATTTTGTAATTTACCTTTGCAAATGGTCTGCCTTCATCAGTTAGTTTCATTTTTGTCGTATAAGTCGACGCCGATGAAGTACCACTGTTGGGCATTATTATTATTTTATAAAGGCAGTTGAAAATAAAACTACCAAAATATGATTTTAAAAGAAAAAAGAGTGAAAAAGTGAAAGAAAAAGAAAAAAAAAATAAGATAAAGAATAAAAAGAAGGGGGGGAATAATACTACCGAAATTTTTTTAAAGTTTTTTTTAAAGCCAGTTAAATATGAGGGTGGATAAAACTTTAAATTCAACCAATGAAAAAGTATCAAAAGTACCTATTTTTATTAATTACATATAATCATACTTGTCATAATTTCGACCAAGTTTGTTTTTGTTTTTATTCTTCTTATTCTTATTTTCACGTTTGATTTCATCATTGTATTTTTATAATAAATAAATGATAAAAAGCTTAATGAATAAAATGATAATGAGAAAATATAGTTTTGATCTAGTTTTAACTTTTTCTTTTACGATTTCTTATTTAGATTTAACTCCGAATTCTTAAAAAAAGGCGAAGCTCTCCACTCACCCGATCACGTATACTCCAAATTTGTAATGTCATTTTTTGATAAATTTTTGTAACATTTATTATTTTAAATATATTATAATTCTAGAGTGTTTCTTGTATTTATTTGAGCTATCCAATTTGTTTTTTATTTTATATTCTTTCTATGAAGTTCTAGGTCTTGGAATTTTCGCTATTTTAATTTAAATTTAAGCTCTATTTAATACAATTAAACAATAGATTCATTGTTAAAAAAAGTGATTTTCTTAACATACCATATTTATACTTCTCGATAGTTTTCTTATAAAATAAATAGGATTTTCATAATAATAATAATAATAATAATAATAATAGTAGTAGTAGTAGTAATAGCAGTAGTAGTAGTGATACCATTATTATTATTAGCATTTTGAATCTAAAATTCATTTGTAATCAACTTCATACAAAGACTGATGGTAGCAACTAAAATTTTTGCCTACCATCCTCTCCCCCCCCCCAAATAAAAATAAAATAAAATAAAATAAAATAAAAATAAAATAAAATAAAAATAAAATAAAAATAAAATAAAAATAAAATATGTTAATGATTCCTCAGTTGTTTTAAATGAAGTATATATATATATATGTACATATATATATATATATATACATTTTTCCTTTTGAGTGATTATTACCGTTGATAATGGTGGGGTAGATGTTTCATCTGATGGTCGCTATCTAAAATAAATATGACATGCAAGTATTTTTATATTTGTTTACCAATTAACTGAAATCATAAGATAAAATCATCAAGTAAAATAAAAATGCTTTTTCTAGGTAGTAATCACTGATTCAAACTTCCTCTACCACTGTTAATGATGGATATCACCCAAAAGGGAAATAATGTTTTTTAGACAGAAATGCCATTTTGATAAAAAAAAAACAGAGCATTGTTTCGTATGCATAAAACTTTGAAAGTTGTACTTTTTTCTCTTTCTTTTAGTTTTATTTTATTCAACGAAATAAACCTATGAATATATAATTATCCCTTTTACCATGAATCCATTGCTTATTTTAAAATTATCAATAGATCTTAGCACAATTGAAAGAAAAAAAACCTAGTGGATGAGTAGATGAACTTTAAAAATTAAAAATCCGCCAAAAATTCAGACAATAGCCTGATTTTTTTGAAAAAATAATTTTTTTTTTTTTACTTTTACTTTTTAATTATAAGTATTTTTGAATGAATCTAATATAAAATTATGCGTAGCAGTTATAGTGAAATAAAGCCTTTAGAAAAGGTATTTATTTAAAATAAGAAATATAATGATATTAAATAATTCAATGATATAGATTATTAAAATTATATATTTATATATTTTTATTAATCTTTTCCTTCCTCTTTTATATATACATTTTCACTTATCAAATTAAATCACTAGGCTATTTTACAAGATCAGTATGAAGATTCACCTTTTTATAAAAAACAAAAGCATCTGACCACTAAACCTTTTCACTTAGAAATATTTGATTTTGATTCCACTTTGTTTTTATCTCCTTCCCTCAGCCCAACACTCTGGCATCCTTCCTTAATACATGAATTAGTAGGTGAGGATGTATATGGACCAGGCTGGTGGCGTGATATACGATCGTTAGAATTAGGTCCTATTGATCAATTAGAAAAAACACAGTGGAAAGGATACTGGAACGAAGATATTGTTCAAGAAGCAAGACGATCATTAGCTGATCCAACTATTATGACCGTTTTATTAACAGGAAGACGGAAAATTCCTTTTTATTCACTAATCTCCAGAATGGTTAAAGCAAAACAATTGGATTTTGATTTACTTGGTTTAAGACCTGATCCTACACAAGAAGATCATGATAATCATGTACAACAAACTTCTTCACCATCAGATAATCATCATCAAAATAAAAAAAGGGACTGTATAGTTTATGGTGCCAACTCGATTTTTATGAATACAATGGATTTTAAACAATGTTTTATTTTAAATTTATTACATAATATACCAAGTTTAACAGAGGTTACTATGTGGGATGATCGATTACCTCATGTTAAAAAATTCAATCTTTATTTAGAACAATTAATAGACAACAAATTAATTCAAAAAGGAAAAGTCAATTATGTCCCCGGCATTCGCCCAAAATATCGTCCTAAATGGGAAGCTCAAGTGGTTCATCATATATTTACTTCTCATGATGCCAATGAAATACTTTTTAGAGAACAACAACTTTGGAATAGTAATATTCAGCCTTTAACATGGGATCATTATACAGAAGAAGAAGAAGAAATAGAGAAGGATGAAGATGGCCAGCATCATCAGCATCAGCATCACCATTTTTATTTAAGATCAGCATTATCATCATCATCATCTTCCGTAATACAGCCACCGCCATTGAAACATATATCTCTTACGGAATTACCATCAAATACCGTTGTCAAATTATCAAAAGAAACCATTAGCAAATTAAGAAAACGTTATGAGCCTTATTATCATAAAAAATTAAAATTCTTAAATAAAAATATAAAAGGATGGCGAACAACAGCAGAAACTCCTATATGGTTTGGTGATCGGGTCATCCTTAGTTCTTCAGTTTTCAATGAATTTCAGTTAAATAGATATGGTGGATTAGGTAAAAAGGTGGATATCATTGTTCGATCCATTTCATCTCCTGATCCAGAATTAGGTTTTGTCGCTCTCATACAACTACAGCCTACTGAAGCCACTTTACGTGAAGAATCGGCACCACCCCCCGAATTGATTCATTCAAAACATTATATTTTACCTTTGATTTATAAACCGTCTATGGCCATATCAATACAATATAAGCGATTTACTTGGAATAGAGTGGCAAGTAAAGATCAAATAAAAGGAACAGGTGAAATTGCTTATGGTCATTTAATTGGTTTAAATGCTACTATTGATGACCCTTCTCTCAACACAACAGAAAAAACTGTAGCTGAAAAAAGAACACTTTCTTACCATGAATCATCAGATACTTCCCATCATCACCAAGAAAATAACAGTAATAGCAACAATAACTGTAAAAAGAAAAAAGTTTAATTGGAACTTGATATCATTTTTGATATACATACACTTATATATTTAATATACTTATTTTTTGATACACTTTTTTTTATAATCATTTATTTTGACATTTACTTTTTTTTTTTTTTTTGATTTCTATATCATAGTTTTTTGATCGATAATTTATTTTTGTAATTTATTATACTAAATTGGAATATATAAATAATAAAAATAATTTTTTAATATGCATAATTTTTGATATATATATATATGCATATTTATATATATATATATTACCAATCATTAAATAATACGGATACAATATATTTTGCATTTATTTATTCTATTTCTTCGGTTTTTTCATTTATCAATATGCTTCTTATTATTAGTTCCTATATGTATTATATTGGTTTTTAAATCTACTATTTCTTTTATTGAACAATGTATGCTATATACTAAGCTATTTTAAATATTTTTTTTACTCTATTTCTTCCTCAGGCTCTTCATGTATTAATTCTGTTGGTTCTAATTCTAAAACAAAGGGGGCTGACCACGCATACCAATATTTGATAACAAAAGTGCCTAGAATGAATTGAACAATCCAACAATAAGCGATGTTCCATACCAATTGATAAAGATATTTTGGTGAAAAGACGGTCCAAATAAATAAATGCTCCCGAAGAATAGTGACTGAGATAGATAAGGATGCAAGGACAAGACCAAAAATAGTGGATTGTATTAATGAATAGAATAACCAAGGGTCTTCTTTTATTGTTGTTTCTGTAGTTACTCTATTATTTTCATCATCATTTCCTTCTTTTTCTTCTTCACTCTTTTTTTCATTATCATTATTTTGATGATCGTTTAAAAGAGCCCATCCAGCAATACACCACCAAAGAGAACCTGACCAGTTGGAAATAAAAGTTAATACACCTACAAAAAAGGTGTCATAGCCGCTGATGCCTATATAAGCATTACTTAAATCAACAGAGGCAATCGAGTTGGTGTGTTCAGTTACAAAAAATCCATACTGCACTAAACAAAACATCAAAAAACCAATCAACCAAATAGGAACTTGACCATGCTGTTGTCGCCATTTTTGAAGACATTCAAATTGTATTGTGAATAACAGAAAGAGAAAACTATGCTGTGATTTACTTAAAAGGATAAATAATGGTGTTGACATGTATAATAGAAGTTTAATATAAGGTCTTGAAAATTCTAATTGTAAAAAAAATAAAAATAAATAGAGATAAGTTGATTTTATTTACATATTATATTTCTGTCTAACTTTATCTATATTTATATATTACCGTTATCATCACCAAGATTCATTAGACTTGCTCGTTTTGATACATATATAATAGCTGTCAGTAATAAAAAGCTTGCAATACCATAATTATAAATTAATTTTCCTAACTCAACTTGATCCAGGCGACGAATCAATTCCATCGATAAAACAGATTGATAACTTGAGGGATATATTATAGTAGTATCAATAGATGAACCTTTATTATCAGCACGTATTTTATAAGCCAAGACCAATACTGAAGTAAAACCTACTGTAAATACATAAGCTGCTTTACATAATTTACGGATATAACCGGCATTTTGATCAACATCTACAGCATTGGTTTGCTTTATACCATTTAATGATCTGATTGTCAAGAATACTGGAGCTAATAACGTCGTTGCCATTATGTGCCATAATAGACTTGAATGTTGTTGTTGGACATCAATTGTTTTCCAAGCTATACCAGATCTAATTAAAATCATTTGTACAATGCATAATAATAATAAAGCTAATTTTTCATTTGTGGATTTTTTTAATAGATAGAAACTGCATATTATTTACGAAAAAACAGGAAAGAAAAAGGTTTTTAGTTATATTTATATGTTTATATGCATTTATTTTTTATATCCACTTTAATAACAATAGTAATTATATTAAAAAGAAACATAGTTTACCTTTGACAACCAAGTAATAATAATAATGTTTGTATATAATAATACCAAATATAATGTTCCTCTTCCACAAAACTGCTTGCAAAAACGCTACCAATATACCCTAAAACAGAAACCACCACGAAACCAATAGTAGGATACCAACTTGAATTAATAGAATGTTTCATTTTGGATATAGTCCAATTTGTTAAGACGAAAGCACAAAATATCATTAATAAAGTTCCTATGGCCATATATTGCAAATTATAATCACTAGCTGTGTTGGATAAAGTACTTTTAGCACTATCAATACACTAAAAAAAAAAAAAAAAAAAAAAAAAAGCATATATATATATTGGAATTGTTTAGTAAAATTACATTATACAACCTTGATTTATTATTCAATTTTTATTAATTATTTATTATTTTCATACTTGAATATAGGCATTTGCTGCATCCATCGCGAGCGCTTGGCTTGGGCGAAGCAAGTATTCTATATGACGAGGTTCAGCTTCATGACATATTTGATCACCCAATAATTGATTAAGCTGATGAGCATTTAATTGAAGAGCACGCAATATAGTTGGGGCTAAAAAAAATATTTATCAAAAATCAACATGAATGCATATATTTTATTTTTTTTATAAAAAAAGATGGTTATTAATTATTTTATTTTATTTTTACCTTTATTGCTTCTTAAAATAGATGGGGCTAAAGAATTATAATATAAATTGGAATAAAATAAAATAAAGAAATAAAAGCCGAATGAATATCTCAATTATTAATTATTTCTTTTACTGTTGCTATGATTATGATCATTGTTATAATTATTATTAATATTATTTTATTTCTTTCATTTTACCTTTTTTATCACCAGAGTATAAATCTAAGATCACTTTACCAAGACTGTTTTTGGGTATAGGTAAACCAAATAATAAAGATAAAGTAGGTACTATATCGACTTGATCAATAACTGGATAACCATAAGCATATTCACTATAAAGTTGTAAAGTAGGTGGTTGTACGATACTATTTGTATTATCTTCGTAATTATTATTAGGTACATGCTTAATTTGAGGCCGGGAGTTGAAGCGTGGGCTCATAAATACCATTGCCTATATACAAGAAAAAAAAAGTATAAAAATAAAGATATATTCACGGTTTGTTAATTTATAAATACATTTTGATATATATATATATATATATATAACTTTACAGCAGAAGTTTCACCAATGGACGACCCACCATGATTTCCCACCTATAAAATAAAAGTAAAATAAAATAAAATATAAAAAGATCAGGATAATTTTATCTTGTTATATATATTCACATAAATGTATATTTACATCATTCATTCCGTGATCACCGCAAAGTACAAGAAGAGTTCCTTTAGCTTTTGGATCTGATTTTATTCTTTTACTATCTTGATCGGCTACAATATTATAAATTTTTTCAACAGCTTGATCCATTTCTTGTTGTTTAGGGAACATTAAAGGGCTATTGTATAATTGTTCGATTTTTTTTTTTTAAAAAAAAAAAAAAAAATTGAATTAGAAATATAATATTTTATATTGTGCTTATTAAATTATTAGTACTACTATTTTACCTTTTTGGACCACCCAAATGGCCAACATGATCTAATCCAAGATAATGTAAAATGATAGCATCCCAGTCTTGCTTTGAAAATTCAGTTTGAATGTGACGAGTTACATTTTGATCTACTTCTACTGTATCCTAATATATATTAAAATAATAATTAAAGGTAAAAGAGATTGACTGAATAAATATTTATGCAACTAAAAATAAATCATTCATAAAGTATTACTTACTGATACATAAAATGACGTTGTTCCGTCTGTATTTGTAAATAAATCAGGGAAAAGTCGTATCCAAGTATCATCACCAAAAAAATGAATTGTTCGATTGTTATTGTTTTTGAATTGATATACCCAATTATCATGATGCTTAAGAGATGAACTTGTATCAGATTCTGCTATATTTAAAATTGCATCTAAAAAACTAGGAACCGTACCTAGATATATTAAGTAGCAATGATAATAATAATAGTAATAAAATAAATAAATAATAATGGATAATAAATATATACATTTTTTTGTTCATTTATCACTGTATATATATATATATAGGTAGATAAAAAGATAAACATATTTACCAGTAGTCAAAGCTTTTATTCTAGGCATAGTGACAGTAGGTGCTGTTGCTTTTGCTGTAAACGCCATAGCTGAGCCTTGATCGATTAAACTATAAGAATATAAATAAGCAATATTTATATATGATTAAATAAATGCAAATATTACTCATACTGTTAATATAGCTATATATATATATATACCTATTTACAAATTTGAATCCTTTGTCCTGAAATACAAAATCACTATAAAATAAATAAAAAAAATGAATGCATATATATTAGTTGAATTTTTCATTCTTTCTTTACAATGCCCTCATTATTATATATTATGTAAAACGCCTATAAAGTAAAATATTATTTATTACTTTCTAAGGGCATCAACAACAATAAATACAAGTCGATCAAATTCAGGTTCAATAAGAGGCGTGTCTAAAGGTGTATTATCATCCAAATTTGTAGCATGCAACCAAGATGGCGCGTCACTATTTGCTGAAAAACCTGAAAGATAAGTTTTATAAGGGAAAAAACCTTTAACAAATAAAAGTAAACCAATTATTTGTATAAAGGCTAAGATATATAAATAAAAGCGTTGAGTTTGTAAAAACATAACATGAGTACAACCTAAAATAGTAAAGAAGAGAGAAAAGAAAAGGAAAAATGTGAAAAAAAAAATATTTTTTTCACCTAATCTCAGACCAAACTCGGACTTTGTAGTAATTTACCAAAAAAAAAAAAAAAAAAAATATAGCACTATAAAATAAAATTGCATGATTTTCTAAAAGCAACTGTGATTATCTATTAGTACTTAATAATTCATATTAAAAAAAATTGAAACTTATTATTTTAAATTTCTTGATAAAATAAAATAAACCAATAAAAGAAATTTTTACTTTTTAATATGAATCTATGTATAGCATATAAATTAATAGAATTAAAAAATAACGAATATTTCCTAATTAATATAACAAATCACATCCAAGTTAATGATAGATTTATCTCAATAAATAATAAACTAGTTGGTTTAAAATTGTATCAAGTACATAGTATGATTGTTTTTATATATATAATAACCTTCACAAAATGGCGATTGGCCTTCATGGACAAATTTTAAAATTAAATAAAAAAAAATAGTAATTGTTATATAAAGTATAAATAAAACAAAATTATTTTAAAAAGCCTGTTTTTTGAAAAAAATTTATCAAAGGCTAATACTGTATTTCACAATATAAGCAAAAAGTACTTGTAATTACTGTACGTATTATTATATAATTATTATTTCAAAGTAAATATGATTATATTACAAATAAAATTTTTCCAGGTACCACTTCCGCTCTTGGTTGACCCTGAAGTAGGTTCAAAATTTTTTTAAAAATAGGTGGTGCCCATAGTATAAAGTGGAGTTGTAAAAAATGTGGCTTTTTATAAAATTGCTTAATTTTTTTTTTCCACTTTTTTTTTCAACTCTTCCTGTCTTTTTTTTTTTTCTAACAACATATAAATATATATATATATATAATGTCTATTAGTAGTGAAGAGATTTGCAAACAAGCTGATTTGGCTATTAAAGCATTGACTGAATATTTAAAGAAAAAGAACCAGAATGATATATTAGATTCAGATCGTGGAATATGGTGTCACATTACTTTGGCTAAACATGTCGAAACCACAAAGGCTCAACAAATGTAAAGTATATATACCTGTCAATATTAATATATTTGTAAGAGATTTAACATCAATGTTTGTTATTGTTATTTTACTAATATATATATATATATATATTAATGTTAAATTTAGTGAACTTTCTCATCCTATATGTGATGATCAAGGTGAAGTTTGTTTGGTTGTACACAACGAACCTAAGAAATATCAAGCTATTGTAGATAAAATGGATTTACCAAGAAAAGTCACTGTAAATAATAATAATAATAATAAGATATATATAGAATAAGAGAGTGTATATAAAAGTACTTGTATATAAAGCTAAAATGATAGAAATACCTTCATTTGGCTATTATTTTTAAAAAAATTATTATTTATTCATTTTACTTTTTATTTTATTTTTTTGAATAAATACATAATAGGTTTATTCAGGAAAACAAATAAAGGAAAACTACCAACGTTATGAAGCTAAACGTCAATTGGCCCGTGATTATGATTTATTCTTGATTGATGCTTCTCTTGCCCATAAAATTAATATGTTATTCGGTGATTCTTTTAAAAGAGCAAGTAAACTTCCCATCATTACTTATGTCTCTCGAAATGAAAAGATCATGAATGAAAAGTATATGAAAGAAAATCTTCTTAAGGCTCTTAATACAACTAGTTTACCAGCTGCATTTGACTCTTCAAGGTAAAAAAAAATAAAAATAAATGATATATAGTTATAAATACATAGGTTACTTTTTACTTTATTAAAATAGTAATAGTAATGGTAATAATAATAATCATGGAATAATCATTGTACTAACCATCATCTCTGTCTTTATATTTTATAATCAATAGACAAGTTAAAATTGGTCATAATCATATGACGGACAAAGAACTCTTAGACAACTTTAAGGCAGTTTTAGAAACATTAATATCATTAGATTCATGGAAATTCGTGCAATGCGTTTCACTCCACGCCGATCAATCTATTAGTTTACCTGTCTATGCCTGCGTACCTGGTACATGGTTAATCGAAGATAGTGTTATGGAAGAAGGTGCTGAAGAAATAGAAAAAATGAGACCACAATTAATAAAAGAAAGAGAAGAACGAAAAAATGCAAAACTAGAAAAGGAAAGACTAGATAGACAAAAAAGAAAAGAAAAACGATTAGCAAGATCATTAAAGCTTCAACAAGAACAAAGAGAAAAAATTAAAGAACAAAAAGCAGAAAAATTAATGAAACGAAAGCAAGAAAGAAAAGAATTGCTCACCAAGAGAAAAGAAAATAAAACCAAACAATAAATAGCATAGATTTTTTTTTTATTGTAGTAACATATTCATTTTTTATTATTATCTTTCTACACATTCATCGTTTTTTTTATTATATTTTTCAATAATTATTTTTTAATCTTTTATTTTTTTTTTCATATATTATTATTCATCAGCCTATAAAAGTTTATATTATCATTTTTATAATAAAATTTAAACATGAAAATTTAAATTCAATATGTAGAAAGGATTTGTTATATACCAATGTAATACATAAATCAAATTTTTTATTTTTTCATAAATGCATTTTTCAAGTGCTACCACTTTTTGAAGTTTTATATCCTCATGCCTTTTTTATTTATTTATTTATTTTTATTTTTCGTAAATAGAAATACCATTGATATTTTTTAAACAAATTAATTATTTGAAAATATTTACAAGAATTTTATTTATTATAAATGAATGATATCTTTATTTTTTATAGGACAAAAAAGAATAATTTTTTTTAAAAAATAATAATTAATGAGCAGCAGCGGCAGCGGCAGCACGTCTACGATCACGTTCTTCAGCAATAGTTAATTTGATACCTTTACCCTTAGGAAGAGAAATGAAAGGCTTGTTACCTTGACCAATAACGAACACGTTAGAGATACGAGTAGCGAATGTACGATCTAAAGAATCTTTGATGTGAACAATTTCGAAACCACCAATGTGACGTTCACGGTGAACAATAGTACCAACACGACCAATATTACGACCACCAGTAACCATAACAATATTACCAACTTCAAATTTAACAAAGTCAAGGATCTTGTTGTTTTCAATATCGAAACGAACAACATCATTAACCTTGATTAAAGGATCAGGGTAACGGATGGTACGACCATCATGAGTAACAATATAGGGGATACCTTTAGCACCAACCATGACCTTACGAACTTTGCAAAGCTTGTATTTGGCTTCTTCATCAGTAATACGGTGGATGGCGAAGCGACCTTTAACGTCATAGACGAGACGGAAGTTTTCACCAGTCTTTTCAATTGAAATGACATCTGTTATTATATGATAATAATAACGAAATAGAACAAATCAAGTAATATGAAAATATGACATGGTTGTAAAAAAATAAAATACATTCCGTGATTCGTCAAAGCTTTCAACCATCAGTAAAACTAGAATAATAATAATGTATCCCATATTTTCCTTTTTTTTTTTAAAAAAAAAAAAATACATGCATACATACGTATATACATACATACATATAATCCATAAAATATAATATAGATCATAAAAAATACATATATACATATATACATATGTACATACGTATATACCCACACATGAACCCTCTTTTCTATTTCCTCTTTTTTAGTTATTTTGTTTCTTACCCATGAAACCAGCAGGGAAAGTGGAATCAGTACGAACTTTGTTATCAACTTTGATTAAACGTTGTTTTAAAATAGCAGTAGTTTCACGACCATTAAGAGCATACTTGAGACGATTACGAATGAAAACAATCAAAGGTAAACATTCACGAGTTTTATGAGGACCGGAACTAGGCTTAGGGGCATAAGATCCTACAATAAGTAAATTTTTTTTAAAAAAAAAATTAATGATATAGACTAATAGACGACTATTTCGTTTTCTTTTTTTTTAAATAAAAGGAATATTGATTATTTTTGTATATTATCAGTAAATTTAAAAAAATGTATCGTCACCAAAAGTATATTCTCTGATTGTTGAGCTTGACTATATTTTTTTTTATTTCATCACCAAAATCAATATTCCTAATATTTTTTTTTACAACATTATTGATAATTTACCCAAAAGCTTATCCAACATCCAATGTTTAGGAGCTGCTAAACGTTTCATATGCTTCTTAGGACCACGACCCTACAGATCATTCAATGAATTAAAAGAAAAGTATGTATATATATTAGTTCATAATCATTCATCCATCATCCATCAATCTATCCATTAATCCATCCATTAATTATACTCTATTGTATATATATCATTCATTTTTATTTTTTATAAAATATTATTTTATGTAGTAAAGTTATTTTACCATTATGTATTAATTATTTAATAAAGAAAAGAGAAGGAAAGAAAAAAAAAAAAATATTTGGAAATATAGGCTATTTTTTTATTTTTTAAATCTCGGCACGAAAATTTTATTTGGCCAATAAAAAGCCTTGGTCGTTTTTTCTATTGTATTTTTTTTTTTCTTTGGTGAGAGTAAAATAATTTCGTCCCATGGTCCTCAGCAAGAATGGTCGTCAATATTAAAACGAAAATTATCAAAGTAATATGCGTGGTTATATAAAAGAAAAGTAAAAAGCAAAAAACAAAAAAGATTAGTAGACACCAAAGAAGAAGAAGAAAAAGTATAAGGAATGGAATTCTGGATTTTTTTCGAAGGAAAAGACGGAAACGCTTAGTTGTATAAATATAAAAAAGCTTTTTTCTACCTTTTTTATAACTTTTTTTCCCTTGGCTTCTTCTTCTTTTTTTTTTTTCTTTTTACTATTACATGTTTTATTATTATTAGTATAATTATTATTTATGGTTTTATATTATGACTCTAATATATTTTTTTAATATTTTTGAAGCTATAAACCATAATGAGAATCATTAATGAGAATTATTGAGTTTTTATCTCCCGCAAATATGTTCCTAATTCATTAGAAATAAACAATAATTTTTTGTCCAATAGTAATATTTGTATTATATAAATAAATAAGAGATGAAAAAAGTTTATTTGAATCATATCACTCTTTTCACCATCTTTATTAGGAAAAGTACAGAACTTTATGATAAAAAAATGAGAGAATTTTTTTAACAAGATGATCTAATTAAAAGTGACTCCATTTTGCTACAAATACAATAAATATTTAGTATTTTATTTACGCCAGAAAAAAGTGTGGATAGAGATCCATTAAGTCATTTGCGTAACCTTAGTTACCATATTTAGATTAAGATGCACTAAAAAAGATTTTTATTTTTTCAACCTTTTTTATTTTTCTCTCTCTTCTCTCTTTTTTTTTTCTCTTCAAATTTATATATTATTTCATAATATAAACTTTTTTTTTCTTTCACACATATAAACCAACTAAAAGAATAAAAAAGGAAGAAATATAAAAAAAAATACTTTTTAGTCTTTTTTTTTCTCTTTCTCTTTTTCTCTTCTTTTCTTTTCATTTTCCTTTTTTTATATTTTACAATCCATTGTTGATGAATATTCTATTTAATTTTCTTAAAGAATCATATTTTTATCCATTTGAAATAATCATAACCACCACTCTTCACAAAAAAGAATATTAGATCATGACCCAACCTACTTTACAAAATCCAATGTCATTATTAAAACCTACTACACCTACTACTCAACCCACGCTGGATCCTTCGTTTGCCACTCCACCCACATCTTCAAACAATAATAATAATAGTAATAGTCATACTATGACGAATGCAACTGCCAATGATCCTATCAACTCACGTGCTAGTCATTTTATAAAGTCAACTATAAGCGGTATATCTAGTCAAAGTTCATCTCGTCGCCAATCTTCTGCAAGTCTTTTACCAAAACGCAGTCCAAGTATTTCTGAAGCTTTACACTTAAAACTCTCTGCTTTAACCATGGCTGCTGCTAGCGAAAATGCTTCGCATAACGAGGCATCACCTCAGCTTTCCCCTTATCCTTCTTCTGTTGCTTCACCCTCAGTGACAAGTTTATCACAAGCTGTCTCTGAAACAAACTGGGCTAATAAATATGAAGATTTTGATATTAAACAACCAATAGGTAAAATCTACTATAATGAAACTTTCTTTTAAATATATTTTAGTAAAGTATTATTATTTATATATATATATGTTTATTTGTTTATTAATATCATGTTATTTAGGTTATGGATCATCTGCTATCGTTTATGCTGCCATCTATTTACCAATGAAGAAATGGGTTGCTCTAAAAATGATTGATTTAGATATGTTTGAACGAAATCAAATTGATGAATTGCGTGTAAGTTGTACAAAAAAAATTATAATAAAGATAATGACGGATATATTTAAATGTATAAGACATATTACCTGGAATATTACTTATAATATATATTTTAATGAATCTTTTTTTTTATTACTATTTATATATTTATTTCTATATATATATCCTTATATAAAATCAGAGGGAAACAGCATTAATGGCATTATCAAAACATCCTAATGTATTAAAAGTATACGGTTCTTTTGTGAATGGATCGAAGTTATATATTATTACACCTTATCTCTCATTCGGTAATAATACTATATATTTTAACTTCTTTTTTGACTGAAAAGGGTTTCTACTCTGTTTTATTCATCTTCTATTTTATATGTATATGTGTATATATGTATATGTATATATATATATATATATATATATATATATATATATATATTTGAAACAATAGGTTCATGCTTGGATATTATGAAAACCAGTTTTAAAGATGGGTTTGAAGAATATGTTATTGCAACCATATTGAAACAAGCATTAGAAGGTTTAGTTTATTTACATAAAAATGGCCATATTCACCGTGACGTCAAAGCTGGGAATTTATTAATGGATGATCAGGGTACTGTACTCTTGGCTGACTTTGGTGTGTCAAGCTCTTTATCTGAAAGAGGTGATATTCGTAAAACTTTTGTTGGTACTGTAAGTATTATATATATATATATATATATATATATATATATATAATAAACCAATAATAGATAATATATAGAATGAACGGTATAATAATTTTTATTATATTTTATTTATGTTATTATATATACATATAGCCTTGTTGGATGGCACCTGAAGTAATGGAACAAGATGGCTATGATTTTAAGGCTGATATTTGGAGTTTTGGTATCACTGCATATGAACTTGCTACTGGTCATGCGCCATTTGCTAAATATCCACCATTAAAGGTAATTTTATTAATAATAAAATTCTAAACACGATAAACAATGTTTTATTTATTTATTTATATTTGTTATTATTTTTCATTCTATAGGTTCTTAAATTAACGTTATCAAGTGAACCACCCACTTTGGATGATGCTCATACCAAATACAATTATTCCAGGGTTTTTAAAGAAATGATTGAACTTTGTTTACAAAAAGATCCTGATCAGCGGTAAAATAGAATTATATATATATATTTTATTTTGTTTCATAAAAAAGTCAAAATTTTCTCATCAAACTATATTTTTCTTTCTTCTCTTTCTTTTTCTTTTCTTTAAATAGGCCCACGGCTGAAAAATTATTACAGCATCCATTTTTCAAGCAAGCTAAAAAAAGAGATTATTTAGTGAAATCTGTTCTTGCTTATGTACCACCTATTGATCAACGTCCTCATAGAAAATTACCACAAAAGCGAGTATCGTACGAAGTAACGGATCAATGGAATTTTGACGATGATGAAGAGGACGCTGATGAAAGCAATAATAATAATGATAATAATAATGATAATGATACCCAAACTTTACCATCACCACCAATAACAGATGCTACCGCAAAGAAAAGAACGAATGATGAAGAAAACCGTGAAACAATAGATAATCAACAACAATCATTACAAAGGAAATCTTCTTCTTCTCCAATGTTATCAGCACCTGAAGAAACTGCAGTGCCTGTACCAAAAAGACATATTACGTTTGGTGATGTTGTCATACGTGATACGTCTAATAATAGATCAAAATCACCCATACGTGATACTACAAATAGACCAAAATCTCCATCTATCGACATACAAAATATTTTACAAGATACTAATAATAATAATAATAATAATAATAATAATAGCTATACTACTACATTTACTACAACTAATAATAATAATAATAATAACAATAATAATACAAGTGTTACGACGAAAAAGTCACGGTTCATTATTGAAGAACCTGATCATGTTACACAACCTTCACCACCATCTTCTTCGTCAGGTAATACAGCTGTAACATCCATTATGCTACCTTCCAATGGCCATACATCTGCTTCCACTTCCCCTAATGAAAAACCTGATTATATTGGTTCTGGTCTTGGCATTATCAACAACCCTAACAATAATACAAAGCACCGCCACTCTGTGCAATTCACAGAAGTGACCTATCCTCTTGACTATGATCGTCATCACCAGGATTCTTTACATAAAGTTAATAGCAATCATTCTGATACACCAACCACTCCTTTAAGTCGTGTTGCAAGTTATGATACTATTTCAGGTAATGATAACAAAAGAAAAAGTATATTTGAAAATGAAAAGGGACATCGAACTTATTTTTTATTTATTTTTATGTTTTCAATTTCATTGGCTTAATAGAACGTAGGTCAAGGTTTGAAATTCAGCACTCTACTCCATCTGGTAATTTAGCAGATCAACCCTCCTCTGCTACTGCATCACCTCTATCTCGTGATGGATCCTCTACCTCTTTATTATCACAAAAGTTAAGTCGATTTTTAGTAGAAAAACCTGATGATCACAGCAATAGTCCTTTATCAACGGTCGTGGATGCAAGAAAAATTGGCCGATTTGAATTAACTGGCCGTACTGGATCAGTCTCTTCCATGTCCTCATCAGAAAAGGACCCATTTTCTTCCTCTCGTTATGGTGGTAGTAATGGCCATATGATAGATACCCATACATTATATATGCAAATGGAGCAATTACTAAAACAAACTGATGCTCAAAAGGCTTTACTGAATGAATGTATGCTTCAACTTAGCTCTCCTCAATCCACTTATCATCACCATCATACTACTACTACTACTCCTTCAAGAAGTCGATCTGTCTCCATTTCTTCTGACGTGAAACGTTCAGCAAGTGATCATGATCAAAAGTAAGTTTATAAACAACTCCTATTTTTTAAAAATAAATAAATAAATAACTTGATAAAAAAAATTTAAATCTAATCAAACGATTTTATATATATATATTTATATTATAGATCAAATATGAATGACATGACGTCAACTATAGATCAACTACAGCATTTACTGTCTATGACTTTCAAAGAAAAGGAAAAATTAACAAAAGAAAATAAATTATTAAAAATCGAACTTGAAAAATTACAACAATCATCAACTTCCTCCAATAATACAACATCACCCACAGTATCGAATACCACCCTCAATACAACTACGTAAATTATTATTTTATCTTTATTTTCTATCTGTATAACTTTTTTTTTTAAAAAAAAAAGAAAAAACAGGAAAAAAAATTGTATTAAATAGATACCGAAGACATTGAACAATATATATTTATATAAAAGAAAAAAAAAACCACTACTATTACAACGACAATAAAATTATATATAAACAAATAAAATATAATAATAAATATATATATATTTATAGCATAATTTTCTATTTAAATGATTTTTTTTCTTAAATATGTATGTCGCACATAAAAAAATTATATATTTCATTAATACTAAACTTAGGAAAAATATTTTATTTATGTACACTTTTTTATTTGTTAAAAATAGTAGCATAATGATTATATAACGTTATTAAAAAAAATACAATTGTGTGTGTGGGGATATATGTTTAAGATGTAAAATAAAGAAGCAATAAAAAATTAATGGTATAAAAAAGTATGAAATGCGAACAAAAAAAAAAAAGAAAAATGTAGAGTAGTTGATGATAAAATATTAAATGACATATTATTATTATTTTTGTCTAGTATATGTAATTGTTAATAAATACAAACAAAGATTGTTCAGTTCCGAGGAAAGAGTGGTTTATCATATGATAGAGTAGTAGTATCATTGGTTTTAGTAGTAGACAAAGTGTGATCACTTGAATTTAATAAAAGGTAATTCATAGGTAATGAAGGCTCAATACGAGAATAATAATCAAATTGGGTCGTCATAGAGGGTGTGATAGGTAGATCATCTTCTTCTTCATCATTTTCTTCATCTGTATTATTATAGTATGGATGTTCATAAATTTCTTTGTCGTATTCCTCATATTCATATTCTTCATCGTCTTCGTCATCATCATAATAATAAAAATCATCTTCTGTTAATTCAGCTACAGGTGTTCGATCATAATCAATAGAACTATGAGTATAAAACACTTGATCAATACCATAAAATCGAACGGATTTGGTTAATCCATGGCTATTGTTGATTTGAAAAGATTTTCTTTTTCGTAGAGGTTTAATTAATCGATGCCAAGTTTGTGAAAACGAAATCATGTAAAAAAAATTGGAATATGAATATATATAACAAAAAAATAAAAAATAAAGGTTTTTTTTTAAAAAAAAAAAAAAAAAAAAAAAAAAGTAAAGGAAATAAAAAAAAATGAAAATAAAAGAAAAGAAAAGAAAAAGTGAAAAAAAGAAACTTCAATTGAAAATATTTATAACTTTTTTTTCTTCTCTTTCTTCTCCTTTCAGAGCTGTGTGTGAGTGCAAGTCCTATTTTTCTCCCTTTCTCCCTTATTTTTTTTTTTTTTTTTTTTTTGGTTACCGCCGCTTTTTGTAAAAAGTAATGTGATACTTTTTTTCGTACCTTACTTTAAGTAACTTTTTTAAAACTAGCCTAAAAAAAGAAAGAACATAAGCGAATATCACAGTAGTTTACATCACTTTTTACTGATGTTATTACGTATTCTATGGTTTTTTTTATTGTACTATTAAACAGTGGATATATCGTTCAAAGAATACATACATTAGGTAGAAAGAATATCTTTCTATTATTCAAACGAAACAAATAAATATTACTATAAATATAATAAACAACAATAAAAGATTCATTCTTTTTTTTTTACAGCTTTACATATAAACGTGCGTATTTTTCAAATACATATAGTACAAAAACCGATATGAACCCGAAGTATTCATTATTATTTCGGTTCATTCGGTTATTTTTATATAGATAACGATAAATCACATCATATTAAAATTGATTATACAAAAGAAAATGAAATCCACAAGTGGCAAAACTATAATAATGAAAGAAGTCTATTTTGTCAAATGTTGTCATTAACAATGTTTTTATTTTTTATATTTCTCTCCCGCCATTTTTTATTTTTATTTTCACACACTTGTACCCCTTTTTGTTTATTTATGATTGATGTTATATATTTTGCATTATCAATGTTTTCTTGATGTTAGTAATGTGACGAAATGTACAAATAAAAAAATAAGTACCTTTTTTTTTACTCCAAGAAATAATCAAAAAAGGATTTTTTTTTTCTTCCTCGGAATCCAATTTTTTTGCAGTCCGTGATCATCCCTATTGGATAAGTAAAAAGGTGCTTTAAATATATACATTGAGTTTGTAAGAAAGGCTTTTTTACTAAATTTAAGAAATTGGCCCTTTTTTAATTTATATTTTTAATCCTCGGATAAAAACTTTTTTTCATTTTTCTTTTTATAATTATAATTTTCATTTTTATTTTTTTAGGAAAAAGTATATATTTATATATATGAATCACCAGCCCTCCTATATCATCGTTTTTTTAAAAAAAAAAAATGCTACAGGCATTGGGCATTAAGACATTCACAGCTAATTCTCAACTTGGTTAGACGCTCTTAAATCCATAGAAAAACGATTTTCGAGTAACACGCAAGCTTTAGAATAAACTGCCGCACAGTAGTTTATTCGGTCCAAAGAAAAAATCAAAATCGGGATAAGTTTCGCTTGTCAAATCATAACACCGATATATTATATCAAATTGTGGGTAATACGAAATTTATGGTTTTTTATTTTTTTTAAAAAAGAAAATTAGCATAATACGTATTTATATAAAAGTAATAAGTAGAATACATAAAAAATAAAATAATATTATTGTTATTATTATTAGAAAAGAAAAATTAAATAATTTAAAAAAATGTTATTATTTAAAAAATAATAATTATAAATTCCATTCGTTCATGGCACCTATTTCTTCTTCACTAATAAAAGGTTGATCAATAGATTTAATAATTACTTCACCACATAAAACACATTCCCCTGCCACTATATCATCTATTTCTTCTTGGATTTGTTCATCTTTTGCTGTATTTGTTTGATCATTTTCAACAACAGAAGCTGAATCACTTGTAAAAATAGCACCAGCAGCATGGATCCATTTTGAGGCTGGTCCTGCAGTTGTAATAGATGATGAGGTTGGGCTTTTAATATCGTCTAATTGTGATTGTAATTGATGAAGACGTCGAAGTGTACGTGGTGGTAAATAATGTGTCACCTAGTAATATATAATTTCATTTATATATAAAAATATAAAGTAAAAAAAATGAATTAACTTTTATTACTCTATAATTGCGTTATTTTTTTTTCCTTTTTTTTTTTATTAAAAAATAAACTTACACGCTGAGTAATACATTCCGCATGAAATACATGTTGACATGGAAACAAATAAAATTGATCACTAAGAATTGGATGATGGCATATAAAACATTTTTCAACTGCGTTTACAAGTCCAAATCTGTTCATAAAATAAAATAAAAAAAAATGGGTAGATTAAAAAAATGGTCATCTATTGCATTATGTTGTGTTATTGTTTTATTTTATTTTTTTCTTAAAAAAGTATATTCTTACTTGCTACGAATATTTCGAATATCAACACGAATATTATCAGATGTTCTAGTTGCTTCACTCATTTCCACTTTTAAATCTTCAATCTTTAGGTTATACTCTTCCAAAGTTTCACATATATCTTCCTTAAAATCACCGATTACTTTGAATTCAGGGAAAAATGGCAAGATGTCGTCAATTTCTAATAGATCACAGTTTGTTAAAAAGGCCATTGCTCTAAATTAAATATATATATATATATATATATATTAGATTACATTGCACTTTTTTTTTTATTTTATTTTTATTTCAGTTAACCCCTATTTACATATACATACATACATACATGTATGAATTACTTACGTCTTTATGTCCTTATTTTCACTAACCACTTTTTTTGCAATGGTTAACCATAATTTTTTTCTTAGTTCATCGTCATCTTCAGGTTTATCTGCATTAATAACGGCAAGTTCAATATCATTATTCTAATTTTAACAAAATGACAATAATAACAACAATAATAATAATAATAATAAAACATATAATGAATTTGTTGTACTAAACTTTCAACCTTTATTTATTTATTTTATATTTATATAATTACCTTTAATGCAAGATTAACAGCTTCTTCATATAAACCCATTTGGCTATAAATATGTACACAGCTTTCAGTTCTTCCATTTTGACTACATAGTCGTAAAGCATAATCCAAATTATAATGCATTTCACGTCCCTATGAATTAATATATTAATATAAATATATATATTCGAATATAATTAACTATTACACATTTTATTTTATTTATATAAAACACTTACTTCATTTTTTAAAAAGGCTAATAAAGCTGATTCATCTCGAGTTGATTGCATAGCATATAATGTGAGTAAAAGGTTATGAATGGCAGCATCAGTACTATTGAGTGTTGTAACAACAAATGAAAGGTATCTAATAGCTTGATTCTAATAAATAAATAATGAGTAACTCATGAATTTAACCTTCAATATATATTTAATATTCTATTTTTTTCATTTATACTAATTTTATTTTTATATTCTTCCTTTCCTACCGGTAATCCTTTATCTGCTACTTTAGAATGATCATATCTTAAAAGTGAAGGTATCAATAGACGTGGGTTTAAATTAGTTTGTCTCATCCAAACATTTACGGTTTCGTAAGGTTCGTTTTCCATTAGAACAGGTGAGTATTTATAAAATATACTAGATTTATTCTAAATAAAATTAAATTAAATATAAAAAATGAATAATTGACAGATAATGGATCACATATACATACAAATTTTACCTATTTTATATATCTATTTTATGATCATTACCTGTTTACAAAT
Organism: Cunninghamella blakesleeana; assembly: GCA_017871115.1. Taxonomy (NCBI): domain Eukaryota; kingdom Fungi; phylum Mucoromycota; class Mucoromycetes; order Mucorales; family Cunninghamellaceae; genus Cunninghamella; species Cunninghamella blakesleeana. The sequence goes on from JAFCIZ010000008.1 coordinate 736,179, forward strand.
AACTTCTAACGCTTTACTCCAGTTTTTTTCTACAATCCAATAATTAATTACTTTATCGTAATCTTCAATAAGTAATGCATAATATAACAATTCATTATTTCGGCCATGGCTTGATAATAAATGAAAAGTAGTAGGACTGTGTAAATGCTGGCTGTAAGATTCAATAAAAGATTTAAATTCATCAAGTGTATCTTCTTGACGTTCTTTGTAATAGGCTGCATCCTTAAATCCATTAGTTGTTCCATCGTTCAATCCATTTGTAGTTGTTGAATCTGTAGATACCAATGTTGAAGTTGCTAAATCATCTAATTCATCTAATTTAGATAAATATAATTCTACCAACCATGTTGCAATCATCGTTTTTTGAGATCGATCCTAAACAAATAAATAAATATATATTAATAATTAATTCAGCGTCGCCATCACTATTATTTTTATTTATTATTTTATAGTAAAATAAAATATGAATTAAAAATTAAATACTTACTTTTTTTTGTAACCTTCCTAATTTATTTCCAAGGTATACGCGTAATGCATCCATTTCATTTTGTTCTATAAATTGAAGTGCTACTTCTTCAAATGGAACTGTGCTTTCAGCAAAAAATTTAGCACTCATTTGGTATCGTCTTTGGCTAAAATAATCTTTTGCTTGGGCCGTAAATACTTTATCCTTTTGAGCTGCGTCTTTACAATATTGTAGTGACATGTTGTATTGTTGCTTATCTAAATAAAGTTTCCACACATCCCTTTCTTCGTTTTTTATTACTAATTCATACATATGTAATGAGGTATATACCCAAAAGGTTTTCTTGATATCATCTACTGTCATACCAACTACAACTTCATTGTATTGCTATTAGTATTATAATGTTTTAAAAAAAGAAAAAAAATTAATATATAGATATTTTTTTTATTCTATTTCGTTTGTTATATATATACAAGAAGATATTTACCAAAGGCACCATTTCTTCATATACAATTTGGTCATTTAATTGACATATTGCTCGTACACGGTCTTTATAGAGTAAAATAAAATGAAATTCAGTCAATGCAACAGAGATAGGAGGTTCCATAATAAGCTGATCTTCGTCATCTGATGAAATGGAGGGGTATCTAATAAAAAATTATATACATGTATATATCAGTGCATATATTTTAATGATAATAATTTCATTATTAAACTTTTTTAATAAAAATAAACAACTTACTGTAATAACTGTACATTGTCGATAACACTGTCACCAACATTTTGAGATCCAAATACAAGATCACCGTGATAAATACCAGGACCTGATAACCATGCAAACGTTTGTGCAACACCTTGTTGTTGAAGCTCATGGAATTTACTAAAAAAATGCATTTCACTATAAGGTAAATCACCAGGAAGTTCTTGGAAACCTAAGTATAAAAATGAATATATATATCAGTATATGTAGACTTTTCCATTTCTCTTATTTATAATGATTGTTTCCTTTCTTTCTTTTTTCATTTTATTACCAGGGTTAACATCATACTTCGAAAATAATCCTTCAAAAATAGCTTTTTCACCACGTTCTTCATTATTATCGCCAAATCCAGATGGGGAGGATCTATTCCCATTACTAGGACCAATCAAACCTACAAATTGATAAATTCTTGTTGGAGTAGTTGCCATGACAAAATATTTACGATTATTAACCGGGAATTGTTCAAAATGTAAACCAGTGATTGGCATGGTAGATTCATGAATGGAATAAACTTGTTCAAGATACCTCTCTTCTCGTCTAAAAAACTCATCGGTTGGTTCCAAGATAGTTTCATAAATCAATCCTTTCTTTGTTCCAATTAAAATTTCGCGTGTTGATGGGTCAGCTAATGTTGCTTGTTTATTCCATGCAATTGATGATATAGTAATTCCTTTTAATTTATTTAATTGTTTGGTGCGTCGCCATTTTTCATAAAGGTAATAATTTTCCCCATGATCTGTGGTAATAATTAAATGCCTTCCAGTTGGATCAAAAAATACCTTGACTATTTTACCATCACCTGGTTTTCTCGTGATTTCAATATCTACGTTATGAAATACATTAAAAAAGAAAGGCAAATTTAGCTATCAATCAATATATACATTTATATTTATTATTAAATTATATATTAATATTCACCTTCCACTTCCATAGGATTGTCTAAATCAATACGTAAAATTCGATTTGTACTTAGAGCTATTACTAATATATTATTTGAGACCGCCATATCTACTAAAGTTGCTGGAAGCTGAAACTGAACACAATCAAGAACAAAGATAGGCACTTCTACTTGACCAAATCCTGTTGATACATATCCTGTTTCAAGCTATAAAGTAATAATAAATAAAATGATAAAAGTATAAATATATATATTATATTTGTGTGTAAAAAAAGGTATTATTTTATAAAAAAAAGATCTGCAGTTTCATACCCTCATTGTTTCAACGCCATCGTACCCATTCCCATAGCCGTTAGAAGTGTTAAATTGATCACCAAAAAGTGTAATAGATGGTATTAAGTCTGTCTCAGACGATTCCATAAAATCATCTATTAAAGACATTTTATTATGTTTATTATTTGTAAAATAAGTTAAGGTGGAATATATAGATAAAAAAAAAACGAAAGGAAAGTAAAAAAGGGGAAGAGGGAAATAAAAAAATGAAAGTGTTTTAGATTTTTTTGCAGATAGAGGAGTTTGAAGTACTTCATTCGAAAAAAATTTATAAAAGAAAAAACCTCTTTCCTTCCCCTTCTTTTTTTAAAAAAAAATAAATTATAATAGTTTATTATAATTCAGAATGCAGCTCGTTAAAGATTTACAACCAGATCAAATAAAAACATTGCAAGTAAACTAATATTATATACATGCCTATAATACAATTATCATTTTATATACAGTATTTTTTTTAAAAATGACTTTTTTTTTTTAAAAAAAATAGAACTTGGTTTTTGATATAAGCAATTTGTATATACAATACAGCGACGAATATATGAATCAATGGGAAAAGGGTTGTGATAATGAAAAAGTATTGAAAGATGCTCCCGAAGCTGTAAAACAAGTAAATAATAAAATAAATAATGAAATTAAAACAAAATATATATATACATGTATATATACATATATATATATATATATCTATGACATTATTAAAAGTTAAATACCATGTATTTATTTTTTTGACAGGTGGCAAAAGGATCAATAGCATATGGATTATTTCATGTTAGTCGTATCATTGAAGTAGAGCCAGATTATTATACTTGGGAAGCTCAGCGGCGAGCGTGAGTTATACTAAAATATACTTTTAATTATTTAATTAATAAAAAATATATAATACTAAAAAAAGTGTTGACATATTTTTAGGTTCCGGATCAATGCTCCTTCAAAATCTCATATGTGTAAAAGTCTTATCATGGAAAATATCAAATGTACTCATAATGATTTTTCAGGTAAGTCACTCCAAAATTATAGTTACATATATATACATATATTGATAAAAATTATTAATGCTAAAGTACATTGAATTTCCTACTATTATTACAATTTCACACATAGATCCACTCCATTCAAAATATTATTGTATCATTACTAGAGTAAAATAAAAAATAAAAAAATTGAAACGAAAATAAAAGCATAGAAAAAATATTAAGAAAAATAAAACAAAACTCAATATGCTAACCATATATATATATATAGCATGATTCACCTGTTAATACAAAAACTCTTAAACATTTTGTTCATGGTTTAAAAGATAAAACTGCTAGTAAAAAATATTTTAACTTTAGATTAGCTGATCCTGAAGTAATTAAATAATAATAGTAATAATAATATTAATAATATAGTAATTCAATACCAACTTTTTATATTTTTCGATATTTTATAATTAGGTATCGTTTGAATTGACTGGATATAAAAGAGGAGGTGTTTGTCCATTGGTAAATATATGCTATTTTTTATTTTAATATAGATGTATACATATCTTATTTCAATGCTTTGATAATCATTTAATTCTTTTCAATAGGGTATGAAAAATCGTTTACCAATTATTATGGCAGAATCTGTTACAAAGTTAGATGTAAGTGATGGTTATACACGTATGCGCCTGTGCGTATTAAATTTAACACTGATAATAATAGTTTAACAAATTGATTTTTATTTTTATTTAATTATTTAGCCTCCTGTTATGTTCCTTGGTGCCGGTCATATAGACTTTAAGATTGCCGTTCCTGTACAAGAATTTATCAAAGCAACCGGTTGTATGATAGCAGATTTAGAATAAAAATAGAAAAATAAACTACATAAAGATATTAAAAAGGGGAATACTTTTTTTTTTGAAATAGAGTGTTAGATAATATTAATAAACAATTCATTAAAAGTAATATGTAGCATTTCCTTTGTTGTTCTTTTATTTATATTATGATGGTTATGAAAGACTTTAAAGTTATTATTATTATTTATACAAATATAAAATATAAATTCTATATGCTTGGCGAAACAAAATCTTTTTTATCAAACTTTAAAGCTTAAAACTTAGTTAATATGAATGAAATTATTTAAGTGAAAATTAATTATACAAAAAAATTTTAAACTTATATTCAACTTTTTTTTGTACTTACTGTGCTCCTTTTTATTATTATTATCGATGTATTATCATTAACATTTAAAATAAAGCAGCTGATCTTTTTTTTTCCAATATATTATTTAATAGCATGGTTACATGTTTATATAAAAATAAATGTATTTTAAAAAGCAATTTATTAATATTTAAATATCGAGTAAGTTTAAATAAACTGATGAATATAAAGGTTACGATACTATTTTCACATTTATATCAGATTGCTTGTCTGGATCTTATTATTTATTAAAAAATAGAAGTAAACCTTGATTTGATATTACTCAGTAATTTTTTTTAAAAGAAATATTTTCATTATTATACATATTAAAAAATTATATTTTTGCAATTTTTTTAAGAAAATATCGAGAATGAAAAAATACATTTTTTATAATATATGCTAAGTTCATGTATTACCAAAAATAGCAAGTAAAACTGAGTTAAAATACCGATTCTTTTATAACTGTGACGTTATTTTTATATATTATTTTTGCCAGGCAATTTTTTTAATCCTTCTGAATTTAAGAACAAACAAGATTTTTAATTTTTTTCTACTCCTCCTCTTCTTTCTCTTTAATTCAATTAATATTTTTTTCTCCCCACTCTCTCTCTTTTTTTCTTTCTTTTTTTAATACATATTTTTTGAATAAGATATGGCTTCAACTGCACTTGGATTACAATTCGCAAAGCGAGCTCTTTGTACGTATTCACTTTTTTTTTTTATAAAAAATAAACGTCATTTATAATAACGACAAAAAAAAAAACATAAATAAATAATTTTCAACATCAACAAATGTTATGTCACCTACAAATTGAAAAAGTATATTAATATTATTATCTATCTACTTTTTGTTTTGTTTTTATTTATTATAATATAATAGCAACAAATGCTTTAAAGACTGTATCATTATCAAAAAGAGCTATGTCTACTGAAGCCGTTAGAAATATCGACGATATTAAAGACATTACTGTCACACCAAACAACAGTGCTGGTAAATGGAATATAAAATAAAAGGATATATATATAAGAAGAAAAAATGGATAAAACAACAAGAACTAGTGGATCACTATACCTATATGAAGAATAAATAATTATAATGACTAATATATAACTATGTATACACACCCATATTTTTTTTAAATATACAACTATAGAATATGTATTATCAACTGTTGATCGTGTAGTTAGTTGGGCTCGTGAAGGTTCTATCTGGCCTATGACTTTCGGTTTAGCTTGTTGTGCTGTAGTAAGTATTTTTTTTATCATTGTATTAAATTATTGAGGCATAAAGAAATAGGTTAATGATATATTGGCTATTAATATGTATATATCTATATATATAATGATCATATTCGAATATTGATATATACCTATACCTAAACTATAAACATTTATTTAATTAGGAAATGATGCATTGTTCAACTCCTCGTTACGATCAAGATCGTATTGGTATTGTGTTCCGTGCTTCTCCTCGTCAATCTGATGTTATGATTGTAGCTGGTACTTTGACAAATAAAATGGCTCCTGCTTTACGTAAAGTTTATGATCAGGTAATAATAATAATAATAACAATATAAAACGATCATAGAGAAAAATAATAAGCTAATAAAAATTGATAGTTTATGTACGAATATAAAATAATAATAAATATATGTATTTTTTTTATAAAATAAACAATTAGATGCCTGAACCTAGATGGGTTATTTCTATGGGAAGTTGTGCTAATGGAGGTGGTTATTATCATTACTCATATTCTGTTGTTCGTGGTTGTGATCGTATTGTCCCAGTTGATATCTATGTACCTGGTTGTCCTCCTACTGCCGAAGCTCTTTTGTATGGTATTTTCCAATTACAAAAGAAAATGAGAAGAGTAAGTGTTACGATTTTATGTTTTATATTATTGTTATTATTTTTAAAAAAAAGTAAAAAGAAAGTGAAAAAGCTTGTTTTAATTGTAAATTCTATTTTTATTATGTTTGTTATTATTTTAAATAGACTAAGATCACCCAACTTTGGTATAGAAAGTAGATATATTTAATAATCCCCTTTTTTTTCTTTCAATACATTTCTATTATTCCTTGTTATTATGTAATAAAAACAAAAACAAATAATTACAGCTACAATTAAAAAAAAAAAATAAAAGCATTAGTTTGTCAATTAAATTAATAAAGATGATATATTAGTACAAATCACTCATAAACGATAATATTTATCGCTACGAACAAATCATTGTTATTTACAGATAACAATAAATTGGTTACCAGTATCATTAATGATCTTATATATATATATATATACATATAAGATATGGAATTTATTTAGAATTTTTGCTTAAAATATACATAATAAAATATTATAAATGATAAAAAAAGAATATATAATAAAGAAAAAGAAAAGATAGTTGTATACATGAAAGATTAGATAGAAATAGTAATATTAAAAAAAGAAGAATTTTTTTTTAAAAAAAGAATGGTTATAAACAATTATGTCGTAAAATAATATCACACACAAATATACACTGATTCCTATTAACGGTTATGCTTTTCTTTTCCTTTAATTGATGTATCGACTGGTTTTTTTTCATTGTTTATTGTTTTTTTTGATGATGATGATGACGATGGTGAGGGAGATGATGAAAATGAAGATGAGGATGAAGATGAAGATGATATTGGTGATGATTCAGTACTATCCATGGAGGAGGCTTTTCGTTTACCCGGTATTGTAGAAGTTGTGCCTGAAGCATCTTTTTTAGATACTTCTGATCCCTTTTCTTTTTGACTTTGATTTTGCTGTTGTTGTGATATAGTGGGTGAATTACGGATATTATTAACTAATGGTGATGATCTTCTGTTATTTCCCCTTGAGCGACGTGTTGGATTTTCTGATGTAATGATTCCGCCAAGGTAGTGATATATCATGCTGAAAGTTTGTATAATTGTATTCATATGGTGTAACCTTAAGGTTAACTAGATTTTTTTTGAAAAAAGAGTAATCAAATACATAAATATATAGTTATATAAATATATAAATAAATATATATATAGGCTGGTATTTTGAAAGATATATAATTTATTTTATTTGTTTATTTATTTTATGAAAGACATTTACTTACATCGGATGAAGCTGGTTGTTGTTGAGCTTGTAGAGATTGTGCTAACTCTCTTAATCTTGGGCTCATTGTTTCCATTGCATTTGTTAATTCGTGTAATACCATTCCTATTTGCGCTCTTTCATTTGTTCCATGTACTCTTAGTCTTGATCGAAAAGCTTGATTTTGTTCTGGGGTGGTATTTGCCATAGTTGTCCAAGTAGGATGTTCTAAATCTATAAAAAATATTTGAAATATTTATAATTATATTATGATATTAATTAATGTAAATTATTGTTATTTGCTACTATTATTGTTATTTTATATACCTCTTTTTTTTTTTTTTTTTTTTTTTTTTTTTTTTTTAATTTTTGCTTACCAGCTTCTGAAGGTGGTGTTTGTAGTGCAGTCATAGCATTTGATATAGCAATTAAAGTTCTTGTAAGTCGATCTTCTGCTGAAATCTAAATAAAATAAATAAATAAAATTAGACTATGTATATATACATTGTTTATTTGTTATTGATAATATATATTTATATATTACATTGTGATTACTTACAACATTGCGGTCAATGAGTGATGACGGTATATCAGAATTCAACCTTCTACCAGGTATAGCTTCAAATGGGTGTCTTGGAATATCAAGTATATTAGGTAATACGTTACTATTTGTAGACCTGTTATTTCTATTATTATCGCTTTGATTATCATTGGCATCCTGTATTTGTATATATATAAGTTAAAGTTAAAGATAAAATAAAGTGTTAATCAATTGTTTCAATATGTTTACTTGTTAAATATATTTATTTTTATAATTCATTACCATATCATTTATAGCGTTTCGATCCATACTAAAGACTGATCTGCGTGTACGAACATTTCCTCTACCTCTTCCTGAATTGACTAAACCATTAATCAAGGAATTAATAATCTATTATAATTAAGATATATGCGTATTAATAAAAGTATTTTAGTGCTCTTTTTTTTTTTTTTTTTTTTTTTTTTTTTTTTTTTTTTTTTTTTTTGGGAAAATAAAATATAATAAATAAAAGAAAGCTATATTATATATATTCCTATTACTTACTGAATTGCTATCGGATATACCACTTATATTTGCATCGACTGTGACAATGGTGTATCCATCTGAAGGTGAAAACAATCCATTTAATAGCTGAGATCTAGTAGCTCTACTGTTATTTGTTGTTGGATCGTCTATTTAAATAAATAATTGATAAATGTGTATATAATTATTAATAGGAGATAAAAAAAATTTCAAATATTATATATAATATAATATAATATATCGTACCATTTGCAGTATTAATAGGTGCATCGATAGGTCTGGCAACTAAGTGAATTATCTTGCCATCATTCAGATTAGCTAGTAAAAAAAAGAATAAAATAATAAAATACAGAAACTATAAATAATAATAATAATAATAATAATAATAACAAACTATCTTATTTAAAAGTATACATGGTTTACCATATTCTGCAAGCTGTGTTCCATCTTTGAGTACTTTTCCTTGAAAAATTAATCGTTGACGATGACTAGCGATATCAGAAACTGATTGAATAGCTTCTTTTAATTGTTGAACAGAAGCATCGCTTGATATAGTAACTGAATGAGTACGCTGTTCTAACGATTTTACTTTTAGAGTCCAACTACTGACAACGGACATTATTACGAGAATAAAATCTTTAGTAATATTTAGGTATAAAATTGATTTATCAATGAAAAGAAAAGCAAGGAAAAATAAGTAAAAGAAAGAAGGAGAAAAAAAAAAGGGAAACAAAGAAAAAGGTAGAAAAAACTAAACCGGCGATGTTTTAATTTTTTTTCCTGTTTATTTAAAGTTTAAAAATATTTAATACGTCTAATTTATACTAAATAGAATAATCTGGAAAAATATAATATATAAATATATAAATATGTATACAACAATTATGATACATGTATTATTATATAATGTTGATAATTAAACTATAATTTCATTTCAGTTTATTAAAAAAGATGTATCTTGAAGCTCTAGTATATATTAAAAAAGCATCAATATTTTCATATTCGTTTCATTGTTATTAAAAATCAAAACACATATTAAAGAATTTAGTTCTTTTTCTTTTTTCTTTGATCTTTTAATTATACATATAACCGCTCTTGATTTGTTTTAAAGAATAATTCTGTTTTTGTATTTAAAATCAGTAGTTGTTTTTTTCAATTTTGATTTATATCAAAATTATAAAAATAATAATCCTTTACCTTATAGTGTTATTATTATTATTATTCCATTAATCGCATTATGTATTTCATTTTAAGAACATGAAAAAAAGAATAAATAACAGTAAATTCTTACATATTTGTATCTATCTAAATGAAAATATCTATTTATTATGATTTTTATTAATATAATTATTATTATCATTATTTGATAATATATGTAGAAATAAATGTAATGCATTAACGTAAAATTAAATATATATATAGTATAAAGTATATAAAGTATATTTTTTTTTTTAAAAAAAATAAATAAAAATAGATAAATAAAAAATTAAAGTGTAATCAAGAAGTTATATTAAGGGATTGTTGTTCAACTAATTCCGCATATAGTCCTCCCATCTTCAATAATTCATCATGGGTACCTTGTTCGATTACTTCGCCATCCTTAATAACACAAATGAGATCAGCATTTTGAATTGTTGATAATCTGTGCGCTACAGTAATTGTTGTTTTGCCATTATCATCTTCATTTAAAATTTTATCAAGGGCAGCTTGAACTATTTTTTCAGAATCACTATCCAGAGCAGAAGTAGCTTCATCCAATAAAAGAATTTTAGGTTTACGAATGAGAGCTCGAGCAATGGCAATTCTATATGATAAATAGTTATTAAATAATATAAAAAATATGAGTTTGATAATAAATATATAAATAAAAAAATGCATTTGTATATATATATATATATATAATATGTATTATTTACCTTTGTTTTTGACCACCACTTAATTGACTACCTTTATCACCAACTCTTGTATCAAACCCATCAGGAAGTTCTTTAATAAATTCATAAATATTAGATGATCGACAGGCTTCTTCCATTTCTTCTTGTGTTGCTTCTCTCTCAAGCCCAAAATGAATGTTATCACGAATTGTAAAATCAAATAATACAGGTTCTTGACCAACTAAGGACATATGGCTACGTAAATTACCCAAAGTATATGTTTTCACGTCGTGATCATCCAATCGTACATGACCAGAATTAGCATCATAAAATCTTTCTATTAAACTAATGACTGATGATTTTCCGCATCCAGAAGGTCCCTATTTCGAGAAAAAAAAAAAAGAAAAGTTTAATTAATATCATATCTATTAATAATATAACTATTCTATCTTATTTTTTTTTTTATCCAAAATATAAACTTACAACAAGAGCAACTTTTTTTAATGCATCAACTTTAAGGTTAAAATTACCATTAAATACAGGGTTTTTAGATCTAGTAGGATAAGCAAACTTGATGTTTTCATAAGATAATTCGCCTTTAATAGAGTCGATAGATGGTTCAATACCTTCCAAGTCAGGATCAATTTTTGGTTGACGATCTATAATTTCAAAAATAGATATGGCTGCAAGTTTTCCAGTAGAAAAGTTCTTAGCAAATACAGCACCTTGTCCTAATATAAATAAATAAATATATTTATATTATTAATAAAATGTTGTATTTTATTTTATTGTTATTTTAATAAACAACTATGTGTATGGATTAAAATGACTTACCAACTCCCATTGCTGAAATCATGATCATCATTAAACTTGTGAACATACCATTGTAAGTTATCCAACCTTTTTCAATAAATCGCATTCCAGAATAAAAAGCTATACTCAAATAAAAAATAAAAATATATAATACAAAAAATTATAAATACAAAAAATAACAACAAAAACAATAAAGATAATACTAGTATTAAAAAAAATTGTTTACCTATTACTTGACAAAATAAAGGCCCAGATTGAGTACAAGCATAACCAAAAGATGACACCCATGCTTTTTTCATTGTCAATTGATGAGACCGTTCAGTGGCCTTCGAGTAACGATTTTCAAAGTAATTTTGTTGATTCAATGAAGCCACTGTGCGGATTTCCTTAATAGGTTCTGCAGCCACTTCACCCGTTTGATCATCTGACTTTTTGTTATTGTCGATATAGCTTTGTTCTACTTTTGTTTCGTAAAGAGCACCGAATATCAATATAGGACATACACCAAGAATAACCAAAGTTACTTGCCATGAAAATACAAAAGCAATAACAAGACCTATTTTATTTTATTTTTAGAAAAATAAATAATATGCATTTATAAGCAAATCTGTAAACATTAAAAAATATAAATCCATCTAAAGAAAAGTTTATTACTATTATTTATACCTGCAATGCCAGTCATAATCATTTGAATAATTTCGCCAACTGTTTGAGTAATCATTGTATTCACATTTTTAGCATCCACAGCCAACCTTTCGGTAAGAGAGCCAGTATTATTTTCATCATAAAACCCAATTTCTTGTCGAATATAAGCATTAAATACTTCAGCTCGAAGTCTTTTTGTATAAATTTCACCAGCAAATTCAAATCCAATAATTTTCAAAGAAAAACCAATAAAAGCACCAAGGCCCACAATCATAAATAAGAAAGCATATAAGTTTGTACCCGACATTGGGCCATTTGATTCTACTAATTTATCAGGGAGTGTAATTAAGACAACAATTTGACTAAAGATATAGCCAAATGCTGGGAAGATACAACCTTGAAGTACACCACCAAATGCACCCAATAATAAAAGGTGCCATTCAGTACGCATTTGTTTAACTACTCTCATGATGGGTGCAGATTGTTTCATTTTTCTTTCTTTATCGACTTTTTGTTGTCGTAATTTCATTTCATGGACGTCCAAGACTGAGGCTTTACTATTCTTTCGAGACAATTTTTCATTTAATTCGTCATCATCATTATTATCTTGAGCATTTATATCAATAACAATTTGTTCTTTTTCTGATTCTAATAATTCAGTTACATCCTTGGTTGCATTATACTTGGTAGTAGATGTGGCTTCCTTTAATTCATCATTACTTTCTCCTGAACTTGTTTGAGCACTTGCAATAATTTGTTTTTCCACGAGATTAGCATAAAAACCATTCATATTTAATAATTCATTATGAGTACCTTGTTCAACAATTTCACCATGATCAAACACCACAATTTTATCAGCGTTACGAATAGTAGATAATCTAAATATGAGAAGAAAAAAAAAGAAAGAAAGAGAGAGAAAGAAGAAATTAGTATTAATTATTTGTACAAAAGTACTTTATTAATATTATTCATTCATTTAGTTAATACCTATGAGCAATAGTAATTGTACTTCTATTGCGAGTTGCAGATTCTAAAGCACTTTGTACAAGTCGTTCTGATTGAGTATCAAGAGCTGATGTAGCCTATAAACATAAAAAAAAAGGAATACAATATTATACTTTGAGTTTAAAATTATTATTATTTATCATTAATATTATTGTTTCTATATCAATACCTCATCTAAAAGTAAAATTTTTGGATTTTTAATAATAGCACGAGCAATGGCAATTCTAAAAAAAAAAGAAACGAGAAAAGAAAGTGTGAGCGGAATAAATAATAATAACAATAATGAATAAATGATTATAAATTTCTTTTAAATATTTATTAATAAAAAATCACATTACCTTTGTTTTTGTCCACCAGATAAAAATGCAGCATTTTCACCAACAATAGTATTATATCCATGAGGTAATTGAGTAATAAAACCATGACAATTGGCAATTTTACAAGCATTTTCAACATCAGCGGATGTAACGGAAGATGGATCGGTAGCGCCAAGGACAATATTTTGATAAATAGACATATTGAATAAAACTGGTTCTTGGTTAACAATACCAATGTTGTTTCTTAACCATGAGACATCAAGATCTTTAATATCTTTTCCATCCAATAATATAGTACCTTCTATAGGGTCATAAAAACGTTGTAATAACTGCATAACAGTTGATTTACCGCTAATATAAATATATATAATAGGTTAATTATCATCACATTAAATTAAATAGAAAAAAGTTAAAAATAAAATAAAAATTATTACCTTCCACTAGAACCAACTAAAGCAACAGTAGATCCATTTTCAACAAATAAACTAAGATTTTTTAAAATAGGGACATCTGGTCTAGTAGGATAGTTAAATACAATATTCTTAAATTCAATAGTTGCTGTATAATCATCAGGTAAATTTTGAGATTTTTTCATATCAGAATCAATGCTAGGTACTCTATCGATTGTTCCATAAATAGCGTGAGCCGCACCACATGCTGTAGTGATTGAGGTTAAATATTGAGGTAAAGATACTAAACCAACTATAATAGAAATAAAATAAACATAATAAAAAGTGAGTGAATTGAGTTAATATATCTATATGTAATTTTTTATTCTTTTTAAGCGATATGTTTGTTAAAAACTTACTAGCACCCAAAATAATCCCAAAGAAAGAAATAACCACTTGAGAGCCGTTAATACGGCCTTGAATAACAAGACTAGCACCATACCAAAGAGCAAGAGCATAGGTAGAAAAGAAGACAAAAATGAAAAAGCCAGTAGATAATGCAAGAACGATACCACGAGCAAACCCAGCTTTACGGGCCTTTTCTAATTCTACCGTATAGATGTCAACAAATCTTTTTTGTAAAGAGAAGGCTTGAACTGTTCTGATCCCTGAAAAGGCTTGTTCGGCTACTTTTCCAGCATCAGCATAAGCATCTTGAACTTTGGTAGTATATTTTGTCACAAACACGCCCATAAAAGCAGCAGCAAGAGAAAAAATAGGAAAAGTAGCTAAAATAACCAAAGATAAAAGCCAACTTGCTGTAAAACCAACAATGAATCCACTAATAAATTGAGCAATAGATAAAACAAAGAGACCGAATTTTTCAGAAATACCTTCTCGAATTAATTGAGTATCAGCCGTTAATCGAGTAGTTAAAGATCCTTCTTCTGATTTATCAAACCAAGCCATGTCTTGTCGTAAAATGGAATGAAAATAAAGTAACTTGATTCTTCTTGTTTGACGTTGTCCACTCATTATCCATAAAGTTTGTGCTGCATAAGAGGCGACTAAAACAGCAACAGCCATATAGACAAACATTAAAATAGTAGGTAAAGTTTTTTCAACATAATTAACGGGCCCACTACCAACAGGTTGTTCCGTTATTGCTGTTGTAATATTTCCTAAGTATCTTCCAAAAAAGATGATGACAGCCGGTTGCAAGGCACCTTTTTTTTTAAAAAAAAATAAACAAAAAAAAAAAAAATAGAAATAAAGACACGTGCGAAAAAAAAAAAAAAAATAGAGAGTTAGAAAAAAATGTTATATTATTTTTACAATTATCTAATTGAATTCTTACCAACAGCAGCCGAACATATAAATCCACCTGCTATAAGTAAAGCGTCTTGAAAGTTTGCATATTTAAATAGTTTATGAATAGGGATTGCTGGTTTTTTTTCTTTTTTTTCTTTTGGTTTATCTTTATCAGTTAGGGTATTGTTTGATGAACTATTAGTTGTATCATCCGTTATTTTACCCATTTTTATATTGTTTTTAAATTATTGTTATTATAAAAAAAAAGGTTGTAGATATGAATGAATGAAAGAGAAAAGGAAAGAAGTGAATCCGTTTTTAATAGTTTTGTGATTTGAAATAGCTGAGTTTGAAGTCATGTGTTGGTGTAAAAAAAATATTCAACCTTGGATCATTCACCCATCCTGTGGAACGGAAAATACGCCGAATTCCAACAGCCGAATCAAACCGCAGCGTGTTTTTTTATCAATATATATTTGAGTCATATCATTAAAGTTTCGTGTTCGTTACAAATATCCATAAAATTAATTTTTTGATTCATAAAAATTATAACTTGTGTTACCAAAGAAATATGTTTATCAATTGACTATAGTAAATAGGAACGCAGAATAGATCATTCCAAAATTCTTTTTTGTTAGTATATACATCTATATATTAAAATCTTTTATTATTATTGTTGGTTTTTCTATTTTTTTAAACCAATATTTATTTATTTGTTTACGTCTTTTTTACTCTTTTCGATTTTACTATTATTTATTATGTATCTGTTACAAAATAATTACCAATCTTGGCAATGATTATCCGATTCATATATATCAAAAGTATTGGAAGGTCTTTGAAAAAAATAAATAGCAAAAGGAAAAACAGCCGAATCATAAAGTTAAGTAGCCGGTTAATTGATAATCATATAAACTTTTCATATTCCACCATATAGTCCGATTACTTTATCAAAAAAGGTAACAGGTTAAAGTTGTTCATTTTTTCAGTAACCAACAAGAAAGGAGTTTCAATTTAAATTGCATAAATATATTCTATAAGACTTCAGCTATAGAGCATTGTTGTCAAAAGGATAAACAAGATTGAAAGTCTTTGAGAACAAAAGGAACGCGAAGACCAAGACCTTTAAATATAGAATGATAAATATCAACTTCAGTTTTAGTACGAACCAAAAGTATAGTGTTTTGTTTTTTTACCTATTTTTTATCTAACAATAGAATGTCATCACAACTACAATTAAATAAACATATAAAACAATAATAATAAAAAGTAATAAAATACTATTTCTATATTTGTTATTTTTTAATTATCTTGGCTACTAAGTGCTTTTTAATTGCCATTCTTAAAAATAAAGATATCATTTTTTTTTATCTTGGTATAAAAGGTATACCATTTAATTTACTTGGTATTAAAGTGATATCATTTATTTTTCTTGGAGCTTGAGAAGTATCGTATATTTTTCTTGGTATTAATGTTTCACGATTAATAATATCTCTTAGCAATTCATGGTATTTATTGTGTAAATCTAAAATAATCGATAAAAAGTCTATAAAATTAGTTGAAGTTTGGTAAAACAAATAAAAGTTAGCGATTGTAGTATATATAATTATTAAATTTACATTTCATACCAGGTCAACCAAAAATTACTTTTTATTTCTGAAAAAGAGAATGTATAATAAAGACAGTTTGTTAAAAAGAAAAAAAAAACGGATTGGTGAGAATATTTTTAAAATAAACCGGAGTTTATATATTCTACTCAATTTTACATAAAATATTTTGTATAGCTTTAATAAAAACTCAATTTTTTAAACTTTTCTGTTTAAATTATAAGCGGTTATAATATTTACTATTTATAAAGACAAAGAAATAAATCCAGAGTATTTAAACATTACTATTACGGATTACAATCCAAATTTGATTAACCAAAAGAAACATTAAAAAATGCTTCGAAAAAAATTAAGAAATAATTTTATTTAGAAGTGCAGTTAATAACTAAAATAATATATATTATATGCTATATTAATTAACCAAGATAATGAATTTCAGCATAATAATATTTTCAAAAAATTCATAAAACTTAAAATCATTAAAGTCAAGTGCTTACATTATACAGTAAATCTAACCTATATCAAGTTACAATTATGTCTTCAATTAACGTTAAAATTTAATTAGTATTTCATTTAATAATAATAATAATAATAATAATAATAATAATAATAATAATAATAATAATAATTAAACAGTACAAATAAAAAATGAAAATATAAAGTTGGTCTAAGATTTTTTAGCATTTTGCACGTTTGTTTGATAATTCGTGTATGGATAACCAGAGAATCTGATATTGCAAAAGAAAAACATTAAATGAATGAAATATACATTTATGCATTTATACATGTCATTTGTAGCTTCTTCTTTTTCCATCCTTCCTTAATTAACAAACTGAAATATGAATGCTGATAGCAATAATTATAAAAATAAAACTACATAGTTTTGGGAAACAAAGAACTGTAGCATATTTAATAATCATTTTAAACCGATTTACATTTTATGACCATTCAGAAATGATATTAAAATTAAATACAAGATCATTTTTAATGACATGTCGCCACTGTGGAAAAAATATAACTATTTAATAAAAGGTTAAAGTACATTATCAAGTCGAAATACTACGAATATGACCTCTGTTATATTAAAATTACAAAAATTACGCAAACAAATAAATGATTTATGAGATTGAATAAAATTACTTAAAATACACTCTTATTTTGATATTGAGCTATTTATTTTTATTCATTTGTCTGTCAATAAGATAAAATATATATATATAAATGTCCTGATCAAACATATAGATATTAATTGGCAGGTTTAAAAAAGATTTGTAACAAGTAGGTCTGGAAGTAACAAATCTGTACAATATTTATTAAGAAATGAAATAGAAGCCAAATGACTAATTTATATCGATAGATTAATTAATATTCAATTGAATTTTCATCATTATTACCAATCTATTAAATCAAATAAGCATTTCATTTTTTAAAATACACTAACATTTGATAAGAACAATTTATCCACTTGTTTTTTAAAAGATGATGATAATTTGAAATGCATATTGATTCCTTTGTTTATATTTATATTACCTTATTTTGATAAAGTATCTCCAAAAAAAGGAAGCGACAATTTTTTTACTCAGCAATATGAATCAAAATAGATGGGTGTTACTTTCACGATATACTTTTAAGGAAGATAAGGTATTTTATTCATGTCGTTCTGGTGAATATACATTTAATGTATATTGAATAAACTACTGTATAAATAAAAAGAATATATTTATTTAAATGCATGTTATTTAAACGCAAGTTAGTTAAATAAAATAAAAATAGTGATTTATGAATCAATTGATGTATTTTATTTAAAAATATCAAAAGATAATAATAACGAAAAAAAAAAAATTAAACCGTGCGAATGTTTTTTAAAATTTTTATACCGATATCCATATGTACAAAATAATAATCCATTTTTATTTTTATTTGCTTTAATAGGTTGGGTAAAAAAATATTCGAATCAGTTGATAACGATAAAGAATATTTTTTAAAAAAATTGATTTTTAGTGTATTGCTTTACATATTATCATATAATATCTTTCACCTCAGTTAGTCTCGATTCTCTGATTAAGTTATTTTTATGAATAAATTCATAAAAATCAAACCTACAAGAAGCTTAATTTTTATAAAAATACTTATACACACACACATATATATATATATATATATATTGTTAGTGATACTGTAAATACAATTAAAAAATTAATAAGAATAAAATAGTTACACGGCCAAAACCAAATAAAGTTTTGGCGTCGGAATTTTAATGCTTTTATTGCCTGAATTTTATATGTAAGCCACGAATTTTTTTTTCCAACTTTTTTTTTCCTGCATTTTTTTTTTTTTTTTACTTTTTTTTATATATTAATATATATAAATATATACTATGGCAAAAGGGAGATCGGCAATTAGTAAATCAATGGGTAAAAAGAAATCCACAGACAATCATGTATCTGGATTATCTTCAGCAAAAGCTAATAAAAAAAAAGACACACCAGTTAAGTTTGGAAATCTAAGTAAAAAAGATAAACGACGTCTTATTGAATATGGAGAGTTAGATCCAACTGATTTAACTGATGAAGAAGATCAAAATAATGAACACCCAAAGTAATATATGAATAATTTGAAATATGCTTATGTTTATTTATACCCTTTACTTATTACTTTCATATCTTTTATTTATTTTACCCACTATATAATAGACAAAGACGTAAAGTAGTTTATGAAACTGACCTAGATAAAGAAATAGAAGTACAACGTAGAAAAGAAAATGGTGAATTATTATCTGAAGAAGATACTAGTGATGATGACGAAGAAGAAGAGGATTGGGAAAAGCCTTCCGCTTACTCCTTACTTATGGGTTCACTTAAAAAAACTTCTAAAAATAAAGAATTTTATAGAAAAATTCAACTTGAGCAAGAAGGTTTAGAAGATATGGTAGAAGACTCGGAAGATGAAGAAGCTGAACAATTAAGTGGTGATGACAATGATGATCACGACGATGATGATGATCAAGGTAATATATATTCATATACAATGGATAATAAATATTTAAAATAGCTTTTTGTTCGATTTGCATTTACGACATGTATACTTAACATACGTTTATTTTTATTTTCCTTTTTTTAATTGGATGGTATAGAGATAGGAGATGATGATGATCAAGAGGATAATGAAAGTGCCACTTCTGAACAAAAAGAAGAATTTGATAATGATGGCGATAATATGGATACGTATGATAATGATAGTCAAGAGGAAGAAGAGGAAATGGAAATTGGGTACATATCAACAGATGATGAAGAAGAACTTAGAGTCAATATATTTGAATCACGATTTAAAGATGAACAGCCATTGGAATTTGACAAAAAGATTGCATTAATTGAACAAAAACAATTAAATTCTGAAGCATGGCACGATGATGTATTACAAGAAGTTTTATATCAATCTCCTGGCCCAGTATCAAAAAATCAGCAAAGCACACCCATTACTAATTTAGAAGATATACAAGTTAAAGAAAAAGTGGCTCGTCGTTGGAAAGAATTCAATAAAGCAATTGCTGATGATGGTAATAACGATAAAGATAATTTTTTAATAAAAAAAAAAGAAAAAAAGAAAAAGAGTTGTGATAAAATAGTAGCTAAACCAAACTCTCCATTCTTTTTTTCGTTAAAAATTAGACAAGATATTTACTCCAACTCAGGAAAAATTATTTGAACACATTAATAAATATCAAGATATAATGTTTGGAAATCGATCTATAGAAAATGCAAAAGAAATTAGAAATTTATATGCATTACATGCAATCAATCACATCACAAAGTAATATTCACTAGCACAAAAATAAAATATAAATAAAATGAAGAAAAGCCTAACAATGAACCGATAATTTTTGATTATTAATAATTTTGAATTATTGTAGAAATCGTGATCGAATTATGAAAAACAATGCCAAAATTGTCAAGGCCCAAAAAGAAGACAAAGAGCCTGGGTAAGAAAATTATATATATATATATAATGATTTTAATGATTTATTAGCTTAACGTATTTATTTTATCTATTTTACTAAATAGTGAATTCCGTGATCAAGGTTTTACTCGTCCAAAAGTATTAATTGTTTTGCCATTTAGAAATACAGTAATTGACGTAGTAGAATCTCTTATTAAATTATCTGGATGTGAGCAACAAGTAAGTTTTTAATTAATTAAATAAATATTAAGTAAAATAGAATAAAATAATATATTACTTATTAATTTTGTTATTATTATTATATATATATCTTCTACTTTTTTAGGACAATAAAAAACGATTTTATGATCAATTCAATTTGTTAGAAGAAGAAAAAGTGGACGAAAGCAAACCAATTGATTTTTTGGAAACGTTTAAAGGCAATATTGATGACCATTTTAGATTAGGAATTAAGATTACAAAAAAATCAATGAAATTATTTAGTGATTTCTATAATTCTGATATTTTAATTGCTTCACCTTTGGGTTTAAGAACACTGATTGGAAGTGAAGGGTAAATATATATATATATGACTTTTTTTTTAAAAAAAAAAAGTCGACATACAAGTAAATAACAATGCTAAAATCACAACTAATTTTATTTTATTTTCTTTGTGTTTTTTTTATTAATGTTTAATAGGGATAAAAAACGTGATCACGATTTTTTATCATCTATTGAAGTTTTGATTTTGGATCAAACAACAGATTTTTTAATGCAGAATTGGGAGCATATTGAACATATTTTTCAACATATGAATTTAATCCCAAATGATTCTCATGGTTGTGATATTTCAAGAATTAAGAATTGGTATTTGGATGGAAAAGCTCGCTATCTTAGACAAACTTTGATATTTGCTAATTTTTTAACACCAGAATTAAACTCTCTTTACAGCAAATATTTAAAAAACACAAGTGGGAAATTAAAAATCAAACAATCTTATGAAGGATCTATCATGGAAGTCACAGCTCAAGTACCTCAAAGTTTCACTCGAATTGATACTACTTCATTAGCATCAATGGATGAAGCTCGGTTTAAATTCTTTATTGAAAAGGTAAGATTTATATATATATATAAATAGATATAAATATGATTGTAAATAGAGATATAGATATAAAGTACATATATAGTTCATATTCTGACCTAATATTTTTATTTTATTTTATTTACCATTATTATTTTATAAAATTATTTAGACTTTACCATCATTACGTAAATCCGCTGTAATGCAAACACATACCCTTCTATTTATCCCCTCGTACTTTGATTTTGTAAGAATTCGTAATTACTTGGAAGACAATAGATATGATTATGAACCATGCTGTGAATATACATCTGGACCTGGAATTGCAAGAGCAAGAACGCAGTTTTTCCATGGACGCACCAGTTTCATTCTTTATACAGAACGGTTACATTTCTTTAGAAGATATAATATTCGTGGAACCTATCATGTAGTATTTTATGGATTACCTGATCACGGACAATTTTATAAAGAAGTGGTAGATTTTTTGGCATTAAAATTAAATGATCAAGCAAGTGCGGCAGAAGAAGCTACTTTTTCTTGTACCGCTTTATTCTCGAAATATGATTTTTTGAAATTAGAGCGTATTGTTGGTACAGAAAGAGCCAAAAAAATGTGTACAGCTCAAAAGAATGTTTTTAATTTTGCATAATAGATTCATACGTAGACTTTTTATTTTATTTTATTTTTCTTTTTAATGTTCTCATTTTGTATAATAAACAATAATAAAATCATCTATTAAATATTAAAATTAAAACTAAAGTTAGATATAAAAAAAATAGACATGTATTACACATTAGTTTTTATTTGTTTTCAGTAAGTTTTGGTATTGTTGTAATTTTTCTTTCGTTATTGGGATATTCTAAATAAAAATAAATATAAAAAAGGATAGAATAATGTAAAATAAAATATGAATAAGGTTGTATAACTATTGCCTTTTTAGTAGCTAAATATTTTATATTTATATTTATATGCATATGTATACACTTTTATTGTTTTACCTTTTGTAGCTCAGAAAGCAATTTCATGCTGTCCTCATATTCAGATTCCATTTCTTTTGTATCTGAAAATTAAAAATTATAATGTTAAAAAAATAAAATAAAATTCATTACTATTTTATATTTATCTATTTGTATGCGAATATTCTCTTTGTTTATTATATGGTTACCTGGCATTTTATCCACGAGTTTGGTATCTTCTGCTGGCTGCTCAAAAGTGATATTATCAAGAGCATGAGATTTAATTTTTTCTATTTCTTCTAACATTGGCATGATTTCATTTGATGCATTTTTTCTTTTATGTATTGATGTTGATAATGCTTCTCTTGCTTTTAATTCCAATTGTTTTTCTTCTTTAGCTAAATTTTCATCATCTTTTTCTATAGTTTATATAACATACATTAATATAATAACGAATAACGAGAATAAAAATAAAGAAAGAGAGGATATCATCAAGGTAAGTATCATTTTTTCGTTCTTATCTTTATTTTAATCTAAAAGGTATTCTTTATATTGACTTATTGATATACCGTTTAATAAAGAGTCTATTTTAATATCTTTTCCTTGAACTGTTACATTTTCTCCTGCTATTTTAATAAGATCTCTAACCCACTATATACAATATAATACATATACATATACATATATATATATATATATATATATTATAATAAATAAGGGTTTATCATTCCGATATATATATATGCGTGTATTTATTAAAACTATATTTACTGTATCTATTTCTGCTTCTATTTTTTCTTGGTGTGTGGCTGATATATTATCTGCTTCACATAAGGTCTTTGTTGTTTCTTTATATGCTGATATTATATTATTCATTACATGAATAAAATCTTGAGTATCATTTGTATCTATTTTTTGGTTGTCCATATTATTATTATCTGTGTGTATTTAAAATAAAATAAAAAAGGATAAAGAGAAAAGGGAGTAATGGGAATAATATTCTTTTTTTGGGTTAAGTTTTTTAGACCCAGATTTTTCAAAAATGGCATTAAGCCTGTGGCTTGGTTTAAAAATCATATTCAAAAAAAAAAATTCAAGCGCTTTAATTACTTTTTCTTCCACCTTTTTTTTTTAACATATTTATATATATATAATGAGTTTTACAAGCTGGAAAAAGTATATTGAAGATGGTGACCTAGTTATATTTTATATTGTATGTAATATATATACCCCCAAATAGAGCTCCTATATGGATACTAATTCTACTTTATTATTATTATTATTATCATTATTACCTTCATATATATGAATAGAACAGAGACAACCTTAGTCCTGTATGGATAAAAAGTGGAAAAGAATCACATAACCGTTTTGGTATTTTTAAACATGATGATTTGATTGGTAAAGAATTTGGATCAAGAGTAAGTAGCCTATCAATATATATAGAAAGATAGAAAGAATAGTGAATTTAATAAAGGCACTTATGCAACCGTGTAGGAATAGTTTTTTTTTTTTTTAAAAAAAAAAAAAGATTTATTAATATTTTTGCTTTTTTTTTTATATATTCTTTATTTAATATAATAATAATTATAACAATAGGTTATTTCATCCAACTATAAAGGGTTCATTTATGTATTACATCCTACACCCGAACTTTGGACCTTAGTTGTGCCTCATCGAACACAAATTTTATATTTACCAGATATTTCCTTCATTACCACCTATCTAGATATGAAGCCGGGTTCTCAAGTGATTGAATGTGGTACTGGAAGTGGCTCATTTTCGCATTCTATAGCTAGAACTATTGCTCCTACTGGAAAATTATTTACTTTTGAATATCATAAAATGCGTGCTGAAGTTGCTACAGAAGAATTTCGTAGTCATGGTCTTGAACACCTTATTACTTTAGAACATAGAGATGTTTGTAAAGATGGTTTTGGAATAAAAGATACAGTGAATGCAGGTAAATATAAGAATATGATAATAATAATACAGTGATGATGGTGATGGTTTATTTATTATTATTTTATATTTTTATATAGTATTTCTTGATTTACCAGCACCTTGGGAAGCCATCGCATCAGCTAAAGAAGCTTTTAAACAACATCGAACAGGAAAAATATGCACTTTTAGTCCTTGTATTGAACAAGTAGCACGATCTGTCATAGCATTAAATGAAAACGGATTTGTGGATATTACTATGTTTGAATGTCTGTTCCGTGAACATGATACACAGCCTGTATATAAGATCAGTTTTCAAGAAGCTATTAGACAAGCCAAAGAAAAGAAGATGATAGCCAACAATAGCAATAACAATACCAATATAGACCAAGAAGAGCAACAAAAAGATAATTCAGTCGGTGGAAAAAGAAAGTTAGATTCAGACGACCCAGTGGAAGAAGCTATAGAAAAAATACTCGTATCAAGAACCCGTGTTGAAGCTCGTGGTCATACAAGTTATTTGACATTTGCTACATTTTTACCTGATATTCAAGAAAACTTAACAGAAGATGTGGATATGGAAGAGCAACAACAACAATCCAATGAAAACCAATAAAAAAACAAATATTTTTTAATGCATAATAATACCATTTATATACTTGTATCATTAACTTACTATTATTATTATCATCATTTACTTCCTTTCTATCGATCATTCTTTTTTTTTAATAGACTATATATAATCAATGTTACTATGACCTATTTATTGATAAAATAAAATCACCATTATCATTTTTGCATAAATAAAATACCGCGTAATGATTTATATGTACATAATTTAAAATATCAACATCTTTTAATAAACAGATAGATGTATAAAGATTTTTTATTAGATAAAGAGATAGTATTGAGGGCTCAATTAATTATCCATTAAATTTTCAGAGTATATAGGTCTATTAGTGACATTTCATTGTTAATATTGTATCTTTATCCTTGACTATATAGTTATATCATATACTTCCATCAAAATAGAATAGTATTAAACTGCCATTTTTTCCAGTTGTATTAAAATTTAATCTTATTCTGTTGACCGCCATTTATTTAAACGGTTGTCTTTAAAAAGTTGATATAGCCTCTCAACATGTTCTATTAAATACATGGTACACATTTAGGGGCTGATTTTTTTATTTGTGAAAATACAAATCAAATGCTTTTCTAAAACATACATATAATAATAATAATAATAATAATAACTATTATTAATAAAGATAGTTAATAACAATAATAAACTTTTTCTATATTTATATAAAGAAATGCCATATATATGCTAGCTGTTACTACCTTTTTCTTTTTCGCTTTTTATTATATTTATAAACTCTAGCATTGCCTTTTCCGTTATGACCTTATTGAAAAGATTCCTTTTATTATAATTTGCATTAATTGTGTGGATTATAAGGCGTTGGTTTATTAGATGTGTTATTACATTGAAAATAATTTGAAGGAAAAAGAAATATTTATTAAACTCTGAGTTAAATAATTATTTTCATTTTATTATAATAATCATTATTTGCCACTTCATTGTATCGATTGAAAAAATCAATAACGTTTGTATCTCATTTTCTTAGAAAAAAATTTTTTTTTTCTTTTTATTTTATTAATTAAAAAATTGGAAGCCCAAATTTATTGAAGCACTAATGAATATTTAATATAAATAAAAAAAAACACTTAAAAAAATAATAGCTTAGTATTAAAAAAAAAAAAGTAGGAGGAAGGTCTGTGCGTAAAATTAAACTTTTTTCATTTTTTTTAAAAATAATAAGAAAGCGTGTAGCTTTTTCTTTTTTTATTGCAAAGTTAAATTGATGCTCAGAAATGGGGTATAGCTTCCCTCTTTGTGATATTATGCTTCGCGAAGGTCATTTTAGCACACTACGATAAAAAGCTACAGCCAGTGTAAAAATATTTCTTTTTAAAAAATTAACATTAACCTTGTCTACACCAAAGATACACCTAGTCAAAAACAGTACAAAAGGAATACAATGATAAAAATGCCAGTATTTTTTTTTTAAAAAAAAAGAGCACTTTTCAATAGACCAGCAAATAAAAATACTATGCAACATGCTTAGAAATTGAAAATAAAAGAAAAAAGTAATTAACCCGAAGGTTCGCCCAAGTTCTACTATTGAAAAACCAATAGTTTTTACTAAAAAAAATACATACAAAATAATTTTTCACATAAAAAAGTAAACTTAAAATAGGTGCATATATGCATAAGAAAAGGTGCGCCGTGGAATTTTAATTATTCAAATTTTCTTCCCACATATGATTTTAAATAATATTTATTTTTCCATTTTTGGGCGGATTTTTTAAAATATTTTAATTTTTAAGGCAACTTTTTTCTCGTTTGCTCTTTTTTTTTTCACCACTTTTATTTATTTTATATATACATATATATATACTATATCAATTAAATTATATAACAAATAATTATGACACAAACATTTAAAGGGAAAGTTGCAGTTATAACTGGAGCAAGCCGTGGGATTGGCAGAAGGGTAGCTGAGGCTCTTTTAGAAAGAGGTGCTTACATTGTTATTGGTGATGTGTTGGATAGAGAAGGTGAAGCTTTGGTAACCGAATATAACAAGTAACAACAACATATCAAATATATACATATGTTTATATATAATAGTACTTTTCATTATTTTTTTATTATTCAATAACTATACATAAACAACTAATTCTTCTACTTTTACTTTTATTTATATGTGTCATAGAAATGATAAACGCGCTGCCTATCTTCATTGTGATGTAACAAAGTATAAAGACAATGTGGCTTTATTCAAACTAGCCGAAAAAGAATTTGGTGGTGTTGATGTAAATTTGATAAAAAGAAAAAATAGAAAAGTGAGGTTTTTATATTAATAGTTATATGTATTTATATATTTTTATACATTTATATTTTTTTGTTCTTAATATAGATTGCAGTTCTTAATGCAGGCATTGCTGGAGGAGCTAATAATTTATTCGGTCCATTAGATGGTAAAATAAATTTTATTTTTTCATTAAAAATAAATAAGAACTAGTTGGTCAAATAACATACTATTTTTATATTATTTTTATTATTTGCTAAATAAAATAATAGATGAAAAAGATGAAAAAATGATCGATATCAATGTAACCTCTGTCATTAAAGGAACCAAAGTAGCAACTCTTTCATTAGCCCGTCGAGGTGGTGGTGTGATTGTTAATACTGCTTCTATGGCTGGCCTTTTTAATGGACCTATGTAATGTATCGACTTTTCATATTTATTTACTTATCGTATATATATATATACATATATATATATATATTAAAATAAAATATACGAAATGAAATTTATATTTTCCATTGCTTTTTAATATATATATATATATATTAGTGCACTTGCTCCTTATATTGCTTCAAAACATGCTGTTGTTGGTTACACTCGTAGTTTGGATTTATTACCAAGTGTTTGTAATGTGCGAGCCAATTGTGTTTGTCCATATTGGGTGCAAACAGATTTAATTGATAGTTTGAACCGTACTGAGAGTAATGCAAGTAAGGACCCATTTGAAATTTTGGTAGCCAATTCACCTAGAACTAAAATTGAAACGGTAGTAGAAGCCTTCTTGACATTAATTGAAGATGAAACTCGTGTTGGTAATGATAACAATAATAATATAAATTATATAAAAAGTCATATTTAGTAATTTTATATTCAATTATTTTATTTATATTTCCTTTTTTTTTTTTTATTTATGGTATATGATTTATTATTATCATATATTTAGGTCAAACTCTTTTAGCTCTACCTGATGGAATAAAAGTTCATGACCGCCCAACACCTTATGGTAAAATATAAACCATATCTTAATTCATTGATTATTTAAAATATATATCAGATATATTTATACCCTTTTTTATTGTTATTTGATTTAAAATCGTTAGATTCAACAAAGGTTGAACTAGTTCATATTCAACAATATGGTAAAGATGCTATTGCAGATGCAAAAATTGAATTGGCTAAAGCTTTGGAAAGATATGGTATGATTAAATTATAATTTTATGTACAATGAATATATAAATGGATATATAATGGAATAGCTTACTAATATAATACTGTTTCAATTTGTTTATATTAATAGAAAATATGTAAATCACTTAATTTTAAATGTAATTAAAAAAATAAAATTTTGAAGTGTATACTTTTACAAAATTAGATTATCAAAAAATACTCAAACACCAAGAGCATGAGCTTTTGTAAAAAGCTATATAGAAAAAAAAATAGAGAGTTTATGTATTTTCAGGATAGCTAGAGTTTTTACATTCTTTTATGTATATGCGTATATAATTTTTTTTTTTTTTTTTTTTTTTTTTTTTGGAAAGAGTTATTAAATGATACTTAATACTATTACAAAGTTTATTATTCTTAAAAAAAAAAAAAGACTTTGTATGAAATTAAAAAATCCAATCTAAAAACATACTCTGTTATAAAATATTCATTTATTTCCTTTATTATGCTTTACAAGAATCGAATACTCTAAAAGGTTCACCTTTTTTTGAATTATTTTTTTTCTTGATTTATAAAAAAATTTGAAAAATTACTTTTTCTATTTTTTTTTAATTTTTGTAGATAGTTTTAGTACTCTAAAGGATTTTGGCCCAGATTAATCTTACCAATATATGAAGAATTGTGATAGAGAAATGAAAAATAGAAATTGCGATTATAGAGTATTCATGAAATAGACTATATCAATGATTAAATGAATAAATAGGAAGGTACATGTTTGAATATTTTTAAGAGCGAGCAGCAATATTAAAAGTATATTTTTTTTAAAAAAATTAATAATAAAAATAAGAGTAAAGTTAAAGCAAATGTTTATATAGATTTTCATTTTTAATTCGATTTTTTAAATAAAATGATAATAATCAAAAGTCAATAGAAATAAAACAATAGTATATATAGTACAGTTGGAAAAATGGAAATTGCTTTTCACGATTTAATATGACGCTTCTATTACTTTCCTCCGCTTTTAAAGTTTTGCTTTTTGTGCTTTGTTCATCCAACCAAATGACTATCAAATAAAAACAATAAAATAATAATGTTATTAATTGGTCGAAAGAAAAAAAATATTCACCACTTTTTTTTATCAGTTTTATATATTATCGTTATTGTTACTAATATTTCTTTTAACTTACCAATTTCTTTCTTCCTCCAGGAGCAATCATAACGTTAATGACACAAGTTTGATCTTTTGAAGCCAAAGCCTTTCTTAAAGCATCACCAAGTTCTACACGGTTTTTTACTAACCACCCTTTTCCACCACAAGCTTCGGCGATCATGTCATACCTTGTTTCAGGTGATAAAGAAGTTGATGGTAAAATATTGTTTTTGTGAGACGTTTCATAATCTTTGGGATCCAATCCATGATAAATACCATTATTGTTAATAACAATAATTAATAATGGAATGTTTGATCGAATAGCAGTTTCTAACTCCATAGCACTAAAAAAAAAAGTGAAAAAAAAAGGAATATACAAATCATTATTAAATGATAAAATGACATATAATTATAAATTTGTATTTATATGTATGTAAATAAATTTATGTATGTATGTATATATGATGTTTACCTGAAACCAAAAGCAGAATCACCTACAATAGACACAATACGATCTTTTGGATAGTAGCATTGTGCTTTTTTTTATAAATTAAATTAAATTAGACAATACAATAAAATATAAACAAATATAATTAATATATAGTAATTACATATACATGTTGCACTTTCTTTTCATTTCAATTTTTTTTAAAATACAATAAAGATTAATTCTTACCAGCAATAGCATAGCCCATTCCAACACCCATTGTAGCTCCAGTACCTGCATCTAAACGACGACGAGGTTCTTGAACATCAAAGAAAGAACGGCCGATATCCATTGTGTTAGCCCCTTCGCTAACATAAACGATACCTTGTTGAGGTAAAATATCTTTGATCACAGTAAAAGCTGTTTGATAGGTGAGTACTGAAGTATCATTACCAACACGACCGCTTGCTTGCGTTTTTTGAACATTTGTTTTCACTTTATCTAAAAGGCCAGTAATATAAGGATTGGAAGTAGGTGTAAATTGAGGAAGTGATGGCGAAGATGATGCTAATAATTGTTGTAAAACCAATCTAATATCTCCTAATAAACCTAATGAAGTTGCACCGTTGTTTCCAATTTCTTCTGGCTGAATATCAATATGAATATATTTAACGTTATCTGCCCATTTAGGAGATTTTCCGTAATGTAAAATCCAATTTAACCGAGCCCCTACTAATAATACTACATCTGCTTCTTTAAGTGCTTTTGATCTAGCAGCTGAGACACAGAGTGAATGGTGGTCAGATATTACGCCTTTACCCATAGGTGTTGGTAAGAAAGGAATATTTGTTTTTTCTACTAATTGTCTTAATTCATTTTCAGCACGAGCATAAGAAGCACTATAAAATGTGTATTTAAAAAAAGAAATTTTTAAGTTTTTTTTTTCTTAATATGTCCATTTTTATCTAGTTATTTTTATTTATTTTGTCATTGTTATTGTTTATTTATTTATATATTTACCCTTTTCCAATAACGATCAAAGGTTGTTTAGCTTGTTTTAACCATGAAATAGCTTGATGAATAGCACTAGGATCTGCTTGAGAGTGAGGACTTTGTTTTACAAGGGGTAATTGAAGAGCTTGGATAGAACGACGTTCTTGAATAGGGTATTGAATAAAATCAGCAGGTAAATCAACATAACAGGCACCAGGACGACCCGATAAAGCCGTACGAATAGCTTTTTCAATTACAAAAGGAATTTTATCTACGGAGGTAGGGCGTGATGCATATTTACAATAAGGTTGACATACTTGGACTTGATCTAGTTCTTGAAAGGCACCCATATCCACTTGATCAGTATCACACGAACCAGATAACAATACCATTGGCCAACAGTTTAATTGAGCGTTCAATAATCCAGCTAAACCATGAACCACACCAGGACCACCAACTGTTAAACAAATACCAGGGCGACCACTTAAATAGCCATAAGCTGAGGCAGCATATGCGGCTGATTGTTCATTACGAAAGCCAATAAATCGAATACCTACTGCTTGACAAGCATCGGCTATTTCTACAACAGGTATGCCAACAATACCAAAAATAACTTCAACACCTTGCGATTTTAATGACGTAGCAATAAGCTCAGCCCCAGAAGGTGGTGGTAAATCTTTAGTACTCATTGTTCTTTTTAGTAATATATTATTTTAAGAAAAAAAGATATGGAACAGGAAAAAAGGAAAAGAAAAAAAAGCGAGCTTTTTAAAAAAGAGAGATTAAATTTTTATCAAATCTACCTAAAATTTAATTGGCTAAACCGGAGTTTATATTATTTTTTGTGATCAATAAAGAGGCATATGCCAATTTTATACATAATATCAATATTTATTACTAAATCATATAAAAAAAATAACCAAAAGTTATATGAATATATATATATATACTTAAGTTGACCAAAAAAAAAATAAAAATAGAATTGAATTATACATATTATTATTTCAACCATAAATTATCAAGTTATTTAAGGTCTTTACTATTCCTTTTTTGAATACTTTATATATTATGCATCTCTTTGTACTATTAAATAAAGTAACGGTTAAATGTATAAAAAATTATTGTACATATTATATAAAAATTAATATTCTACTATTCCATTAGTATTTTCCATATCGTATCATTATTAATTTATTTATCTATTTTAATTTGCTTAATATATATGAAAATTGTATTTATCAGAGCAACAGGTAACTTCCTTGTAATTTCCTCTTAAAGAGTATCTTGAGAGCAATATCCATTTATTTTGAGCCATATTACCAAGTAAGACTATGCGACTTCCTTTCAAAGGAAGAATTTCATTAAAATCTGGTATTGTAAAAGTGAAAAATGGTATCCATATAAATTTTAGACTATCATCATCTTTTAATGAATAATTCGATAAAAAACTTTGATCAAATATATGTTCTTCCATTTCAATAATAAAGTATTTAATCGATTTGATAGAAAGGTAACAATAGTCGGGGTTCAATTGAATAGCCAATATATTGTCTGTATATATTGATCCAAACTCTTTTTTGGTATTATCTAATATTTGTCGCATAATATCATAACTTCCATACATTTTGTAACCAAAACTTAATACATAAGCTGAGTATACCTCATGAGCTATATCAGCTTTATCTTTTTCATTTAAATATAAATAGTCACCGTTACATTGACTAGCATAAGAAGGTAGGATAGGCAAACCAATATCAAAATGTGAACACGCATAAAGTAACCTTGCTTTGTCCCATAAATCATCCATCAATTCGTATAATTTTAATCTGACGGATATCATATCAGTGATATTCCAATTTGATATTGTATTTTTATTTTTAATTAAATAGTTGTATTTCTTCCACGATGATAAAATAGCATTAAATCGGTCTTCATTTCTAGTTGCATTAGAATTTAACAGCATATTTAAATGGTCTTGTTGTATAAACCTTGTTCTTAAAAAGTTGATGAATTTTCTGCTGCTATCCACCTGTGAATAGTTTATTTTGTTGTTGCTATCGTCTTTGCTATCTTTGGAGCTATCGCTGTGGCTGTGGATATTTATGTTTGTAGGTTGATGATCAAAGGAGTATGAAAAAAAAGTAGTTACTTCACTAAATAGTACATACACAAATATATATTTCAATGGTGTTCCTTGATTTTTTTCTTTTTCTTTTGCAATTTGGTATTCACTGATCACCCAGGCACGATTTGACCAGTCTTGGGTAAGATAAGCTAAAAATTCATATACTTTTTTTATGTCTTCAATTTTTCCATCCAGCTTATTGTTATATTCATCGCATGATTGGCGATCGTATATAAAATAGTTTAAAAGTTGACGCGGCTTATTTTTAACATTAATTTCCTTATCTTTGGTACTGTCTTCATTTGCTGACGTACCATTGTTGAGAATATCCACATAAATAGTCTTTCTATATTTTTCCACCAAATCAAGTAAATATCTATTTGCAGGATTATATCTTAAATATTCATAATGTAAATCAGGCACTGCCAAGATGTAAGTAGCTCTTTTATATATTTCTGACATTTTTAAAATTGTGTCTTTTTTTCTTTCATTATTAAGTTGATCCACCGATATAGCATCTATCCATAAATACTGAATTTCCTTTAGGTCTGTCTCTTGTTTTATATAATGACAAAGCTGTGCCAAACTTCTTAAATGAAATGATGTAATATGAGCTATATAATCTGGTGTTTTCACTAGCTGTTCGTCCATTTCACCCCAGCGATAAGATATAGCTATATATTTCAAGCTTTGATCATACATATTCCTTTTTATACATTTTATATCATGACTATTCACAGAATAAAAATTTTCAGCTGCAACTTTTATATCGGTAAGTACCAGATCAAAACCTGAATCCATATTAATAGATATATATATATATAGAATAAATATGAGATAAAATAAAATAAAAATTGTTAATAAATACTTTTTATAATACAACTCTTTACATAAGTATATATATCTTAGTTGCTATTACTTTTTCCTTTTACTTTTTTCTCTTGGTGTTTAAAATAGTCTATTATTGTCTTTTTTTTTGGTTTTATTGAAAAGTAGTCATTTAACCTGGTTTGTTTTTGTTGCCTTACTTTAAATATTGTTCGATGGATTGATATGTTACTACACTGAAAATAATTGAGAAGTGTGGTTTGTATCATTTATAAAGAAAATATTAAATATAAGAAAAAAAAAATAAAAAAATAAAAAGGAAAAAAAAAAAGGGAGAGTGAAAAAAGTTTAAAAATTACATGTACATGCATCTTTATTTTTAAAAATCCGCCACTTTTTTTTTGATAGTTAAAAAAGATATGAATGTATACTTTTTTTAGGAAACTATTTACTCTTTTTCATTATACGAAATAGTAATATTTTATTTTAAATTAATTAAAACATTTAAAAAAAAGATATTTTATTTAATTTTTTACTTTATGAAATGCATTTAAGAAATTGTTAGAGGAACATCTATTGATTTCCATATACGGTAATATATATTAGATCACACAAGCTTTTTATATATTAGCCTCTACATATATTTATTAGGTATCGTAAATTATTTAATAAACATAGAGATATACTGTACAATGTTATTGAGTATAAATATTAAATATAAAAAAAAATTGTGAAAATCTTTGATATAAAAAAAATCATAAATCAAAATAATTGCTCTCTCACGAAAATAATCCAAATCAGTTTATAAAAAAATTGCTGGAGATATGTGAATACCATGTATAGGAATCAATGGTTGTTTTATTTTTTTCATTTCATTTCATTTTATATTACAATATATAAAATTAATTATTAGTATTATAAGAAATAAATAATGAGTTCGTTATTTACTGCGCTTTTTTACTATTTTGCATAAACATATATTTAAAGATTAATATACAAACTCCGCTTTTTTTTAAAAAAAAGAAAATTGATTGCTTTTTGTTTTATTTTTATATGAGAACAACTTGTAATTAATAAAACCAAAACATGATAAAAACTAAATATTATTATATGGCTTGAAAAGAGAAGTATTAAAAAAATATGTCTGGCTATATATAAAAGCTATAGTATAAGAAAAAATTTAAACTATTATCATGTTATAACTCGTCAGTAAATGAAATAGTGAATCTACTAGGAAAAAAAAGAAAAAGAAAAATAGACCGTTATATAAGATTTGTTGTATTCATGTGAAAAAGAATATAAAAAGCTCTTAGTTATAAAATGGATGATCTATTTGAGGGTAATGAATTATCTTTTTCTTTTACAGTAGTACTATGTGGTCTAACTTGTTTAGTTTATAAATTAGTAAAATATAATCTGTAATATGAAAATATTTAATAAAACATAAAGTACTTGATAATGACGAAAAAAATAAAACTAAATCAATAAAAATAGTAAACAATCCTCTCACAGCTCACTTTATTTATAATCATATAAGTTATATATGTATTATAAACTGTCGATGCACTATTATTATATATATCAATATTTACATCTTTCAGGTTAACACCTACGTCTACACTGTTCATATATACCGTTCAAATTAATCTTACAACTAAGCATATATATCCATAAATGCAATATATAATTTTTCGTGATTTTTATTGCCTTGAATCTCCTGATAATTTCTATCTATTTTTTTTTTTTCATTAATGGTGAATAAAAAATAAAAGATAATAATGATATAATAAATCAATCAAAAAAAAGGTACTCTAAACTTGTATGTATTCTTAAATAATTGCACTTGTATGGAAAATAAAAAAATGAATTTTAAAATTTTAAAAAAATAAAAATTATTTATTTTTTATTATTATAGTAAGTCTGTAGCTTTATACAACTAAAAAACATTAGATTGTTAATGGATTCTTTTTTATTCGCGAGCCTCATATTCCTCGCATAAAAAATAAAAGTACAAAAATGTCGGAGGTTAAATTCTAATTTTTACATAAAATTATCAAAATTTTGTAAGTTAATGATCTTTCCTCTCCTTTAATTTTTAATGTATGTATATAAAAGTTAGAAATAATAATCCATCCATCCATCCATCCATCAATAATAAATAAATCGTCTATCCAACTATCAAATCAATTTGTTAACAATGGATATCAATTAATTTTTTTATTTTATTATTATAAATATATAACATGAATAGAATGTCTGCCGAACTCGCCGTCGTTTATGCTGCTCTCATCCTCCAAGATGATAATGTTGAAATCACTGTAAGTTCAACTACTATTTTACTATTTTATATGGACTATTGTAGATAATAAGCGTGTTTAATATAAACCCGAATAACTGAATATTGTATTCATTTTGAAAAAATTACCTAATTTATTTATAGGCTGACAAGCTCCAAACTCTTGTAAAAGCTGCTGGTGTTGAAGTTGAACCTATCTGGTTCTCTTTATACGCTAAGGCCCTCGCTGGTCAAAACCTCGGTGAACTCCTCTTAAATGTCGGTGCTCCTGGTGCTGGTCCTGCTGTTGCTGCTGGTGGTGCCGCTGCTGGTGGTGCTGCTGAAGAAGCTGCTGAAGAAGCCAAGGAAGAAGAAAAGGAAGAATCTGATGATGTAAGTTTGAATGATAATATATATATATATTTATTTATAAAAGAGTTTTGATTATTTCGCGTTTTGGGTATAACTATTTTCATGATGGCATTGTATATTAATATCTTTTTTTATTTTTTAATTTTCTTTTAATTTAACAGGATATGGGCTTCGGTCTTTTCGATTAAACAACATCATAGTTTAAAGTTATTTTCTTTTAACTAATAAAAAAATTCTTCGCTGTTTTTTAATATCAAATGAATTATAATGAAAAAAAAAAAAAGGAAATACATTGTGTTTTATTAAATATAATCATGTCATTTTTTTTATGTTGATGTAATTTATATACTTGAAAAAAGATAAAAAATGTTGGGTTTTAGAGAGATAATCAATCATCTCTAATTATATAAAGGATAAAGATAAAGTTATGAACAATGATAGATTTTTTTTCCAATTTTACCATTGTTTTACAATAAATAAACTATAGATTTTATATTTTTTATGCTGATTTTCAAACTTATATTCTGAATGCATTTTATTTATTATTTTAGTTTGATTTTTATTACACGAAGATTTTGATATATTACGTCTCGTTTTATTAGGTTGATTTTGAGATGTGTATTTTATGAGTAATTTTTTTTTCTAAACTGAATATTGATGAATCTTTGAGGATTTTTCAAATAAATGATTATATATAATATATATAAAAAGTAAAAGCCACTTCATACATTTATGATTTTTATTTGAATATATAAATGATAATGACTAGTAATAAATAAATTATTCGCTTTATTATTTACTTTATTTTCTATTTATTAAATAAGATCAAAATAGTGATAGAATAGAAATTAAAAACATTTCAGTTAAAATGATTAAAAGATTAAAGTGAAAAAGTTATTTTTTGGAGCATTAAACTTTTTTTCGATCACAGCCTTAAAAAAATTTCATTCGCATAAAAGTCCGATTTTTTTTTCTTCCTTTTGTTTCCATTTCTTTTTCTTTTCTTTTCCTTTTATTTATTTTTCTTTCACAACAAATATGAGTGAAAACGAATGGCATACAGTTAGTAATCATAAACCTATAGCTCATTCACATAATAATAAACACTATCGCCGACGACAATCCAATCAGCTATCTTCCTCTATTGGTGGCAAATCTTTACCTAAATCACTTTCTAAATCGCTCTCTAAGTCTTTCCAAGGTTTACATATCAATAATAATAATAAGGCTGTAGGATCTATTGATGAATCAATTTTAAGTGTAGAACAATATAATCCTTATCATTTACCAGAAGAAGGAGAATCTGATATTGAAGAAGAAGACGATGAAGACGATGATCAAATTGATCCTATTGATATCCCTCTTCCACCTTATCATATCACTTTAGTATTAAATTGTCCTTTTGTTGATCGTTGCTCAGCTATGGAACCTTTTATGGACACGACTGCTTTAGTACAACATTTTAAATCTGATCATCAATTGATGTTTCGTAATTTACATCATATGTATATGGCTTTAGAAGCTTATTTAAATCGATGGGCTAGAATTTTTCAAAAGGAATCTATCTCGGATCATGCTATTTTAGAGGATGAAGGTAAAATTAAAAATAAATTATTAATAAATGTCGCTATAACTATATAATAATAATAATGGTAAAATAATTAACAATATATATATATATATATATATATGTTTTTATTAATCAATAGTATACGTGATTGATCCAGCTGAAAGTAAAATGGACAAGACTATACGTGATGAAATTCAACGTGAAAAATTAGTAAGTCCACTAATTTATATTAACAAAAAGAAAATAAAAATATCAAAAAAGATTAATGATGAAAGGGTATCTTATTTGCTGATATATTTATATTTACTTTACGATATTATTAGGAAGAAGTACTTAAAATACAACAAAGAGAACGTGATGTCGATTCAGTTCAACCTCGTAAATGTTTATTCTGTAAAATCATTTGTGAATCAAGGTAAAAATTTTTATAATTAATTTTCTATGATAATAGTGATAATAATAAAAATATTAAATAGAGTATGATAGTTCTTGTTATTTACGTATACATATATCTTTTTTCTTTATCTAGAACTCACTTATTTAAGCACATGTATGGAGAACATAACTTCAATATTGGTTTACCTGATAATATCGTTAATGTCAATGAATTTTTGGATCTATTAGAAAGCAAATTATCAAAGTGAGATAAAATCACAAATTAATAATATATATATATATATATATACTATAATAATCAAATTGTATTCACTTTTTATTTTTTTTATTACCATCGTTATGATTTTATTTTGTTTTTTTAAAAAATAGGCTTCAATGTCTTTATTGTGAAAAAATATTTATCAGCCCAGCCGTTTTAAGAAAACACATGAGAAAAAAGAAACATTTCAAGATTGCTTCAAAGAACCGTCAATATGATCGTTTTTATGTCATTAATTATTTGGAACCAGGTAAAAACTGGGAAAACTTTGAACATGATCATTATGAATCAGATGACGATAAAAAGGATGAGTAAGTGAACACAAAAATCATAAAAAGAAAAAAAATAAAAAAAAAGGAAAATAAAACATGATCATTTATCTCATTTTTTAATATTTTATTTCTATTTTTTATTGCTTTTTTTATTTTTATTTTTTTTTTTAAAAAAAGAACATGGGAGGATTGGGAAGAAGAAGTATCAGAACCAACAATGTGTTTATTTGATGAACAAGTTTTTCCATCGCCTAAAGAAGCTATATCACATATGAAGCATGCTCACGGTTTTGATTTAGAATCAATTCGAAAAGAAAAAGGTTACGATTTTTATAAAACAGTAATATTAATTAATTATATTCGTCACCAATCTTCTCTTGTGAAATGTTTTTCATGTGGAGAATCAGTACCTGAACTTTCTAATTTGATCCGTCATATGGAAATTAAAGGCTGCCTTCGATCATTTGTCGCTGATGATGCTGATTTCTGGAAGGATCCAAGGTATATAAAATAAAAAAATAAAATATAAAAAAAATAATGAAAAGTATATTTACTCTTTCTCTCGTTTTTTTCCTTCAGATATTTATTGCCTACTTATGAAAATGATCCTTTACTGACTGGGTTTGATGATGAAGAAGATGGTGATTTAGAAGATGATTTATTGTTACCTGACGATGAAGCAAACAAAAAGTATTTATCAAAAGTAATGTCTTTATCATTACAAGACGATAATTAATCACCTGGTAAACCAATTAAAAAAACCGTATTCATATATATATGAAAATATATACGATCAATTTATTAATTTAAACTTATGTAGTATAGAAAGTAATAAAATAAATAATTATATAATAAATATTAGATTTGAAGAAAGTTAAATAAGAATATAATAGTAATATAAATGAATGAAGTAGTTTATTGTTGGATATCAGAATAATTTAAACAAAGCATATATGTGCATTCCTTCAAAATGATTTTATTGTACGTAGATAGGAGAGAACACCCATATAAAATATTATTTTGCAACAACAATAATCAATGCTAGTGCGCAAGCAACAATTGAAATAATCAATAAGAAACAACACATATTCTTTCTTGCACTTTTTTGATGACGGTTAGCAACGGTAAGTTCGTCAGCGGCTTGCCTTGTATTTTGAGCAATGTTAATGACATTTCCATATATACTCTCTATAATATTACAATAGATAAATAGTTTTAATATATAATAATAGTTTATATTATACCATATCATTCTTATAAATATATATTTATATGTTTAAAATAGCTAATGACTTACGAATACCGCTATCTTGTTCATTCACCAGCATTCCTAAATCCCTGAAAATTTCATTAAGTTCGCCGATACCTTGTTCAATTTGTTGAATTTCACCTTCACGTTCAGTGATCAATACTTCATTATATTCAATTTCATTATCTAAAGCCTGTAATTGAATGCGACGTTGGGTATCATCTACTAAAGTTGATTGATCATCTATACCACCTTCTTCTTCATCACTGTATCAATATATCAATATATATATATATATTCATATTTAATTAGAATCGAATTTTAAAAAATATATTTATGTATAAATATATATCCAGCTTACGCTCTAGATTGTAACATGGCAGTCGTTGCTTTAGCTTTATCCACATATTCTCGTTGCTTACTAGCAGATAAACGTTGAATCTTTTGAAAATCGCCTAATACCTTTTGAAAATCTTTAGATAATTTTTGTTGTTCTAATTTTCGTTGGCGCTAAAAAAAAAGACAGTATATATATATATATAATGCTGCATTAATGATCAAAGTTTATAATAGTAGATTTTTTTTTAATTTTTGCTTCATTTTCAGTTTTTTTATAATTTTTTTTACCGATTTACGGCTATCTGTAGTTTGATATTGTGATAAAGATTTAATATCATTGGTGGAGTCTTTTATAAGTTCCCGTGTGGCTTCTGTTACATCGTGTCTAAATAGCGTAAATAGTAACAATAATAAATAAGCATTATTGTTTATATATATAATAATTAATAAACAAAAAAATAATAATAAAGTACACCCATCTTTTCATTTTTATTTTTTCAAGAAATATATCCTTTTATGTTTGAAGTCATTTAAAATATTGTTATTTTTTTTTTCTTAAACCCCTCTCCTACAAATATACTTACAATTTATTACGAACGTCCGTTGTATCTCGTGGTCCGCCTAAAAAGTTGACTAAACGTTCTATACTAGTTATATTTCCATTGATATGAAACACTTGTTGTGATACACTTTGTACTAAAGCTTTGTATTCTCTATCGTCTTCATCTAAAAATAATAGTAATAAATAATAATAATGATAATATATATATAAATATACATACGTTGATTTTAGTAAATAAATAAAAAGAAACAGAAAACGCTTATCATTTTATGTTTCGGGATAAAACTGAGCTATCTTCATGTATGTAAGTATATACCTGTTAATTGTATAGCACCTTGTCTGTTGTTTCTAGGTGCTCCAGCAGCACCATAACCTTGTTCTAAATCATTAAATGACATTGTTCAAATATATTATATAATAAATTATATTACAAAAAAAAAAAAAATTAAAAGTGAATATTACTAAGGGAAAGTGAAAAGGAAAAAAGAA
The DNA here is from genome assembly GCA_017871115.1 of Cunninghamella blakesleeana. Taxonomy (NCBI): domain Eukaryota; kingdom Fungi; phylum Mucoromycota; class Mucoromycetes; order Mucorales; family Cunninghamellaceae; genus Cunninghamella; species Cunninghamella blakesleeana. Next base: position 778,163 of record JAFCIZ010000008.1, read on the forward strand.
AAAAAATGAGCCAAGACTAGAACTTCCGTTTTTATATAAAAATCTGGGTTTAAATTTTTCGGTCAAGAATTTTTTTATGTTGCTTTGTTTTTTTAAAAAAATCTTTTTCTTTCTCCTTTAATTTTTTTTATAGAACTTTATTTCGATCTCTTTTTAAGAAAATAAAATGCCCAAAGTACCAGTATTACCTTCAGATATTAAAAACAAGCATAAGCGTGAAAAGCTTTATCAAGAATTAAGATTACAAAAACAAAAGAAAAAAGCCGAAAGACGTAAACAGCTTGCTAAGGAAGAAGAAAAGAATCCAGAGCTTAAAGAAGTAAATATTGACAGTTGAAAAATTTTTTTTATTTAAAATCAATCAATCAATCAATCAATCAATGAATCACTCAATTACGTTATATTATATTAATTTATATTATATATATATATATTATTTATTTATATTATATAGAAACGATTAAAAGAAAATGTACCTAAAACCTTGGATAATACTAGAGAAAAAGATGACACTATGGCCGAAAATGACGAAGAAGTTGCTCAAGACGAAGCGTTGGATGAATTAGCTTCTTATTTTACTGGAAAAACACCTAAAATTTTAATTACTACCAGTAAAAAATGCACCAAGGTAAATATATAAATAAAAGATAGAAAATAAATAATATTAAAAGCAAAGCAAAAAAAAGGATATTAATATATATATTATTATTAATTTTTAATAAAAAGATCTCATATGAATTCTGTGCTGAACTTGTCACTATGTTCCCTAACTCGCAATTTGCTAAGCGTGGAACCAACCATGAATTACGACAAATCATACAAATAGCTAAAGAACGTGAATTTACAGATATGATTATTGTGAATGAAGATCGCAAAGTACCAAGTAATGAAATGATTGATCAACATATATATATATATATATATATAAATATATGTAATTGGATTTGGATAGAATTTTTGGTTTTAATTTCAACTCTTTTTTATCATTGATTTTATTTAATAGACGCTATTACTTTAGTTCACCTTCCCGATGGACCAACTGCTTATTTTAAATTGACTAACTTTGTACCATCAGCAAAAGTTTGCGTAAGTTGATTTAGTAACAAATAAATTATATATTTTTTTTAAAAAAAAAGATTAAAAAATAGATGTGTATATGTTTATTAACATAAATATTATTGATAGGCTAGAGGCGAAGTAACAGATCATAATCCTGAAATCATTTTAAATAACTTTAATACAAGATTAGGTCATACCATTGGTCGTATGTTCCAAGCTTTATTCCCTCATGTGCCAGAATTCCAAGGCAGACAAGTAACTACTTTTCATAATCAACGTGATTTTATATTCGTACGACGTCACCGTAAGTAAAAAAATATTAATAAAATGCATAGATATATGTTATATATATGGGAAAAAGAAAAAGTAGAAAAGGGATTTTTATTGATTTATCATTACTCTTTATTTTATTTTTATTTTTTTAATTGTTAAATATATAGGGTACCTTTTTAAAGATACTGAAAAAGTTGGTTTACAAGAATTGGGCCCTAAATTTACTTTAAAATTAAAATGGTTACAAAAAGGATTATATAAGAGAGATGGTGAATATGAATGGGCCCATAAACCTGAATTGGATACCAGTAGAAAACGATTCTTTTTATAAAACAAAAAACAACAATCAACTCTATTTTTCTTCATTATTTACAACAAAAAATGGCATTTATTTCTATCCTTCATCTTTAATATATATTATAGTTTTTAGTTCTTTTCTTCTTTTCATTATTGTACATTAGATATGCTTTATTATTTTTATTATTATGTCAATAAATATCATATTCCTTCAATTTTATTTTATTTTATTTTATTTATTTTTTAAAATGGCATATTGTCTATGATATTCAATTATTTTTTACTTAAACCAATTTTAGATATAATATACTCAGGCATACAATATACTGGATTTACTTGTTTAAGTCCTTCATAACCTAATAATGATAACCCTGCAACTCCGAAAACTGTATGAAAAACATCAGCCATATCGCCGGGCCGGTCAGAAATGCCACCTTGGTCAGGATCCTATCCGATAGAGAAAAAAAATCGAAAAGAAAAGAAGTTGAGAAAGAAAAAACGTGAATATTTTTGATTTTTTTTTTTAATTTTATGTGTATATACCTGAGCTGAAAGTATAAATTTAATTAATTTATCTCTATCTATCCAATGTACACGTCCTAATATTGAGAGCGAGGATAATACCCACCATGAATAACATACCTAATGAATGATTATATAACGTAATAAGAATAGTAGGATTATTATACCAATTGTTATTATTTTGTTAATAATTATCACCGCTGTTTTACACTATTTTTTTCTTATATTTACATCTTCTAATTTTTCAGGTCTTCCATTTAAACCACCATTTTTTAATTGACGCTCGCATAACCACCAACTTAATAAATCAGTGTCCACATGGTGTAATCCATCTACAATAGATAAAGCACCAAGACAACAGTAAATTTGGGCAGCATGAGATTCACTACCAGGTCGACTGCCAAATCCACCATCGTAGTTTTTACATAAAAGAATCCATTCAATCGCTTTCTCTACATCAATCGCATCTAATCGGTGTAATAGAGATAATCCACATATAACAATAAATGAGAACCGTGTGTCAACTTCTCCCCATTCGTCCCCAGAAAATGATCCATCAGGGTTTTGTTTTGAAGCCAAGTCTAATATATATATTATTGAATAAAATAAATATATATAATGTTAAGTATTAAAGTTCTTTCTTTAAAGTATATAAATATGAGTATGATTCTATATATACTGCTATAATTTTTGCTAACTTTATATTTTATAGTTTGCTTTACATTCAACCACTTTATCAACATTGATGGCCTCAATAGAATCCAGAGTTATTAAAACTTGTATGGCTGAAAGTGTGTATAATATATGAGAATCGTGGCCAATATGGCCACCAAAACCGCCATCCTGATGCTGTACACTTTTTATATATGATACCACTTCATCTTTAGGTAGAGCATCAATATGATTCATTAAATCTAAAGCTGTTAATCCCCAATATAAACCACTAACACGTAAATGTTCCGTGAGCCAGTATTCTAAATCATCTTTTCTATCATCTAATGACTGGATATATTTCACATGTAAAGGAATAAGTAATGTATCTAAATTGGCTTCTGAAGTGGTCGAAGTCATGGATGATATATATATATTTAAATATATACAAGTATTCTTATTTTTATTTTTATATTTTTGAAAATAAAGGTGAAGGGAAAAGAAAGAAAGAGAAAAAACCTGCCAATTTTTTTTTTCAAATTTTTTTAAAAAAAAATTGAATCGAAACGTCGTACTTTTTTTCTTTGCATACCTTATTTTTTATTTTATATTTTTTTTTAAAAAAAAAGTTATAGTAGAATAATAAATATGGATAGACAAAAAAAAATAGCAAATACATTGCAAGCATATTTTAGCGATGCTAATTTATTGTGGGATAAAATCATGCAACAAAATATTAAAAAAGATAATGAAGGATGTAAGCAAGCAATAAAAATTAAAACCATATGTCAAAGTCAAGATCGCCAAAAATGTATCAAGTAGTTAACAACTATGTATACACATTTAATTAAATAAATAGTTGTACCTTTTGATTTATTGGAAAAACTTCCACGATTAAAAGCAATGAAAGCAACCGCTTTAGAGATAAAAGATTCAGCAAAAGAATACACTCTTTCACATCTTAAAGTATATATAGAAAATACTTATTTTTTATTTGATTTAATTAATGGTGTTTATTTTTACATATTATTTTGTCTTTTACTTATTATCTTTATTATTTATTTTTATTTAATTTACAGCTATCTAATGATGAAAACTCCATTGGACGAATTAAACCATATATAAGAAATAAAACAGAGGAGTTGGATGATTGGTCAATATATGTGGTAGGATATTATATATATATATATATATATATATAAATTGTATCAACATATATTCAATAAACAACTTAAAATAATTTATCAATTTTATTATTATAAATTTTATTTTTATTATCGCTAATACTAGGAAGGACTTGAAAAACCATATCATACTAAAGAAACAATAAATGAATTTTTTAAACAACATATTGGGAATGTATCGTTTATTCGGATACCAAAGGATAACAAAGGAAATGAGCGATTTTTAGGTTATTGTTTTATAGAGTTTGATCAAAAAGAAAATGTACAAAAAGCAATCGATATATTAAATTGTTACGATGAAACAACAATGTCTCTCTCACTGCCTACTAATGATAAAGCCCATTCAAATCTACAGTTACGAGTCATGACAAAGTAATGGATTTTTAGTTTATATATAATATATAATCATAATAATGTAAAAAAGGACTTTTAAATAATATTAATATCAATATTTTAACTAGTTTCAATTTTATTTATTCATCACTACTTTATTATTTAGAAAACAATGGAATGTATATAAAGAAGAATATCTCGCCCAACTTCAAAGAGCATCTAATAATATCAAAGAAATATGGGCTGAGTATAATAAAAATAAAAATATACCATCAACAAAAGAAATTGATAATAATAATAACAATGTTAATGATATAACACCATCATCAGAGAATAGTAGTTTGGTTACGAGTCAAGTGCCGGAATATATAAAATCAAAACATGAAAACGAAAATGATATTAATTATATTAAAAATGTAATAATATATGTTGATAACATTCATCCAAAAAGCTCGAAGCTCACCATAAAAGTAAATGATATACCCATTATTATTTATAAACAGATGATTATAACTATAAATAAAGGATTATATTATAGACTTTACTAACTTTATCCTTTATATATATATATATATATATATATATATATAATTATGTTTCTTTCATTTATTCATTTTTATAGACATTATTAGAACAATCTGGTGGTACTGTTGCTTATATAAAGCGAAAAAAAGGATTATATTCAGTAATTAATAAATAAATAAATAAATAAATATATCATATAATAATTGCTGACAATTTCACTTCATTTATTTATTTATTTTCATGGTTAGTGCTACGTAAGAACTACCTCATCAGAAGATACGAATAAAATAGTAGATTACTTTAAGCAGCACCGTTTAGTACAAATATCATGCGATGATTCGAAAGGTACAGATGTAAAAGATATACAAGTACCAATGGATATTGATTCTAGCAGATACGAACCCATTGAAAAAAAGTTACCAATACAAACACGACCCATTTCAGGTAGATGAAAAAAACGGAATAAATAGTATATTTATATGAAAACAATAATTTTAATATACATACATACATATACATATATATTGAATAGGCCAAGAAGAAGAAATTTATTGGAGATATGACCCTATGAGAGAAGCTATTTGGTTAAAAAATAATTAAAATATTATTATTATTATTGATAATTCATGCAAAACAATGTTTTTACGTACCTCTTACTATTTTTGGTGTATTGAAAATAGTTCGCCTTTTTTATTATAATTGCGTATTAATGAAAAGATAGTGTTATATTACCTTGGTAGCATTTTAAAATCGTGTATTGAATAAAAATATATACATACTTCAAAATGAATGTAGAATTAAAATAAAGGTATATAAAAAAATAATCATTTTATCAAGCATTGATTCAAAATATTATATTAAAATTTAGTATTTTTTTTAGAATAAGACCCATAGAGAAAATATAGAAACTTACAAATTTTACTTAAGGAGATTAGAATAAGAAAGGGATGAAATCTTTAAACATTTGTATTTCTGATTATTATTTAATACCAAAATTTATTCACTAACTATGGAGTGTTTGTAACGTATATATGTTTATTTAATTATTTTTTGAATTGAGTATTTTTATATATTAAAGATAAAAAAAATAACCCTATGTATACAATTACTATCTATTATGTATTTTTTTTAAAAAAATAAAAAACAAAAAAAAAAGTTTTTTTTTTTTTTTTTTTTTTTTTTTTTTAAAAAAAAAATAATAATAATCAATAAGCAATATTCATTTGTAATTCAATCAGTAGTTTATCCCCCTATTTCTATAACTATTTATTATTTTTTCCTCTGAATAATAATAATATCATTATTACCTAACAGTCTCTTATATAATAATTTATTCTATCCCTATTGCTATTACTATCACTAATATTTTAAAAATACTTTTTTTACTCAAACCTTAAACTTCAATGTATCAACAGATTGACATATTACTTGCAAGCAAAACTGATTTAATGGGAGACTATGATAAAATTTGATTTTTTCCATATCCTTATTTAATATCTTAGATTTTTCTGTAAAATAAGTAGGGGAAATAGGAAGATGAATATGAGATCTAGGTGATGTATTACCAAGTTGACCGTAAAATAAATCTTCCTTATTGTTGTGATTGATTTCTTTTAACATTAATGTGTTAATAACAGGTTGTTTGGCATAATCAAAAACGGTCCATGGGGTATAGTGAATTTTATAAAGTGAAAAATAATCTAATGTTAAATGAGATAAATCAAATACAGTGGATGGAATTGTACAAAATATTTTATCCATGTCTTCGTTCTTCCAATTTGATAAAGCATAATACACATTATTAAGGTCGATTCGTCTCAAATTAGGACATGTTTGACAAAACCCAGTAAATCCATTTTTAAACCAAATTCCACCTCCACATATATTTAATTCTTCCAATAAATAAGTAGTGCTAGAATAACTTTCTAGTCCTTGCTGTTGTTTTTGATCTAGCTTAGATTCAGTGTCTTTTGTTTCATTAATTTTAGTGCCATCTTTAATGAATGCATTTGTATTTAAAGTTAGCTTCCTTAATCGGGGAAACATCGTTAACCAATCATGGATATAAAAGTCATCTGCTGTTTTCATTCCATTTTTACGATCCACTGTCATTAAAACTTCCCCTTCTTCTTTACCAGATGGAAATAATTGTTGTTGTTCAATAGTTAATTCCTCTAAGGTTGCTGAGGCAATTTTTTTTCTTTCTTCCCGTATACCATCATCTAAAAAAAATAATATCATGTTTTTAGGCATTCTTCCATAAATACAAAGAGAGACTGATGTTAAATAGGTTAAAATACGCTGAGGGTGATAAAGATGAGCAAAGTAAGGTGCAGTACTTTTCTTTGTCATGCGTTGTTCCCTCATCATCAATTGTAGAGGGTATTTTAAATGTTTAATTGTTGGCTTCTTCTTCGTAGAAATGGCATCTGGTACCATAGGGAAAGTTAGCCATTGTAATAACTCATGATTTGGCCAATAGCAATCGCCTGCGAAAGCTATTCCTGATGTAGTAAAGTATTTTGTTTTCAAAGCGACATGGTTTTCGTTAAATCCTAGATCCAAGCGTGTCAATGATGCAAAACTAGTGATCATCTTATGAATCGTTTTTCCGTAAGCATCAAATGTTTCATAGCCTGGTTGAGAATCCCAATTGTAACCATGACACCAATCAAAATTTAATATTAAAGTTATTAATTGTGGGTATTTAATCGATAGGTATTTGCAACTACGTTCATCAAAAATTTCACCACATAATTCTAATTTTTTCAATGATAAAGCTGGCTTTAATTTATTTAGTAATATATCAAATCCGTCGGATATATTCATAGCAAAATTAGCAAGACGAAGGTTTTCAAGTGAAGGACATTGGTGATGGACGCTTTCCAATGTACGTTCGTCGAGATCATAATACATATGAGCCCACATAAAGGTGATGTCTAAAGTTGTCAACTGAGGTAAATAAGGTAATTCTAATACTTTAAGATAATGAAGTATATTTCCATTATCATCTTGAGTAAAACTAAAATCATGCTTATCACATGCACGTAAAGGAGTACGCGTTTCCTTGATATCTTGCCGTAAACCAATCTGTTGTAGTGGCGACTGATCGGTTGAAAGTACATAGGAATCATTAATATAAAGTTGAATTAAAATAGCTTTATCATAATGTATATGGTCTATCCATTCTTTTTGACTACAATGGGTATACCAGTGATAATAATGTGTCAGGTGTTGAAGTTTTGGTATTACAAGCTCTACAAGTAAGCTTCTATTTTCTGTAAATTCATTAATGTCCTCTAAATTTGGTAAACTTACCAGTAAGCTTTCTATAATTTTTCTGGGAATGTTATTTATATCGAGTTTTAAACGACGAACATAATGACCAAGAGGTGCACCGTTGATGATTTTTGTTTTAGCTACATATAAAAAATGTTCTAGCTGGGATAAAGAGGTTATATTGATGGATGAATAAAAAATACTAGGCGCTTTTAAAATGAATGACTGTAAATTTTTACACACTCTTAAGCAATTGGCAACATCTTTTTGCGATATACGTTGTAAAATATTGATATTTGTTTCATAAGGTAACCGATTCATATTAATTAAAATAGTAAAGCCTAAGGAAAATGAAAAATGAATAAAAAGTGAGGTTTAAAAATAAAAAAATTAAAAAATTTTCGTACTGCAAATTTAAATACCGCTTTTTTTAATGCTGGAAAAATTAATACTAGCCTTGATTATGATAAATGCAAATCCTACTAAATTGATATTATAAAAATAAAGTAATTTTTCAATATAACTGCTAATTTTAGTTAATAGTTCAGTAAATATATAATAATAGGCTTGAGTAGCATAAAGAGGGATATTTATAAAATAAAAATAAAGTATGGTTACCACATAAAATAAAAGAAAATAGAGTCTTATGGTTTAGATGACTTTTTTACGATTGGTATAATAAGTTCACCAATGGACTGGCTAAAAAATTGAAGGAAAAGTATACAGTAGATTATTTCAAGCCTTGTTACCACGGTAACATATAAGACGACTGTTTAATTAGGAGCACCTATTTTGTAATGCTATAATCATGGTATATGATATTATTACGGGTTTTCTAAAATGAAAATATCATATTTTTTTACTAAGATGCTTATGAATTTTTTATTACTTTACGTTTATACTAATTTTATACTCAGCTATTCTACACTGTTTTTAGATCAATTTCATAGGCAAATATAATAATACAATCTGTCAAAAATTAACCAATTAATATGGTTTTTTATTTACAGCGACAAAGATACACGAGGTTCATATAAAATTTTATAATTGAAATTTCCCAATTTTACTATTTTATCCTTCTCCAACTTTAATTCATTTAATAATCGTATATTTAGCTATAACATTTATAAAAATGATCCAAGCCTGATTTATTTACTTATTTAAGCTGTAATTGATTTATATATAATATATATACATATATTATTATTATTATTATTATTATTATTATTATTATTATTATTGTAGTATTCTAATCTTTATCTTTAAAATAGTATTTTTTAATTATTTTTATGTAATGTGCGTTAAAAAAAGAGCATAAGCATTATGTTAAATTGAATATGCTAATATTAAAACCTGAGTAAATTAAATTGTACATGTGCGAAAATAAAGATTGTATTCAATTTATTAATGTTTAGAAAATATTTGATATAATCAGTTTTTCTTAAAAATAAATTTGCATGAATGTATTTATAACAATTTGTAATACTTATAAATTACTGATATTTTATTTATTTATTTATTATTATTAATATCATTAAAAAATTAATCTATGTATACATAAAAAGTAACTTTTTCGTTCTTTTTTTTTTTTTTTCTTGTAATTATTTTTTTAAAGAAAATTATGCAAAACTCTAATAAGGATATTTTTTATTGCTCAATTTTTTCAGGAGCGGCGATTTTACCATAAACGCGCCAAATATCTTCTGGGTCAGAAATGGTCTTTTGGAAAACAACATATTCAAGAACTTGATGAATTTTATTTGGGTCACCACCTACAAGTCGATTCTTTTTGTCAAAGACAGCCATAGACTATAAAATAAGCAAGTCCAGTAAAAAAAGGAGGGAAGGGTAAAAAATTAAGTGTATTAATATATATATTCATTTATTCAAATATATTTAAAAAAAATGATAATGATGAATTGTATTAATATGTTTTACCTGTTTAGTAAACATACGAACAGTTACTTGCCCAACTGAGAATCCACTTTTACTTACGCCAGAAGTACCTACACAACGAACACAAACAATACGAGGATTTTCTACTTCACCATGGTATTTCCATTCCCAACGTACATTATTACGTTGTTTTAATTGATTTTTTAAATTCTAAGTAAATAGAAAAATAGAAAAATAATAAAACAAAAGATGATTCCGTTATTAAAACCTGGAGAATTAAAATCTATAACAATAGGGTGTTTTATTAATCTTACAGAATACATAGCATCAAGGCATACTTCTTCTAAAATTTGTCGATCCCCTCTATTCAATTTTTTTTTAAAAATAAAGTAAAATAAGATAAATAACATACTCGCATATTGATTGATGTTTTGGTTGAATTTAAACTTTATATATATAATCATGTAGTTTACCTAGCAAAGGCATCGTTCATATCTTTATAAGTTTCTTCAGCAATAGTTAAAAATTTACCAGAGTTCCATTTTTCATATTGTGATTTATATTTAATTAAACCGACACTATATAAATATATATAATCATTTAATATAAAAGTATATAATATATATATTATTTTCTAGGCGTTATTGATATATATGTGTTATTGTATTTATGATACCTTAAAAAATTTTGAACGTTATTTTTTATATTTCTCCATTTTGTTAATCGCCATCTTTGAAAGTCAGAAATCGAAGGTGAGGTTTCGGGTGGGATATAGTTAGCTAATAATAAAAAATAAATAAAAATATACATGTACATGGGAATTTTATTTAGTTATCTCGGTATATATATTATGATTCGTAGTGATTTGTTGTTAATTTATTTATTTATTTTTCGTTGATAGTGCAAGTATTATTATTCTTCATACCAAATACACCATGATCGCGCAATAAAATCTGTTTTCCTTCATTTTTATTTGTTGCATAGGTACGAATATTATTAGTTAATGGGATAAACATGCAAGGTTGTAAAGCTGGTATAATATTTTTTTGGCCCCAAAGACCAATATTTGAGGATACTGGTCGAGATAATGTAGTTAAGCGAAGAGCACGTAATCCAGTTGACATATTAATATTTTTTTAAAAATGAATGAAATAAAGAAAAAAAAAAAAATAAAAGAGAAAAAAAATTAAAAGGCGACACTAGGTAAAATACAAAAATTCTGGACCCCAAATTTTATTTAAGATTTTCAGTCACTTTAAATTTCACCCACTTTTTCTGGTGCTTTAATTTCCTTTACCTTTTACTTTCCACACTTTTTTTTAAAAAAATAAATTGTAATGTTTAAAAAGTCTTCGAAAACAAAAAATATTCGACGTAAAATAGAAACAAGTGACGATGAACTTCCTTCGGAAGGTAATGACAATATTAAGAATAATAACATTATCCAATAAATACATTTTATAGCTAGATAATTCTCATTTTTTTTTTTTTTTTTTTGACTATCTAGAACAAGTTGTTTCAAGCACTATTTTAAAATCAAAGGCTGAAAAGAAAAAGAAAAAAGAAAATAAAACAGTTGTACTTAGTTTTGATGAAACGGTAAATGGGATAAACATATAAGTATTAAAAATAATTGATAAATATATTTTCTCAATTTTTACTTACTAACGTATTTTATCATGTAACATATCACAGGAAGAAGGCGATGATGATACGTTTCTTGTTAAAAAAAGTAAAGCAAGTCGTAGATTAGCTGCGGGACGAAAACTACGCGTACCAGAGTAATGATAAAGACATCTAAATTATTTTATTCCTTTTAAAAATAATCTCAAATTAAATATATATATTATTTTTTTTTATAGAAGCCCTTCCACCTCACCAGAAACAAATAATACACCATCACCTTCAGGATATAATGACGATTACCTTGCTTCTCTAAGAGCAAATACACCCACTATACCATCCAATTTAAAAAACGTTACGCTTATGAATGATAGTACTGATGATAACGATTTAATAGCAGAAAAATTCCCAAGCACCATGTCGGCCAAGTTAGGAAATACAGCTATCCCTGATGCTAATGCTATTCATGCAGCAAAAAAGAAACGAGAACTTTTACGACAAGGTATTAAAGTAGTGGACAATGAAGATGATTTTATCCCAATAGATGATGTAAGTTTTATAATCAATCAAAATAACTAAATAAAATCGGTTAGCTAATTTTATATTTACACACACACATCCATATATATATAAAGTCTGGATCTAGATTAGTACACGAAGATGATGAAATCGGAAATGATGAAGGCGGATATGAACAATATGTTGGCGATAATATTACACTGGATAAAAAGGAAGCTAAAAAATTAGAACAAGATCGACGACAAAACGTACGTGATATGATAGAGGATGCTCAAGAGCTTGATTCTGATGACGAGGATGAGGATGAGGATGAAATGAATCAAGTTGAAAGATGGGAAAAAGATTTAATTAAACATGGTGGCATTAGAGTTAAATATGAAGAAGAAAAAGTAATAGATCCATTTGCAACGCCTAAAGATTATCATCTTGCTATTAGTAAGTCTTTTCATTCACCTTTTTTTAAGAAATAGTAATAATAATAATAAGTGTGTTAATAATATGAGTTAATTAATCAAACTAAATTATTAATCGCAAATATATATTTATATGTACATATAATTTATAGTACCCCAATCTACAGCCATACCAACATTAGACGATGTATTAAAACGACTAGATCTCATTTCCAACGATATCACGCACACTATGAAGCAATATGAGACGCAATTAACTGACTCACAAAAAAACATTACAGATTTAAAACTTTCAGGAGATGATCTTGATCGGGAAATAGCACGCGGTAGTAAACGGTTTGATTATTTTCAATCATTATCTACTACAGTAAATGACTTAGGGGAATTTTTGGATGTGAAGGTAAAAGCATGTAATATATATAAAAAAAAAGTCAGAATACAAAGGCCATTCATTAACCAATATATTATTATTATTAGATACCTGAACTGGAACAACTCGAAAATGAAGCACATGATATTATTGCCACTAAAAAAGAAATTGTAGAACAACGTAGATGGCTAGATGATATGGATCTTCTTAAATCATTTACTGAAATACCAAAACATCTTTTAGAAGACGATACAGAAATGGAAGAAGTGGATGAATTTGGAAGAACAAAGGAATCAATTTATTCAGATAAATCACGACAAAGACGACAATCTGAAAGAAAAGAACGAATTTCAAAATTAGAGTTAACATCAACAGATCAAAGCGATAATGATAAAATCATGCAAGATATTGGTTATTGGTCAGATGACGAATTACCCGAATCATCGTTAGAAAAAAAGAATGAAATACTTGGTAAGTATAAGAAATAATATATATATATATATATATATTATTATTATTATTATTTTTTAATAATTTTTTTTAACAAAAAAGAAAGAAAAAAAAAATAAAACCTATATCATTTATTAATTTTTACTTTTATTTTATTAACTTTAAATATTTATATAGATGATATTCAATTTAATAAGTTAGATAAACTATTTGATGATGTCACAGATGATTTCAAGACAATAGAAGCTGTCAAATCAAGATTTGAATCTTGGAAAACTGAATTTTATGAAGATTATAAAATGGCTTTTGGTAGCCTTAGTTTACCCGGTGCTTTTGAATTTTATGTAAGATGTGAACTTGTTGCTTGGGACCCCTTCTCGGTAAAGATAACAATAAAATAGAAATTATTAAATATATATACATGATAAAAGAAATAACTAACATAAAATTTTATTGATAAATATACATTTATTTATTTATTGGTTTTATTATAAAAAGGATCCTATTGAATTCGATGCAATGAATTGGCACAAAGCATTATCAAATTATGGAATAATTGAAGGTGATGATCAGCACGAAGATGCTGATGTAGAATTATTGAATAAGGTCATAGAAAAAGTTTTATTAAAAAAGATACAAAAACTATTAGATGTTTGGAATCCAATCTCTTCAAAAGAAACTCGTTATGCTATCCAAGCTATTGAACAAATATCATATTATGTTGAAAAACATGAACGATCTTATCAGGTAATTAATAGTATCATTATTATTATTATGTAGAATTAATAAATAAATAAATAATAACTAATGGCACTGGATTTACATTATTAATCATTGTTTATTTATATTTACATCTTTATTTATATATATAATATTAGAATCTTTTGATGGCTGTGGAATTATCTATTGAAAAACCGTTATTAAAATATGCTCAAATTACAGAAGCCTGTAAATTACTTGTTGAAGATGAAAATAATGAAAAAGATAAACAATTATTTATCTGGAGACAATTAAAAGTAAGTTTTATTATATTTGGTAAACATATACATACATAAAAGAATGGTTGTTCTGATTTTTAAAAACATTAATTATTTTTTTAAAAAAAATAGTACTTGAAGAATTTGATATTATGGAAGCGATATTTACCAAAAGATAATATACAGTCATTAGGGAAAATAGTCGTTCATCGAATTGTAGCACCATTATTAAGACCGGAAAAGAATTCAGCAGATAGTATTTTGCAAAATGAGGCATTGTCATTATATTCAAAATTAGAATAAAAAAATATAAATCACATTTTAAAATACAAGAATCTTTTAATAAATATTATGACAATAGTCATTTGATTTATTGTTATTATTATTATTGTCAATGCAAAAAAGAGCAACTATAAAACAAAATGTATAAAGAGGATAAAATATGATGTAGATCTAATTGATATTGAAAAATAATACAGGGTGCGCGTTCGAAAAAGTTGTAAGTGCATATATATATATATATATGCATGAATTAATGATAATATGAAGTTTACTTTTTTTATCGACCTCTTTTAAGACGGTGTTGCTGATTGCGTGAGGGGTGTTGTTCTAATATATCAGCTTTACGCTGTAATTTTTCAAGTCCTTCTTTTGCGATAATTTTGATATGAATCGCCGAATTATACCGTTGTTGTACTTCTATATCTTTTTCCTATAAATATATATGTGTTAAGGGAAAAAAAGATTTGAAAATATATATTAATATGATTTATATTTTTGCGATTTAATTATTTAATTTCTATTTCTATTTCTATTTCTATTTTCATTTTTACCATATCTTCAGGAATAATATCATCGATCAAAGAAATAGTACTTGTAGTTGGTATAATGTTGACTTGATTTTCTAAAGCCTTTTTTGCACACTGAGCTATTAATATTGTGTGTGTTGTCACAGCACCCATACCATGTAGAGTAATAGTACCAAATCTAAATATAAATATAAATAGAGTGGAGATTATGAATAAAGTTTGCTTGCTATCCATATATATATCAATATGTGTCTATACATTACTTTTCATTGACCATAAGTTGTTTAATTCTTTTTACAATAACCTGAAGTTTTGATTTTTGTGAAATATAAATATCTGATTTTGAAGCTGCTGGGCGTTGAGGTACTCTTTTATGTATAGCACCTAAAATGTATGATTCAAAGAAATTAATGTAAGTAGAATTGTCAACTTAATAAATGTAAACATACTATTATTATTATTAATTAATATATAAACAATTACCTTCTATTAATTTCCTTTTAATTATTGTATCTTTCATTATTATTATTTTTATGTAAGGAAAAGAAAAAATAAAATAAAGGATCTATTAAAGACAGGTGGGTAAAGTCAAAAAAAGTTGATTACTGGAAATTTTTTTAAAAAAAAGACGGGATTTTAATTTATGTTTTATACAAAAAACCAAGCTTTTTTTCCAATCTTTTTTTTGACCTTCTTTCGTAAACCATCTACAATTAATATGGCGGGCACCTTATCAAATATACAGCGTTTTTTTGGAAAAAAAACCCCTGAAGAACTAGTAATAATTAAATAAAATACTCGTAAAAAATAATAAAAAAACATATATGCTATAAACTTTGAACCAATTTTATATCTGTTGTGTGTATTTTTTTTAAGTGAAAATAAATATATTTTTATTTTTTCATATATTTACTTATTAACATTAATTGTTATTGTTGTTTGTTTTATTTTTATTTTAATAAATAAATATAGGTTAAAAAATGGAGGCAAGAAATAAGACAACAACAACGCCAAATCCAACGCCAAATCCAAGCAATCGATATAGAAGAAGCTAAAGTAAAAAAGTCAATCAAACAAGTGGCTAAAAAAGGGGATACAAAAGTATGTAAAATGTTGGCAAAGGAGTTGGTACGTTCACAACGACATAAAAATAGATTATATACAAGTAAAGCACAAATGAATTCTATTATCATGCAGTTAGAACATCAATTAGGTAATATATAAATGTGTTTTAATTCGTATATTAAAAAAAGTGAGAAGAGAAAAAAATAATCGAAAACTAATTTATATATATATATATATATATATTAGCAACATTAAAGGTAGCAGGAGCATTACAAAAAAGTGGAGAAGTGATGAAATTAGTGAATTCATTAGTGCGTTTACCTGAAGTATCCCAAGCTATGCAACAAATGTCTATGGAAATGATGAAAGCTGGTATAATGGATGAAATGATTGAAGATACAATGGAAATGATGGATGACGATGATATTGAAGAAGCTGCTGATGAAGAAGTGAACAATGTATTATTCCAAATTACGGATGGTAAGTAGATTTATTTTTTAATTCTTCTTGGACAATGAAAAATTTATATTTATAAAAAGTATGGATAGGTATTAATTATATATTATGTTTGTTTATTTAGGATTACTTGGTGAAGCTGGTACTGTTGGTCCAGATTTACAAAAGAAACAAGAAGTTCAAGTAGAAGAAGAAGAATCTGAAGAAGAAGGCCCTGAATTAGAACTGATGCAAAAACGATTACAGGTAAATAATAAATTTTGAATTTTTAACAAAAAATCATTTCTTTTTATTATTATTGCTTCTAACACTATTATAATTACTATATATGAATAGGCATTAAAAGGGTAGATGATCCACTCATGTACATGTATCACATTATACTATTTTTATTACTATTACTATTATTATTATTATTATATATATATATACCTACCATATATTTTGTTTTTCTTATAAATATTTTTTTTATATTTAAGTTTACTTTTTTTTTTTGTTCCCTATTGTTTAAATTATTTATTATTGTCCATACAAAAATAAAACTTTATATATATATATATTAATTTTCTCTGCTTTCTTTATTGGATTAATTTTCTTGGCATTAATGTAAGTTTTAAATAATTATAAAAAGTATAATACCTATTTAAATAAAATATAAATTACTATAGAAGATATGGCTTTCGGTTAATCTAGTTTTCCTTATAAAATAAAGGGAAAAGAAGTTAAAAATTGTATTTAAAAAAAAATTTAAAACATGAAAACCTGCCATCATATTGCAGCGTGTAAAAGAGAGGAAGTTACGAGATTTAAATCAACAATTAATTATCAATCTTTTCAAAAAAAAAAATTTTTATAGATATCGCAAACTAGTCAATAAAAAAAGGTTTTTTTTTTTTTATATTATATGCTAATATTTGTTATCCGTCCTATTATTAAAATTGATACTACAATAATTTACGTTGAATAGTGATGATGAAAAGTTGCCAGGTCTATTATTTTATTAAATTTTCTTCATAAAAATGTACCCTTTTGCCCATTTAATATTTATCTGCAACTACATTTTTCAATATTTTTTAATATAATTTTATATCATAAACTTTTGCATAAAAATAAAAGCAATAATAAACCAATTTATATTATTTTTATAATGAGCGGTCAGTATATATATATAAGATATAAATAATAATAATTATAAGAGTAATATAAAAACGTAATAAAATTAACAATGCAAATACATATATAAGTGATAAATGAAATAAAAGAATGCATAAAGAAAATTTTTTTTAGAAGATTAATAAAAAACAAAAAATTAATACCTATGATGCATCTAAATTATAGCTAAAAAAAATTGCTATTAAAAAATATTAACGTTCTGTTAATAAAATTTAAAAAACAATCCAGTATATTAATAAATGTAAAATACAAAAACAAAAGTACTAGATCTTTTTTTTTTTTTTATTAAATAAATCTTGTAAAAAAATCAGTTAAATTTGGCCTGTGAAGTTCGATCTAGATAATGAATATATAAAATTGCTCCATCAAAAAATATTTTTTATAGAGCACCTATATTGGTAAAATAAGCAGTCTGAAATTTAATTTCATTTTTTGTAAAAGTAAAAAAATATTGAAATGTCAAATGAAAAACTGCACCAAAATTTTAAAAATTCTGGTTATAGCCTAGATGCACCATACTCTATCTTAATCTTTTTGAAAATTGCATGATATAATATAAATAACATCTTCCTATGACTTAGCACATCAGTAAAACTCATATTAAAAAGAGTAGAAAAACAGTGTTACCGAATAAATTTTTCAATAAAAAAATAATTAAGCTTTTTAATTTTTAAATTCTGGCTGATTTTCTTTAAAAATACTTTTTTTTTTTTTCGGTTTCTACTTTTATCTTTTATATTTTTCTTCTTTCAACCAGAAAAGATAATGTATATATTTGTATATGTATGTCTATGCATGGGCTATAGAAACATTAATAAAATGTTAACTAAGGAAATGATAATAGAAGCCATTTAGAGTATGCCCCCCGAGGATTTGCAAGACATTTCAAAAGCCTGTGAAGAAAGAGTTTTCAACGTAAAATCAAATAATGAAAAAGAATATAAAGTTTTTGGCGCAAAATATAAATTATTGATATCTGGATATAATCCAAAATTAAAGGTACTTGGTGTCAAAACCCTTAATAAAACTATAGGTATGTCTCTTATTGAAGCAAAAAGATTTCTTGATCGTGTAGACTATGAAAAGTGTTATATCACCAACCCCAATGGAGAATTGTATTTCAAGTCTTCAGAAGCAAATGATATTAAAACCAAACTTGAAGAAGGTGGGATAGAAGTTGATATTTATTTATTATAGATAATTATCTCTCTAAGTATAATCTTGGCAAACTCTTTTTTTTTATATTAGAGTTTATTAAAACTCCACATTTTTTTTTAAAAAAAAAATTGCGTAAAGCATTTTTTCTCCTCTTTCTTTCTTTTTTTTTTTTTCAATAATATACCATATTTAAAATAAAAAATAATTTATATACTATATATAAACATATTTAAATATAAAACACATATAATATAATATGAGTGGGCTAGAAAGTAAGAATTAGATTATTACTTTTTTATTTTTATTTTTTGGCCAGCTGGCCTATATATTTTCATTAATCTTTATCTTTCTATTTCTTTTATCTTCTTTACACATATACACATAGAAAACTTATTTCAACTAAAGGTACATAGAACAATATATCGATTATTTTGAAAAAAAGAAAAAAAAAAAAGAGGGAGAGAGGAAGCTATAAACCATTAATGAGAACATTATTTAATTTATTTTATTTTTTATACTTATAATAGTTTACAGCTAAACAACTTAATAAACAATCCAAACGTTGTCAAAAAGATGAGCAACTTGAAAAAACAAAACTTAAAAAGGTAAATGAGATATTAAGTTAATAAATTTTCATAATAAAAATAAATAAAAGAGAGAGAGAGAGAGAAAGGACTTATTATTTATATTGTTTTATGGACTTTATATATATATGTGTGTGTGTATAGGCTATCCAAGATGGGAATATGGAAGGAGCTCGTATATATGCATCCAACGCTATTAGAAAAAAGAATGAAGCTTTGAATTTACTCCGATTATCATCACGTATTGATGCCGTCGCAAGTCGTGTACAAACAGCCGTAACTATGAGAAAGGTATTTTAACAATTAATAAAAAATAAATGATGATATTAAAAAAATAATACTTTTTAGAATACTAAACTTACTATTCTACTTTTTTATTTTTCTTTCTTTATTTCATCACTTATTTAAAATAATAATGATAATGGTAATGATAGGTAACAGCGTCTATGGCTAGTGTAGTAAAAGGAATGGATAAAGCAATGGAATCAATGAATTTGGAAAAGGTATTTTATAAAAGAAAACAATGGAAAGAAAAGTGTATTAATTTTTTTAAAAAAAAAAAAAAAGTTCAAAGATTGATGATTTTTGCATTTATGATTGATGATTTATTTTTTATAATTATGGATGGCACATTATAAATATTTAGATATCTATGGTAATGGATAAATTTGAATCACAATTTGAGGATTTAGATGTACAGACAGAATATATGGAAGGAGCTATGGCAGGTACGACAACAATGACTACCCCACAAAATGAAGTAGAAACATTAATGCATCAAGTAGCCGATGAGCATGGATTGGAAATGAATCAAGAATTAGGCCGATTAGAACCTAGTTCAGTACTAGGCGAATCAAAACAAAAAGAAAGAGATGAAGATACGCTGTTAACTGAACGTTTAAAAGCCCTAAGACAATAAATAAATAATATGATCGTGATTACTTTATTTATAAATAAAAATAAAATAAAAAATTTTAATAAAATGAAAAACTTTACCATTCTTTATCAAGGATCTAGGAACTCCGAATTTATCTTATTTGTTTGTCTGCGTAAAGCACCTTTGAAAAAAGTCACATGCCTTTTCCTTTTCTGAGAAATAAAATATAAAAAATAAAAAAAGAGACCCTTTTTCTTCCTCTTTTTTCTTCTTCTTCTTTTCCTTTATCACTTTTATTAAATATATAGAAAATATAAATAAACAATTATATGATTTAAAGCATGGATTTAACTACCAAGTTAGAAACTCTAGGTAACTTTGTAAAGTCTTGGTCTTTTGATTTCCCTCCTGGTCATTTATATGATTTTAATGATTCTATTGGTGGTGCTTGGTAAATAGTAATACTAATTCTTATAATAAATTGTATCTATTGATATAGATAGTAATTTTTATTTTGATGTGATTATAAATACATTTATATTATAGGTATATCTCCCCTATCCATCATGGATTAGAAATATTATTTATGGTTCCATTTTTTGTTGGATGTACTATATATTTTGGTTATAGAGCCTGGGGTAAACAGTAAGTATTTTTTTTTTTTATCTTTTTATCTTTATTTGTATATATAAAGAGATAATACAAAAGAAAAAAAAATAGGATCAAAAAAGTAATTTTTACGGTTAATGAATGGGGCTAAAGTAAAAAAAAAAAAGTTGATTTTCGGGTAATCAAAAATTAAACAATGGTTGAAAATGATAAAATGAAAAAAAAAAAAAAAAAAAAAAAAAAAAAAATATTATAGGGGAATTTAAAAATATTATAATGATCCCAACAAAAGGGGAAAATAAAAAGATAAAGCAATAGAAGACGCGGGGAAATAACAACAATAATAATAATAACAAATCAACTAATAATCATTTTGTCATTATGAATATAGTACTGAAGCTTATCGATTACTATCATCCACCCATCCTATTCCAAAAGCATCTATTGTAGAAAAAAGTTTATTAATATTAATGATCGGATCATTTGGTATTACTTGTACACATAAATCAGTCACTCAAACTTTACCCTTTCTCATGCAAGTATGTTGAAAAAAAAGTAGATAAATGTTTTGTGTTTTTTGTGCGATGTGCCATTACCAAATTTAGACAACGAGGATCCCAGGGTTAAAAAGAAAATGAATTAAAGCTTGATTTTTTTAAAACTAATTTATTTTATATTTATATAGCCATGTCATGCAAGTGCATTATTATTGATATTGGTAATGGTATGGCCATTCAAAAATAACCCTTTTCTTCCACGATTATTATTAAATACATATTACTATACTCTGTGGGGTGCTATTCTGGCTTTAATTTTTCCAGATTTAAGAAATCATGATATGTGGGGTGAAATTTTTAACTTCTTTTTAGGTAAGTAAATGATTTTTATTAAGTTTTTTTTAAAGTTTTTTTTTTTCTTCATCCTTTCTTTTTTCCTTCTTTTCTTCTTCATTTACTTACTTTTTTTTACACATACCTTTTATTATTTATATTTTATTCTATTAGAGCACTCCTTAGTAATTATTTTACCTATTTATTTAATATCAAATCCACGTTATGTGACATTACCTCCATCTCTTGATATGGCTTTATTCTCCTTTTTCCTTTACGCTGCTTACCACAGCCCTATACTTCACTTCTTTTCATTATGGTCTGGTTTCAATCTTAATTATACCCTGGTTCCCCCTGCACGTAAGTTATTTGTTTTTATCATTATTGTTGACCAGTTATATAAAAAGCAAGTGGGAAAGAATGGATGTATATAAGGGATTAGAAAGTTAAAGATATATATATAATAAAAAAAAAAAAAAAAAACAGGAGGATAAATGGGAGGATTTGGAATAGAGAGGGAAGAAATAAAAGAAAAAGAAAAATGATACAAGCTGATATTGATAATGAATATATTTTATTAATATTATAGTTGGGTTCCTTATTAAATCTGGTCCTTGGTATCGTTATATCATGTTTACAGCTGCGCTATTGAATATGTTTTGGACACGATATTTATTTATGGAAAACTTTCACTGTCTAACAAAATGGCTAAGACAGCAAAGAAAATTAAAATCATACTAAATAATAATTATTTATTATTTACTCATATTTATATTTATATTTACATATAGCTACATTAATCATCTATTCTTTCCTTCTCTCTCTTTCTTTTTTTTAAAAAAATAATCATAATAAAAAAGAATATTGTATATTACCTCATATATATAATTGCTTGGTATCTTCTCCTTATAAAAAAATCAGGGGGAAAAAAAATTTTAACCGAATTATTTTTCTATAAAATGATTGTATTTTCATTTCCATTTTTCTTTTGTTTTTTCTCTAATTTTTTTTACATTTTATATTTTTCTTTTCCCACTCTTTTTATTTATATATATATATATATATTTATAAATATACATTCAATGGAATATGGTCACATTTTGACATTATCACCCGACGCAAAAGTAGGATCTGACTTTGCTAATGATTTACTTGCTCAATTTGAAATAAGTCAAACTTCATCCTTATTTAGTACCATGAATAACCAAGACTCTGAAGAAGACGATTTAGATTTAAGTAATAATAATAATACTTTATATATTGGCAATGAAACTGAACTTGAAGATATAAATAATAATAATAGTAATAATAATGCGGTAGAAGCAACAATACCTCAACAACATATTGAAATAAATAAAAAGAGGGATATAATAAATAATATACAATCGACTGAAAATAATACAGTGGAAAATAATGCTATAAATCATAATAATATGGATAATGATAAGAAAATTTCAGATGATGATAAGGATAAAGATAAAAAAGAAAATAAGGATACTCTGGACCAAATGGATATTGATAATGCTGTAGAAACGCTCATACAAACACCTCTCATTGAAAACGATAATAAAAATAATAATATTAATAACGATGAAAATAAAAAAACTGACAGCGACAAGAGTAAAAATAATCAGGTGACACCAATTGTGGAACAATCAACAACAACAACAACAGTGCTACAACAACAACAAACAAAAGAAATAAACAATAAAAATGATATGGATGATACTACTACTACTACTAATAAGAATGACAATAATATAAATAATGATCAACTTATTACTACTATTAACAATAAGGAAAATCATTTAGATCATCATC
The DNA here is from genome assembly GCA_017871115.1 of Cunninghamella blakesleeana. Classification (NCBI taxonomy): domain Eukaryota; kingdom Fungi; phylum Mucoromycota; class Mucoromycetes; order Mucorales; family Cunninghamellaceae; genus Cunninghamella; species Cunninghamella blakesleeana. The sequence continues at coordinate 801,916 of JAFCIZ010000008.1, forward strand.
AAATGGATAACATAAATATAAAAAATGATTCGATAAAAAATAATACGTTTCCAAGAAGATCAAAAACTTTGAAATTAAATTCTTCATCCACCAAAAAAAGATCTCTTTTGAGGCGATCCTCAGCTTACCTTCGTCAAAAATTTTTTGCTTCCTCAACAACATCACCTAACTCACCTCCACTTCCTTCACAATCCGATATTTCTACTACTCTTTTGGATGATAATATTAATATAAAATCTGTTGCTACTTCCACTCCTGTTCCTTCTCCTCCCAATTCTAATCCTAAAGTGGATACGCCATTAATAAAAAATAATGAAAAAATCAATCATGATAATAGTCAAAATGATAAGATTGATAATAACGTAGACATTAGAATAAATCATGATGAAGCTATGGATTATGGTCAAAACAACAATAATAATATGAACGATACCACTACTCTAGATAACCAACAGCAACAACAACAAAATAGGTCGGCTGATACAACAACCAATACCTTACCAATGATCCCGCCTATGGTTACGCCTTGTCAATATCCTCCAAAACCATTAACCTATTCAGCTATTGTAGACCCTCCTAATGATAATCATAGATCTTCATTTCCTATACTCCATTCTTGGCGAATTTCCATGTTGGATCCTAGAAGAAAATCTGAACCAGTAGTACAACCAAAAAAACGTCGTTCTATTTTTTAATAATAATAAAAAAATGAATCTTGATATTATTGAATGCATATGTATACTCATAAACACTTGTATTTAAAAAAATACTCCTCCATCTCCTCCTCTCCTTGTCTCTATTCTTTTTCTTTTTTTTTGACCTGTTGCTTTTTTTTTTTTTTTCATTTTCTTTTTTAAATATATATACCTTAAATCTAGTTTTATTAAACTCCTTTTTTATTTTTATTTTAGTATGAAAGAGAATAATTATTATAATAAAAAAAATATCCCGCCTCCTTGATATCCCTCTTTTCTTCTTTTTTATTCTTCTTTTTCTTTCCCATTCTCTTGTTCATTCAGTTTTCTTTGTCTTAAAAACTTGATTTTTTGTATTTAATTTATTACATATACATATGCTATTATTTTAGTTATTACTAAAATGATACTTTTTATTTATTAATAATATTATTCTAGAAATAATATACATTGCATTTAAATAAATAAAAATAACATTCAAGCGTTACATAAACTTTTTCAGCATACACACTCTTAATATTTTGGTCATATTTTTTTCTGCTTATTGTATTTTAATAAATAAAATATAAAACAGTGAGTATTATCAACGCTCTTTTGTTTGTGATTTTTTTAAAAAAAATTTATTACAATTTATTTACATGGAAAAAGAAATAATCCTACATATATACTAACGTTTTTTTTTTTCATCAATTTTATGATGATGATATTTGACCCCATATATTCCATAAACGTTCACTAAGTTGAGCTGTCCATCTTCTTCTATGTAAATTATCCTTTGTTGCATTCATTGCTATTTTTTTCCCTTCTATGATAGTCGATGAATCCATAGCCTCTAATAATTGATGAGGTGTAGGATAATGTTGAATCAAGGCATATGCCTTGTCTGCACTTACACCTCGGATGGTCATTAACATTTTCATGTACAAATCTTGCAAAGTGGATGATCCTGATTTACTATTAAGTTGGTTATAAAGTGAGTAAGAAATGACATAATGAAGGCCAGGTTTATTATTATTTGTTTGATGTTTTTTATTATCTTCATGAAGTTGACGTTTTATTTCTATATAATTCTCTTTGGTAACTAATCTTGGCGGAATTTCTTGTAGTTTAACGTTCTAAATTAATAATAGAAAAAAAATTATTATTTAAATTAAATTGATTGACTTAAATTTGTATGTATATATATAATTATATATGATGTAAAATAAACTTACCTCATATAATTTTTCAACCATTTTAGTAACACAAACAAGATAATCAATCGTTTCTTCTAAACTATTCGTACGTTTCAAATAAAATTGGTCAACAGCTTGAACTGAAGACATAGATGTACGAATTTGTTGACTACTATATTTATTAATTTCTTCTCTATTGTATTCTTCAATAATATATATTACTTTGCGAGAACCACTATGTTTTAAACGAAACTAAGATAGAAATGTTATAATTAATAATAATTTATTTGATTAATTATTTGTTTATGTGTTTATAAATCACTATCATTATTTTATTTTTTTAAAAAAGTCAAGCTTGCTTTTATATAGATATATCTATTTACCTTTTGTTCATGGTATCGTCCATCTCTTACACTACTAACCAAATCATCCAAGCGCTTTCTTTCTACAACTATATCTAAAAACATTTCTTCATTTGTTGATTTATGCTTTGCTACCCATATCACATCACCCAAATCCAAAGCTCTTTTCATGACATGGACACCTTTTTGACATAATGTATCTTGAATATATTCACGATTAGTTTTCATCTTTACTTCTCGATTATCCAACACCATCATGATAGTATAATCTTCTGGTAACCATAGTTTTCCATCCCTTTTCACCAATGGCACGTAATCTATTGTTGTTATTGTCGTTTCTACGGTTTCCGAATTGGCTGTGCATTGTGTGTTGTTCATATCATCATAGTCATATTTACCAAATCTATTTATTAGGTATAATGATGGCGACGATGATGATATATTGACATTATTATCATTATCATTAAAACTTGACTGTGTGTTCCATCCATAATCGTCACCACTATCATTTTGAATTGTGGGCTGACTACTTATTATATCTTCATTATCTGATGGCCAAAAACTCTTGTTATTTGTTGTTTGGCTAGAGACAGAAAGTTGAGAATTTTGATTCTCTTCATGGAGTGGTAATAAAGGTCTTGGTGGAAGTCCAGAACAAATAAGATCAGCAATCATTTCATATATATAGCCTGTACATGTAGATTCATCTACATATTTTAATTGTTGTACTTTACTATGATGTTTTTGATCTGAACTGAATTGAATTTTGTATAAAAGTGAGTGACTGTCACCTATAAACAAAATTATATATATGTAAGTACGCACGTTAATTTTGTTATAAATATTTATAAATATGTATGTATGAATAGCTATCAAAACTTACGATCGATTTTAACACTAGCTTGGGATAGATGACGAACTTGTTTATCATTGATATCGAGATAAGTATAATGAAAAAGTGATTGATTTGAAGAATCCTGCTTTTATTTTATTTTTATTTTATTTTTTTTAAATAAAAATAAATAGACAGTTTTAATTAGTCTCTTCATTTGCATATTCAAGTGTAATAATAGAATATTGGAAAATTAAAATAAATAACTTTTTATACATGTATTTGCCGTTCTTTACTTGCTGATTAGATATAGGTTGAATAATAGGAGAGGAAGGTGGGGGGGATGGAGATAAAAGTGTGATCACTTCAGGTTGACGAGTTGATGGTAAAAGCAGTGATGATGTAGATGATATACTTTTATCTTTCTTACTTGATGAAGGAAATAATAATGTAGGATTTTGGCTGTCATAATCATCATCATCTAAATTTATATAATCATTTTTATGGTTAATGCTGTTATTATTACTATTGCTATAACTATTTATGGTATTATTATATTCATTGCTGTGATTATTAATGATATGGTTATTATTTTCACTGCTGTTATTATGGATAATGGAATTACTATTGCTATTTAAATGAACTTTTTGCTTTTGTTTTTGAGTATTGTTAGTAGTAATGTCTGATGTTGATGCATGACTATTTACATTACTATTTGGTATAGGCGTTGAAGTAACATCAGATAAATTGATACTATCCGAATCATCTACTAAATCAAAATCATTATAATTATAACCGTCTACTTCGGAAAATGAAACTTGATTTGACGAAGAGGTATTATTATTATTATTATTGTTTTGTTGAGAATAACTAGTTATTTGTGTCGCAATAGATGGCATGTTTGAATTAGATGTTAATTGATACTCTGAGGGATTTAAAACATATAAACTAAGGTCAACCTTATTATTATTATTGCTATTATTATTGTTTTGAGATTCCATAAATTCGTCCCATACTGATTGTAAGCCAGAACTACGATTTCTTGACTTTGGTGTATTATTTATACTCGAACTACATGATGCATTTTGCGATGATGCAGATGCTGATTTAGTAGCAGTAGAAGGCTTTTGATTTCCACTACTAGCATTTCTTAGTTGTTGTGCCAATGTTTCACCTGATTCAGTCAACATAAATCGAGCGGGGCTACCATTTTGCCATACATAACCTTTTTCTTTTAGTACTTTAATACCTGACCAAGCTGTATAATTTTGTCCAGGCTCAGCAAGATCCATTGACACATCACAATAAACTTGTCCATTGTTGATAATTTCTTCTTTTAATGCATTATGTTGTCCTTGTTCTTTAAAATCCAATAAACATAGTAAAATAGCATATGGACCTGTACGATAACGTGGTATATATGGTCGCGGAGCGCGTTTTCGTTTTACTGAACTTTCTGCTGAATCAGATGGCGAAGCTGTAGATGTTAAAGTATCTTGTGAATGACCTCTTTTTTTTCCTAATAAGAATAACAAAAATAATAAAATATAAATATAAATATAAAATTAATTTATACTTATATATATATATATATATATATATATATATTTCACTTTATATTCCATTTTGATCTATTTAAATTAAACACCTTTTGGCCGTATAGGTGCTGGTAAACCATTATCTTGACAGTATTGAATCATTTTTTGTTCTAATCGTTTTACTAAAGTAGGTCCAATACCATTTAGTTGCTCTGCTTCACAAGGATGACTAAATACCATAGGGCAACGAGATAAAGAATCATGAGCCTAATTTTCAACAGGGGATAGAAAAAAATAAATAAATAAATAACATTTGTCAAATTTTGTTTTTTGAGCCTAACAATAAATATATAAATTCCTCTTCTGAAGTATAGTAATAAAGCTACCTTTTTATACGAAAAATAAGATTTCATTTGCATAGCTTTGGCTTCTTCCATCCACTCTCCTACCCAATCTCTTAATAAAGGGTTGCCACATTCTAACCGAGGTGGCGCCATTAAATTGTATTATCGATTATGTAAATATGTATTTTTTATGCTTATAAAAAATAATAAAAGCAAAAGTGTAAAAAATAAATTTCATTCCAAATTTCATAAAAAAAATTGAGCTGGTTTTAAATTTATTTTTTTAAAGAATTAAACCTAAATGCTTCTTGCTTTGCTTTTTGGCTTAATTTTTGTGGTTCTAGTTTATTTAGAATACTCGTTATCAAAAAAAAAAAAAAAAAAAAAAAGCTATAATTTGATTATATTATAGATATTAAATTAAAAAATACGAAAGATTACAAAACAATTATAATAAATATTATAGATCAGTGACCAAATTGATAAATTTGAAACTGCAATTCTTACCATTTTTATTGAAACAAGATATGATTATACAAACTAATATATATGTCTTTAATAACTATTTGTTATACCTAGTATTTCGAAAAATATGTTAATTTTACTATATTATTTTTAATAAAGAGTAAGCTTATAAACCAAACAAAAAAACAGTAAAAATCACCTATCATTATTTTTAATATTTATTAAACTAATGGATCCTAATCTATTAAGAATTGTATATATAGGTGTTCATTATTCTAATCAATAATCAACATGGTCAGTAATTTACAGATAGTATTTTATTTTTTTTTTGAAAAAAATAATTGTAAATATGCGCGTTATCATTAATGTAGTACATATCAATAAAGATATCTATTATATTATACATTATAGTATACACTTTAGTTTGAATATAATCGTTTTATTAAGTTCTAAGTATTAATTTTAAAATATAAAATTCGCTGCATAAATGCCCAATTAGGAAACTTTCTACAGGTCTTTAGTAATTCCCAAATAATTAATTACAAAAAAAAGGTGGGAAAAGGTAGTTGTATAAAATAATCAATTTATTTTAATTGTAATATTAATTTATCATGTTTATTATCATTATTATTATTATTATCACTTTCGTAGTTTGTTAAATACTATTTTAATTAATATGATATTTTTCTAAAAAATAAAAGAACTGGACGGTATTTAAATTTACATGAAAAAAATTATTAAGCTATAGACACCTAATTTTTTTTATAATTACCTTTTGCGATTTTCTTTCTCTTTATTTTATATTCCTTTTACTAAATAATGTTCGTTGAAGAATTAACTGAAGAGGGTATTATTCGTGCTTATGAGAAATTAATGTCAAATGAGAAGTTCACGAATCCTGACTTTGCCATTTCAATCCTCTACAATCAATTGACGGATTTAGCAAAGAGTAAATATTGTGCAAACAAGCCAAAATCTGATTCTAAAAAACTATTAAGTAAATGGAAGGTATAATAAATACTAATATAAAGGAAAAAAAAAGAAAAAAAAATACATTTTTCTTTAGTTATTAATATGATTTTGTTCAATAGAAAATAGCTCAAAGAATACTTGACGCTTACCCTAAAGACATCTCTTTTACTGAAACAAGAGCACGTTCTCATACTAAATCCACCTCCTCGTCTAACACGGTAACTCAAAAATATATACATACATAAACATGCACACACATACACACACATATATATATACATGTAGTATTTTTCTAGTAATAACAATAGCAATAATAATGGTAAAATTTATTCAATGTATACTGCGTTTTTCTATAGCTATTTTACAATTGCGAGGACTTTAGCATTGATCGTATAACTGATAATAGTACACACGTAAAGTAACTTTCATTATAATTGTACTAACCACAATATTCATTTTTGCCTACCTTTATTATTTTTCATATATATATTTGCTACATATAGGTTTCTGTTGAAAATTTAGAATCTTTCAATTGCAATGCTTCACCAATATTACCAAAGCGGACTACCAACGCTTTTATGAGCAATGATAGTACTGCAGGACCTGATGTAAGCTTAGCCACTGAATCGTTTACTAGCGATACGTATCATAGAACTAGACACACGCCATATATATTTAATAACTTCGATAAATGGGTGGATTTTGATGAAAAGGTAAAAATTAAAACTAAAAAAAAAATATTACAGAAAAATTACATGTGTATATTAAATTAAAAAAGATGATTAGTTAATATAAAACAACTTATTGATCACTGTAAATAATATCATAGTGGGTGATTGATGATCTTACAATTTCTGACGAATTGAAAGTTCTTTATGAACAATCAAAAAAGTGTGCTACTAACGGCGATATATCCGACCTTAGAATCTTGGTTTTGCATTTTATTTTTCCATTCTTACCTGATAAATCTGAATCGACTACTAAATATTTGGGAACTCATGGTCACAATATAATACAAAATGATTTGAAACTTATCTTAAACAATGATATGCCTGAAATATCTGATGATTTAATTAGGTGGGTAAATTTTTTGTCATTGAAAAAATATGAATCATGGTTTGAAATGAAAGACGCATGCACAGATATACTATTAGAAGCAAAAAGATCTGGTGATGAAACCAACAAGCTGGCTGCATCCATAATATTTGGCTGGTTTTGTAGACTCAAATCTTCCCCTTCGCATAATAACCATAATATAATTGAGGATACTTTTGTGCACTGCCATTTGGATGTTGTTTTAAACGAAATCTTTTCAAGTGACCCAATATTTGAACAAGAATGGGCAAATGGATACTTAGAATCATGCAAAAAGGAAAACGAGTTGGTATTCAAACCTGATTGGGAGCATTTGTACGACCTTGGTATACCCGTTTTGATATTGGTATTTGTGAAGTAAAACCACCTGGAAAAAAGAATGTTGGCGTATACTCAGATTATGTAAAAATGGGTTTAGAAATGAAAAACATGTTAAATTGTTTGGTTAAAGAAGGCGTTGATGATGCTCAAGTATTTGGAATATTAGTAGTTGGATTTAAAGTTGAAACGTACCTTATGGATTTGGAATACCCTCCTATATATAGGTTAATACAGCTTGGAAATGCTCAGTTGCCCAACACAATTTCTTCTTTTACTTTATTTATATCAGTATTCAAAATAATAATGCAATTGAAAAATATGGCAAGTGTTATTGGGTATAAGTTAGACAAATTACAAACCTTAAGTACCAAAGGAAAACGAAAACTTAGCAATTCTTGGTTAAATGATCATTACCCAACCTGTACAAAACAAAAAAAATAAAAAAGTATATATATGTATTTACCGCTATCATTATTACTATTACTACTATTATTATTGCTGGCTTTGTCAACATCAAAAAGAAAAGCAATGAGAATCAGATAAAAATAAAAATTTGTTATTTTTGAACGGGAAATCCACTCTAAGTTCTATTTTCATTTTTTTTTAAAAATAAAAATCGATAATAATTTGAGTACATTATATATATATAGTTTAAAAAATAATGGGGAATAACAAAATAGCCGTAAAAAATGTTAAAGATCAATAACAAGCTTAATAAGTTTGTAGAAAAAATTGCAACCTAATTCATTTATATTAGTAAAATATGATTATTTAATGTATAATTTTTCTTCGAATAATAACCATTCATTATCTAATATTTGGAAGGAACACAATATTCTTTTATTATTTCAAATATTTTATTATAAAAAAATAATGATCATCTGTCAACGTTTTTAATCATTGCAAACTATATTAAAGTAAAAAGGATTTTTAAGAAAATATATATATTTATTTACTTTACATTATCTCTTTATGTAATTATTCTTTTTAAAAAATAATAAAAACTATTCAGAAGTTATTCTTATATTATACATTGTATAAATATCTAATTGTATTATTTTATTCATTTATAATTAAAAAAGAAAAAGCTATAAATTAAAAATAATAGCATGCGAAAGAAAAACGTATAATAGTTATATAGTTTCCCAAGACCTATTAAAAAAGCAACATATACATAGATATTTATAGTGAGTATGATTATCGATTGTATATTATAATTATTTCAATAGTTATTATGAATATTTCAATGGATACTGTAAAATCCTCTTGATTATTCAAATATCTAAATATGCAAGGGCCATAGTATAAGATCCAGCCAGCCCCTCTCCTGTTGTCATCGAGGTAATCCCGTCTACGATTGGATCATATAGATTATTCAACAATCGATAGTTATGCAGCAGCATTCACCACACAACCAGGAACGGTCAAAGATATATGACAACCAACCAGGCGTCCTTAAAAACACAACGACAAATGCCCGGCAGCCTCCCGCTTCCGTCACCTCTTTTATTTTTATTTTTCAAAAAAATAAAATCGGTTTCAAGCCATCCAGAATCAGCGGATTACCGAAAAAGTAATTATTCAACACTTGATTTCCCATAAGCGTTATACCGATGGGATAGGCATAGCAAGGAAAATTGTCACCAAGATCAGATACAAGCGCATTGCATATATAGATAAAAGGATAATCCAGAAGAGGCAATAGTAGCCTTCAAACTTCCCTTTAAGACGTTGACTAAAAGAAAAAAGCAATATATAATAAACAAAACTTATCTATTTTTATTTTTGTTTTAGCAGCCAGCCCCTTTCCTGTTGTCGTCGAGGTAATCCCATCTACGATTGGATCATATAGATTATTCAACAATCGATAGTTATGCAGCAGCATTCACCACACAACCAGGAACGGTCAAAGATACATGACAACCAACCAGGCGCCCTTAAAAGCACAACGACAAATACCTGGCAGCCTCCCGCTTCCGTTACCTCTTTTATTTTTATTTTTCGAAAAAATATGAGGCTTCAAGCCATCCAGAATCAGCGGATTACCGAAAAAGTAATTATTCAACACTTGATTTCCCATAAGCGTTATACCGATGGGATAGGCATAGCAAGGAAAATTGTCACCAACTAAAATAAAAATAAAAATAATAGTTTGGGAGAGAAAAAAGCAAAAGAGAATAAAAAGTATTTCGTGCGTAAAAAGTCACTAAAAGTTTGTCGGGTTTTTAAAAATTGCCTTTTTCTTTGTAAATCAACAGATTAATATTAGATTATTTAAGCAAAAATAAAGTGAAAAGATTACAAATCATAATATATATAAGATTTTATTTATGAATTATATTTAAATTTGTTAATTATTATTTATTTTATTTTATTTTCATATTTATTAGAAAAGTGTTTGATCTTATAATTTAGCAATGTAATATGTAAAAAAAAGAATGTTTATAGACTTGAAACATTCAGCGATATTAATATATTGACATAATTATGAAAATATAAAGAATTCACTTTAAAAAATTAAAGAAATAAATAAAAGATATACTAACATATTAGTAGTATCTGATTTACATTAAGCATATTTAGGATAAAATTACAAAGTTTTATAAGGAAATAGTATTTGAAGAATGGGCAATGAATATTTAAAATCATGCAAAACGGAGGATGAATTGGTATCCAAATCTGATTGGACAATATTTGTACAACTTTGGTACACCCGCTTTGACATTAGCATCTGTAAAGCAAAATTGTACAAAGCAAAAAAAATAAATAAAAATAAATAAAAATGCGAATATATAGATATCAGTGTATTTATTGCTATTATTATTAGTGTATTTGAATCGAATATCATTCAGTGGTTACCTGGCAATTTGTTTCGTTGCCACTTTAAGTCACAAAATGTATTATGGATTAACCATAAAGAAAATTAGTACCAACTAAATCATCATTAATAAATTTAAAATAAGCATTTTAAATCTTTTAAGTAATTATCAAAAACAAATCGTAATCTTTCCTTAATTATATATTTTATATTTAAAAAGTGAATAATAATTATTAAATTACAAAATTTCAAAATCTATTATCATAAACCAAAACATATTATATATTATAATTATTTTATAAATTTATTTAAAACAAAAAAAAGGTCAATTGTGATCTGATTATTATATTTATTTTTAAATTATATTTTTTTTGTTTTCTATTTAAAGTTTTCAACATTTTACGCAAACTGAGTCTGATCCAAAGTCTAATGTCCATTTACCATAATATGTATTCTTACAAAGGCCTTTAAGAAATGAGCAAAGACTACAAGCATTTTCAGGTAAGAGTGATTGTTCACATCCGATCAGCTCACTATCAGCACTTGTCGCTTCTGGTTTACATTTGAAATATGGATTACTTTTATCTTCAATTTCAATAATTTCTTCACCGTTATTAGACCCTGTAATACATCTTCCATAATCATTATTCACACCTTGATTTCCATTACCCAAGTTACTATGATACACTATATGTGTATCAGCGTTAATGATGGCCAAAAAACTTGAAAATAAAATGATAAATTTCATCTGTTTTTTTTTTTTTTTTTTTTTTTTTTTCGATTTAATTTTTTTTTTCTATTTAAATACATTTTTTCAAAATTAATATATATATATATATATGTTGTCCTCCCTTAACTCCTCAACTCCTCAACCTTTGAATTTATTTAAATTCTAATGAGAAATTGTCTTTCATCCAAATATTTATAATATTTAGTAGAAAACGTTTATTCCTGTCTATCTAGAATTATATCTCAGTATAATATTTGAACATTACGGTATATAATAGTACTTTTATGATTTATAAACCAATTATCTGTTATTTATTTATGGTGACTATTTTATTTTAAAAAAATAATTAATTAGATTTGACTTTACTAACGATACATATATCAGTTATTTAAAAAGAATAAAACGCTGTTATTTTTTAAAAAAAATAAAATCCAAAAGAATCATATATATATATATAGACCTTTATCTATTCTATTATCATTATAATCATAATATAACTTCAAAATTGGTAGATTTGTTACATTAATTCTTTAAATAACAATATTTCCCTATTAGAACTACAATATTTCTTTTGCCATTTATTTATTTTTTATTTCTTGTGATTATATATGCACACTTTTTTATTTGATTTTCACAAATATTAGCACAGTTCTGATATATGGTCGATTATAAAGTCTTTTTTAGTAAAAAATTTTTTTGTGTGCTCACATTTTACTTTGTTTTTTTATTCTCTTTTTATATTGCCTATTTTTTTTCTAGGTATTTATTATATGTCTGACTTTTATCCTATTACTTAAAAATATGAATTACATCAATATTCTCGATAGTTAAATATTTAGTTTTTCATGTTTATGTATAAAAGAATGATAGAAAAAAAACATTTTGAAACAGTTTTTTTTTTTTAATCCAAAAATTTGGATGTGATCATAAGGAATCGTTTATTTAGTACCAACAATAATAATAATAAAATATTTTTTATTTTTTTAACTAAATCAAAAAAAAAAAAAAAAAAAAAAAAAGAAATATATAACAATATGTATTAAAAAATGGTAAAGATAATAAATGATATAAAAAATAAATATGTATATATAAAGAGAAAAATTAACTAAAAAATGATATAAAATAAAGTATATGTAAAAGTTATGTATAAGAATATGATTTTTTTTTTTAAGAAATTTAAAATAAAATAAGAATGAAAAGGTATTAAAAATGGAAAAATTAATTTTCAGAATTTATATCTTCGTGATCATATGTTTGAACAAACATATTTTTAATATAATTTGACCACAATTTTTCACTAAACGTATCTCCATCTACTAAATCTTTTGCTAAATTATAATAGCTTTGAACAGTTAAATCTGACAATCCATAAGCTTCTTCAGTTGTATACTCCAGTTGGTATTCTAAAGGAGTATTTTTAAAAGCATTTACTTGATCCCATTCTGTAATATTGGCATAATATTGGTCATACCCTAATAAAGTTCCAAAAGGTAATGAAGATGATGATGTCGATGATTTTTTATTATTGTTGTTAGAATGATGTTGTTGATCACGATTTCCTTTTTTGCCGTGCATCACTTGATGGTTATGTTGATTTTCGTCAATTTCATAACGATAAATACGTAACGTTGGTAAATAAACAGGCAAAACGGAAGGAGAGACTTGAATAACCATTAATGAAGAAGGATCTTGGTCTTGATCATCATCATCTTCAGGATTGATTTCATTTTTTTCAGGTAATCCAATTGTAGCATACATATCATAGAGCCAGTCCACATATTTCCCAATATTTCGATTAATACAAATCACATCTTTATCGTCATTTTGATTAGTAATATTATGATCACCAAACATGGTTAACTCTTGGGTAGTGTAATTTGGAAGACCAAGTTGTTGAATATGAGGTGACGAAGAAGAGGGAGAGATATTACTAACTTGTTCATAGTTATATAATAAGAAATGATCCATATTTAAATGACCAAAAAACTGGCCTTTGACAATATCTTGGTATTTAGTAGCTAAACGGGTATATTCTTGAAAACAAGTACGACGATAATCACGTGGTGAAGGTGGAACATGACCCATGATATAAATTTGAGTATTATCTTCTTGCTTTGCCTTGATCAATTGATGCTCCAGCCAATCCATATGTTGTTTTGCCAAGCCATCTTTATGACATCCATGCACTTGCTTATTTTTTTTATAAAAATATAAAGTATTTAAAGACAAGACACGTAAATTAGTAGTAACATCCACAGCAAAGTAACCACCTGCTTGAAAAGAGCGCTGTTGATCGGTAGGAATCCATTCATGCCATAACTGGGAATAATAAGCTAATAACCCATGGTCATCGTCGCCTATTTGGTTATGTGGATGAATATCATTATTACCAATGGCTGGGACTAAAGGAATCATACGTGGATCTTCTTCCGTAGGTTGAAACGTTTCTATCATAAGTTGCTTCACTCTAGCATTTAATTCATAGATATGTCTACGTTTACGTTTATTTTGACTATCCCAATCATGTCTACAATATATATATATAAATATGATGAACAAATAAAAAAAGAAAGTATTATTATAAAAAAATTAAATAAAAAAAGAGAGAGAGAAAAAGGTCGGATCTTGAAAATTCGATTTTTTTTTTAATATACATGTATTTTATTTTACCTTGCATTATCGCCAGTCCAAATAACAAAATCAAGTTTGTCCTTCCATTCTCTTTTAACCCAGTTCAAAGTTTGCTCAACCAAAGCCATTGGACTATCACAATGCTGACCAGGAGAACCAAGGGTACCAGCTAGAGCTGCATTATGATCATTATTTTCTAAAGATTTTAATGAATAGGTAGATGGTTTCCGATGACAGTCGGAATCGATGGTTGCACCAGGTAAATAAGATTCATCAATCTATTATTATAACAATAAAATAAATTATATATATATATATATATATATATATATATATATACAGAAATAATTAACTCATTATTAAAAGATTTTCTATATTATTCTCTTTTATTATATTATATTATATAATTACATGCATATCAGTAATGTGTAAAAAATAACCATATCTTTTTGTTGGTTTAGTAGATGTCACTGATCTTTCAAACCAATCATCCCAAGAAAACCCGGTAATAACTTGTAAAGTATTTCTTTCATATGGTAAAAATAAAATATACCACAATGACAGAGCTAATATAGCCATCATAAAATAAAAAGGTACTGATTTTTTATTCATTATGATAAATTTATATTTATTTATATATAGATAGATAGATACAATATTAAAAACGAATGAAATGTGTATAAAAAAAAAAAGTGAGGAAAAGAGAAAAAAGAAGAAAAAAAAATTAGATCGAGTTTCATTTTATAATGTCTCCAAGCATGAAACTTTTATGATTATTATTATTATTATAAAAATATTATCATCATCACCAATATCAAAATGGAATGGCAAAAAAACGGCCCACATGGAATAGATATACCGATTTCATTGGATCATGTTTAAATATATAAAAACTATATATTTATATATAAAAATTTTTATGTGTCTTTTGAACAATCATCCAACCTCAGGGGTAAAGTTCATCTTATGACTTGATCTTTTTTTTTTTTTTTTTACAATTTCCAACTGCGCAAACAAAACAAAAAAAAAAAAATTCGAATAGATATTTTATTTTATTTATATCATAGTACATATTAAAAAAAAAAAAAAAAAGGGAAAAGGAATAGTATATTGATATTTTATTTTCAACAAGTTTTAAAAAAAAAATCAATTCTTTGATACATATTAAAGTCTGAAACTAAACAAAAACTCAAACTAGTATAAAAAATGGAATCTTTTTATTTTAATATTTTTCAAACTCCTAATGACAAAAATATGTTGGATTAAACATAAAATGATGTAAACGTCTATGTCATTTAAATATGATAATATATAAAATAAAAATAAAAACCGGACAATTACCTCATACGTAATGATATAAAAAAACGACATCACGTTTTTTTAATAGGAAACTTTACCGAAGTTTAATTTTATTTTATTAAAAAAAGGGCATTGACAAATGATTTTTTATTAAATAGTTTAAATCAAAATTATAATATTTTACTTTTCACTTGTCATACCTATATAGTCATGTTAGTATTATCCTTTTCATTGTTCTTCTAGAATTTTGGAAATTCACAATTTACTTTTATAGCTATATAATATTCTGACAACAACTGTTTTATATAAATGATCATTTATTTATAATAACTAGTATGTTGTAGAGATTCTTTTTTATTTTTTAATGTATTTATCTAAAAAAATATAAAGTAATTGGGAATTTGTACATATTACCAACAGTATACATTAATTTTTTCAAAGCTTGATCTTCTCTCTCCTGTTTCTCCAATGTTTCTTTGCTTTTTAATAATAATAAATGGGACAAACAAAAAATAAAATACAATCAAATATTTTAAAAGGTTACTCTCCAATAAATCTAACGAAAAGACTGTACTAGATTATTTTATTATATATACTTGTACTCTAATTAATTGTTTTAATAAACTCTGCCTTTATTTTTCCTTTTTTTTTTTTACTATTTTAAAAAGAATACTTGTATAGACATGATATAGTAGTATTATTATTGGATATCTCTTCTCTATAATTGACAGTTGTGTTTCCTTATAGAATGCAGACATTATGTAGGCATTTACGTTTACCTTTTATAGACATTTTAAATTTATTTCATAGTTTATTTTTTATTTTTTCAAAACGATAATAATGATAATAATGATAAAGGTAACGATAATTATGATAATGGTAATGCTAATAGTGATAATAATTAAATATAAACTGTTTAATTTTTTATAGTATGCTCTAACTAGTATAAAAAAATCATAAAATATTAAAAGGTAACAAAATAAGGTTTAGGTACAGAGCCAGACTATAAATAATTTTGGTAGGCTTATAAAAAAAGTTTAAATTTTAAAGCCCTTTTCTTTCTTTTCCTCTTTTTTTTAATACTTTTTCTCTTTACAATGACGGAAACTAGACACAAGATACATTCACTAAAACAATCAATCTTAAGAGATTACTCTTCAATAAAGTCACATAAAAAGTCAACACTAAGTTATTTTAAACGAAAGGAAAAAGAAGGAAAAGGTAAAAAAAAAAAGGTCATATTATATTATAAAAGCAAGTTTTTTAAAAAAAGATATGCACGTATATTTCTCTTATACTTCTTCTTTTGTTTATTTATTTATATTAATAAAGATTTAGTATATGACCTTGTACTTGTCGATATATGGGATACATATTATAAGGGAAACATAAAGTGTGTAAAAAAGAATATATATGACCCAGATCTGAGGTATATTGCGATATCGTATCGATGGGGAGAACTAGATGAGCAACAAGTAAATACTCCCGATTATACGGCTCATATCACTTCTTTTGCCACGGATGACCTGGAAAGACTTTGTAAATATATCAAAATGGAATCAGATTTAAAAGAAATACGGTATTTATGGATCGATGCCATCTCAATAGATCAACAGAATCAAGAAAAGAGAAAGGAAGCCATTTTATACATGTCAGACATTTATAAACAATCAGATTATATCTTGGCCGTACCCGATTTACATATGGCCTATTTATATAGGAACCCTGCAAATGAGGATGCAATGGAATTAATACATATACACAGGGAAACCATCTTGGAAGATATTCTTACTGTGGATCAATCGGATATGAATGATGAAATTATCATAATAGGGGATCACAAGCAAGATATCAAAAGAATATATAGATTTTTAGCTTTCCTTGTAGATGATTGGTCGAACCGTGCTTGGGTAATCAGCGAATACCTAATTGCTAAACAAAAAAAAGGAACGCCATTAAAATACATCTTTATGACCTTATTACATTCGGAATTTCCTACTTTTTTTTCCTACTCCTTTGATGACCGGCCTCATGATACACCTTTAGCAACAAACATTGGAAGTAGTAGTCACCATCATTATGGATCAATAGTCTACAAAGAAGTGGATACAAGCAACAAATTCATTCATTTTTTAAAAACAAGATTTATACAACGGAACCACATGCACATGTTACTAAGTTCCAATGCAACAAGGAATGAAGATCGATTCAACGCCATTTTGCCATCATGGAATAGGTATAAACATTTGATTGAAAATAAAAACACTATATCTGAATGGGATATTACCAGTATGACCTCAGTTCGGTTGAAATTGTATGAATTCATGGATAATTTATGGGATAAGGCAGCATTACTTTATGCATGTTCACATCATTCCCACCAACAGCAACAGCAAAAGAAAAGGGTTATCATTCTTCCTTCTTACGCTAGTGAACATAGCAATTATTGTTTACACTTGGTCGAAGAAAGTAACCCTGAACTGGCTTATGAAAGGTATTTGTCGGATTTAATGAATTATGGTACAAAAATGTTTGGTAACGATGATGACACTTTACAGCATATTTTATATAATGGGAATAAATTTGGTTCACTGTACACTAAAAATTTAAAGGACATCCAATGGCACAGCTCTTATCTGGCTGTGGAATCAAAAAAGTACTTTGTTAGAAAAATAGAAAAGGGTGAATTGGACCAGGATTTTTTATCTACTTATTCATTATGTAATGACCATGACAACACTAATGATGATATAAGATATGCATGTATACCTTTTTTTACTTTTACAATACCTGATTTTCATTCTGTGGCACCAAGAAATGGTAGTCGAATCCATTTATTAGGTAATATGGATCAAAACAGATGGATCTTGGCTCCTCAATATTGCTATTTAGGTTACTCTGGTGAATCTTTATGTTGCTCTGATAAGTATACCTTTCACTTGTATTAATTTATGAACCAAAAATACACCCGAGTATAATAGTTTGATACCTAAAATCATTTAAATAAAGTAAAATAAATATGAGTAAATAAAAATCACTTGGATTTTTTTTGCAATTATACAAGGAAAAAATTGAAAATAAAATTGGTTTATTGGGTCATAAAAGAAAATTCATGAATTTCATTTTTTTTTTTTTTCCTTCTTTCTTTCTTTTGTGCATTCTTAGTTACCATATTCCAAATTTTACTATAAGCATTTGTTTGTTGCTTATATTATACAGGTAAATAGTACCTAACCAATAATTTACATATAAAGTGGGTCCCTTTATGAATAGAAATTTACCAACAGTAAACTAATATGGTCACTTAATATGTATTTATATATATATATATATTACTAGTCGTCCTTCTGGAAAAAGATAGATATATACTCTAATTTGGAAATATGGTCCAAAAGAGATGGGCAGTAGTTTCAGTTCTTATTTTTTTTTTTAAAAAAAAAAGCAGCATATAATTCAAACCAAACTCATTACGTGGTTATTTTTTAATTATAAAATGATGGGAAATAAAAAAAATAAAAATAATAATACTATAATCCATGTATGGAAAATAAGGAATCAACTATTGGTAATGTATAAATATGGTATATAGGGAATATAATCAACTTTATATATAATTTATAAAATGAATAATTTTAACAAGAACAGCAAAGTACTATATATATAGTTATAATGGAGAGTACTAAAAGATGTATTTGGTAAATATCGGTGTTACACAATAGTCTAAAAAGTCAAGAGAAACCCATTTATGGATTATAAGTGTAAAAAACCCCGCACTTTTTTTTTAATTTTCCTTTTCTCCATAAAAATAAATAGACTCTTTTTTTTTTTTTCCCTCTCTCTCTTTCTCTTTTTCACTCTTCATTGCTTAAAGATTCTATCTATTTAATTTAAATAAATCCAACATTGTATAAGTATGTCTCTCCCTGAAACTCAAAAGTGTCTTGTATTAAATAAACCTCTTGATATTGTTTTTGTAAAGTGATCATAGATAAAAGTAGAACTATTCATTGATTTATAATATATTCACACTCATATATTAATAAATATTCAATATCTATACGCGTCTTTTTTTTATATTTTATTTTTATATTGAAATAGGAAGAACGTCCTGTTCCAGAAATTGGTCAAGGAGGTAAATATAAATATACAAATAACTAAATGAAATAGAAGCGTCTACGTATATATATATATATATATATATGTATGTATGTATGAATAAACTGATTAATGGAATATATATCCATATATTTATATATTCGTGATAGATGTATTGGTCAATATTAAAGCAACGGGTATTTGTGGTAGTGATGTTCATTATTGGCTTACCGGAGGTATTGGCTCCTTTATAGTAAAAAAGCCTATGATCCTTGGTCACGAATCGGCTGGTGTGGTAGCCAAAGTGGGTCCTGGCGTTACAGATCTTAAAGTAGGTGATCGCGTTGCTTTAGAACCTGGTGTACCTTGTAGAACCTGTGAACAATGTAAAAAAGGTAGATATAATTTATGTCCTGGTATGGTATTGTAAGTAACCGTTTTCCATATATTCATACATTTTTACATTCTTATACATACATATATATATATCTGTTTATTTATTTACTTATTTATATAAATAGCGCTGCAACACCTCCTTATGATGGTACTCTTTGTGATTATTATCGTCATCCTGCTGATTTCTGTGTCAAGTAAAGTTTATTTAAAATTAAAATAATAATAAGATTAATATCGAAATAGGAAACGTGAAGGGATTACTAAAATCGTTATTTGTATTGCTCTTTAGATTACCTGAAAATGTTTCACTTCAAGAAGGTGCCTTGGTAGAACCTCTTTCTGTAGGTATTCATGCTGCTCGTCGTGGTAATGTCAAATCAGGTGATCGTGTTTTTATTTTCGGTGCTGGTCCTGTTGGTCTTTTATGTGCTGCCGCTGTCAAAGCTGCTGGTGCAAGCTATGTTACTATTGCAGGTAAATATATATATATATATATACATGGTTATTTTATATAATATAGAAAAGAGACTCTAAATATAATAAAATAGAAGGAAAGGAAAGAAAAGGGAAATAAATACTAAAGAAAAAAAAAAACGTGTATTCTTTAGATATTACTCCTTCAAGATTAGAATTTGCCAAAACATATTGTACCGATTCTCAAGTATTATTAGAACGTCCCCAACAAGGTGAACCTAATATTGAATATTCTCACCGTACTGCTGAAAAGATTTTAAAAACAGAACAATTAGCCGATGTTGTCATTGATTGCACTGGCGCTGAAACTTGTGTACAAACTTCTATCTTGGTAAATAAATAATAAAAAAAAGTAAAAATATAATCAGCGGAATTATTTTTGATGGATGAAGAAACTCATTATATATTTGTCTATAAATGACAATATATATTTATAGTTGGCAAAGAATGGTGGTAATGTTATCTTAGTCGGTGTAGGTGCATCCAATCAAACAATTCCTATTTCTGAAGTCTCTTCAAGAGAAGTAGATGTAAAAGGCATTTTCCGTTATGTAAATGTAAGTATACCTTTTTTTTAAATACACACACATATATATATATTGTTTTATGTAATTAATCACTCAAATATATATATTTGCTTGTTAGACTTATCCCACTGCTGTAGAAATGATTGCATCTGGAAAAATTAATGTAAAACCATTAATCACTCACACATATTCTTTTGATGATTCTATTAAGGCATTTGAACATGTTAAATCAGGAAAAGATAATGCTATTAAAGTACAAATTCTTGGTTAATAAATAAATAAAATAAAAAAATGTTATTTGTGTAAATATATATATATATATATTATTGGATGATGTCTTTTTTTTAAAATAAATAAATAAATAAATAAATTAGGTTTTTTTTTTTTTTTTTTTTTTAAAAAAAAAAAAAAAAGAAACTATGACGTTAAATTAAATGAATAACTATTAATGAATTAGCATATCCTCTCAATGTTATTTTTCAAGTAACTAATATAAAATATATCATGTGAGCTATTTTTGTGTTCCATTAAATGATGTTGATCGCTCATTAATCAAAAAAAATATAATGTAATCTTTTTTTTTTATAAATATATACATGTTACCCTTATTTTTTTATCCAATGGTCATTCATTCCTTTTGACAAGTCTTTATTTTTTTTTTTTGTGTTGCAAAAAAAAAACAAAGAAAATCATTACTTTAAATTTATAAATAAATAAAGGCTGGTCTATCGTTCATATCATTATTAAATTATATATAAAAATAAAAATATAGAAAAAAATAAAAATAAAGAAAAATATTCTTAATATTGATAATATTGATTTTTTGTTTTTTGTTTTTCGACGATGAGGATGATATAAAAATTTATTAGTATGAGAATAACAAGAATTCAACGGGAACTCGGTCGAAGGTCCGTGTAACTGAGATAAAAAAAAAAAACGAAATGGAGTTTAAATTTTTTTTTTACCAATTCGCATAAAAGGGCCTTTAAATCAAAATATACCTAAATAGTGTTTGTATCATAATAACTCACTTAATATAGTATATATCACTGTATAATAATAATAACCAAGAAAAGGATTAAAAGTAGTAATAGTAGTAAAAAAATAAAATAAAAATGAAGTTAAATACAATATGTAATATAAAAAATAGTTTAAAAAAGAAAAAGAAAAAAAAAATGATTAAATACCTAGTCATTTGATTATTTCAAGTGCAACAATAAAAAATAAATAAATACAGAGAGAGAAAGCTTGGATCGAAACAAAGAGGGATGACACCTGATTTTATATTATTTTATTTTAACCGATTCAATTCTACTCCCCATTCATTTATATATATAAACATACTTGAAAAACAAAAAAGTTTGATTGGTTTACTCATGTGATGGTTACAATCGAAAAAGTGATAATAAATAATTTATATACTTTTTTCTTTTTTTATTTAATCTCCTTTTTTTTTTTTTTCTTTCCCTCTCTTTCTTTTGTTTATTTACTTCCTTTACTTTCTTTTTTCTTGTATATATATTTTATTTATTAACCAATTTTTTTTTATAAATATATATATTAAAATTATTTAAACACAACCAGTATAATGTCTTATTATTCAAGTATGTATTATTATTTTTTAATTTTTTATAAAAAAATGACCACAGTTCGTGTTTTTTATTTTCTATTTTTTTTTTTTTTAAAATAACAAAAAAAAGCGATATATAAAAGTATCAAATAACTAAATAATTTGCGTTTATTTATACGTTTTATTATTTATTTAGTGTATAATACTTATGTTCCCCAACATCATATGCCTATGTATGGATATGGTTACAATAACCCTTATATGTATGGAGGAGGGATGTATCCAACATATAATAATTATTATGGAGGTGGAGGCGGTATATATGGTGGTTATGGTGGCGGTTATTATAATCCTTATGGTGCTGCTGGATATTATGGTTATCGATCTCCAGGTTTATTAAGAAGTATGTATAATAGGTTAAGATACGGAAGTACTTATTATTATCCTGAAATGGGTTTAATAGGTGGTGCTGCTGCTGCTGGGCGTTATCCTTATGAAAGAGATTTTAGTTCTACTAAAAATGTTTGGAGACGATCTATTTATTAAAATATATATATATATTTTCACACACACATATATATACTCAATTTTATATCAATCAACTCACTCACACACTCTAACTCTCTCAGCTCTTACACATGATGGAAAAAAAAGAAAATTTATAGTCTCAAGAAAAAAAAATAGCTTTAGTTTATCGTTTTTTTTTTTTATCGCCTTCATAATACATGTATTTTTTTTTTTTTATTATCTGTATATAAAAATCACATCTTTATAGTATATATATTATATTCATTTTAATTATTATTTATCTATCTATTTATTTTATTTTTATTTTATTTTTTGTTCTAATTATTAATTATTAAAAAACAAACCGTTTATATATATATATATATATATATATAAATTGAATTATTTTTTTTATTACAAATGTATATAAAATATTTCAAATTTTTCAAACTAAAAGAAAATAAAATGAAAGATAGATTATCAGATAAGAAAAAAGTGGGTATATAAATTCATAATTATAATTTATAAATGATGCTTAAATTATTTTCTTTTTTATATTTATATAAAAAAAACTAATAATGGTATAAACGCTTTGAAGAAAATAAGAGGGTATCAATCAAATTGCAATTAAAGCATAGAACAATGCAGATATTATAGCTAATAATATACCAAGTAAAATTTGAACGGATCGTAACTAAATAATATAGATAGATTAGAATAATATTTATATATATGTGGGTATATAATTATATAAATGTATGTTTTAGTCTATCTTATTTTCACTTTATTTTATTTTATTTTTTTACCTGCAGAGCATCAAAAAATCCCATAAAGAAACCATTATTTTGATCACCGGTAGGTAGTTGACCATTTGGCAATATTAGGTCTTGTTTTTTTGAAGAAGATTTTTCCAACAATAGTAACTTCTTTTCCAGTTGTAGACATTTTTCTTCGTAATCCACGCATTTTTGCTTTTCAATCATTAATTCTTTATGGTGATTTATTTTTTCTTCGTCCAATTGTAATCTAACTTGTTCTAATTCTTTACGTAATTGAGTGATATCGGATCCATGAAGTATGCCATTACTATGATTAGTTTTGGTCTTTTCAATCGTCTTTTGCAATTGTATTAATTGTTTTTGTGCTACACTCATGGCTTGTTCTTGTAATTTAGTTTTTTTTGAATATTCTTTAATTCGATTTTGTGCTTCATACAGTTGCTGTTGTAATAATATATTTAGCGAATCCTAAAAAGAAATGATAATAACAAATAAAGTGTAAATGCGAATACAAATATAAATGTAAGCATAAATATATGCATGATATCTTTTCTTTTCCCCTTTTCTTTACCACTTTTTTAGCTCTTTCTTCGGTATAATATGTATTTGCATCATTTATAAATCCTTTCATATCCATTAATTCTTTTTCAACTTGCTGTGATCTTTGCAATTCAACCTATATAGACAATCCAATTCAGATACAAAAAAAAATAAAAAATAATAAAGTAGGGTAGGGACTTTAGTATTTGAATATTTTTTTTAATATATATATATAATAGTAACCTTAATTACAAACATAATCATTATCATAATTCAACACATTACCTCAAGTTTTGCTAATACTACATCCCAGTTTTTAGATCGATTATTTGCTGTATCTTCCATAGATGATGGTGATGATGGGTAATCTAAAGTTGATGTATTTCTAAATGTACCATTATGCCCAGACCTAGCCGATATTGTTGCTCCCCTTCGTTCTTGAGATCCCTATAAATAAAAATAAAAAAAAAGCAATAAAAATTTTAGTTTGCTTGTATTATCTAGCTATAACCATTATAAAAGAAAAGTAAAGTATAAAAAAAAGTATTCTTACATTAGATTCTGGTTTACGTTGTGGAGAATCACTCGTTGCTATATTGAAATTTTGTAATGTATTAAAATCTATTTGATCCAAAGGTATATTAAATACAGAAATATCACATGCCACTTTATGATAAAGTACTAAAATAAAAAATAAAAAATAAAAAATATCAGTATATATATATATATATAAATCGATTAGCCTTTTTCATATCATCATGCCCATTTTTAATCCCTTTTTTTTCTGTTATCTAAATTTATATATATTTATATCGCATCACTTTTTTTTTTCTGTTTCATTTCCATATATATATTTACTTACTTAAACCATCTTCCCCAGTAATATCAATTCCGAATTCTACATGATCACCTGTTTTAATTTCAAATGCTTTACTTTCTTCTAATTCAGAAGATAATCTTCTCCCATTTAAAAAGGTGCCATTACTTGATCTTGTATCTTTAATCCAAATTTTATGATCTTGACACCATAACATAGCATGACTTCGTGATAATACTTTGGAATTAAAATATCCATTTAATGGGTTAGGTGCAGTTTTAGCATTGGATTGACGACCTATTTTACATTTCTGAAGTTCTGATAATTCTAATGATTTGGTAGGAAATTGGTTATTTAATGGTTTTAATACAATAGTATAGACAACAGATGTTGACGAAGATGAAGGTAATGAAGATGAAGTAAGTGTGTTATTATTGCTGTTATTACTAGATACAGTAGTGGTAGTTGTTGTTACAGTGGCTGGTGTAGTTGTTGTTGGCGAGGTAGTGATTGCTGTATTGGATATATCGGTTGATGTTGGTGTAGCAGTAATGGTAGTATTTGTGGATGAAGTAGAAGATAAACTCGAAGATGAGGATGAACGTCGTCTAATAAACATAGATCCCGATGTGGAATTGCCTGCTGCCAAAGATCTTGTCCTACCCCCCAAAGAAGAAGATCCTATAATATAAATACATATAAATAAATAGATAGATAAAATGAAATAAAATAAGTAGGTTTTTTTTAGTATTTGTTTAGGTTAAAAAATATAGGTAATAACAAAAAGCAACGAGTAAATAGATAAACGTTTTCTTTTATATTTTATAAATTGTATATATGTACATCAATAGCCATTTCTGTATTAATATTAATAAAAAAAGGGGAAATAGAAGGAAGGGGAAAGAGCTCTTGATATTATTCAACTTTTCATTACTACTTTATTCTTTTACCTTTATGCTTTCCAAATCTATTAGTATCATTTATGATTTGTGTTTGTGATATAGATTCAGTCATTATTATTAATATGAATTAATAATAATAAAAAATATAGTGTAATGAAAAAATAATAATAATCGAATAATAAGAAAGGTGAATATGTGTGTAAAATTATGATAAAGGAATTAGTATGGCCAAAAATAAAAATAGAGTAAAAGAAGGAAGAAATAAAGAAAGGAAATTTTTTATTAACCTTGCCCTATTTTTTAAAAAGAAATCGGGGCTTAAAAATTCGCATCACATTTTTATTTTTGCGGCGCAAATTAAATTAAAAAAAAGCATTTCATTTAAATATAATAACACTTAAGATATAAAAGTGATTAACAAATGCATTATTGATTTTATTAAAAGTTTATATTATGATTTAATTATAATTTTTCAAAGAATAAAAAGAAATAACTTAGCCAAATTGATAATATCTATCTATGTATATATGTATAAAGGTAGTAAAAAACAATTATTACAATAAAAAAATAAAAATTCATTTGCCCAAAGCTTCATGCATATCCACATCCATTTTCACTACATTGTTGACTGTTAATAATAAAGATGACTCCATTTTCAAAAATAATGTCGATGGTGGTGGTAATGTGAGATTATTGTTATCATCAACTGTACTCTCCATGAAATTTTTAAATAAAAACATAAATTCTAGAGCTTCATCTATCGATGCATGTGTTGAAATGAGTTGGTAATGTGAATTCTTCTATTTTCTTATATCCATAAAAGCCATTTTAAAGAAAAAAAAGTATATAATTCTACTTTATGTCCTATAGAAACGTTATATATAAACAATAGGTAAATAAACAAATAACATGTCATTATCATTTTTATTATACTATTATTATATTACTTACCAGCTATCGTCATTCCAAATGTAGAATGTTCTTTTTCGGTCAAGGCATTTAGTAGCCGAAGATGAAGTCGACGTTTGGCAGTTTCAATTATTCTAACTCTATCCATAATGGTCTGGTCTTGACGTGTTTTAGGAGATTTGATTTCCCCAATTCTCACATCAATAGCTTGTCCATTATTCAGGCGTACTTTAAATAATATATCTGGTCTACATTTTTTTTTGTCCATGATATTTTTTGCTTTTATACCCAAGAAGTAGAGTCCTTAAAGTAGTCATAATATATTATATAAAAAAGAAGATTTGTTAGTAACTATCGTTGATCGTTCACAGTTTTTCTCATCCATTTCAACATGTCTATATATATTCTACTCTAACAGTCAATATATGCTTTTGATTTAAACGATAAGAAAACGAATTAACGAAAAATGAGACAGACATTGTAATAAAATCTAATTCAGTTGGTCTATTAATCGCTGGTGGAGGTATTGAATGGTTTAAGTAAACGTCAGTTAATATTTGATTTAAATAGATTTTGTCTAGATTATTGGCTGATTCTGGTATAAAGAAAGTTTTATCATGAATTGATATTTTTAGAGGTTTAATATTTTTTTCCACAATTGAAGGTTAATCAAGTCTTGTACTGTTAAGTTCTATATTATTGTATTCAAAAATACCAGAGATCTTTAATCTAGAGTACAATTATCACTTGGTATAAAATTATCTCTAATAAATATCTCTTTCTATTATATCATTTAAAATAAATCTTATGTTATCCGCTGGCTGCCCTCTATATCATGATACTAAAATTATTCAATACTTATTTAAATATCCTCCATAATCTGAAATCATCATCATTTTTGGTGTGATGATATCTTATTATGACAATGGCACTAGCATTTTTACTCTGATTTGGTACCTTTTGAAAATAGAATTAACTCTTCCAAACTCCTGCGTCGTTTCCAACCCTTCTAATAATAATAATAAGGCATATTTACATTATAATAAACAGTACACTTTTATTTTAATTTTATCAATATAAATAATATATCTAATGTTCTATTAGAACAGCTGATTATACTATATTTATTTTTAAAAAAATAATTTCTAGCTCCGGCCATTGTTAAAGCACGTGGCTATTTTTTTGTTTATAAATTTTATTTTTATTTTTTTTATTCTTCATTCTTTTTTTTAAAAAAGTGCAAATAAGTTTATATCTGGCGTCGTTATAAGATGGAACTTGACCGAAAGGTGACCAACGCCTTCTTTGCTGAAGGACTTTGAAAGGCAAAGAACTGCTAGTTCCACTTAGTTGAGAATGACTTGAAAGCTATCCTTGCTTTGACCTTACCTCTTATACTGTGGTGACTTGAATAAGTTGTTGCTTTATAACTTGGTGTCATTCTCGCTAATATTGCTTGTAACAATAAAGATGCCGCAGATGGATGGAACTTGACCGAAAGGTGACCAATGCCTTCTTTGCTGAAGGACTTTGAAAGGCAAAGAACTGCTAGTCCCACTTAGTTGAGAATGACTTGAAAGCTATCCTTGCTTTGACCTTACCTCTTATACTGTGGTGACTTGAATAAGTTGTTGCTTTATAACTTGGTGTCATTCCCGCTAATATTTTCATCTGCATTTATAGAAACTAAGAATATATAATCATTATTAATTTTTTCTTTTGTTAGATTTTTATATATGTTTATATTATAGTGGGAATCCATGAAGATAATATTGTATCACTTTCCTCTAAAACCTTGAGTATGAACTTGTGTCTACTTGTTTTGTTTACTTTTTTAGAAATACGGTTTTAAAAAGTAGATAGGAGGATAATGAAAGTGGAGCAAGTCATAATTTATTTATTCATGTGCCTACGTTATATATATATGCTTGAAACATCATATTGTATTTAAATTAAAATCAGGGTGATTTTGTTATACCATTGAATGTGAAGGTAATAAGAAAATATGCATATAATTATAAATGTAATAAAAAGAAAGCATTGGTAAATTTATTATTATTATTATTTGATCATGTTAATTTTTCATCCATATTAATATAATAAAACTTAATGTAATAATCATGAAACTTGGATAATATTTAACTTTGAGATTGGTATTCGGTAACATAATTACAATTATCATTATTTAATAGCGGGGCATATGAATGCTGTCAGTATAAGTAGAGAGCATATTCAAGGATGATTTTTTTTAAAAGTAAAAATAAAATAATATAAAGTAGCAGAATTAGTAATATTAAATTACTCTTTTTATATGATGTCAGTTTTTTGTTCATGTATTTATAAAATCAAATTAAAATAAATAGATTGTTAGTAATATAAAACTAAGTAAATAAAAAAATCTTTTTTTATTTATTTTAAATTTAAGTGTATGATTGGCATTCTTTAAATAATTATAAAACTGATAAAGAATAAATAAATCAGATATTCAAATACAAAAGTTTTGCCATACATAGAAAATCAATGATATGTAAATATACAGTACAGTGTTTGATGATCTTTTTTATTATTTTCTTATTAATGGTTGTTTATGTATTCATTATTTTTTATATTTTCAATCATGAAAATAATTATATTTAATAATATAATTATATAAATATGATTGAATGAATTTTTTTTACATTTTGGTTCTGTGATTTTTTATTTACTCATTAAAGTACATATAAACTAAAAACAAATCGCTTATTTCAATTAATTAAAAACTCTATCATAATAGCGATGAGAATATTAAAAAAATAAATAGATGTTTTGCAATTTCAAACATATATTATATATATATATATATATATTAGCAATAACTTTAAATTTTTTCATCTTCAAATTGATCTATTAATATAGATATTTGCTTATTTAATATAAAATAAAAATAATCAGAATAGAATAATTATTAGGCAAATGGCCTTTATCATACCTAACCTTAGCAATATATACAATAAAATAAACAGATAATAACAGTAGAATTAATAATAAAACACGTTTATATAAGTATCAACACGATAATTTACCAATTAAAATATACTAATACTGGCCAATATTAAAGAGAAGCATATCATATAAAGTTAATGTTGAGGTGTGATTAAACCATATTGGAAAATAAGTTAGTCGATGTACTAATAAAGTTGGTATGGATATTGTTGATAAAGCCATGGCTATTCTATTTTTCATATTGAAATAAATCATAAATTGATGAATACACATATCAATATGAACTTGTATCGGAACCAAAAAGTATTAAGAGTTTGATGTAATGACAATAATCCATACGATTGTAATTTATATAATTTTTTAACTAAAGAGATATGACAATAGATATTAAATTAAATTATTATGATACAATAAATAAAAAAAGTCTCTGAATAAATTGACTGTAGAGTTGCCAGATACTTGTATTAAACTTACACCTTCAGCTAATTGTCTATTATAAATATGATACAGCCAAAATAATAATACTAAAAACTATATACAGCTACTTATATACACATATATATCTCCTGTTTTATATAGCTCTATTAGCACTGTAATCACAATTTTGTTTTAGTAATCTGCTGCATTAAAAGACTTGCAACTCATTTTTTTATAAACAATATTTCACAAAATAAAAAAAGTGATTACTTAAGCTATCAGCTGGTTTATTACTCATTAATTATTATTATTTTCTTAAAAAAAAATATTATGGGAAGTGACACGTTGTAAAAAAAGATCTATTAAAAAATAATAAGTTAAATTAATGTTGAAATATCAATAAGAAAAATTAAAATTAATTTGCAAGTCTATTTGTTTATTCAACAAGTAATATGACTTGACAATACCAACAGGAACGAAGGAAGTAATCAAAGTGTAATTAAGCATTCGGACTTTCTATATCAATTGCTAGATTTTCCATATTACACACTTGAATACTTAAAGAATTTGATCATTGATTACAAATGGCATTGGATTAAGAGTGATTATTAGGTTCCCTATATTCTCAGCTATATTTATATCATACCTGCGTATTTGATTAAAAAATAGGCTCCATAAATTATTTACTTTGCTACAGTACAGAAAAATATATTCTAAAGTGCCAATTTCATTATGACTGAAAGAGAAGTCATCAACTTTTTTTTTTTAACATATTTATTGATTGAATGTAATGTATGAACATTGTTGATTATAGTACAACACTAAATAGTTTGAGCTCCAGGCTAAGTATTAAGTTTTCAGAAAAGATTTCCATAAAGTAGTTATATGATCAGTTGGTGATGAATCTAAATAAATTTTGATGATATTTAAATATAATCTTTTAGAAGCAAATAGTTTTCAAGCGTTCATATTTTTGAATTTAATAATAAAATTACCATCAAAAATATTATCACTACAATGAATTGGTATAATTGGCATTTTCTCAAGCACAGTCGTAAATATTCAGAAAAAAACGTGGAAAAAAAGCTTCTCTATATTTAATTTTTTAGTCTCCGATAACTCTTAAAGCTGATTTACCTTTTATAACTTTTCTACCTTCTCTTTCCTTTCTCTTTTTTATTTTTCTTGTTATATATTTTCTTCTTTTCTTTGAATGCAACCACATAAAATAGCATCTAATGGTTTTCAAAATCCTGAAAATTATGGTAAAAAGAATAAAGAAGAATAATTTATTTTATATATTTTTTACAATGAATAGTTAATCTTATTATTTTTTTTTATTTGTACTGGATAATAGAATTAGCTCGGCCAAGGTATCCGAAGGAATCCATTGAATTTATTGAAACGATTTTACCACCTAAGGCAAAGATTGGTGAAATAGGTGCTGGTACTGGGATTTTTACTCGCTTTTTAATCGAGTCACCCTGTCAGTATGAAGTTATTGCTGTAGAGCCTGTCGAAGGTATGCGTCGAAAATTCAAATCTTCTATACCTAATGTAGAAATAAGAGATGGAACATCTTGGAATACTGGTTTGGACGATAATTCATTGGATGCTGTTGTAGTTGCTCAAGTAATGATTTATATTTATTATTTATTTTAAGAAATACATGAAAAAAAAGAAGGGATGGTTAATCATGATGTATTTTTTTTATTCGAATACACAGGCATTTCATTGGTTTGATGACATCAAAAGTTTACAAGAATTTCATCGAATTCTTAAACCAGGTGGCCGATTATTATTGATTTGGAACATGGAATCAAAGGAAAATACTCGATGGGTAGAAGAAATACGAAGGTAAGGGGGATGGCAATTGATTTTTTAATTTTTTTTAAAAAAAAAATGATAATTCCGATATTGAAATATATATATATATATACTTTTTTTTTGCACGTTTATATAATCGTATGTTAGATTATACGAAGTATATGATGCTTCAGCACCTCAATATAGAAAAGGGCGATGGAAACAAGTATTTGAAACCGATGAAGCCAAAGCATTATTTGATTTACCTCTTCAATTTAAAAAATTTGATTACCCAATGCCATTTATACGCGATTTGATTTTCCCTCGTATTGCAAGTAAAAGTTATATTGCTATATTATCAGATAAAGAAAAAGAGAAATTACGTCAACAAATTGACCTAGTCTTGGACAATCCTGAATATGGTTTTAAAACGGATGATAAGGGGAATTTTATTTATCCTCATGATACAGATTTAGTTTGGTGCCAAAAGAAATAAAAATAAACCTATACATTTTTCCTAATTTAGACGTTTAATTAGATAAAAAAAAACCACGATCATGCATGTAACGCAGTAAAATCGGAAATAAAATAAAGCAAGATTCAGTGATACATACAACAAAAAAAAAAAAAAGAATAAATAACTGGAAGGACCAACGACGTGTATTTATATTTGTATGTAAATAAAACCAAGTGGGATGAGTACTTAATTTGAGATTATTTCAATCTGTTTAGAGCGACAGAACTAATGATTCTATTTATTTTAAAATACCAATTATACGTATTGGAAATTTTTTCTAAAATATACTATTTAATATAATCATTGTACAATAATCAATATATATATTTATAAATCTTTATTTTTAAATTAATATATAGTATTACTATAATAACCTCTATAGTCCTATTTCATTTTATTTTAGTATTAAAAAAGATAATTTTTGAATATTATATATTTATATTAATAAACAGCCTGTCTTTGTACTATCAAATCATCTTTAAAATTAGCAGGAAGTGTGATTACCTGTTCATTGATAGTCTTAAATATATGATTCAGCTGTAATCAAATAATAATAGAAACACATTTCTATATACCCTATGAGCTTTGGATAGACTAAGGTTTTATGATAATGATTTAACTGAATAAATATATCTTGGTGGTGTATTTTATTTTCAAGTATGGTGTATTTTATAACAATAATCGCATTTAAAAGACCAATTTATGTGCTAAGATTTTGATATATATTGGATGATTTACATATATTCAAAATATATAAAGAATAAGATATATTATTTTGATATATAGATTTTATTTATTAAATAAAATCTATATATCAAAATAAAAAAAAGTTAATAAAAGTATTTGAAACGTAGATTTTTTTTAAAACGGTTAACTTATTTTTCATTTCTGTTATTTTTTTAATAAAAGTAAAAGGAAATGATTTATACCTTATTTTTTTTTTTCTTTACTTTTCATTTTCATTATATTTTTATTTATAAAAAAAAAAAGGTTTTTTTAACTCCAAACAGCTTATGATCTTTTCACGGAACATAAACTATCCCCAGACCCCCAATGGAGCAAAGACAAATCACTAAATAGAGATCCGATTGACCTTATACAATTTTGAGTTTAATAGTTAAATTATTTGGTTCCAAAAGGATTGCAATCTATATTAGATGAAATGTCTTTAAAAAACCGCACAAAGAGAAGAAAAAAAGAAGAAAAAAGATAGCCTTTTTATACTTTTTTTAAAAAAAAATTTTTTTTGGACTGGTTTTTATGGTCACTGGATACTTAAACATATTTCTGCGCTTCCATTGGCCAAGTCATTTGCTTTTATACTATTTTTTATTGCTATTTTTTTATTTATATAGTAATAATAATATAATAAGCTTATAAGTTTTAAACAAGTGGTATAGTAAAAAGCAATAGACTATGCATGAAAAAAAACAAATATTACAAATTGATCATTATTTAAAACCCGCTCATTTCCTACAAAAACTTTAATTTTTATTGGAAGAATTTCTAATATTTTAATTTCTTGCTCCCATATTTTTTTCTATCACTCTCATTTATTCATTTTTTCTTTTTATCATAATAAAAATCATTCTATTAAATAATCGTGTTATTTAATGATTTTATTTTGATTCTTGGATCATTTATTCATTAATGTATAAAAATAGCACGCATATTTCAAATAATTAAAAATCACATCTTGATAGTAATGTAAATGTTAAAAACAAAGTTAGATAGTTTGCTCATAAATCAACATACATTCAATTATATATATATATATAATTATGATGCGCATTTTACGTTTTATTATTATTATTTAAATTTACAAGCTTTTTTTTTTTTTTTAAACTAACTTAATATATATTAAAGGCAAAACGTTAAAATAGTAATTAAATCCTTTAGAATACCCTCTTTAAAAAACAGCATAAATGCAATATCCATCTGCTTTGATTAGAGTTATCTAGTAAAAAAGATCATTAATATCTTGAGATAGAATACATATAAAGCTGGATATTGCAAAAGTAAAAAATTAAACACATACACATTTCAAATGGCCGTTATCTTTTAATGAATAGGTTAACCAGTAGTTTTGATCATATATAGGTTTTTTACTGTTAAAACTTTTAGTTATTCTGACAGAAAGGTATTGGCAACAGGAATTCAATTGAATACCCTTTAATGTTTTAGTGCATATTGGTTTATGATCGACTCCATTATACATGATATGCTGTAAATAAATCTATGTTCCCAAATAAAGAAAACTGTAAAATAAAAAACATACTTCCAATAATATTGATTTATCTCATATATCATTCATCACTTTGTATAACTCTAATGCAACTGATACCATATCTTTAATTTTAATTTAATGCTTACATTTATACCATAATAGTAAAATGACAATAAATTTTCTCTTCATTTCAAGTCACATTTAAATTTAATATCATTTCTAGATAACCACACCTTATAAATTTTGTATTTAAAGAATTAACGAGTTTATTACTGGTTTCCGTATGCCAGTGATATATTTATTTAGGATTTATAATACTTGATTGTTGGCCAGAATAATATGAGGAAAATGATGAAAGTTGATGAGGGGTTAAAAGGATAAGCATGTAATTTAATAGTATTCCTTGTTATTCTTGCTTTTCTTTTACAAATTGATATTCACTAATCATTCAAAAACTATTAAACCAATTTAGGATAAAATGTATTAAAATTCGATACTTTTCTTTATATCTTCGTTTCATCTTTGGTTGAAGAAAAAACTATATATATATATATCCCTCGTCAATCACCGCTACCCTTTTTAGAAGCCATATTCCAACTATTTTTTAGTATCGAGTGACTTTTTTCCCTTATGGTACCAAAAATATTAATATAACTGCTAATGTAATATCCTTCTTATTTATATAGATTATGCTGTATTTTATATTATAGTTTAACAAGTTTTACTGTTGAGTTTGATTTTGATATAGCAATTTTTTAATGATGCTAGAATCTTAATAATAATAATAATAACAATACTAACGGTAAAAATATATAGTTTGATATATTTCAGGTAATTCTTTTTTATCATTATAAATTGATATAGACTTGGGATTTCTTATTTTCCTTAGTAGCTTTCCATTATTGTGTATATAAATAAGCTTTTCCGTTATATAATGCCTATAAACCTTAATATTTATAGCTTTTTCTTTTTATCACTATAAATGGCAATAAACGCGTAAAACCATCTTTTTGATAGTATTTTTTAGTATATTGTTGACTATATAAAATTGTAATTCTTTTTTGAGCGATTAAAGCTGATTAAGTAAAAAGAATGGGAAATAAGGTATTCATTAATAAAAAGAAGTTTTACAAAAGATTGAGTGCGGTAAAAGGGAGAATGAAAAAATCTAATTATTTTCACAAGTGAAAAAATATTGAAATTCCGTTAAAAAAATTGGAGGGTAGTGTGCTTAAAAATTGATTTACACTATTTTTTTTTCTATTTCTTTTTTTCCTTATTTTTTTTTCTTTTCTTTTTTCTAGTAGTTATATATATTCATATAAATATATATATAAATATAAATATATTTATTTAATTAATTAATAATAATAATATATAAAACATATGGATACCAATCAAACTACCACAGAACTACCCATTAATCCTACACCATCGGACTATTCATCATCTATTTTAACTTCACCACCTGGAATAGAAAACCAGCCTCAGCAAGAACAGGAGCAACAGCAACAGCAATTACATTTTCCAAATAGACAATTTAGTATTGATAATAATAATGATAACAATGGTATGGATGAACAAGAATTATACCCTATTGCTGTCCTCGTAGAAGAACTTAAAAATGAAGATGTTCAATTACGTTTAAATGCTATTCGTAATCTTGGAACTATTGCTATGGCACTTGGCCCACAAAGAACAAGAGATGAATTGATCCCTTTTCTTAACGGTATTACATATATATATATATATATATATATATATAATAGATAGATATTAAAAAAAAAAAAAAAAAAAAAAAAAGGTATTAAATACTAATACTATTTTTTATCATATTTATTTATCATTGCCCTTAATATATATATATATATATATTATAGACTCTATTGATGATGAAGATGAAGTTTTAATGGCTGTTGCTGAAGAATTAGCCAGTTTTGTTGATTATGTTGGTGGTAATGAGTATGCTCATGTTTTATTAAGTCCTTTAGAAAATTTGTCTGCTGTAGAAGAGGTGTTAGTACGCGAAAAGGTGAGGAATCATATTTATATATGTTTATTATTATAATAAAAAAGAATAATAAGGACTTATCATCTTGTACTTTCTTCATCTCTTATTCATTATACGTTTATTAGGCTGTGGAATCGTTATGTAAAATAGTAGTCATATTTAATGGATCTCAAGTTGAACTTTACTTTTTACCACTCATAAGACGTCTTTCCAGTGGAGAATGGTTTACCAATAAAACTTCAGCTACTGGTTTATTTGCCTCAGTTTATGATTTATGTACTGATGAACAAAAAGCAGAACTTTTAACGTAAATACATATATTATCTATCTTAAATAATGAACATTTTATTAACAATTATAATTACACTGGATTTTTACTTATATTTTATATATTAAATAGTTTATTTGCTCAATTAATTCAAGATGATACACCAATGGTCCGTCGCGCAGCTACTAAAGCATTAGGGGTAAACGAAAAAAATACGTTCATCTATAAACTATTACTATTATTACTAAATAGATAAGTATTGGTTTTATTAATATTAATAATCTTATTCTATTATTATATAGCCATTCGCAAAGAAAATTAAAAAGGAGGATTTTTTGGCTAATATCTTACCACACTTCCTTAAATTAACCGATGATGATCAAGATACTGTTCGACTTTTAACAGTAGAAGATGTTTTAAGTATTACAAGTATATTAACACCAGAAGAAAGTAAACAACTCTTATTACCTACTTTGAAATCTCTTGGTCAAGATAAATCATGGCGTGTACGATATGTTGTTGCTACTCATTTTTCAGATGTATGTATTTTTTTTCCAAAAAAAAAAAAGAAAAAAAGAAAAAAAATAATAGTAAAAAGGGAATAATAGGTTAATAATATATACATACTCTTATTTATAATCTTTTATTTATTATTGTTATTATTTTATAGTTATGTAAGGCTTTTGGAGAAAATGTCACTAGAGAAGAGCTTGTCGATTTATTTGTTGGACTTATTAAAGATACTGAAGGTGAAGTAAAGATTATGGCCATTGGTCAAGCTCCAGGTAAATATAGAATTGTGTATTAATTATATATATATATATATATATATATATATAAAGAGTTATATGAATTAAACTTATAAATATGTTGCATGCTGTAATAATTATTTACACCATTTATATATTTACATATCATTTATATAGCCTTCGCTAGATTAATCGATGAAGCCACAGTGGAGGATAGATTACTTCCTTGTATTAAAGATTTAGTTATTGATACAAATCAACATGTTAGAGCCGCAGTTGCTAGTAATATCAGTGGATTAGCACCTATCCTTGGAAAGAAAATGTAAGTTTTTTATAAATAGATACATAGTTACATATATTATCTAAATTTATTCATCCACTCATCCTGTCCATTTTTTTTATTTTATTTTATTAATAGTACCATTGAATATTTATTACCATTGTTCTTACAATTATTAAAGGATGACTTCCCCGATGTTAGATTAAATATTATTTCCAAGTTAGAAGGTGTTAATCAAGGTAAATGAGCGATCATTTATTAAATGGAAATAATATATAAAAAAGTAGGCTTTTCATTCCAGACCTCCTCATTTTTTTAAAAAAAATTGTTATTTTTTATTCTATATTTGGTAGTGATTGGGGTGGAATTACTTTCCCAATCTTTGCTTCCAGCCATTGTAGAATTAGCAGAAGATAAACAATGGCGAGTTCGACTTGCTATTATAGAATATATTCCTTTCTTGGCAGCTCAACTAGGTATTGAGTTCTTTGATGAACGATTATTAAAATTATGTATTTCTTGGTTAGAAGATGCTGTTTTCTCTGTCCGTGATGCTGCTACTACCAACCTTAAACTCTTAGTAGAAATATTTGGGGCTGATTGGGCTAAAAATACGGTAATTCCTCAAATCATGACCATGGCACATAATGAAAATTATTTGTACCGAATGACCACCTTATTTGCCTTATCTGTAAGTTTTCAAGTCATCCCATTTTTTTTTTTTTAAAAAAAAAAAAAAAGTATGATTAAAAAGAAGAAAAAGTAGTAATATATATATATATATTTATACTATTATTACTTTATTTTATTAGACAATGGCCATATCATTAAGTCCCGAGATTATTCAAGAATCCATCTTACCTACCGTCCTTGAACTTGTTGAAGACCCTATCCCAAATGTTCGTTTTAATGTTGCTAAATCCTTAGGCGTTTTAACCCCTATTCTTAGAAATAGCCCTGCTACTGAAGTTCTTACTACTTCACAAGTGAAACCTGCACTTCAAAAATTGAATAATGATACAGATATGGATGTAAGGTGGTTTGCCGAAAAAGCTTTATTATCAGGTAAATAATAACAAAATAAAGAGAAAGAAAATAATGAATAAAAATTATAGACGATTTATACCTTTTCTTTTTTTTTTATTTAGTTTAAATAAAATAAAAAAAAATGACAAGATTTTTTTTTTTTTTTTGAATGACGATTTTTTAATATACTACTATCAACTTTCATCAACATTTTACATCTTTTCCCCCTCCTTTTATTATTATTATTATTATTATTACTTGATTTTCTTTATTTTATATATATATATATATATATATATATCATTATGATTTTTAATAAACATTATATAAGACGTGCTTTTTTTTCTTTTTAATCATTTTTTATTTAAATCAATGATAATGATATTATATATAAAAGTATATATTATAAAAAAATCCAAGTAATGTGACCAAATTCGTGCGTGCATTATTTTTTTTTCTCCCTTTCCTTTTTTAAATTTTATTTCTTTTTCCTTTCCTTTTCTCTCTCTTTTTCTCTCTCTTCTTTTTTCGCTTTTCCTTTCTTTTATTTTAATTTATTCTATTCTGTTTCCTATATTTTTCTTTTTCCTATCTTTATCAATAAACAATAAAAATATAAAAAATGAATAGTTCATTACATAGCTCATTGAATAAGTAAGTCCTTGCATAAACGTATATAAATCAATATAAAACTCGACTTCTTTATTTTTCTAATATATATATAATATTATTTATTTTAGTATGGAGGCTTTATTTCACCAGTATATCGCTAGCTCTAGTTCTATATCAAATGGTAAATATAAATATATATTGTTGACTGACTCATTTAAAAAAATAACCTGTATAAAGCCTTCGAAATAAAAAAAAAATGGGGTAAAGTAAAATTATTTTAGGGGTACAACTAACTTTAAATTTTTATTTATTTGTTTTTTTTTTTTTTTTTTTTTTTTGCTTTTCCAAGATATGGATTTAAATAATATACCTTTTACAGATCAACGATTTGAAGTTTTTCCTCAATCAGATGGCACTGACTTGGATGTAAGTTTTTAAATAGGATGGTAGTTTTTTTCATTTAAAAATAATAAAAGAAAACAGAAAATGGTGGATATTGACTTAATTCTTCCCACCTCATCTTATTCTTTGTATATAGGAAGTAACAGACACTATGTATAAAAATGGCATGGATATGGTAAAATAATAAATAGATAAATAGATATATAAAAAATCAGGAACCAAAATAAAAAAATCGGAGTAAAATAGTTTGATGGCATGAAATTCTCATTCTGCATGTATTTGTTTATTTTAATATATATAGCAAGGTATTATATGGTCAAAGCAGAGAATGACTCGACAAGATAAAAGAAATGAAAGGTAATCTATCTATATTATTTTTACTAAAAAAAAATTTATAAATATATATATATATATATATAAGGGTATGTGGAAAAATACGTTATACTTATATTTTAAAATTTTATAAAATTTTTTTAAAAAAAGGTTGTTAAAATATGAGAATTATCTAAGTGTAAAAAGGGATCAAGATGTACTCAAAGAAGAAGAAAAGATCAAGGTAATATATAAATACATATAAATATATTCTACTCTATTATTATCATTTTTAATTATTTATTCATCCTTCATTTTTATTTTTATTATTTATTTTTCATTTTTTCAATATTTGCCATTTTAGGAAAAAATCATTAAAAAAGT
The DNA here is from genome assembly GCA_017871115.1 of Cunninghamella blakesleeana. Classification (NCBI taxonomy): domain Eukaryota; kingdom Fungi; phylum Mucoromycota; class Mucoromycetes; order Mucorales; family Cunninghamellaceae; genus Cunninghamella; species Cunninghamella blakesleeana. Next base: position 842,702 of record JAFCIZ010000008.1, read on the forward strand.
GAAAACAAACGGACAATACTATGAATTCAAGCACTCAAAATTAAAAGAACCCTGTCATTATGGACATTTCCAATTAAGAAATTTGCTATGGGCTACATCTAAAAACTCTGTTTATTTCATAAGTAAGTAATAATAAATAAATAAATAAATAATAATATTAATAAAAAAAACAGGCAAAAAAGGATGAAGGGAAAAAAAAAAATAGGAGAAAGTATGATATGATAAAATCAAGTGATACCGTTCTGATCACTTTATTGTAATTCATTTTTCTATTTTTATTTATTTATATATAAAGGAGGAAATACAGTACGTCAATGGTCACCACAAAGAAATACAGTCAAAGAAGTTTTAAATCCTGATAAGATTATCAATAATTTAAATACATATCGATCTATGAAAATTAGTAGCATGGCATGTAAAGATCAAATCTTATTCGTTGGTGGTTTCTTAGGCAATTACGTGATACAAAATCTTAATAGTTATTATAGTCATCTACTTCATGATAATAATGATCACACATTGTCACAAACACAAACTTCGTCACATTATGGCCTTATATCAAATCAACATAATGCAATTATCAATCATGTTGATATTCTATCAGATCAAAAATCAATTTTAATCTCAAATAATGATATGACAACAAAATTTTTAGATGTGAATACACTTAAAATAACAAACACTTTCCAATTTTCATTTCCTGTCAATGTAATATTTATTATTATCAAATATAATATTAATTTTAAAAAAGAAAATGATAATGATGATGGTAAATTGAATGATCAATAATGATTTCTTTTTTATTTATTTATTTCCTTATAATAGTGTTCAGCTGTCTCACCTAATCGAAAAATATTATGTGTTGTTGGTGATACAAATGAAACTCATATTTTAGATGCCACTTCAAATAAAGGTAGAAAAAAAAAAAAATAGAAAAAAATAAAAAAGGAAAAAGGAAAAATGTTAAAATACAATTTACCCATTAAAACTCACCACCATTCTTTTTATATTTATATTTATTTTACTTAATCATTTTACAAGTCATTTATAAAATGAAAGATCATCAAGATTTTTCATTTACATGCTGTTTTAGTCCTGATGGAACTACTCTAGCAACGGGAAATCAAGATAAAACAACCATGATATATGATATAAGACAATTATCAATGCCTTTACATACATTAGGGGCAAATGTAGGTGGAGTTCGATCTTTGCATTTTTCAAATGATGGAAAATATTTGGCCATGGCTGGTAAAAAATAAAAATAGTAAATTAGTATATATATATATAATTATGTTACTTTATTTATTTAACAGTTTACATATATATATATATATATATTTGTTTACTTACTCTATAATAGAACCCATCGATTTTGTACATATTTTTCAAACTTCTAATTATGGAAAGAGTCAAGTTATTGATTTCTTTGGTGAAATATCTGGTGTTTCTTTTACTCCCGATGATCAAGCTTTATTTATAGCCAATAATGATGAGCGTACAGGGTAAAACAATAAAAATTAATATATATATATGTATATACTATAGAAATTGCTTTATATAGTTTATTCTCATTTATTTTATTTACTATTTTATTACGCAGAGGTATCTCTGAATTCCAAAGACTTCATCAACACAACATATACCACAACCACCCATTTTATATATAATTTCATCTACAAACGTACACAAATTACTTATAATAAGATTATTATTGGTCAAAATAAAATAATATGCATAGCCCTTAATTTTAAATTTGCATTTTTGACTTTTTTTTTTATCATTGTGGCTATAAAATAGGGAGATTGGAAGGGAAGAAAAAAAAAACATGTACATGCATATTGTAATTCGCTATTTTATGATTCAATGAAAAAATATAAAATAATAAAAAAAAGGAAAATATTTGTACTTTTTCATTCTTTTCCACTTCATTTTTTTTTTTTTTATAATGAAATATTCGTTTTTCACTTCATTTTTTATATTATTAAGTAACTTTACTTTTAGTCAATGTTTACCAGCAAAAATAACAGAGGCACCAACATCAAATGTATCATCATTAGAGAATCAATTAACAAATAAGGAAAAACAGCAAATCATAAAAGATGCTTTTCTTCACGGTTGGAATAACTATGTCAAATACGGATTTGGTTATGATGAAATTAGACCTGTTTCAAAAGAACCAATTAATACTATGTAAAAATGAATTAGAAATAAAACAAACATAACTTTTATTAGATTAACAATAACGGCAATAGAAACAATCATTGTATTTCTACTTCTTTTAACAAGTAATCTCAATACATTTATTCAATGTATTTCTTTAAATTACCAAAGTGAATCAGGAAAGACTGATTATTTTCAAACAATCTTGAAACAAAGGCCATTGCCTATTTCTGATCACTTGACTAATAAAGAAAAACAACAAGCAATAAAGGAAGCTTTTCTTTTTGCCTGGGAAGGTTATGTTGAACATAGTTTTGGTTATGATGAAAATAGGCCTGTATCCAATGGGCCATTGAATACTAGGTAATATATATACATATATGTGAACTTACCTTATAAAGCATATAAAATAAATAAAATCGTATGGTAGTATTTTACTGATTTTCTTCCACTGTGATAAAAAATGCACTTAAAAGTACTGAAAAAAACTGAATTTTTAGCAAAAATAGGTTTGTACTCATTTTTTTTAAAAAAAAAATACTAAAAGAGTACATACTGATACAAATATATTCTAAAAGGGAAACCATTGATACAAAAAAAAATTGTAAACTCGTATCTTTGCTGTAGTTTTATTAATATTAAATTAATACTGCCATAATAAAGTGGTAATAATAATAATAATAATAGAAATGATGTTATAATTCGGAATAACTTCCAAGATCAAATCTATGTCTAATATATCCTTTTTTAATATAAAACATAAAATATAGAATTCACCAATATAATTAAATTAATGAGAGAGTATGAAATATATATATATATTATAAAAAGATATTTTAAAATTTACATTTTTTATTTTAATATAAATACCTTCTTTATTATATAAATGGTCGCGATGATTTATGTACTTAATTATTTGATTTGATGTATTGTCAGTGACTTTGCCATTTTAAAAATACCAAATAACTTTATATTCATCTTTTGCTCGAAAGTTATTTTACTCGTATTAATAGGTATTTCAATTAGTTTATCTTTATTACTGTTGAAATTTACGTTTTGAAATATGCTTTCTTCATTACAGTTTTCACCATTAACTGTATTACATTTGCTGGATTGTTCATCAGAACTTTGATCACTTATATTCGACTGATCATCGTCGTAATTATTATACGTACTAAATTGATCATCATTAATATATTCATGGTTATTAGTGCCTATATTAGTATGCTCTGGTTGTTCGTTATCCGAATAGTTTTGTTTCTCATTTTCTGTTTGGACTTGAGCATTACTAATTGAATTGTTGAATAAAAGAGAAGGTCTATTATAAAGGTATTCAGAAGTATGATTATACGGAGGTACATATTGATTAATAACTTCATTAGAAGAAACGTTATTCATGGGTTGATTAATTAATGTAAATTGATTGTCTTTTGTTGATGATATAAAATTATTTAATAATTGAGTTGATGATTCACTAATTGTACTAGCGTAATTATTGCAAAATTTGTAAGTTGACAGGTTTCTATTTTCTGATAATTTTTCTCGAAGGCATTTGTCGATATGTTTACGTAAGTAAGTTTTCTTTACCAAATCTTCGCAATAAGGGCATCTTGTACGTTTATTCATGTTTTATATAGATATACAAATAAAATAAAATAAAATAAATTTAAACATTATAGTTCTGACTTAGCAAGCTTTTTAAATATAAAAATAAAACAAAACTTCTGGACATGAATATTGAAATTCTTAGTTAATCAATATATTGAACTTATCTTTATTATAATACTAGTTTTCTCGGAAATGATGATAGGTATTTTGAGTAACCTTAACTTCAAATATTATGTAAATATTTGTATTTCGGATATAGATTTCAATTATTTATATAAAGATAATCTTAGGTGTAAATTGATTTTCAATCTTTTCTTTCGGGTTGATAGATTAATGCTGTCATGAAAAAAAGAGACCAAAACAAAATGTCTAATAATAACAATCAAAATAACTTGCAAAATCCTTTCAGTGTATCATATATACTGGGTGCTCTACCTAAAACATAAAATAAAACGAATGATTCTAACCAACAATATCTTATAAGTACCATTTTAAACTTGGTAAATACAGTAAATGATTTACAATAAGAGGTACATATGATGCGTCAAACATTGGGATAACACATCAGCTCTATGGATACTAGAATGGATTCTTTATCATTCATATCGGCAAGCAATTATATGCTAACGTCTGTTAGTGCTTCATTTCCTACACTAGATAGCGTTTCTTCGACACCAAATCAACGTCATTCTGTTCAAATAGCAAGAAAAAAATACGAAGGTGGCGACCGTAAAGTTCCCAAAAATAAATTTTTAGAATTCATAAACGATTATTGGAAGCTTGAAAACAGAAAAGCTATTACAAATTCAGAATCATTTAATGAAGAAGCATATGGAAAATATATATCAAAATAAATGGGGAACCGCAGCGGAACTAATGGGAAGCTACCTGAGGGACAAACCTGACAATTTCACTTGGAAAGATATTGACAGCATAGTACTTGAGAATATGATACATGTTGTAAATAACGAAGGTGAAAGAAGAAGCGTACCGTTTTCAAAATGCATTGATAATTGGGCCGCTAAAGTTATGTTACAAAAAATATTTTACAACAAAATGACATACCTTAGGAACAAAAGAAAACCTGAAAATGAAGTTTCAAAGACATCAAGTGCAACAACAGTACCAAAATCAATAAAGTCCAGAGGAATTAGAGGTAGTAGGTATTCCAGAGATAGAAGAGGGGTAAAAGTAGTAGTAATGACAGTAACTAAAACGAAAAAAATAACTAAAAGCTAATTTCTATTTTTTTTATTTTTTTATTTTTTTATTTTTTTATTTTTTTATTTTTTTATTTTTTTATTTTTTTATTTTTTTATTTTTTTATTTTTTTATTTTCTTTTTTTTTTTTTAATTTTTTTTTTTACTTCATTCCTTATTTCTCTTTTAAGTATATTATTATCATCATTACTGTAATGATAGCAGTAATAATAATAATAAGAATAATAATAATAGTAATAATAATAATAATAATAATAATAAATGAAATATTAAATAAAAATAACATTAGTTGTAAAATTTGTTGTAACTTGATGCATACTAAATACACTTTACAGTTTAAATATCCACCTTTACTATATTAAAGTAAGTTCTATTCATCTATTAAAACCATTGATATGCTGGAAATGTATTAACTTGATTAATTATTATATAATTAATTAGATTTTTTTAGATATTCCATGCACTTCTAAATAAAAGGTACGCATTTTCTTTTTCTTTTTTTCATTTTTTCATTTTTTATAACGTTCATTAATATTTCTTTTTGAATTATTGGATTTAGGTTATATTCTGTGTCGATAATCTTTAAATATGTAACCAAGTTCGTTAACTTGTTTGTACTATTGGTAAACATTATAATTATCTAAAATATAATAATATCAATATTCAGTTTATAAATTTCAAATACATTTTAAATACTTGGAACGACTACAATTAATAGAGTGTATATACTTTTTTATTAATAAATTTTACAAAATTAGAACTGAAGAATAACTAATCGGAACTAAGTAGTATTTAACCGGAACTGAATAGTATTGAATAATACTTAATCAGAACTGAATAGTATTGAATAGTACTTAATTAGAACTGAATAAAACTTAATTAGAAGTTAATAAAACTTAATTAGAACTGAGTAGTATTGAATAAAACTTAACTAGAGCTGAATATTATTGAATAAAACTTGATCAGAACTGAATTACATCCACTATTGTGTAACAAAAGTGGTACTGTATCAGAACTTAGAATTCAAAAAATCAGTAATTTTCAGTTCTTTATTAAAATCCAGCAAACTCTAAAAAATTCAGTTCTTTTTTTATTACAGTGAATTCTTTTTATTTTTTCTTTCTTATTATCATTATTATTCAATATAGAAATAGATAGGGCGCCACTATAATGGATTCTTTAGATACAATATATATGATGGGATTAAAAAATGAATTCGATATAGCTAAAAATCATGTTGCAAATATACAGTGGGATCAAGTAACGGACGAAGTACCTTGTATTGAAATCCTTAAACAGATCTAAATTACGAGGATTTAATAGGATAAAATAGATGATTTAGTTTAATAATAAATCAAAATAAAACAATAGAATTAAAGAATAAAATAATAAATTATAGCCTTTACAAAAATAATAATAACCGAGTCCAATAAAGTGTTTAAAAAATAATATCGGAAAGAGCACACTATACTATATTATAATAAAAAAAAAAAAAGAATTTATACAGAGCCAAATTGGGAAAGTGGTTCTGTAATTTATTTTTCTATTTATATTTATTTATATGGTGCATCTAAGTTATAACCAGAATTTTTAAAATTTTGGTGTAATTTTTCAATTTGAGATTCCGACTTTTTGTGCCCATTATTTTGCTTTTTTTTTACAAATATATGATTCAATCTTATATTTATCATATATGAAATTAAAACTCTATCAGCTTAAATATATTACTATTATAAGTACACTATAAAAAATATTTTACTGTTGCAAGTATAATATAAAAAACATTTTTAATGGTGCAATTTATACCCTCACCAGCTAAATCAACCTCCTACCGTCTAATTTTAACTTTTTTTTACAATTTTTTTTAGCAAAAAAATAAAAACAATCCAGTACTTTTATTTTTAAACATCATATTTATTAACGTATTGGATTGTTTTTTTAATTTTATTAATAAAATGTTGAAATTTTTTCTTACTAAAAATGGTAAAAAAAATTCTGGTTATAACTTGGATACACCATATAAAGGAGGAAATACAGTACATCAATGGTCACCACAAAGAAATACAGTCAAAGAAGTTTTAAATCCTGATAAGATTATCAATAATTTAAATACATATCGATCTATGAAAATCAGCAGCATGGCATGTAAAGATCAAATCTTATTTGTTGGCTTTTTAGGCAATTACGTGATATAAAATCTTAATAGTTATTATAGTCATCTACTTCATGATAATAATGATCACACATTGTCACAAACACAAACTTCGTCACATTATGGCCTTATATCAAATCAACATAATGCAATTATCAATCATGTTGATATTCTATCAGATCAAAAATCAATTTTAATCTCAAATAATGATATGACAACAAAATTTTTAGATGTGAATACACTTAAAATAACAAACACTTTCCAATTTTCATTTCCTGTCAATGTAATATTTATTATTATCAAATATAATATTAATTTTAAAAAAGAAAATGATAATGATGATGGTAAATTGAATGATCAATAATGATTTCTTTTTTATTTATTTATTTCCTTATAATAGTGTTCAGCTGTCTCACCTAATCGAAAAATATTATGTGTTGTTGGTGATACAAATGAAACTCATATTTTAGATGCCACTTCAAATAAAGGTAGAAAAAAAAAAAAATAGAAAAAAATAAAAAAGGAAAAAGGAAAAATGTTAAAATACAATTTACCCATTAAAACTCACCACCATTCTTTTTATATTTATATTTATTTTACTTAGTCATTTTACAAGTCATTTATAAAATGAAAGATCATCAAGATTTTTCATTTACATGCTGTTTTAGTCCTGATGGAACTACTCTAGCAACGGGAAATCAAGATAAAACAACCATGATATATGATATAAGACAATTATCGACCCCTTTACATATACTTGGGGCAAATGTAGGTGGAGTTTGATTTTTATATTTTTCAAATGATGGAAAATATTTGGCCATGGCTGGTAAAAAATAAAAATAGTAAGTTAGTATATATATAATTATGTTACTTTATTTATTTAACAGTTTACATATATATATATATATTTGTTTACTTACTCTATAATAGAACCCATCGATTTTGTACATATTTTTCAAACTTCTAATTATGGAAAGAGTCAAGTTATTGATTTCTTTGGTGAAATATCTGGTGTTTCTTTTACTCCCGATGATCAAGCTTTATTTATAGCCAATAATGATGAGCGTACAGGGTAAAATAATAGAAATTAATATATATATATATATATATATATTATAGGCACTGGATTATATATAGTTTATTCTCATTTATTTTATCTATTTTTATTTGTAATGGTATCTCTGAATTCCAAAAACTTCAGCACAACATATACCACAATCACTCATTTTATATATAATTTCATGTACAGACGTAAAAAAAATTATTTTTAATGGTTATTATTGGCTAAAATAAAATTGGATATATAATCCTGAATTTAAATTTGCATTTTTGACCTTTTTTTTTATCTTTGTGGTTATAAAATATGAAGATTGGAAGGGATGGAAAAAAAAAAGGTACTGGAATACAGTGATTCATTATAAATAAGATTTAATGAAAAAATATAAATAATAAACGAAAAGTAATTTATATTTCTTCATTCTTTTCCACTTCATTTTTTTTATAATGAAATATTCGTTCTTCGTTTCATTTTTTTTGTTATCAAGTAACTTCTTTACTTTTAGTCAATGTTTACCAGCAAAAATAACAGAGGCACCAACATCAAATGTATCATCATTAGAGAATCAATTAACAAATAAGGAAAAACAGCAAATCATAAAAGATGCTTTTCTTCACGGTTGGAATAACTATGTCAAATATGGATTTGGTTATGATGAAATTAGACCTGTTTCAAAAGAACCAATTAATACTATGTAAAAATGAATTAGAAATAAAGCAAACATAACTTTTATTAGATTAACAATAACGGCAATAGAAACAATCATTGTATTTCTAACAAAATTTTTATTTTTCATTTATAATTTATTATTTTTTTTTAAAAAAAATATATAGATTGGGAAAAGGTGCTACTATAATTGATTCTTTAGATACGTTATATATAATGGGTTTAACCGAAGAATTTGAAAAAGCAAAAAACTTCGTTGCAACTATAGATTGGAAACAAGGCACAAAAGAAGTTCAAATATTTGAAGTTGTGATTCGATATGTAGGTGGTTTGATCTCAGCTTATGAATTATCTCAAGAAAAAATCTTTATTGATAAATGTGTAGAGTTGGTAGACCTTTTACTTCCCGCTTTCGATACTCCTACAAATATACCTTATCGGTTTATTAATTTAAATACGTAAAGAAGAATATAGAAAAAGAGAAAAAAGAAAAAAACAAACGTAATTGTTAAAATTGATACACAATTGATTATTAACTATTCTTTTATTATTTTTCCCTTCTTTAGTGGTCAAGTAATCCGTGAATCAGGAATAACCAATCTAGCCGAAGCAGCTACTGTCCAATTGGAATTTACTCGTTTATCGCAAATTACTGGTGAATGGAAGTATCATTTTATTGTATGTACCAAAACAATAACAACAGTATTATTACTAAAATCACATACATTCAACTATACATTATTTATTTAGTTATTAATTTTTATTTTCTTTCTAGGGTCAACAAGGTTATAAAGCTTTTAAAAAAATGGAAACATCATATGAAGGGCTCTTCCCTCATCTTATCGATATCAACACTGGTCAAGCAAGAAGTGATTATTATAGTTGGAGTGGCATGGCAGATAGTTTTTATGAATATTTAATCAAGCAATATAAATCGACTAAAGACGAAGATATCAAAAATATGGCTACCAAAGCCGTTAGAGGATTACAAACTCATTTACTTCAGCAACCTAATGGAAAAGAATTCCAACATTTAAAATACATTGGAGCTATTAAAAATGGTGAATCGGAATCTTCAACTGGTGAATTAGTTTGTTTTGCTCCCGCAACGCTTTTATTAGCAGCAAGAGAAATACCTGAATTGGCAACAGTAAAGGATAGTTTAGAACAAGATGCTCATTCTCTTTTACTAGGTTGTTATCAAACCTGGGTGGCAACTCGTACTGGTTTGGCCCCTGAAACTTTTGCCTGGGTTCCTTCTAATAGCAAGACTCCTAAAAATTTAAATTCTAGACAGATGGAGTTGTCAAAAAAATATGGCGTCTTCCCTGATAGTAATGCTTTAGTGAATTATATACTTCGTCCGGGTAACATAAATGAAAATTATATTTTTTTAATAAAAAAAATCAAAAAAATAGATTATCTTTTTAAAAAAGAACTTTTGCTAAAAACATTTTACTTCAATATATTTTTATTATATAGAAACACTTGAATCTATGTTTTATTTTTATCAATATAATAAGGACCCTATTTATCAAGATATGGCATGGACAATATTCAAAAGCATTAATCAACATTGTAAAGCTCCCTATGGGTATTCTGGTGTTAATGAAGTAGATACTGCTTCACCAACATGGAACGATCGTCAAGAAACCTTCTTTTTTGCTGAAACCTTGAAATACTTGTATCTCATTTATGATGAAGAATCAAGATATCCATTCGATCAATGGGTGTTTAATACGGAAGCTCATCCTTTCCGTATAACCGATATTCAACCTCCTACCGATAAATCTAATAATTCTCTTTAAAAAAATAATCAATGTATTGAATTTTTTTTAGTAATTTATTCACTTTTTACTAAAAGTATTATTTTTTTTTTTTTTTTGTTTAAATATAATTTTTTATATTCAACAAAAAAATGCCACTCTTTATTTATTTTTAATTTTGAACCTATGTTCTTTTATTTTATTTATTTACATAAAAAATCCTTTGTATGTAAAATTCTAATCAGGATATTATCTACGTACACTTTGCAACTCTTTATTTTTTTGTATATTTTTAATAGGTAATTTATGATTTTTTGTTTTCATTTTTTGGTTTTGATTTTTTAATATAGTTCTTATTGCTGTGTTGGGTTTGAAAAATACAACAGAACCAAAAAGCTATTTTTCATGTTCAATCATATTCTAAATTCAGCTTCATATAATATACTTTGTTATTTAATTTAACAATAATATCCTTTTATTCCGACTTGTTAACGAGTCAAACTATCTATTTAATCCTTATTCATCCTCATAATTTGGATCTTTTTAAGGATTTCAATACATTGTTTATGAAAAAACTTGATCTGAGAATGAAATAATTCTTAATCCCTACTTTATCAATTTGCCTGTAGTGATTTTTTTAAATTTCATTATTTTATTTGATTAATAACTTTAATAATATTTTGTATATCTTAAAAAAAAAATATAAATTCAATTTTAATTCAAATTCAATAAAGACGAAGCTTTTTCTCGTTTTCAAAACTTTGGGCATTGTTTTTATTTTAATCTTGTTTTATTTCTAAACTACATATTCCCATTTATTTGAGCTTTGGCCCTCTTATCTGGCTATAATTTACTTATTTTTTTGCTATAAATCAAACTTTATATTTTTAAACCCAGTGAACTTTATTTTGACGGCATGATCATTTTATTTAATTAATACTAATGTAGTTTTTATTCAGTTTTTATTTCATTTTTATTTTCCCACCTTTTTAGTACTCAATACAATGAACTATTCTTTTATTTTTCTACTTCTTTTAACAAGTAATCTCAATACATTTATTCAATGTGTTTCTTTAAATTACCAAAGTGAATCAGGAAAGACTGATTATTTTCAAACAATCTTGAAACAAAGGCCATTGCCTATTTCTGATCACTTGACTAATAAAGAAAAACAACAAGCAATAAAGGAAGCTTTTCTTTTTGCCTGGGAAGGTTATGTTGAACATAGTTTTGGTTATGATGAAAATAGGCCTGTATCCAATGGGCCATTGAATACTAGGTAATATATATACATATATGTGAACTTACCTTATAAAGCATATAAAATAAATAAAATCGTATGGCAATGTTTTACTGATTTTCTTCTTTTTATTTTTTCTTTCTCATTATCATTGTTATTCAATATAGAAATGGATGGGGTGCCACTATAGTGGATTCTTTAGATACATTATATATAATGGGATTAAAAGATGAATTCGATATAGCTAAAAATCATGTTGCAAATATACAGTGGGATCAAGTAATGGACGAAGTACAAGTCTTTGAAACAGTGATCCGGTATGTAGGTGGTTTGATCTCAGCTTATGAATTATCTCTAGAACAAATCTTTATTAAAAAATGTGTAGAGTTGGTAGATCTTTTACTTCCTGCTTTCGATACTCCTACAAATATACCTCATCAATATATTGTTTTAAAAACGTAAGTTCAAAAAAATAAAAAATAAAAAAAAAGATATATAATGAGAATGAAAATAAAACGACCATGAAGAGAAACAAAGAATGATGATGATGATAGAATGGTTGTTGATCTACTTTTTTTTTTTTTTTGGATGTAGTGGTAAAGTTTTTTCTCCTTCTTCTTCTCCTTCTTCTTCTGGGTCAGAGTTAACAAATATAGCAGAAGCAGCTACTTGCCAGCTAGAATTTACTCGTTTATCTCAGATCACTGGTGATTGGAAATATCATTTTACTGTAAGTAATAAATAGGTAAAAAAAAAAAGAAAGCTATAAGCGAATACGTAAATAAAATCACACTCAAGCACACAAATACATTCTATTTTTTATTTATTCTTTTAGGGACAGCGAGTTTATAAAGCTTTTAAAAAAATGAAAACACCATATAAAGGACTATTCCCTCACCTTATCGATATCAACACTGGTCAAGCAAGAAGTGATTATTATAGCTGGGGTGGTATGGCAGATAGTTTTTATGAATATTTAATCAAACAATATGTATTAACCAAGGATGAAGAAAAAAAGGAAATGGCTATTCAAGCAATTCATGGTATGAGAACGTTTTTACTTCAGCAACCTCAAGGTGATGCATTTCAAAAATTAAAATTTATTGGTACCATCAATGAAGATCAACATTATCCTGCTATGGGCGAATTGGCTTGTTTTGCCCCCGGGTCCATTTTATTGGCCGCTCGTGAAATACCTGAATTGAGAAATCATAGTGGTGATGGCCAATTGGAAGAAGACGCTCGCGCCCTTTTATTAGGTTGTTATCAAGCTTGGATCTCTACACGTAGCGGTATTGCTCCTGAGGGTTTTGCTTGGATTCCTGAACGTGGTGCTTCACTTGATAATTTAACTGTTCGTCAAAAGGAATTGGCTAAAATATTTGGTGTATTCCCTTATGGTGCTTCTGATTATATTCTTCGCCCAGGTAAATATACATATATATATATATATATATATATATATATTTATAAATAGATAAATATGTATATATAAAGAGAATTTGAAAGAGAAAAAGAATATAATAAAAATTATTTAAAAAAATTGTAGTTATAAAATGAAATTTTAAAAAAAAAGAATAAGCTGTAAAAAGGAAAATTTAGTAATTAAAAAATAAATAAATAAAGTAAATAATGAATATCACTAAAACTGTCAAAAAAAAAAAAAAAAAAAAAAAAAAGAATATTCTTTAAAAAAACAGTGAATAGAATTAAAACATGATTGACCGTTTATAGAACATTAGCTAAAATGAAATATTTTAATTTTTTTTATTATTTTTATTATATAGAAACACTTGAATCTATATTCTATTTTTATCAATATAATAATGATCCTATTTATCAAGATATGGCATGGACATTATTCAAGAACATCAATCAATATTGTAAAGCCAATTCTGGATATTCTGGTATTAATGATGTGGATTCTACTTCACCAAGATGGAATGATAGACAAGAGAGTTTCTTATTTGCTGAAACCTTTAAATACCTATATATTATTTGGGATGAAGAACCAAGGTTTCCATTTGATCAATGGGTATTTAACACTGAGGCACATCCTTTCCGTATAACCGATATCCATCCTCCTTCTACTAAAACTTTCATTCAATCTAGTCTAGTACAATAAATTACTAACTATATATTTATTTTTATAAATAGCTAGGCTATTTTTTAAAAAAATTTTATGAATGTAGTGTAATTTTTTATTTATTTTTTTTAATATGAAAATATGAGTATGATGAATAAAAAAGTGTATATACACTGGAAAATAATATATACATATATATGCATGCGAGTTAAATAATATATATAGTTAATAATGATAACTCATAAAATATAATATATTGTATATATATCTAATCTTCTTCAACATCGGATCCTAAAAATGATACATCAAGTGTTGCTCTTTTACGTTTTCTAGGTTGATCGTCGTCATCGTCATTATCATTGTCATCATTATCACTTTCGCTATTTCCTTCAATGGATCGAATGGCTCTTCGTTTACTTGATTTACGTGTTGATCTAAGACTAGGTTTTCCTTTATCATTTATATCGTCCAAAATGTTTTCAGTATTCAAACTATCAATTTCAGCCTTTAATTCCCTTTCAGCTTTTATTTTTTGACATTTTTCAATAGATGGCCGACCTTCAATTAAAGATGGAAAAAATAGGAAAAAGAAAAAAAAAATATTATTGTTGCTAGTATCAATGTCCCTCTCCCTTTTTTTTCCTCTGTACACACATTATTTTAATATTTATATACCTTCTATGCCTAAATCTTTAAGTATTTTGTGCAACTTTTTAATTTGTGCTTTTTTGGTTGAACAATCTGCAAATTCACGTTGCCATACTTTTCTTACACCACATTTATAAACATATGATTTTAATCTTTTTATAGTATCGTCTTCCGTTGAATCCTGTATTAAAATAAATTATTTTATAATAAAAAATAAGAATAAGAAAACAAATTAGAAATGGCTAGCTATATTATTAACATTGTATATATATATATTACATATTTATTTGTATGATATTTTTTTACCTTTTTATCACTTTTATTTTTGACAGTAGTAGTTGATGATGATGGTTTTTTTTTCTTTCCGGTAGCTGATTTAATATCTGTAGTACCTTCGTCTAAAGAAGAATAATCGTCGCTTTCATTACCGTTTACATTGGTGTTAATAGTTGCGAGTGTATCCACATCTTTTTTTTGTACTTTTTCATTATTACTGGTATCTTCGTCTTCATCCTCTGAAAAAATGATTGCTTTTTTCGCTGTAGTTTTAGGATTCTTTTGTGTTGCAGTGGTAGTAGTTTTATTTTTTTGTTGTTGCTTTTTTTCTTTTTTGCTGATTTCTTCTTTCTTATCTTCACTATATTCGTCACTTTCATCACTTTTATCACTTTCTTCTTCTTTTTCTTCTTCTACATCTTGATCAGCTTCATCTTTTTCTATATCTGAAGCTGAATCTTCTATTTCTTTTAATGATTTTTTCATTTTTCGTGGTTTTTCCTTACTTATTATTGCCGATTTTTTGGAACGCTGCTGTTTTTTTGTAGACTGCTGATTATTATTGCCATTTGACCCATCGTCAGAAGATGGATCTTGTTCTTTAGCTTCATTTGTTTTTTTCATTTTATTCTTTTTTTCTTGTTCTTCACATATTTTCAGCTATTTTTAATAAATTCAAAAATATAAAAATAAAATAAAATAATGTATAAATATAAAGTAATATATGATTATTTAATTATATATAATGCTTTCAATTTTTTTAATTTTTAATTTTTATTTACCATAGTTTTATCAATGAGATCATTTACTATGCCTCTCCAAGGGTATAGTGCTTTTTTTTCCCATTTCTATATTAAATTATTATAATGCGTATATACATAAATTAGCATATCCATCCTACTATTACTAGTATTATTAATTTTATTATTAATTTTTCATATTTATATATCTTAGAACAAGCTAGCTATACTTACATAATGTTTTTCTAAAGCAGCACGTACAAAAGTAGCTGTTATGACACTAATAAAAAATAACAAAAAAAATTAGTGAATGTGATTGGATTATTAAAATATCTAAAGATCTAGTTTGCTATTATTTTTTTTTTATATTGTTGCATTCTTACTTTGGATCATTGGTTTGAATAATACTATCGTAAAGTATGATAAAATATAAGAGAGAGAATATTATATAATGTATATATAACTTGAATTTCAGCGTTGTAACTTTTGAATAAAATTACTATTAAAAAAATTGCATGTATATTACCTTTCAAGTTTCTTAGCGAACTCTTTTGATTTTAAAAATTGTTCATCGAGTTCTACCATTTTTAAATAACTTTATCGAATATGTTTTTATATCAAAAAAATTTAAAAAGACAGCGAGATTATTAGGGGTAGGGAAAATACCTTTTTCTTTACCTTGTATTAAAGTCCTTAAACAGATCTAACTTACGAGGATTTAATAAGATAAAATAGATAGTTTAGTTTAATAGTAAACCAAAATAAAACAATAGAATTAAAGAATAAAATAATAAAATACAGCCTTTACAAAAATAATAATAACCGAGTCTAATAAAGCGTTTAAAAAATAATATTGGAAAGAGCACACTATATTATAATAAAAAAAAAAAAGATTTTATATAGAGCCGAATTGGGAAAGTGGTTGACTATAGAAAAATGTATTTTGAGTTTAACATTTTTTAAACTCAACACAACCTTAAAATTGGAACTCGAAATAGAAAGTAGACATTCCTCAAAAAATAATAAAAACTAAATATTTAATACAAAAATAAATGAGTAATTTACCAAGTCATTTACAGTTCAATGCTAACGATGGGCTTGAAATTATCCATGCCAAAGTAATATGAGAAATAAAACCAAATTTACATCGCTTAGATAATATAAGTTTACGAGATAATAGTTACTAGACTATACTGATCTATCTCCTTTTAAGATGAGCAATTGCATAATATATTTAGTAACAGTAACCGAAATAGATGAATACTATGCAAAGATGCTTATTTTTATTTATTCAATATAGATTTTTATTTTGATCATTGTAATAAAAAAGTCGTAAACCTACAATTTTTTTCATTATAGTCTTTTTTATATTAAATAAAATGAAATAATAATAATAATAATACACTAGTAACAATGAAAGAGTACATCAAAGTGAAATAAAATAAAATATATGAATTTATTTATATCGAGAATCACTTATATGTCGTTTCTTCATCAGTATAATTATAAAAAAAAATAAAAGATGATTAGTTTAAATTTTTATGCACATAAAAATTGCGTAGCGGGTTAAAAAAACAAAAAAAAAAAACAATGGGATTTAAATTTTTTTTCTAATTATTTTTTATAAAAACCTCTCTTTTAAATATAAAAAATTAGTTAAAAAATGAGTAGAAAGTTTCGGTTTCATCAAGATAACCCATTGTAATAAATAATAAATAGATAATAACAATAACAACAATAATAATAATAATAACAATGGCAACGGCAACAGTAACGCCAATAATAATAATAATAATAATATATAATTAAATCAACTATATTTTATTTATTAGTATACAAGAACAGAAATCAAGGAGTATAGAAGAGCAAATTGCTGATTTACGGACCGAATGTAAGCTTAATAATAAAAAAAAGAAGGAAAGGAAAATACAAAGTAATGAAATTTTTATCAATTAGTATATTAAATATTACTAATTTTGTTATTACTCCTTGTACATTAGTAAATCGTAAAAATGAGGCAAAACTTAAACTCAGAAACAAACTAGCAGAAGAAAAACTCAATTATTTAATCACAAATAAATTCTCGGATGTTATTATTGGTAAATAATTAGAATATATATATAATTATTAAGAAAATTAATTTATATATAATAATATTAACATTCTTTCCTTTTTATGTAATATATATATAGATCCTTTAAAGCAAAAAGCAATAGATATGAAAGAACTACAAGATATGGTAAATAATAAAAATGACACTAAAAGAAAAAGGAATAGCAAAAGAATATGATGCGTATTCATTATTTTACATTATTCGATTAATATCGCCATTTTTTATTTTTTTATTTACTATGTACAGATAGTAAATCAAATGTTAACAGCAGCAAAAATTCGTTGTGATAGAGAAGTACTATGCACATATCAAATCACTGGATGTACAACCTTTCAATTTGAAAATAATAAATATACTGGGATTCGACTGGAAACATTTTACAATCGACGCTATTATGAACCTTATTATCTATTAATCAACAATAAAGAAGATAATGTTATTGAAAAGCATACTATTCCTTTATTTATTCCCGTAGATCGTTTAGGCAAGCAATTTTTACCGAATGATTTAGATGTAAGAAGAAAGAAAAAAAGATACAGTCTTTAGATTAATAGCAAATAGATCCACGTAGAGATATACATTCTAACATTATCATTTATATATATTTATTATATATTAATACATAAAATAGACCCTCATAAGAATAGTTCATGATTTATTACTATCCTATGTATCTAGAAGACAACAAGTCATTGAACTAAGAAATCATATTAAAGACCTAGGAGAAGCAACTGAAATTATAGAAAGTACTTTTTCAAAATCCAATCTTAAAATCACTATGCCTTCATCAACAGAACTTCTAAAGTAAGAAAAGAGCATACAACTTTATATTAAATATCTATTTTTACTCAAAAAATATAGTGAGGGTAAACTAATTTTTTAACTGGTTATATATTTTTTTCTTTTTATCTTTATTACCAAGTTATGAATTCCATATAAAATATGGTAATTTGGCATCATGCTATCCTACAGAAGTGGATGTCAGCATGTATGATAAAGACAATACAATTATCACTCCTTCTCAGCAACAACAACAATTTCTTAATAATTTTCGCAACTATTACTTGGAAAAATCTTTACTTGCTGCTTATCAATCTATTAATGTTTAAACCTTTCATGTATACACTTATTTATAATCATGGTCATTCATCTAGATTACGATCTTATATAATATAATAATAACAATCTTTACTTATTACTTTTTCATCTTTTTTTCTAATGAAATAAAAAACGAAAGAAGTTATCCATATATTTTTTTAAAAAAATAAAGTGTTTAGAATAGAAATGTATTGAATTATTATGATTACTTTTTTTATAAAAATACTAATATTTAAAATGAAATTAAAAAAGGAAAAAGAAAAAAAAAGAAAAGAGTATATTTATAAAAGTATCTACAGTTTTTTTTTTTTTTTTTTTTTTTGAATACAATAAAATAAATGTATATATATATATAATGTATACTATTTGTTATAAAATGGATTAACAGGATAAATGTTAATAAAAGGAGGTGTACGATCCATATTCACTTGAATTAATACATTGAATCTTTCGAACGTTTTAAATTGTTGTAATCCAGAAGAATGATCTAACTTAGATTTTGGTAAGTTATCTACTATAGTTTGAGATGATGAAGACTCATTATTATTATCATTGTTATTTTCATCCTTATTTCCGTCTTTATTGAACCGATCCTTATTTTGTTGTCGAATATCTGATACTGTTTCCATATCGACTATTCCATCCTTTTTCCAATAAACATATAAAGCTGATTCTTGTGGATTATATGCAAATTTTTCAAAGGGGATGGCATCCACGTAAATTCGCGATTCTAATCCATATTCAGGTACAAGTAAATCAAATGCATCAGGTCCAACTTGTAAAACAATAGCTGACCTTATGATAGGTCCATCGGTTTGAGTTAATCGATAAAGATAACGAGATAAATATAGTTGGCTACTTCTTTCTTGAGCTAATTTGGCATGATCTTTTTTACGATTACATTGTAATGCTATAGCTTGAACATGTTTTTTAGTATAACTACTTTTACCTATTTAAATGAAAATAATAAAATAAAAAATAATAAAGAAAAAAAAATTATGGTAGTGAGCATTATGGCTACTTTTTTTAAATCTATATGAATATATATTAAACAACTTACGTTCTTTTTTTAATATAGTTTCTAATTGACGATGAACAACCACATCAGCATATCGACGAATAGGGGATGTAAAATGAGTATACATAGGAATATTTAAAGCAAAATGAAGATACTTAGCTGGATCTTCAAATGAACCAGCGCAGAAGTATTTAGCTCGTCGCATTGGCTTGATAGCAAGAATTAATAGTACCGTTTTTACATCTTCCGATTCGATGGCATTAAAGGAGGCTTGTAATGTTTCGGAAGAGCTTCCGTCAATTTTGTATCCCATTTCTTCTACTGTTTCAATGAATTCATCCTATATTATGGTAATATTAAAAATAAAAATATTTAGCATTGAAAAAAAATGATAGTATTTATATTTATAGATGTACTTATACTATTTATAAACTTTACCAAACGACGAGGAATAGGATATTCGTGCCGACGTAATAAGGCTTCCTTTGGATAATGATCACAGATCTTTTCAGCAACACTAATATTAGCACGTAACATGAATTCCTCAATCAATCTATTAGAGTCCTTTTGTTCATACACACCTACACCAATAGGCTCACCATTATCATCTAATTTAAATGTTAATCTGATAGAATTCATAGATAAGGCACCATTATCAAATCTTCTTTTTCGCATATGTAAAGAGAGTTTATATAATATCATGATATCTTTTTCTACATCATCGAATGAATGGTTGATTACTCCAGCGCTTGATGGTAATCCATTTCCTTCAATAACGCTTTGAGCATGCTGATAAGATAATTTTGCACAAGATCTATTTTTTTTTAAAAAAAAGGAGAAAAAGGAAAAATAAAGTAATATGAGTACAAATAAGTAAATAAATAAATAAGATTGTCTATTGTCTATATATATTATTTACTTAATAATAGTACGTCCAAACCAGGTATCCAAAACATTTCCATATTCATCCATTTTCCATATAACAGAAAAAGCTAATCTTTCAACATTAGGATTCAAACTACAAAGTTCTTCACATAAAAGAGTAGGAAGCATAGGAATGACACGATCAACTAAATAAGTACTTGTTGCACGATCTTTGGCTTCATGGTCTAATGGGGTAAATTGTTTCAAAAAATAAGAAACATCAGCAATATGAACACCAACTTCAAAATTACCATCTTCCAATTGAGAAACATGTAATGCATCATCCAAATCTAAAAATTTAAAATAAATATAAAAAAATAAACCAACAACTTTAATAAACGCAATATACATGCGTATATATATTTATTTTAGTAACTGCAACAATTCATCTTACCTTTAGCAGTTTCTGGATCAATAGAAAAGACTCTATGGTTTCGAAGATCACGTCTAATATCATATTCTTTTTTAGGAATGTGCCAAGGTGTTTTTGGTAAACATTGCAATGCTTTATAACTAAAAGCACCGTCATAAATATTATTATCAGCTAAGATAGATTGAGCCTCCACATTCATATCACCTATAGGACCTAGTTCTCGAATAAGTTTACCAAAGGGAAATTGAGAATCAATTGGCCATCGTACATATTGCCCCTATTAATAAAAAAAAAATACAAGAAAAGAAATGACAATAGTAATGATCAATAATTAAGAGCATAATGTATATATATATGTGTATATCAGCATTAAACGTACCACAAATATTTCATCCTTATACTTTTCTTCATTTGTTAAGAAATCATCGGGAGCTTGAGCAACAGGGATAGCAATAAATGGTGCGCGTTTATCAGTTGGTTTAAGCCAAACTAACTTCACATGATTATAATTTGGTGTTATATCAGATTCTGTTTCTTCTTCTGATTGGCTTTCGTTATTATCATTCTTATTGGTTTGTTTAGTATCAGCAGCTTTTCCTTGAGGTCGATTTATATGGAGAGTTCTATAAATATATTTAGAAGAAATAGAAGAAAATAAGAAAAAAGTAATTAACATATAATACATTCAATTTCATTATTATCATTATTATGCTTACCCTGTTACTTGTTGTTTTTCAATACGATGGATAATACCAACGACTTCACCACAAAACTTTGGTTTATTCTTATCAACATCGTCGTCTTCATAGTCATCATCGTTCTCTTCTGCTTCTTCCAATTGTCGAACACCAACTTCTATACCAGTATTACTTTTTTTATCATCATGTTGCTGTTGCTGATTATTATTGTTATTGTTGTTGTTATTGTTGTTTTTTTGTTGCTGTTTATTTTTTTTGCGTTGCCAAATTGTTTCTACATTTAATAAACGAACTGCTACTAAATCACCTTCCAAAGCTCTATTCCTATCACGTAACCCTTCAATATAAATATCATGCTCTAATTCATCAGAGGTAACAAAACTATCAGCCCGGTTACGTTTATTGATCCTTAAAACACCTTGATAAATAGTATCATCATCTAACCCTTTTTGAATGATATCAGGATCTAAATATGGAGAATATCGTGGTCTTCTTCCTGTTAATTTATCATCTGGGTGAATATATTTCTTAGGTTCTTGTTGCTTCACTTGCTTTTGTTGTTGTTTTACTTCATGCTTATCATTATTTTTTTTTGTAGATTCAGATTTTTTATAATTATCATCTAGTAATAAAACATAAATATATATATAAATAAATAAATGCTGAACTTTTTATTTTATTCACTCATTTATTTATTTATTCTTAATCACCATTTTACTTTTAATTTTAAAACGTAACTTACCTTTTTTTTCCAAGATTACTTTAACGGATCTATTTTGTTTAGAATCAGTATGTTTTTCTTGATGATGATGCGTTGACTCCACCATTTTTGATTTATTTTTAGCTTCCTTTCCTTTATTTTTAGATTCTTTAGTTTCCTTTGATGTATTCTTATTAATTTCTTTAGATTTCCGTTTAGATTCTTTAGCTGTCAATTTAGGCTCTTTTGGTGTACTTTTAGATTTTTCAGGCGCAACGGTTGATTCCTTTGATTTAGCCTTGCTAGTATCTTTCGATAAACCTCTTGAGCTTGTTGATGCATTAATAGCAGCATTACTCTTGCTTTTTATTTCTTGATGAATATCTGTTTTTAATGGAAGTGAAGGCGGGGTAGTATCCTTAGTTTCTATTTTTGTTGCTGGTACAAAGTAATTACTAAGATCTAATTTTGGATCTAATTTAGGCTGCAAAGATGATGAAACTGAGGATGATATCTGCTTATTTTTATGTTCCTTTTTTAATAAAGTGGACGATGTTGATGGTGATGTAGAACTAATAGTAGGAGTAACATTACTGGAAGAAGAGGTAGAAGAAAAAGATGGTTTTACTGAATTTTTCGATTCATGAGCTCTAAGAGTATCGTATTGAATTTCTTCTGTTGGCAACGACTTTGTATCTATTAATCTTTGTCGCCGTTGAGTGAAAGAAAATACAACATTCTTCTTCAAAGGTTTATTTTCTTTATTTTCTATATTAATATGCTGCTGAGATATAGTGTTACTGTCATGACCATCCGTTTGACCATAAATAGGGTTACTTATTGAAGCCGAAGTTGATGGTTTTTCTTCATTTACTATTTTTTCTTTACTGTCTTGCTTCTTTTTATTACGAGATCTTTTCCTTTCTTTCCTTTTTTTCTCCTTCTTGTTTTCATTATTATTATCCTTTATATTTTTTTCTTCTATTTTATTTTCACTTTCATCTTCATCATATGTAGTTTTATTATTTTCTGATGTTTCATTCGAAGGTAACTGACTATCTTTATCCGCCTTTTTCCTTGAACGATGTCGTGGTTTCCTTTTCTTTTTAATTTTCTGCTCTTCCATTGAAGTATTATGATTGATAGAAGAATTATCTATTGTTGAATCACCATTTATAGCCTGATTTTCGTTTTCATGAGTTCCCGCAGTATTTACCGCAGTTGGATCGGTAGTTTTACTTGATTTTTTTCGTGACTATATTATAACAATAATATTAATAATAATTGTAGAAATACGCAAATTTATAGGTTAGAAAAATAAGCAATTTATTATTAAATTATTATGCTTATGACTATTATATATTATATATATATATATATATTATATTCTTTTATATATTACCTTTCTATTTCTTTTTTTTTTTGTCGAAATTGAAGAAGGCCCTGTGTCACCACCAATTTCCTCTAGAGATTTACGTCTTTCCTTCTTTTTAACTTCATCTTTAGATTCAGATCCTTCATGTTTTTCTTTATTTTCATTTTTAGGTTTTTTATCTTTATTAGGTGCTTGTTTTTTTGAAGTTGATGATGGATTGCTATTTTTCTTACGTTGTTTGCTATTAGATGAGCTATGATTTGTTTCTTCAGAGATAATACTAGCTTTTTCTTGTTTCAACTTTGGATCTATAATAGTTGACTTGTCACTTTTATTTTTATCATTAGCTGTATCAGAAGAATCCTATAATAGATATAAATAAAGAAACATTAATAATAGTATTATACGAACTCGAAAAACAACAATTTGATAACTTTATATTTATTATTATTATTATTTGTGTAAAATGATTATATAATTACCATAATAAAACTCTATATAAATGGATTTTTAAACTTCTGATCAATTTGCTTTTTTTGTTTTTTTTTTTATTTTTTATATAAAAAGACCAAAAAGAGGGAAAAAAAAGGCAAAAAGAAAAAAAATTTACATATAAGCAAAAAAAATGCCTAAATTAAAAGCCAGCATTTTTCGAGCTTGGAGAAAAAATAGTTTTGTTTTCCATTTTCAGTAATATTATTTTTTTAAAAAAATGAGATAAAAGTACTTTAGTTGTTTTTTTATGACGTATAAATCATAATTTATACTACTAAAATAATTCGATTTTTTTATTAACAAAATAAGTTACATAACTAATTATCTTTCCTTCCCTTTGTTATATATATAATTAGTTATTAATAATGGCTCCAGTACAACTAGAACTGGTTATTTTGATGGCGATAATTTTTATTCTACAATTTCTTTTTAAAAAAGATAATCTTTTTTCGAGTATATATTTATAAGTACGTATTTCAGACTAATAAGATAATTATTATGGAGATTGAATAATAAAAGCGTCGGTGTTCGAGTTTAAAAAGTTATGATTATATGATATAATTGTTACTATAATTATTGTCACCATTATTTTTTTTACATAGTTTAATACTATATTAGACATATATATATATTTATCGTACTTGTTTTATGCTCGTATTAGTTTATCATTATGCTTATTTTTATTTTATTAATGAATAATAGGTACTTCCCAAATTGCTGGCTAATCTCTTATAGGTCTAAATGAAGCCTGTGCTGACAATGAAACGTATTCTAGGAATTGTATATTACCTATCAATAAATCTATTTAAAATGGCATCAGTAAGAACTGGGACAGTATGAGAAGGGTCTGGCACCAGAATATTTTCAACAAATTTATAATTGCACCTGAAAAACATCCTGCTATGTTTGATGTTACTCAATCTGTCTTATCTCTCTATATCTTTAGTTATATTACTAGTGAAGTTGCTGAATATCGTGATATCGTTGCTCACATTGCCGCTCTAGATGGTGGTTAACTCCTCCCTTACTGTATCACGCGTTATAAATAGTTGATCATGAAATAGGTGATTACTTGGTGCATACCTTGGCCAAAAATGATTTATCCGTAATAATTTATATATCAAAATTGTTTTAATAATATTTATATATATATATAGACAAGAGAGATAAAAAAAAAAATGATACTAATTAATATCTAGACTTGCATTTTATTTTACTTTATTATATTTAATTTAGGATGGTGGTACAGCTATGCTTTCTGACTGTGCCGATCATTTATAAAGGAAGTCTCTGCTTCTGGCATTAGATCTACAAAGGTTTGTCCCACTGTCCTCCTAAATGCAAATGTATTACATGGGTCGATGATTTTACTATTGTTGATTTATATTCTTTCCAAGAAGCGTATGTCTTCTGAAGAGAATACTTAGGATTTGGTACCTCAATTATCAATAGAAAGTTTATTTAATAATCATGAAGCTACACAATAATTGTGAACTAAATAATGTTTTGTATGAAAAAAATATTAGGATTTATTATGAAAAACTATACTTATTTTCTATTTATTTGATAATAAAGTAGTATGATATGGAGTGTAAATATATTTAATATGGTTAATAGCTCTTTAATCACCTATTGTAGTTTCGCACATAGTATTTGGACAAGAAAAATAAAACAGTGCTATGACGGACTTGAAGTAAAGATGGAATAGTTTTTTTGTATGTACAAATAAATAATAATAACATCTAATAGTTTATATATTTATGTAATAATAAAAAGCTAACATCTGCTATTAGGATCGATACTAATTATAAATGACATTAAAAAATTAATAAGCATGTGCTTTTATGAAAGAAAAAGAAAGTAGCAACTAATTTTTTAAACAGCGAATGTGGCAAAGCACTAATTAATTCCTTTTTTGAAATTTATATTTTAAAACTCAAAATTTTTAAAAAAAATAATTCTTTATCCTTTCTTTTACTTACTTTTTTTTCTGTTATTTTAAATTAAGAACAAGCTATAAAAAATGGAAAAGCCAACTGTATGTATTAGTCTGCTATTAAAAAGCATTTAGATTTTACTGTTATTATTACTCATGGTGAAGTGCAAATCGTCATAAGTTTTACCTTATTATAAACAATTCATACTCGTTTATTAACAAAACAACTAATAACTCTATTATCTCTATTTCTTTTTTTTTTTCTTCCTTCTTCCTTCTTTTTATATAGATAGTTATTGAAAATGGCTCTGGAACAACTGTTGCCGGTTTTGCTGGTGATAATACTCCTAGTTCAGTAAGCCTTTTTTTTTTACACTTTTCTTTTTATTCTTAAAATAACCCGTATTATGAAATATATATAGCTTTATATATGAGTGTGTATATTTTAAATTAAGGATTTAAAAAAGTAGAAGAAAGATATAGATATTCAAAGAGGAAAGCAATAAAATTAGTATATAAAGGTGTTAAGGTCTAAATAATATGATTGTGAATTTGAATTTAAAAAGTTTTAGTGTTTTTATTTATTTTATTTTGACTCAATTTAATACTTTTTTTTATGATAAAACTAGCTTACTGAAATTATATTTTTTCTTTAAATATTCTGCTTCATTAATTAATAATAGATATTTCCTACTATTATTGGTACTAGTACGGATTCAAAAGAATCTTATGTTGGTCATGAAGCTAAATATAAACGCGATACATTAGTCCTTTCTTATCCTATAGAACGTGGAAAAGTTACTAACAATGAAGAAATGATAAAGATCTGGCATCATGCGTACTCTAATGAACTTCGTGTTAAATCTGAAGAGCATCCCGTTTTATTAACTGAACCTCTTCTTCTTTCTGGGTATAAACGTACGTTTTATGCTGAGAGCATGTTTGAAATATATAATGTTCCTGCGATGTATCTTGTTAATTCACCTTCTTTATCACTTTATGCCGCCGGCAAAACTAGTGGTTGTGTTGTTGATTCCGGTGATGGGGCAACCAACACTCTTTGTATTTATAAAGGTTGTGTTCTTCCTCATACTGTCAGAAGCATAGATACAGCTGGTTGCGATATATCTGATTATTTGGCAAAAATTCTGGCCGAACGCAACACCTCTTATACTATTAATGATCGTGTAATTGCTCATGAAATCAAAGAAAAATATGGCTATGTTGCTCTTGATTATGAAAAAGAAATAAATACTACATCGTCAAACATTAATAAATCTTACGAATTACCTGATGGCCAAATTATTAATATTGGCGATGAATGTTTTCGTGCTCCCGAAGCTCTCTTCAATCATTCTTTGCTCGGTGATGAACGTTTTCGCGTTCCCGAGCCACCTCTCAAATCTTTTTTCGGTGGCCCTAAATCGAATGGTATTCACGAAGCAACTATTAACTCTATTATGGCCTGTGATACTGATATTCGTGACCTTTTATACCCCAATATTGTTTTGGTAAAATATATATAAATGAGGAGGGTTATAAAAAACTATAGGAACTAATATTATTACATCTATATTATATTATATTATTGAATATAGGCTGGTGGTACAACTATGTTTCCAGGCTTTGCTGAACGTATGCAAAAGGAAATCTCTGTGCTTGCTCCTAGTTCCGCAAAGCCTTGTATAAGTGCCCCTCCCAATCGTCATTATTCTGCATGGATTGGCGGCTCCATTTTGGCTAGTTCTTCTCACTTTCAAAATTTATGCGTCACTAAACAAGAATATGATGAACATGGTGCTTTCATAGTCAACAGAAAGTGCTATGGTCAACTCTAAGATACGAAAGAGTAACAATAAATTTTAAAAAAGATTTTCACAAAAAGAAGTTATTGGCGGCTAATAAAGGTTTTTTAGTAAAAATAAGGTTGTAACTCTCTTTCCTCAATTTTTTTCAACTGCCGTTTTGGCATAAATAAATCCTAAAAACTATACCTATATGTATTAATAAAAAATTATCAATAATTGTTGTTATTAGTATTGTTGTTATATATATAATTGCCATTAAATATAATTTTACTTTATTTTCTTTAAAAAAATAGATATATTTTACTCAAAGAAGAGTATTGAATGTATGAAAAATGTAAAAACAATAGTAAAAAGAAAACGTTTTTTTTTAAAGCTTTATTAAATTTCATTGAATGTCCGCATTTTTCTTTTTTTTTTTTTTGAAATTTTTTTCCATTCATTCTCTTTTGTTCGTTTCCTATTTTTATTTTTTATTTTTTATTTTGTTAGTGAACTATTCATGAACATAAAAGAATGTGTAGAAAATTTTATTTTACCCGAAAAGAGAAATAAAAAACAGCGTTTAAATCATACTGATCCGGGATTACAACCGGTTAATAAAGATTTAACTTTAATAGATCTTCAACACAAGAAAACAAATGCTGATCAAACTGTTATCTTAATCAGTGACGACGATGACAATGAATCAATGTATAAAAGTGAATCAAATAGTACTATTTTAACTTTAGAAAAAGAGAGGCAGCTTAATATTGTTTACCCATCTAGTTTAACTTGTACAGTAAGAGGATAATATTAATAGTATAAGAATGATAGCTATAAAAAAAGATATAAAAATAAAGTATTTTCATTTATGGATAATAAGTTATTTTACTTTATACGTTCTACACACATATTAGTAGATGAATGAAAAAAAAGCTATCAATAATGCATCAGAAACCCTTATTGATTTGACTTCTGTGGATATTTATGAATCGGATACCCCTTCCTCTACTACAATATTTTCTTCGCCATCCTTATTAGTTGATGTTTCTTCAAGTATTGACAGTAACGATCATTCTATATCGACATTAGACACAGATGCACAAATGAATCGAGATAGTAAATCTACCGTTGACACAGCATATCATCACGATTTTTCACAAAGTATTATATTGCCAAATTATGATTCATTAACCATGTCGGAACTAAGAGTAAAATATTAGAAATCTTTATAAAATTTATTATAATGATAGGAATATTAATTAATACTTATATGCTTTTATTCATATTTTAGAATGCTGTCAAGAAATATGGATTTAAACCTAAAGATCGACAAGAAATGATTACTATATTACAAAAACTACATGAAAATATTAATCATTCAGCATCATCTTCGCCAGTGTTACTACCGCCTTCATCTGAAAATAATAGAGAAACAACATCCTCTCCAGCAACTAACGTACTGAATATGGAGTTTTTAGAGCATATCACTCGAAAAACTGAATTATGGGAAAGAATGTTACGTTATGAAGCTGTAAAATTTGACGACTGTTTTGATGGAATGGATAAAAAGAAAAAAAATGCTCTTCGTAATTATTTAGATGAAAATGTGTGTAAAAAAAGCAGTATTTTATTAAAAAAGCATCATAGGATGATGTCTAACTTTTTTTTTCATTTTTTCAATTTTTATATACAAATTAGGCACTGATTTACAAACCTCCAAAATCAAGATAATTATATATAACTATATATATATATATATATATATATTATGCAAAAAGTAACAGATAGAAATGACTTTATTTTATTTTTATTTGTTATATTTATATTGATTTTCACATATTAAACATATAGCATTATTTTCTGAATATTTATAGATAAAGTTTAAATTTAAGTTTTGATTGAAATGATAACCAATATATATATCGGTATGTTTTATTTTCTACGTAAGCTGTTTATTATTATTAAAATTAGAAATATAAAATTATAATACATTATAAATATGTTTTATATTTGTTGCAAAATATAAAAGAAATTCACCTAAAATAACTGATAGTTCATTAAAGGTGCTTTTTATTATTATTTTTGTTACGTATGAGTATTATTGTATTTTCATTTACGTTAATCTTTATTATATAAAAACGTTCAATATCATTCTTATTGTTATTTTTATTAAAATATATATCAGACTATAGAATTTTTTAAATTTTCATGCTCTTTTTCATTGATACTCTTAAAAGACAATACCAAATTTAAAATACATAGTATTCTTTATTCAATCAAATCTAACCTATATATATATATATATATATAATCAGATATTCTTTTAAAAGCATTTTTTTTATCTAGAATTTAATAATTACCATAGATTAATAATAATGATAAAAAGAATACTTACGCTAACGTAAAAAATAAAAAATAAAAAATAGTACATTTAAGCGCCCCAGCATTATAACTAAAATTAATATTATTAAAATCTCCAAATTCATATTTTTTTTGAAAAAAAACAGAATATCCTCAGCTTTTATACAAAATATAATGTATAAGTACATTTATGATTTAATATAAAATAATAATAATAATAATCCAAATTTAAATTCAAATTTGAAAGTGTAATATAATGTACTATGTAATGTACGCTTATCCTTTTTTTTTTTTTTGCATTGAGGATTAAGCATTGGCGTGGCATTATCAAAAAAAGAAAGGTTATACCTCACATTTCTTTTTTTTATAATTATTTTACTTGAATATACATATAAATATTATTATATAATGTTTTATTTTGAAAATTATCGATATATCATTATTATACAATAACTTTCTTCAACTTAAGATTATATTATTTCGTTATAAAAACATATATAATTAGTCAATTCTATAAAAAGTAAAAAGATGTCTGACTTTAAAATGAGATAAAACCTATTCTTTTTTTTTTTTAATTTCAATTTTTTTTTCTCTTCCTTTTTTTTTTTTCTTTTTTTTTTTTGTTCACTCTAGTTTTATTTTTTATTTATTTTTATTTTTATCCTTTCTTTTCATAATAATATTATATTTTATTATACAAGAAAATAAAGCTAATATGACAACTGTACCTTCAGAATATATTCACAATTCGAAAACTCACTTTAACGATCAAGGTAATAATAGGGTAGATTAAAAAAAGAATGGATTAATAAAACGGGCGATCTTTTTATTGAAGAAAATAGATCTAATGTGGGGGGAAAAAGATAAAAGAAAGAGAAAGAGAAAGAAAAACAGAAGGGGTTTTTGATGATCTATATATCATTTATAAGAAAAAAGAGATGGTTTTTTATTTTATTTATTGAAATAGACTATGCAAAAGACGTTACTACAGTATCAACAGGTTTAGAAGGTAGTGATAAACAATTATTAACAAAGGTAAAAAATAAAATAAAAAAAAAGTAAAAGAGAGTAGTAACAATATGAAATATATTATGGGAATATGTGAATAAAAATAATTTATATATATTTCATTCTCCTCTTCTTACTTTTTACTCCTTACCTAATTTATATAAAACTTTTTTTTTTATTTATTTATTTTTTAAATTAATGAAGCGCAAACATATTAGCACAATGAACAATAACTTACTGGATAGTAATAAACGTCCTTTTACTGAACAAGTAGAAAACTTGGCTCGTACTCGAATTAATAATGACAAAGAGCTATGGCAAATTTTAAAATCTTTAAAAGAAAGTAGCAGAACTTCAGGTAAAATAAAAATAAAAATAGTAAATATAAGGCTATCTATATATGTCAATAAAATGGATTAAATATCAATTTTCATTTTTCATTTTTTAGGTGTTATACCACGGCTAGAACCCCATTTCATTGATTTAAATAAAAAAGGAACAACCACTTCGGTTTATTTGTGTAGTCCATTTACTGATCATATCTCAACTGGAATTATGGATTTAGGATGGGGATGTGGTTACCGTAATACTCAAATGTTGATGACTTTTTTGCAGAGAAAAAAGCAAGCTGGAGATATTCTTTTACAACAAGTATCTGATATCAGCGGAATTCAAATTATCTTGGAACGTGCATGGAAAGAAGGTATATCTATAAAAAAATAATGGGAATAGATAAAGTTATACATATAATACATATATATTTATTTACTTATTTATTTTTTCTCTTCTTTCTTTCTCCTTCATTTTTTTTTTTTTTTTTTTTTAAATAATAATAAATAAATAAATAAAAATAATTTATAGGATTTGATCCGCAAGGGGCAAAACAATTGCATAACCGAGTTTATAAAACTAGAAAGTGGATTGGTACAACAGAAGTATATAGTATTCTAAGTTATTTAGGTATTCGATGTACAATTCTTGATTTTCATCGGCCCACTGGACCTAATGATACTCATGAAGCATTAATGGATTGGATTCAAGATTATTTTCAACTCCCCACCAGTCACTGCTCGAAAAATAGTAATAGTAACCGTAATAATAATAAAATTGTTCATATCACCAATCGCCCACCTTTATATCTTCAACATTCTGGGCATAGTCGAACCGTAATTGGAATTGAGTTGCTTAAAAATGGAAAACGAAATTTAATCATGTTTGATCCTGGGCGTAGAATGTTAAGATCTTATCATCATATCAAACAACAAGATCAGCAATATCACGGGGAAGAGGAAGAAGAAGTACATCTAAATGATCCGACAGAACCTGAAGATGATATAGATGAATCAAACCTTTCATCATCTGTTAATGATGATGAGGATGATGAGGATGATGAGGATGAAGTTAGTACACCAAAAGAAGATAGTCATCATGAAAATAACAGTAATAGTCAACAACAACAAGGATTTACAAGATTCTTTTCAAAATTTGCACCTCAAACACATTTACCCGCTAATTTATTAAGACCTTTTCGTGTGGATGCTAAGACCATAGCAAAAAATAAACAATATCAATTATTAGTTTTGGGTGAAGTTTTGGATAATAGAACGGAAGGTGATAGTGACGATATTGGTGGAAAATTGGTTTGGAATGAAGAAAAAGGCTACTTGTTAAATGAAGATGAACGTGAGCAGAAAAAAAATATTACTAGTATTGGTATGACACTTTAAAAGAAAAGACATGGGTTTAAAATTTTAAAAAAAAATTATGCTTTATATATGATTTCATATTATACCTTTATTTTTATTTTTATTATTACTATATTTATAAAAAAAATCAAACAACCAAAAAAAAAAAAAATAAATAACAAAAAATATTTTTAAATTGTATTATTCATTCTTACATTCATTTTATTATTTTATTTTATACTTTATTAATAAATATATAAATTTTCAAATGCATTAAAAAAATTGTTGTCGGAGTTATGCGGTTTAGCGTGAGTAAAAAAAAAAAAGATATTTATTCCTCGCCATTTTTTTTTTCTGTCGCTTTCTTTTTTTTTCTTTTTCTTTTTAATACTATCTTTGTTCCCTTTTTATATATATCTTGTATTTTATCCATTATTTTATTCTTATTTGTTAAATAATGTACCGTGTAGCTAATACCAATATATTAAAAAGTTCACTACAATCTAATCTTTGGAAGGTAACCTTTTATTTACTATTATTTTTAATATGTATTGATTATAAATTAATAAGTTGGTGTAAACAATAAATAGTAAACAAATATATTGTTTTTAATATAGGCTCGTCATGGTTTACCAAAACATATGTTACTACGTGCTGAAAGGTAAATGAGAATAAAAATAAATACACTAATAAATCAGTAATAATAATAAAAATTGTATACTCTTTATTAACTCTATCATTTTTTTTTTTTTTTTTATCTTCCAAACTTTTCTATTCTTTGTTTTAGTCAAAAAGTCCAAGGCCAAGTTATAGGAATCGATCTTGGTACCACTAATAGTTGCGTTTCTGTTATGGAAGGTAAAACGCCACGCGTGATTGAAAATTCAGAAGGTGGACGTACGACCCCATCAGTTGTAGCCTTTACAAAGGATGGAGAGCGCCTCGTTGGATTACCTGCAAAACGTCAAGCCGTGGTGAATCCTGAAAATACATTATTTGCTACAAAAAGATTAATTGGTAGAAAGTTTACTGATGCAGAAGTCCAGCGCGATGTGAAAGAAGTTCCTTATAAAATTGTGGCCCATACTAATGGTGATGCTTGGGTGGAAGCTCATGGAACCAAATATAGTCCTTCTCAAATAGGTGCTTTTGTGGTTGGAAAAATGAAGGAAACCGCGGAAAGTTATCTAGGAAAAAAAGTCCAAAATGCTGGTAATAAAAATAAAATAAAATAAAATAAAATATATTAAACAAGTAAATGATAAAAAGATATATATATATAGATGTATGCGTATTAAACCTTGTTCTTATTTTTTTTTATAAAAATAAATAAATATTATTAATTGTATGTAGTGATTACTGTTCCTGCTTATTTTAATGATTCCCAACGTCAAGCAACTAAGGATGCTGGTACAATCGCTGGATTAAATGTATTACGCGTTATTAATGAACCTACAGCTGCAGCTTTAGCTTATGGTATGGATCGTGGTCAAGCTGGCGATAAGCAGGTTGCAGTATATGATTTAGGTGGTGGTACATTTGATATATCTATTTTAGAAATTCAATCTGGCGTCTTTGAAGTGAAAAGTACAAACGGAGATACTCATTTAGGTGGTGAAGATTTTGATATAAGACTTGTTCGATGGATGGTAGACGAATTTAAAAAAGAGGTAAAGAAATATACACACTTTTTGAAAAATAAAAATAAAGACGAATACATATATATCTATTATATAATGTATAACAAATTCTTTTTATGTACTGATTTTTATTTTCTATTGTATTATTTATGTATATTTGGTTAGTCTGGTATTGAGCTCAGTAATGATCGTATGGCTGTTCAACGTATTCGTGAAGCTGCTGAAAAAGCAAAGATTGAATTGTCTTCTACTGTTCAAGTATGTATTAATTAAATAGGAAATAGAAAAATATAGAAACATATTTATTTAAAAAAAAAATCAAAATTAAACCAAATTAATTATTTATTTCTTTTTCTTTTCTTTTGTTCTATATGGTTAGACTGATATCAATTTACCATTTATTACAGCTGATGCTACTGGACCTAAACATCTTAATATGAAACTAACAAGGGCTAAATTTGAAGAAATGATGAAACCATTAGTGGATCGTACTGAAGAACCATGTAAAAAGGCGCTTCGTGATGCTGGTGTCAAACCTTCAGATATTGGTGAAGTCATTTTAGTTGGGGGCATGTCACGTATGCCAAAAGTACAAGAATCTGTGCGAGCTATCTTTGGAAGAGAGCCAACAAAGAGTGTCAATCCTGATGAAGCTGTTGCCATTGGTGCTGCCATTCAAGGTGGTGTTTTAGCTGGTAGTGTCACCGATTTGTTATTATTGGACGTGACTCCATTATCGTTAGGTATTGAAACCTTAGGAGGCGTCTTTACAAGGTTAATCAACCGTAACACAACCATTCCTACTAAGAAATCTCAAGTCTTTTCAACGGCTGCTGATGGACAAAATGCTGTGGATATTAAAGTATATCAAGGTGAAAGAGAATTAGTTCGCGATAATAAATTATTGGGTAATTTCCAATTAACCGGAATTCCACCAGCTCCAAGAGGTGTTCCTCAAATATCCGTTGAATTTGATATTGATGCCGATGGTATTGTGAACGTTAGTGCTAAAGATAAAGCTACAGGTAAAGATCAATCTATGACTATCGCCGCTTCTTCTGGTTTAAGCGAATCTGAAATTGAAGCCATGGTGAGACAAGCAGAAGAAAATGCTGAATTGGATAGAAAACAACGTGAATCCATTGAAATGGCAAATCGTGCAGACTCTGTAGCTACCGATACTGAAAAGGCATTGAATGATTTCAAAGATCAGTTGGACGCTGCTGAAGCTGAAAAATTAAAAACACAAATCCAATCTTTACGTGAAGATGTCTCTAAAGCTCAATCAGGTGGTGCAGGTTCTACTGTGATAGAACCCGAAGCTTTAAAGGCTAAAATTGATGAATTACAACAATCTAGTTTGAAATTATTTGAAATGGTGTATAAACAGGTAAAATGAAATTAAATAATATTTATTAAAAATGGTAATAATAATAACCTTTTATATTTCTATAAATTTTTATTTTTTTATTAGCGTGCATCTCAAAATGAAGGAGGTAGTGAAAACAGTTCAGGATCAACTTCATCATCATCTGGAACTACAACTGAAGGAGAATATCGTGATGTGGATGATAAAAAGGACGATAAAAAATAAATTCAGCAATAGTTAGTCTTTTGTTATTTTATTATAAAAATAAGAAATTAAATAAAAAATTAAATCTACAGTATATTTATACATAAACCCTGAATAAAATTATTTTTTGACATTTTTATAATTTATCCCCACATTTTAAAAAAAATTCACGTGCAATTTTTTTTATCCCGTAAATTTTTACTCCACTCCATTTTTTAAAAAAACAATTATTGTTCTTTTTCTTTTTATCTTTTTTCTTTTCTTATTATTTTCTTATTATTTAATTATTTGTTTTTCTATTTTTTTTCTTTTGTTATATTTATATATATTTTAAAACACATAATCATCAATGGCTAATACATCAACACAAAAAAGAGTTTTACCACCATGGATAATACGATTACTAGGGTTTTCTTCTATAGCTACATTATTAGTTAGTATTGGTCTATTCCTTTATAAAAAAAATGCTTCTACTCGCTCATTACCTAGATCAGAAGATGAATCTAATGATAGATCAACTCAGCAGGTAATAAAATAAAGGAATAGCATAGCAATAATATAATAAAAAAAAAAAATAGATTATAATAATATAACAGAATTATATATGATTTATTTATGCTCTGATTTTATTGTTGTTATTGTTATTTATTATTATTATTATTATATATATATATATATATATATATATATTTATATACATATCTATATAGCCATCAGCAACAAGAGGAAATGGTTGGAGTTTATTAAATAGTAAAAGTGGAAATAAAAAGAAAAAGAAAGTGACAATATCTTTAAAAAACGTAAGTGTGTAAAAAAAAATGACTAATAGGAAAAATATTATTAAAATTATCCTAATATGTCCTTTTTTTTTATACATTCATTTTTCTTCCTTTATTTAAACAACAGACAGTTTTATGGAATCCATCTTCCGATGTCACTAGCCCTAACCATGCCTTCCATGAACATGGTCATGAATTATTATCAGAATTAGTCAAACAGCATGATGTATATATCATTATTCATGTCAACAATGAAGAACAGAAGGAACATATGGAACATTTATTAGAGAATGCCAATATTAATCAATTAGATCCACGTAAAGTCTTATTTTGTTCAACAGAAGAAGGGAAAATTCATCTTGTACGTCATTTGGAGCCTCAAATTCATATTGAAGGTGGTTGGGAAGAGGATGATGGGGAAGATATTATTCGTAAATTAAGGCCTTTTATACCAAAATTAATTTGGGTCATTACAAAACGTAGACGTAGTTCTTTTAATACTTCATCGAAGAAACAGCAACAATCATTGAAACCAGAAGATCAAGGAATTTTGGGCCCTAATGTAGAATTAACAGATCATTTATTGGATACTTCTTTTGCAAAGGAACTTGGTTTCGTATTGGATTAAAAAAAAAGGGGGGAAGAAAGGAAAATAATAATAATAATAATAAATAAAAAAAATACATCATATCGATTTTTGATTGTAATCATAATTCATGCGTACATAAATATATGCTGAGACATTTTATTTTAAAAAAAAATAAACTATATTAAAATAGATGACGCTTTTACTACGTATTTTATTTTTACTATTTATATATACATCATATGACCTATCAAAAAATAAAAAAATCACCTAAAAAAGTTATTTATACTTGATTGTCTCTTGGCATTTTCTTTTTTGAAAAAAAAAAAAAAAAGGATGTAGTTTTTCCGTTTCCAAAAGAAGAATTAGGTTTCTTTTTTTTTAATTTTAAAATTCAGAAAAAAATTTCTAACTTATTTCTTTCTCTTTTTTTTTTTTTTTTTTTAAAAAAAATAAAATAAAATAGAATAGAATTCAATATTAAATATGTATTATATATTATCCACTTGTATATTATTTTTCACTAGTACATTTATATTTAATGAATCAGCTCAAGCTAGCCCAACAATGGCTAATCCTCCTTTAATCAGGGCACCATTAATAAAAAGAACCCCAGCCAATTTAACTAAAACTATTTTATCACAAAAAGCGAAAAGGGATCCTTTTCAAAGTAATCTATATAACTATGAAGCTGTTACTTATTTAGTGAATTTAGCTATTGGTACTCCTTTACAAAATTTTACTGTCGCTGTCGATACAGGAAGGTAAATTATATAATTTGTATAAATGGTCACTACTTTTTATATTTATAGACATCACTATTATAGTATGTTTCTGAGGTTAAAATTCTCACACTTCTTTTATTAGTTCTGATCTTTGGGTTCCTTCCACTTCTTGCTCTACTACGGATTGCCCCCATAGTCGTTTTGATTCTACTCAATCTTCTTCCTTTCAAAATCTTAGCCAATCTTTTGATATTAAATATGGTATGTAGGAAAAAAAAAAAAAAAAAAAAAAACGCTCTAACGCATGTATATATTTAATTTTTATTTTATATTGTTCATTTACCTATTATATTCTAACTATCAACTCTCTTCTTCCTTTAATTTATATAAATAGGATCTGGAGCTGTCAATGGGGTATATGGAAAAGATACAGTAATAATAGGAAATGTTCAAGTATCTAACCAACAATTTGGTCTTGCCTCATCGGCTAAAGGTGTTTTTGATACTGATACAACTACGGTAGGAGGGTCTGGTTCGTCATCTAACAACAATGACCCAACACCTAATGGAATTCTTGGTTTAGGTTACCCATTATTAACAACAAATAGTCAGACAAACCGTAACTACAATCCTGTGGTTTTTAATATGATTGAACAAAAATTAATTGCTAATGCCATCTTTTCCATTTATATGAATCAACGAGAAGCTTCTGGTTGGGCTGGGGAAATTATTTTTGGTGGCGTAGATCAAAGTAAATATACTGGTGATCTTGTATATGCTCCTAACGTTCCTCAAGCTTCTAATAATGGCCGATCTATATATTCCTATTGGATGGTTTACGCTCAAGGGATTGCTTTGAATGGAACCAATAATGATCAAACCATCTCCTTCACCTCTTCTTCTTCATCATCCTCAGGATTATCAAATGAATTTATTATTGATACTGGTACCACTTTAACTTATTTACCTAGCGATATTGCTCAAACTATCGTATCAAGTATTACAACAAATTTTGCTTATAATCCCAATTTACAAGTATTTGAAATTGATTGCGATTTAGCCCAATCTTCTTCTGCTACCATTCAATTCCAAATAGCTCAATCTAGTCACACCTCATCCAATCCTGTCACTCTTTCCATTCCTGTAGCTAATTTAATCTTTCCTCTGGGTAATATTGGAAGTACTAAAGTATGCATGTTTGGTATTGCCCCTTCCGGTGGTAGTGGTGGTTCAAGTAGTAATGGTAGTGGTAGTGATAATGGTATTTCTATTAGTTCTGGAATGATGTTAGTAGGTGATTCTATATTACGCCATGTCTATCTTGTTTTTGATATTGGCAATAACCGAATCGGGTTTGCTGCCGCCAATGGTGCTGGTGGTAGTGTCAATGGTGTGAGCGCAAGTTTGACGCCAAATCAAGCCATAGCCAGCGAACCAAATTTATTGTCTTTGAAATTAATGGTCATTACTGCTTTCTTATTTTGCTTTTTTGGATAATGTAGTAATGATAAATATATAAATATAAAAATTAAAAGGTTAAAATTTGCTATCGTTTTTATTATCATTTTATTTTAATCAAATCATTTAATCATATACTTTATTTTATTTTTATAAATACATATACATATGCATATTATATCGTAACTGTCGTTTATTGTCTATAAATTTATTTTTAATATGATACTGTAGTTTTAATAAAGAATTTTATCGAGTGATTTTTGTTGTATTTGTACAAGATATTAGCATATACATATAAGTAGGAGGTGATGAGCTTTTTTTAACTTTTGAGAAAGTATCAAAATTACAATCATTTCGATACTTATTAAATGGAAATAAAAAACTATCTGCATTTTATGTATTAATAGTGTATGCTTTCTTATTTTATATATATAAATATAAATATAATGCCATTCTTTACTTTTGTATTAGTTAATTCATTGCAAAGGCTGTGTATATTGGTCATATTTAATTATGAACAAAAAACTATACAAGTATATATTTAAAAGGTATTTTTTATTTTATTTTATTAATATATATTAAAGATATAATAAACATTAGTCCAACGTAAATAATTATCAAAGATACGAAGATGGTAGTATAATGGGAATATTATCCATCTATTTTGATTAAAATTGCCGAGTAAGTATATGCCACTCGTAACAGTAGGAGGAGGAGGATCATTAATACCGTTATTTTTATGAATAAAAAAAGGAATATATACAACTCTTATGCTATCGTCGTCATTTAATAAATAAGTAGATAATATTTCTTCACTAATCATAGGTATTTCATTGGTAAATAAGTAATTTGCTGCTGTGACAGAAAGGCAATTGAGTTGAAGATTCATTTGAATGTCTATTAAATTGGTGATATAAGGTAGATACTCTAGTGCATTTTCATCCACTGAATTCCAGAACATGGAGATCATTTTAACATTCTCACATTTTTTTTCCAAAACCATAATGGCATCTTTATGTTTTTTAGCTTCATCTTCTGTCATTTTTGTAAGGTCCAAATTTTTTGAATTATAAAGCCTTCTTTTATATTCTTCATAAAAATGAAGATACATGGATTTTTGGTGTTCTACTAGAAAATATGAACTATCATTCAAGTATTTTTCTCGTAGATAAATACACTGGTAACTGTATTGACTAGCATAGGAAGGAATAATGGGTGAATTTGTAAAGTGTGAACATGCATGAAATAATCTTTCTTTATCCCATAAATCATCCATGATTTCATATAATTTTACTCGAACTGATGTCATGTCTGTAATATTCCAGTTTGATATTGTATTTTTATCTTGAATGTGATAACTATATTTCTTCCATGATGGTAAAATTGCGTGAAATCGATCTTCACTTTTACTTGCATTTGAATTTAATATCATAGTCAAGTTATCACGTATTCGAAACTTTTCCTTTAAAAAGTGCATAAGCGTGTCACGATTGGCCACACCTTTACTAATTGAGATATCAAACATGGGAATAGAATACTCTTCAATATTTAATTCCTCGTAACTAACGTCATCTATCTCTATCTTTACAGGGTGGTGATAAAGGGGGTATGAATAAAAATTAACATGTTCTTCTTTATGTTCTTCTTCGAAAAGACCAACTAATATAGATATAAACATATATTTGAAAGATAATTCTTGTTTTTCTTGTTTTTCTTTTGCAATAAGAAATTCGCTAATTACCCAAGCACGATTTACCCAATCATTTAAAATATATGATAAAAACCCATATGCTTTCTTCATTTCTTTTTTACTATTACTGATAGGGAGTTGGTCAGTTTTAAAAAATTTTATAAGTCTACGTATATCGTTCATAATTCCATTTCCTACTTTCATTTTATGTGCATATAATGGCTGATCATGATTGTAGTTACTAATTTATTTATGTATTTTTGTACAATATTTATGTATTAAATCAAGTGCTTCCTTATTTGATGGATTCTTCGTTAAATACCCCATATGTAAATCAGG
This sequence comes from Cunninghamella blakesleeana, assembly GCA_017871115.1. Lineage (NCBI taxonomy): Eukaryota > Fungi > Mucoromycota > Mucoromycetes > Mucorales > Cunninghamellaceae > Cunninghamella > Cunninghamella blakesleeana. The sequence goes on from JAFCIZ010000008.1 coordinate 884,689, forward strand.
TACAGCTAAGATATAAGTTGCATTTTTATATATCTCTGACATTTTTAAAATGGCTTCCTTTTTTTTCGCGTGATTTTGCTGATCTATTGATATTGCATCGATCCATAAATATGGTATTTCTTTTAGATCTGGTTCTCTTTGGATAAATGTACATAGGATCAAAAAATCATATAGATCAAATGAGGTTATATGGGCTATATAGTCCGGTGTTTTAACTGTTTGTTCAGTCAGTTCACCCCAACGGTATGATATGGAAATATATTTTAAATTTGGATCATACATATTCTTTTTAACACATTTTATATTATAATAATATACATAAGAATATTCTGCTGAATACCATATATCAACAAGCACAATATCGAAAACCTTTTTTAGTATCATAAAATAAAAATAATTAATTTTAATAAATGATTTTTATAGTAATTCTTCTTTTTTGCTATTATTAATATATATATGTATATTATTTACCTTCATCTATTTTTTCTATTTCATCTTCTTGTTCTTGACGTCCGGTAATATCAAGTCTTGGCATATTTTATATATTAGAAAGTTATCTTTGGTATTTGTATTTTTTTTAAAAAAAAGAATTGATTTGTCTTGTAATAATTATAAGTGGATAATATGAATTATACTATTATTACTATATTTTAAAAAATATAATAATGTAAAGTGAAAGTGAAAGGAAAGTAAAGTTTTTTAAAAATCCATGTTCAAGTACCTATTTTTGAATCCGACATAATATTTCAAAGTGGAGGTTCCGGATCATTTTACGCCCATGCATACTAAACACATTTCCTAATTAGACATTCGGTCCTGTTTCCTTTCATTATTATTATTATTATTATTTTGTAAAAGAAAACCCAAATATCATCACGTTTTTGAAGTTTTAGTATGCTTTTTTTTAAAAAAAAAAAAAAGAAAAAAGAAAAAAGAAAAAAGAAAAAGAAAAAAGTTACGTATAGATGGGGAAAGTGAAATTATAGTACATCATAGTTCATCAGACTATGTACAGAAATATAAAATAAAATGATAATCATTTATATTATATTCAAATATATCAATCTTTCTAAAATAAGCAAGTAGTTACCAAAGTATAAAAAAGATGCTACATATATATTGTTTATTTTATAAAGTTTGAGAAGATTTTTTAATTATTAATTTTTAAATTTTATAATCATTTATTTTCACAAACAATAAAATAATTAAATATGATATTATGGTGTATTACAAATGTATATACACTATTGCATTACACCAATTTCCATAATATGAGCACGAATATCCACAAAATTATTTAAAGATCATTGCTTATTTTGAAATATTAAAAAATAAAGATATGTCATTTATCAATTATTATTTTATAATAAAGTAAAATAATGATTAATATGTATAGAGATAAATGCAAAAATAAGTAAAAGTTAATATTTTATAAAAAATATATATGACTTTATAAGAAATTATAGGAAAACACGCTTATTATTATTATTATTTAACATAGTATTTAATAAGAAAATAAATCTTTTTTTTTTTTTTTTTTTTTTAATTTGGATCATTATCTATTTAGCCCATTTTATATAAATTTATCTGTAAATATATGAATATGTATATAACTAATTTATAATTACTTGATTAATATATATTTAAGATAAAACCATCAGAGTGACAAGTATATTTTTTGGGTCTGTCACCTCGTTCGTACGGAGGAGCTAATACCCATCTATTTTGCTTCATATTACCGATTAATAATATTCCAGTTCCATCCCAAGGGGGGCATAGTGCAAATTCAGACATTGCAAACGTAAAAAAAGGTATATACAAACTTATTAAATCATCATCAAGTTTTAGTGACCATGGTAAAAGCTCTTCCTGATCATAAACATGTTCTTCAAGTTTAAAAGTAAAATACTTTTTAGCTTCAACAGAAAGATAATTAAATTCACGGTTCAATTGAATATCCATTAAATTTTCAGTATAGAGAGATGAAGATAACGATTTTATTTTTTCATTATCATCATTACCATCCAATATAAATTGTTGTATAGAATTAGTATTTCCAAATTTTTCAACTACGCAATTTTCTAGTTCAGACAAGTAGATTTCATAAGTATATTTAGGGTGATCTTTTTCAATTATAAATAAATCCATTATACTCGTTTGGGAGGCAAAGGAAGGGAGAATAGGTGTAATTATATAAAATGAACTTGCATAGAGTAATTTTGCTTTATCCCATAAATCATCCATAATTTCATACAGTTTTAATCTAACCGATGTCATATCGGTAATCCCCCAGTTTAAAATTGTATTTTTATCTTCAATGCAGTGACTATATTTTTCCCATGATGGTAAAATAGCATGAAAACGGTCTTCATTTTTACTTGCATTTGAGCCCAATAGCATAGGTATATGCTGTCGTTGTGTAAGCCTTTTTTTAAAATAATAGATGAATTTGCTATTACTATCCATATTTTTATGTAATCTAATTTTATTATTATCACCGTCGTTATCATTATAATTGTTCAGAACAATATTGTAATAGTCAAATTCGTATGAGATAAAATAAGTCACCTGCGGACTTAATAGAGATATAAATATTAATTTCAAAGGCGTTCCTTGTGTTTCTTGTTTTAATTTTGCAATATGGTATTCACTGATCACCCAAGCGCGATTTGACCAATCTTCTATAAGATAGGTTAAAAACTCGTACGCTATCTTTATTTCCTTTTTATTGGTTGGTTGAAAAATGCTTCCAAGGCAATTTAAAAGTACTTGTGCCATCATTTTAAGTTTGTTATTATCTTCATTTTTGTTGGTTGTTTGGTAATTTAAAATGAATTGATATATAATCTCTTTATGTTTTTGTACCAAGCCAAGCGCTTTTTTATTTGCTGGATTATTCCGTAAATATTTTAAATGTAAGTCAGGCACGGCTAAAATATAAGTTGCCCTCTTATATATTTCTGCCATTTGTAATATGGTTTCTTTTTTCCTCTCATCACTATTGTATTGGTCCACTGAGATAGCATCGATCCATAAATAAGGTATGCCTTCTAAATCAGGTTCCGCTTGAATATAACTACAAAGGTTGCCCAAATCATGTGGATCAAAAGATTTAATATGTGCTGTATAATCAGGCGTTTTAACTAATTGTTCTTCCAATTCCCCCCAACGATAAGATATGGCTATATATTTCAAGTTCTGTTCGTACATATTTTTTTCACACAATTTATGTTACTAAGAAATGAGCTCTTTATATCTACAAGCACAAGTTCAAATACTTGGGCTGTGTAAATAAAAAATAAAAATAAAGTAAAATAATAAACATTAATAAATATCTTATATGAATATACGTATTGCCTATTAGTGTTATTTATTACTCTCTTCTTTTTCTTCTACTTTGTGTTTAATACAATCCAGTGCTGTCATTTTTTTTATTTTTAACTCTATTGTATAGGCTGTTTGTTTAATTAGTTTACTAAACAGTATTGTTTGTATTCAACCTTATTATTTTTATTTTTTAAAAAATAATAATGGTAAAGGTAAAGAGGAAGAAGTATAAAAAAGTAGTAGTTTTTTTTTTTAATTTATAAAAAAAATAACGGTTACCGGCATCATCTTTATTTTTATTTTTTCAAAATTCAGCATGCATATTTCTGCCTTTTTATTTATTTTCTATTATTTTTTTACAATAAAAAATGAAAGAATCTGTTTTGATAATTAACTATATATAAAAAAGTTTCCTTTGAATTTAACCTTTTTTAGTATATACATGTTACTGATTAGGCACTTGTAACCAAATGTAACTAAATGCACCAATTTACATATAAGGATCACGAAAGAGAATAAATAAAAAAAAAAATTAACAAAAGAGAAATATTTAAATAAAGCGCAGAAAAATATGCATCTTGTTTCATATATGTTGAAAGTATAATCATTGGTACAACGTGATATATCTTTTAATTGATACTTGATATTGAACTTTTCAAGGACTACCTACCTACTTTGGCTAATATTTCCGATTATATAGATACATTTAACTTTTAGGTAGACATTGTTAAAATCAGGTAGTGTAAAAGCAAAAAAAAAAATAAAAAAAAATAAAAAATAAAAATAACATTATATAGGAAACATGCTCATACTTCCACCTCGATTTGGTTTCCCATTCATCATTGTCTTCTAGCGAAACTTCTTTAAGGGACAGGACACTGGCCTTGAAAACCATTTCCTTTCAAAATAAAACATTTATTTACCGTAGTGGAAAGGCAGTGGGGATGATGATTTAATCGAATAAGCGTTGAATTTTCAGTGTAGAGTGGACTCTATTTTCTAATTCTTTTTTTCAAGTGTATTTCATTATAAAAAATATCTATACATATATATGTGTTAAAAGAAGCTATTGCTTTTTATCCCTCTTTTCCTTTTACTTTACCTTCCTCGTATTTAATATTATCTAGTGTTGTCATCTTTTTATTTAATACTAACCTTGAAAGATGATTTATCTTGAAACTTTTATTCTATAAGCTGCTTTTCCAATTGATTTGCTATGCTATATTGTTATTATTATTATTACTATTAATATTAAAGTAAAAGAGAAGGAAATAAAAAATTAAAAAATAGTTGCTCTCGTTTTAATTTTAAGTTCGTTATGCGTACTTTTTTTATTATTTTAACATACGATTTTTTTATTATTCTGTGGGCACAATATAGAGCTGAATCTGTAGACTAAACATTGAGAGGTATTTTCTATCTCGTAAGGTTTCTTAAATAAAATAGGTTATTGTATTAAAGTGATTTAGTGAATTGAAATAAATGAATATGTGTTGGTAAAATAATATGATATAAAATAAAGGATAGTAAAATGGGAATAGAATAAAAGTAGTTAAAAAAAATTAGATGTGATTTATATTTTTTTTTTTTATTTTTTTTTTGAATGGAAAGAGAGAATAATTTTGATCGGATGATTGGGTGGTAGGATAGGGCTTCAGTGGTATTTTCTTATGATCAATATAATTTTAAATTCTAATAAAACACGTCTTTATTTCAAATAAAATGGATACAAGAACGATATAGACTTTTTGCATAAATGTTAATTTTTAGGACATTTTATTTTACTGGATATTATTAATAAAATAAGCTTTTTTTTACGATCTGTGTGACTAATTTTTATGTATTATAAATAATCCCATTTAACGAAAGTCTATTCCGGTTTCCTAATTTGGACTCGCGGAAGTCATGTTTCTGAATATGGTTTAAAAAAGGGACTTGAGAATACGCTTTCTTCCTCTCTCTATCTCTCTCCCGTCTCCCTCACACACATACTCTCTCTTTTTATAGTAATAAACATACATGTATATCAATAATTATCAATAACTACATTCAAAATATATACATGAACTTGTTCAAAAATACAATTAATATTAAAAAAAAGGCAATTTTTTAAAATTGTAGATAGATCCCCGTTTATAGTAATGGTATGGTAAAGAAAGATGTATAGATTCAAAGTATCAAAAGTTATTTGATAAAAGCAAAAGAAATGACTCTAGGTTCACCCCCGTAATCAAAAGTAATAAACAATAGAACTACAAAAAAAAGAATACAATTTTGCAGAATAAGGCAAGATCAATCAATATTTTTTTTTTTAATTCATGCTAAAAAAGATGCAATTATATATATAAAAAACCAGGTGAATGGAGGGAATATTTTCTATATTTTTTATATATATGGATAATCTTTCGTTACATAGATAATGTTTTGTTCGTTAATTACGTATATAGTAAATAGGTTGGAGTTTGAAATTAATTTTAGCAAGGAAATATGATTGGTGTTGGGATTAAAATAATAATAAAAACATCATTCCTCCTTTTTAAATTTTCTATAAAAAAAATTTTTTTTTATTTTATTCGCTAGTTCTTTCTCTTTTTCTTTCTCCTTTTTTATTTTTGTTTTATTGTTTGTGAGAGTTTTTTTTTTTTTATTTTTTTTTTTTTTTAAGCGTGTCTTACGGAGGGAAATAAAAATAAAAAATAATAAATTATGGAAAATCAATATTCAGATATATTTCTTATGCAGCGACTTGCTTCTATTAGTCACCAAAAAATATATCCAGCTTTACAAACCAAAGTAGAAATGCCTTTATGGAAAACATTACATATTACAAGGTATTTATATATATATATATATATATATATATACATACATTTATTCCCCTCTTCCCCCTCTTACTCCCCAAAATAATAAATAAATAGAAATAATAATAATAATAATAATAATATAATAATAATATATAATAATATATAGGAATAGGAATAATAATAATAACAAAAAAAAAAATAGATAACTAAAAGAACTAAACAATAATAATGATAATAATAATAAAAAGAAATACCACTAAAAAAAAATCATTTAATTAATTTTTCCTTTTTATTTATTCACCTCATTTTTTTTTTCTTTTTCTTTTTCTTTCTCTTTCCCTTCTTTATTACTTTTCATTTCTAATATACCCTTTTATAGGCTATGGAATCAAGCTAGAGAACAAGAGTTACTTTTGACACAACAACAACAACAAGAATGGTGGTATCAAGCCATGACAACTAACCAACTATTAGACAACTTTTTATCACCTACTTGGTTTGAAGATTCCTCTACAGTAACAACAACGACAGCAAGTGAAGAAAATAATCATCTTGACGATACTTTACTTGAATCATCAACTGCCTTAACGACCACTGAATTAAATGATAGTAATAATAATAATAATAATAATAATAATAATGAGAGTGATAATACTATTATTATAGCAACTACTGCCGCTAAAACAGCAGCAGCAGCAACAACAACAACAACTGTAAAAACGGATAAAGATATTGCTATCGATACAAACCATTCTTCTATATCGACTGAAAATCTTCACCATCTCCACCCTACTTTACCTATAAAAATCGATCGATCTACTATTACAACATCATTACTTTCTCATACACCCGTTGAGCCTTTATGGACTCAGGATGATTTGTCATGTTTATTAGCAGTAACAGCTACAACCACAGCTACAAATAATAGTAACAATAATAGCAATATAATAAATGATAAAAAAAGAAAACGGGAGGATGATCTCTGTTCAACCTCTACCCCTCCTCCTCCTCCTACCCAAGTCGTTACTACTACCTCTTCTTCCCCTTTAATGGTTAAAGTATAAAAATGTATATTTTTTTTTTCTTTCTTTCTCTCTCTGCCTCTCTTTCTTTCTTTTTATATATATTTTCTATTTAATATATATATTAAATATATACCCTTTTATAACACTTTTTTGTTGCATTTTCATATACTTCATATTATATTCTTCTCCTTTTTTATTTTTCTCAATAATAATAATTATCATCATCCCAGTATGGTAATTCTATATGATTGTAATTATGATTATTATTTTTTCCTTTTCATTCATTCATTCCTTTCATGTATAATAACAAATTTATTTTTATATTCTTATTTAAATAAAATAAAATAAAATAAAAAAACACGCTTTCTTTAAAAATAAATTATCCCTTTTATTTTTGACAGCATGTATATAATTATTTATTTATTATTATAAAAATATAAAATAAACCAGGGGTGATGGTGTGGAGAATACAGAAAACACGTGTAATAAAGATCCATATACATATAAAAGCTGTCAACTCTTACTAATATACTTAATCTTTTGCAAGAATGGTATTAAATTTTTCTACCGGTAGCCAACAAACTAAAGGGGTAGAACCAACTATATATTGAGTTTTACGATGATAAAATAATAGCCCATCGATGGTATAGTCCAGATGATGGCTTTGATATTGTTGGATATAATGTTTTGGATCCTTTAAAATCTGGTCAAGGTCTTTCGAAGGTGCTGGAATCAATGGTTTGAATTGATAAAAATGGTTATTATTGGTTTTAGGTAACATATTACTTGGGTTTAATTTATTCATTAGCCAGAAATGGCGAAAGTCGGTATCGCAATCATAAATAGCGTATCCATCCCAGCACATTAGATCCAAAACATAAAATGTAAATGTTGTAGAATCATAAATACAATCCAAAATACAATAGTTTGATGACGACCCTTTTCCTCTTGCTATGGATCCATTAGGAAGTGTTGATTGAAATCGACTAATAATTCGCCCTAGTAACAATAAAACACCAAGTAAATACGATTGCTTTCTACATTATTATTATTATTATTATTATTATTACCACTTCTTGCCCTTGCCACCGTTTGGCCATTTCCCGAAGTAACCAAACATCTTTTACCAATAGGACAAATCATAAGCACCCACTCTGTTAATAAATCTTGAGGCAAAGCTTCCAGATTTTCGGAATACATGATTTGATTTCTAATATATATGAATAAAAAAACTTGTACAACTTAATAAAGGGAACTATTATTTTATCTTTTTTAACCCACATACGCAAATTTACTATAAGGTTTTTTCTTTGGTTTTAAAACTGGCTGATCGAGACATCGAAGTTTTCTATCTTCCATAATGTTATCGTCCTCCTCTTCTTCGTTACGTCCTCTTTTTGTCCCTTGAAATGCTATTTGTTGCTCTAATTGTTGATCATCCATATAGCCTTGTTCTTCTTCTTCTTCTTCGTCATCATCAGAAGGTAAATCACCCAAAGCTATTTGCCTTGCTTTGGATACCAAATCATTACGATGCTATAAACAATATAATATAAAAGAGTTATATATATGTAAAATGAAATAATAAACTCTTTCTTTTTCTTGCATAATAATAAAAAATAGTTTATATTACCATTATCATGGACCCCTATTAGTATGACACTATGCAAATATATATTACCTTTTTTTGCCAATCCAAAGCTTTACTAATTCTTGACGTTTGATTCTCTTGATTAAATCGATCATTAATTGGTGAATAAAGATTATTTAAAACGCTTTTTCTATGACTATAATCTTCTTGTTTAATATCATTATCATTATTATTTATATTTGTATTAAGATTATGTTGAAAAAGATGTGTAAGGTGATCAACTCGAAGATCCACTGTAGGTGAATTATTAATGGTTACTCTGTCACCCTCTATTTCTTCATTGTCATTTATTTCATTATTTTTTTCATATGGTGGTTGAGTAGTGATAGAGGCAGTGCTTGATTCCATAATATGTATATATAAATATGAGTTTTGTATATTATTACATGTATATATTTATATGTATATGTAATATATTTATTAATAACAAACGTAAAATAAAATAAAAAAAAAATGAAAATTATAGTCGCGCGTTTGAACTTGAAAAATAATTATGTCCTAAAAAAATTAAATTTCCGCTAGATTTTTTTTCATTATTTATTTTTCTACAATCATTTTTTTTTTTTTTTTTTTTTTTTCCTCCTTTCTTTCTTCTCTTTTTCTTTAGATATCTATATTCAATGGTAAAACTTTTTTACTTTTATTTTTTCTATACAATAAAATCTATTTTTATTAAATAGATATATTCATTTATTCATTTTTATTGTTTCTTTTTTTTTCTTTTTCTATTTTATTTATATGTATATATTTTAACATAGGGTAAAAGAAAATCAAAGAGAAAGCCAGTAAAGAAGTTAAAACAAAAGTTAGATACACAATTCAACTGTTTATTCTGTAATCACGAAAATGCTATTGAATGCAAACTGTAAGTCTACTGTTGTCTATATCTATAAAAATATCTATTTATTTAATGTCAACATCCATATTCTTACGTTATCATTATATTTTATATATTTTTATTTTATTAATCAACTAGTGATCAGTCAAATAAAGTTGGACATTTGACGTGTAAAGTTTGTGATATTTCATGGCAATGCTCTATTACTTGTAAGTTTTATGCAAATAATTGATAAATTAATAAATAATACATATATATATATATTATATTTAATCATCAATTCTTGTTAATAACATTTTATTGTTAATTTTTTTTGATTACAGACTTGGATGAACCAGTAGACGTATATTCAGCATGGATAGATGCATGTGAGGAAGTGAATAAAACCAAAAAACAAGCAGCTTCAAGAGTTAGAACACAAGATAGAGAACAGGATGATGTTAATGAAGAACCTGGCTATTCAAATGATGTAGGTCATGGAGACCCATACGATGATGATGATGATTATTAAGGTGAACGGATAATCGCACGGTATTTATATATATATGCTCTCTTCTCTTTTCCTTGGTGCAAAAATGAAAACCAAAAAAAAGAAGTCTATATTATAAAATACATTTGATAGAATGAATTTATATAAATAGTATTTATAATAGTCTAGCAATTATTTTAATTCTTTTCTTTTTTATTTTGATTATAATCCTTTTAATGCACTCAATTACATATATACACCCTCTTCTCCTTATCTTCTCTTTATTGTTCATCAATCTATTTTCTTTCTTTTTTTTAATATAATTTGTAAATATGGATATTAATAAATTTGTTGTTAATTGGCTCTTTTATATTTTATGTTGATCATCTTGTTCCGATTCTACGGTCGCCCTGTGCCGAAGCTTTCGGGGCAATAAAAAATAAAATTTTATAATTATAAAAAAAAAAGGAATGAATTTAATTTTTTTTTTCTTTCTTTTTTTAATTATATTTTTTTAAAATATATATACATTTATATATTTATTCAACTGCGAATGTGGAAATCTCATTATTCTCTAGATACAAATATGGGTCATTATGACATGTGGCAACCTATTTATTCAGATTCCTCATTAACTAATCCAGTGGATCCTTCAGCAGTAGCTACTACAGATTCTCATGGACCTACTAGTACTACACCCTGTGCTTCGCTATTAAGAAAAAAAGGCCATTTGATTCACCCAAGTCCTCATTATTTACATAACCGTCCTTTTAGTCCATTTTCTGGTTATTATGAAGAAAATGATGTTTACCTTGGTTGTGAATATGATGTTTTTGGAAGTGAACCAATGATTATACCTAATCATCATCACCATCATATTAATAATACAACAACAACGATTTCTCCTTCATCCATAGCAACAACAACAACAACAGCAACAGCATCAGCATCAGCAAATAAGGATCCCTTTTTAGCATGCTCTCAGAATAATTATAAAAACACATCATCATCACCATCATCGCCCATCTTAAATTTGAATCATCACCAACATCAACATTTAAAACGATCAAGGAACGATCATGATATGGCTCAAGTAAATACAGATAAAAGACAACGTACCAATAATTTTATTATACCAATGGATGATGTAAAAAAATCATCATCATCATCATCAATTCATTCTTTGGATTCTTTTAATTCTTCATTTACCACTACACATTCAATGATTATTATGAACGATAATCAATTAGAATATTGCTGAAAAACAAAGCAAAGTAATTATTATCACCTTTTTTTTTTTTTTGTATGTTAGAATTATTATAAACATGTATATATTTAAAATTTAAGATTTACACATACCACTTATCAACTCTATTTTTTTTAAAATAAAAATAACCCTCCCCCATTAAATAAAAATTAATTATTATTACTTATAAAAGCCTATATATATGAAAATTAAAAATGAATCATGATGTATACAAAATAAACATACAGTCTTAAACTCACACGCACATAGTATCATCACAAATCATTGTTTATATGTAAGGAATCCATGAATCATCAAATCCAACGGAAAACTCCGGTATCTCGGCGGAGGAATAAATTTTAACAATGTATGCTTCTTTTGATGGATTTTTTTAATCTTAGTGTCATTTTACTATAAATAACCTTTTTTTTTTTTTTTTTTTTTCCAATGATAAATTTTCCATATGAATATTTTTTATAATTATTTTATTTTGTAATTATATATAAAAGATAAATAGAATTACAATATTTTATTTTCTATTATTATTATTTTAATAAAAAGTGCCAAGTACGATACATTCTTTGTATAGTTTCTACTTTTTGTTGCTTTGATAATTTCACTGTTTCTAGATCTCTAATATCTTCAATAAATAATTCTCGAATGGAATTTCTTGTTGGTAAAGATTGCGCATAATTTCTTAATAATAATAACTCACATAATAAGGCACCTTGGGATTCACAGGTAAGTTCATCGTCATGGTTCGGATCTAATGTAAGAAGTCTTTCAATACGTCTATCGATCATCATCATCATCATCATCGCCATATTAAATAGATTAAAATTAAAAAGCGAAAAAATAAAATGAGTAAAAAGCATATATCATTACTATCTTTGTTATCATCATACACTAGTATATGTAAATACCTGACTGCATCTTTAATAGGCTGTCTTATTTGTTTCATTTTATGTCCGCCACGTTTAATATACATATTCTTTATCCAAGAAATAGATGCCCAAGTTAAAAGCATAGAGGGTGCAACAGCTATTTAATTATAAAAAACTGAGTTTAGTATTATTTTATTCTTATAATCCATAGATTATTATTGTTATTATTTTACCAAGGAAAGCAAAATTCAATTCATTGGATTTAAGTAGTTTATCTAAAGCTTGCATTGCCATATCAACATCTACTTTTGTTTTTTGAACTTGAATTAAAAGAGTTTGTATTAAATCACCTCGAATAGCATTTTTTAATGGACTCTATAAAAGATATATATATATAATAGTAAATTAAGTACATATATAATATTTTGCTTTATAAAAATACTTTTACTATTATTTACCTTAATTTCATTTTCATAAGCACGTAAAATAACAGACATATCGCCATCCCTAACTTTATTTCCCAATTGAACGATTTCTTGATCTGATAAAGAATAATGTTCTTTAGCAAACTGTACCACCATACGTTCCAAGGAAGCCAAATCACTACGTAACCCCTCTTTGCTTGAAACGCCAAACTGTTGATTTTCTTCTTTCACACGAATGGTATCCAATACTTTCAAAGTAGGTTCCCATACCCAATGAATCAAGAATTCGCGTATAGTTTCTACACTTGTCTCTAACCAACTTATAATATCATCTTTACGGTTGAAGACATAACTTGATAATTGTTTACTAGCAATATAAACGGTAATACCTGGTAACCAATATCGAACTAATCGTGAAGGGATTCCATAATCTGTTTTCCATGTGGCTAAATATTGTTGATATATATGTTGATTGTCTACTATATTTTTTAAATCAAGGATGGCTTGACTGGGTTGAATGGTAGTGGCGGTAGTGGTGGTTAATGAATTTTTGATTTCATCTATTGGTTATATATTTTTTTTTTAAAAAAAAAAAAAAAAAAAAGAGCGAGAGAGTACTTGCTGTTAATAAGGCATGATTTTTCTTCATTTTTATTTATAATTTTTATATTATCATTATTTACCTATTTTTAATTGCATATTGGTATTTTGATTAGCATTAATTGAAAAAGCATTCATCAAAATATTGGATTGACCTTGTAAACAAGAGGAAAGGGATTTAATACATTGAATAGTACCTAAAGCTACATGTTGGATTGATAATTCTTCTCCGTTTTGTTGTTGTAGTTCAATAGAAGAAGTGCGTGATGATGATGGTAAATCAAAATTAGGTGCTAATTTAATTAATAAGCCAAGTGTAGCTGCTTGATGAGACCGATAATATCTTGTACAATGACGTTTTTGACGAATTTCATCACGAATCAAAGCTAAAGGCAATGATGTATTATAAAGTTTCCCGATCACATGAGCAATTGTTTTACTAGGATCATATTTTAAAGACAAAGACGAGGAAGAAGATAATTTTCTTTTTTCTCTAAGATGTCTATTACTACTTTTATGTTGTAAAGTCATGGGAAATAAACTACCAAGGATATGATCAGGTGAAGTTAATAGTATCTTCATTTTATTGGACATTGATGTTGTTGTCATTGCTGTTGCTGACGTGGTAGTTGAAGCAGTGGTTGATATGGCTGAATCTAATATTACCTTTCTTGTATTTTCTATTAATTGATATAATCGAGAAGGCACAGCTAATAACAATATAAAAATAAGTATACGTGATTTTTTCAATACCCTTCCTTTCGATATTTTATTATTTATTGTACACATTATTGTTATTACTACTATTATAATCTTACTTACTTTGGATACCATAATATATTTCATGCCATATGTTTCCATAAATTGAATCCCAATACACTAAAGATTGTGATAAAGGTAAAGTGGAATCCAAAATATTTGTTAATGTATGACCATAAACTCCAAGAGTACACTTTGTTACAAATAACCATTCCAAACTGGCGGTGGTGGTTGTAAGATTAGCAGCTATATCATCTTGTTCGGTTTTTTCAAAGTCCAAATACCAAGTTAAATATTGCTGAATCTCTTCAATATGAGGCACTCCTTTTAAAGACGCGTCCAAGGCTTTATTTGCCGAAAATAAAAACTGTGATTTGTTTTTTTGTTCCCAAGCTTGCTTTGGTGTCAAGCTGGTTTCATCCATTGTTGTTGTTGTTGTGCTAGTAGTTAGAGTAGTACATAATAAATCCCTTTGAAACTCTATAAGGGAAGAATTTAAACGCTGTACTTCTTCAATAGCGTAAGTTGTCATACTTTTTTTTTTTATTATGTTTAAAAATAAATAGAAGGGAAGGGGACAAAAAAAAATCGATTTTATTTTTTCAACATGCGTAAAATTTATTGGCTGGAAATAATTTTCAAGTCACCAAAGAATTTTTTTTAGCCATTATTTAAAAGCTAATATATACTTCATTATCGTTTTAAAATATTCATTATTCATTTTATTTATTATTACTCTTTATTTTTTTAAAAAAAAGGTTTGAAAATACATCTTTTTGTATTTTACGTAGGTACGTATTTATTTTTTTCACTTTTGAATCTATTTTAATTTTTAAATAGATAAAATAATAAACTGTGCCGATGATTATGCGTCGGAGAATCATGAATATATATTAATAAATTTATAAATATATAATATAATATATAAAAAAAGAAAGTATGGTATAAATAAAATAGATGAAAAAATAAATATATAAATAATAAGGTACTCGATTAAAAAAAGTGAATCAATAGCTGAAAATACTAAATATATAAAGTGAAAAGGTGGATTGATTGACAATTTTATTTAATAAATCGTTCAAAACTAAAAATAGCTGAGGCTGGCTTTAAAAAAATAGAGGGAGAGAAAAAAATATAAAAAATTCAATTTTTTAGGTTTACTTTTTCTTTTTTTTCTCTTCTCTTCTCTTCTTTTCTTTATATAAACAGCTTTTTATTTTTTATATACCATGGCCAATTTTAATCTTGATACTATTAAAAACAACATTGTTCCTCATAAATATGATGACTTTGTTTATGCTTATGGCACTGCTGGCTTCCGTTCCAAGTAAATATAGTTGAATAAAAAGAAAATGATGACACGTCATAAATGTCATTTGATATATTTACTTATTTCAATTATTTTTATTTCTCATGAAATACATAGAGCTGAAGTACTTGATTCCGTCATGTACATAGTTGGTGTTTTGGCTACTTTACGTTCTAAGAAATTAAATGGTGCTACTATTGGTGTTATGATTACTGCCTCTCACAATCCTGAAGAAGTAAATACATTTATATAAAATATAAAAAATAGTAAAAATAATAAAAGGGAATAGAAAACTCATATATATATATATATATATATATATATTATTGAAATAGGATAATGGTGTTAAACTCGTAGATCCTCGCGGTGAAATGTTGGAACAATCATGGGAAGGATACGCTACCAAGTTGGCAAACGCTAAAGATGGTGAAACACTTGGTCAAGTAGTAGATGATATTATTGCTGCTCAAAAAATTAACGTTGAAACCAATGCCTCTGTTATTTATGGCTTTGATACTAGGTAAAATAATTGTTATCCTGTTTTTATTTGTTTATTTTATTTCACGATATCACAAAAAAAGAAAAAAGAAAAAAAAAAAATAAACACGCGCTATACTATATATTATCTGATCTGTATATATTTTATTTATATTTTTATATTTTTTAGACCCAGTTGCCCAGAACTCGTTAGACATCTTGAAAATGGTTTAGATGCTGCTGGTGCTGATAAGAAAAACTATGGTCTTTTAACAACACCTATGCTTCATTATCTTGTTAGATGTATTAACACTGCTGGTACAAGTGACTCTTATGGTGAACCTACTGCTGAAGGTTATTATAAAAAATTATCAGAAGCTTATAAAACTGCTGTTGTAAGTATAATGAATTATGTATACATAATTAAGATAAAGTAAAACAAAATAGGAAAGGAAAAAAAGGGTAATGAGGTAATAATTATTAATTACTTTCATTATCATCGTTATCATTATATTTTATAGAAAGGATTTCCTCGCCTTTCCCCTCTCAGTGTAGATTGTGCTAATGGTGTTGGTGCTGTTAAATTACGTGAATTTCTTGAATATGTTCCTGATGAAATTCTTTCTATTAACATTCTTAATGAAAGCGTAGATACTTTGGGTGCTTTAAATAAAAATGTAAGTAGTATAAGAATAAAAAAAAAAAGGATTATTATATTGTACCTATTTTTATATCATTAATACTGATATATATTTGTTATTTCTATATATAGTGCGGTGCAGATTATGTCAAGACAAATCAACGTGCTCCTCCTAATGCTAATATTGCTCCTGGAGATAGATTCTGTTCTTATGATGGTGATGCTGATCGTATTGTGTATTATTACGTTGATAAAGGTAAAATAGAAATAATAATAACATTAAAAAGGGGAAAGCGATATTAATGAATGATACCCATGATTTTATTATTGTTATTATTCTATATAGATAATGTATTTAGATTATTAGATGGTGATAAGATTGCTGGTCTTGCTGCTATGTTTATTATGGAACTTGTTAATGATGCTGGCATTGATTCTATTAAAGTTGGTGTTGTTCAAACTGCTTATGCCAATGGAAGCTCCACTAATTATTTAGAAAATGTTTTGGTAAGTTGGAGATTTTTTTTTCTTTTTTATAATTAATAAATAATAATAATAATAGGATTGTATTGTTAACGCTCATACATACATTTATATATATATATATATATATATATATATATTACTTTTTTTTTAAAAAAAAAAATATATAGAAAGTACCCGTTTCTTGTGTTTCAACTGGTGTAAAACATCTTCACCATGAAGCTGAAAAGTATGATATTGGTGTTTATTTCGAAGCTAATGGTCATGGTACTGTTCTCTTTAGCCCTGATGCATTAAATACATTCAAAACTACCGAAGCGTAAGTATATTTATGATCTGTATTCCCTTCTATTTTTTTTTTTTTTTCATAATATATTTACCTATATATTTTTTCTCTTTTAATATATATAGTAAGACACCTGGACAAAACCGTGCTTTACAACAATTAATCGCTTTAACCGAATTAATCAATCAAACTGTTGGAGATGCCATCTCTGATATGCTTTTAGTAGAAACTATTTTAACCAACCGTCAATGGGGCCCCGAAGCCTGGGATCAAGCTTATACCGATCTTCCCAATCGTTTAGTCAAAGTCGTAGTTGCTGATCGTACTATTTTTAAAACTACCAATGCCGAACGTCAATTGGTTGAACCTGCTGGTCTTCAAGCTGAAATTGATGCTCACGTTGCTAAATATAGTAAAGGACGTTCCTTTGTACGTGCCTCTGGTACTGAAGATGCTGTTCGTGTTTATGCTGAAGCTGCTACTCGTGCTGAAACCGATGAATTAGCTAATAAAGTTGCTCAAGCTGTTTATGATCGTGGAGGCGGTGTTGGTTCTCGTCCTTTGATGCCATAAATTATTATATAACCCTTATTTTATTTTCTTTTGATCTCAATCTCTATATATATAATTTTTTATTGTTTTATTTTTTACCCTCTTTATACAAAACTTTTTTTTTAAGAAATACGTGAATAAAAATTAAAATAAAAAAATGAGTTATCATTTTTTTTTATTTTTTTATTGAGTATAAATGAAAAGTTTTACGAGTAAAAAATGCTTCCTTATATACTCTTTTTTTTTAAATACTTAATGTCTTCACATAAACATGACTTTTTTCTTTTATATTATATATATATATATATATATATTTACTCTATGTAATTTCTTTTAAGTATCTTCGTTTCTTTTTTTTTTACATCAATATATTAATTGTTACAATTTTACTCATTTTTATTTATTTATTATTATTATATTATAATTATTAATTTGGTATAAATGAAAATTTTACAAAATTGTGAATGCATGGATGCAAAAAAATCAAATAAAAAAGTAAAAAATAGTAGTAGTAATAAATTATAATTAACATTTCTTATATGCATAAATATATATGTATATATATTAATGAGAATGACCAAGATTGAGTATCATAGGTAAGATCATACCGATTAAAATACATACAATACTTGATTGATCTAATTTTCCGCCGTGATGATGGTGGTGATGTGAAGAAGGAGAAGATGATTGTAGTTCTTGTAAAGCATGCATAGCAACATATAAAAAGGTTCCACCCGAAAATAATAATAAAATACCAGTCCAATATTCTAAAGAAACATCACCAGGTGTAGAAGTCATAGATAAAAAGAGATATGTTGTGATCGCACCAGTAGGAGCAGCCATGGAAAATAATAATAAATGCTTACGTACCTCAATACGAGAAAACCCTTCAGCTAATAAAACAGTAGTTAAAGCAAATGCACTAGGTCCTTTATGTAACATGATTGCAAAAAAAACAACCATGGATAATTTAGGGTGACTAGCCGAAGCACCTAAAGCGATGCCATCCGCTGCTGCATGAACAATTAATCCAATGGTAGGTGTCATACTATGAGGTTTATTTATGGATGTGGATGGTCGACGATATATTCTATTGTTATTACTATCATGTTCATCATTAATATCATCTGTTACAACTGTTGTTCCAGCAGTATTTGTAGCTGTTGCCGAAATAGGAGCTGAAATTGATGTCATTAAAGGCATTGTTGTTGTATCCAATTCATTTGAATTATCGTTATTATTATTTTCATCTCTATTAGGTGCTAGCATATGATCTAATTCATGATCTTGATCCGTTCCTTCAGATAGTGATGTTCTATATTTCGTATTGCTATGGCTTGCGTTGTTGTTTCCATGGATGTGAAGTGAACTATATTGATCTATTATAAACATAACTGCATAACCAAATATAAGTGCCAGTCCAACAACAGTATGCTTAGAAAACCCATTTTCATCGTGATGGTGTTCTTCTTCTTCACCTTCTTCTTCTCCCTTCTCCTCTATTCCCCTTCCCTCTTTTACTACTTCTTCATTGAATGCTATTTCCTCATCTATGAATAAATCGTGTGATATTGAATTAGACGATGGTGTATCTGATGGGGCATTATGCCAAGAAGGAATTACTGGAGTGGTTATTGTTGGATTATTCTTATTATTTGTCTCATAAGAATGAGCTGCACTTGTTTCTAATGATGAACCAGTAGAACTACTACTATATAAAGTTTCAACACCTTCAGGAATAATTACCACTAGAGAAGTACCAATAAGTAAACCAACACCTATAGCTGTTAATTGTTTTAATTTACGTTCAGATAATTTAGAAGCTAAAGGGATACATCCAAATAAAAAGCTACCAATAAGCATGGTCACACTTAGTAGTAGTAACCATATAAAAGGATTGACCATGTTTATATATTATTCAATAATATTAAGGGAGTAAGTGAGATATAAAATAAATGGAAAAAAAATGGAAAAAAAAAAATATAGCAAGAAAGAAAAAATAAAAATGGGAGAACAAAAAATTTAATAGTTACGCACTGGATTTAAATTTCTTTTTTTAGCCTTTTTTGTGCAAAATAAGTAGATCAATATAAATGTAATGAGCTTTACTATATAATGATTATAATGATACTATTACCGTTTTTTTTTTTTAATTGATTATACAATAATAAAGTAACGGCAATATTTTAATTTATTATTTTTTTATTAGAAAAAATCAATATTAAAAAGGTATTGATAATTTTTTATAGATAGGAATCAATCTGAAATAATGTTTCTTGATATTATTAATCATAAATATGAAATAAAATATGAAAAATACAACGTTTATTTTCTATTTTATAATATGTACAAATGGAATTCATAAAAATAAAATAAAATAAATGATTATATTTAAGTATATACACACGCACATGTTAATAAAGATAGCAATTACACATTTTAATAAAAAACACCAAAATATAGGTATATAATTAGATAATAATTTTAATAAAAATTCATTATGATAATAAAGATGAATGGAAATATTCACAATGATCATAGTGTTGCAAATACAATAAAAATTCATCATGCTCCATTCCTTTTTTGATATTTTTATCTTATAGCATGATTCTCGGAGTCAGCTATTTGGAATCATAGGTTCTAATTTTTCACCATTTTTATTTTTTTCAAACTTCTTCGAAAGAATCTATGGTTTCTTTTATAATATTCTTTAAAAAATCAAATTATATTAAATAATCTTATGCTTTTTATCAGTTTCATTTTATTGTAATTACCTTTAATGATAATAAAGAAATGTCTTCTAAAATAGTTACCAATTTACAATTATCAAGCTGTATCATTTCATAAATACTATCAAATTCTAATTTCATAACATAAATATACAAAGAAAAAAAAAGTATTAATGAAATGTATAAAATATAGATATTGATTTAATGTAAAACTTACCATTAATTAGAATTCCCCAACTATAGGCTTTACCCCAAATTAGTAAATATATATTCATCGATAAATTATTAATACGTTCTTTTATAAATAAGAGCTTTTATTATTGTTTGCCTTTTGGCATCATTTTATATTTATTTTATATTTATTTTTTTAAAAAATAATAGTTAAAAAATTATATTCAAGTAGTAAAATCAGCTTTTTTTTAAATAATAATACATTTATCACATTTATCGATGATTTTATGTTAAGTCTTCCTTTTTTCTTTTTTTTTTCTTTTCTGCATAGGATGAATTTTGATTATTCAGAATTTATCTATTTAAAAACTTAAATTTGATTTTAATATAAGAATCTATATTTGCAAAAAAAGATGGAAAAAAGAATAGGTCCTATGAGAAAAAATATATCGAAAATAATTTCATTTAAAGAAAGGAATCTAAGGAATATATATTTTAAAAAATAACCACAAATAAATGTAAACAATGCAGCAATTTCAACATAAGTTGTTATAATATTAGATTTGACTTGTAGTTTTCATTTACTTATTTAAAAAGAGCCAGTAATTTTTTATTATAATCAATATTTTTTATTTAAATCACATAGAAGCGTAATGCACTACTTCTGAAGATAAAAATGGGTATATACGTATTTATATGAAAAGTGCACAATTATTATGATTGTTATTTATATTATTAATATGAGTGTTGAAATATAATCTGATTTCTCTTTTTTTTTATTATAATAAGCGTTTAAAGTCATTTGTTTTTTTATTTTTTTTAAATAAATTCCCTTTTTAAAATAATATAGTATTATTTTTTTAAAATATAAATTGTATTACTTTTAAGTATATGACCTTATTTTTTTTTTGATTTACCTGTGTGCCTTAATATTTCAAGATCTAATCTAAAAAGTCAAAAAAAATTCACTAAACCCGTGGAAAAATTTTTTTCTTATTTCCAACACAGCCAATTATTTTTCGCACGATTAAAAACGAAAAGAATTTTTTTTTTCCTCTCCTTTTCTTTCTCTTTTTATAATTTTTTTTAAAAAAAACAAAAATCAATTAATATATACAAAATGAGTACCCACGGTTTAGAAAAGTTTAATCATGTTCAAGTGTAAGTAACCGATAATAAATATAAAATAATCTATATAGCATTTTTATATACTTTATCACTCATGTTATTTTTATTTTATTGTGTATCATTATAGTACACCTCATCCCAAGATCTTCAATACTATTTTAGAAAACGTAGGTCGTACTCCTCTTGTTCGTATTAATAAAATTGGAAAGGAAGAAGGTTTAAAATGTGAACTTTGTAAGTATTATATTATTTATTATAAAAAGATAAAAGGTTAATGTAAAAAGGTCAATAATAATAATATATATACGTATACGTATTATGTTCTATTAATAATAATAATAATAATAGTGGCAAAGTGCGAATATTTTAACGCTGGTGGCTCCGTTAAAGATCGTATTGCTGTTCGTATGATTCAAGAAGCTGAAGATGCTGGTATCATTACTCCTAATGTTAGTACTATTATTGAACCAACTTCCGGTAACACAGGTAATTTATTTTTGAAGTTTTACAATAATAAAGAAAAAGAAGAATGGATTAATAATTATTATATGAGCTATTTATATATCACCTATATTAATAATCATTATTATTATTATTATTATTTTTTATTGTATATAGGTATTGGTTTAGCTTTAGCTGCTGCTGTTAAAGGCTATCGTGTTATTATTACTTTACCTGAAAAAATGTCCCAAGAAAAAGTTGATGTATTAAAAGCCCTTGGTGCTGAAATTATCCGTACTCCTACTGAAGGTAAAATACATTTTTGTTAATTTTTTTTTTTTTTAGTTATTTATTTGTTTATTTACTTTATACATATATAGCTCATATTTTGACTGACTGGTTTATTTATTTATTTTAAAAAATTTATAGCTGCTTGGGATGCTCCTGAAAGTCATATTTCCATTGCTAAAAAATTACGTGATGAAATCCCAAATGCTGTCATTTTAGATCAATATGCTAATCCTTATAACCCTGTTGCTCATTATGATACCACTGCTGAAGAAATTTTACAAGCTTGTGACGGTAAACTTGATATGCTTGTTGCTGGTGCTGGTACTGGTGGTACTATTACCGGTTTAGCCGCTAAAATTAAAGAAAAGTGCCCTGACTGCAAGGTAAATTCAATTATATATATACATAAAAAGAAAAATGAAACAAAAATCAATGGCGGTATTATTATTGTTTTAAAAATAAAATAAAATAAGGATTAGAATAAGGACACTAATAAATGTATCTTTATTTTTTTTTAGATCGTTGGTGTTGATCCTATTGGTTCTATCCTTGCTCAACCAGAAAGTCTTAATACCGAAGGTGGTTCTTATCAAGTCGAAGGTATTGGATATGATTTTATTCCTGATGTTTTACAACGTAAATTAGTAGACCAATGGTTTAAATCTGAAGATCAACCTTCTCTTTTAATGTCCCGTCGTTTGATTCGTGAAGAAGGATTATTATGTGGTGGTTCTTCTGGTACAGCCATGTATGCTGCTTGTCAAGTTGCTAAAGAATTAAAAGAAGGTCAACGTTGTGTTGTAATCTTACCCGACTCTGTACGTAATTACATGACCAAATTCTTGAATGATGATTGGATGCGTGAAAGAGGTTTTACTGATGAAAAATTCGAAGCCCAAAGTTTCGAAAAGAAAGCTGAAGAAGGTTATAAAGGTGCTACTGTTCGTAACTTAGGTTTAGCTCAAGCTGTTAGTGTTGATGGTGAAGTAAGTATTATATTTATAAAAGTATACATGCGTGTATATATACTTAAAAAAAGGAAATAAAAAGTAATGGTAATGAAATATGTATATATATTAACTATTATTATTACATTATTCTAGACTACTTGTCGTGAAGCTATTGAAACAATGGAAAAGAATGGTTTTGATCAATTACCTGTCACTGCTGGTCCTCATCATCGTCTTCGTGGATTAGTAACAATGGGACATATTTTATCTCGTATTGCTAGTGGTCGTGCTAAACCTTCCTCTCCTGTTACAGATGTGATGTTTAAATTCAAGAATAATAAGCACCACTTTGAAGAAATTACAGTTGATACACCTTTGGATAAATTAACTCGTTTCTTTGAAACCAATTCTAGTGCTATTGTTACTGAAAAATCTGGAGATGAACTTAAAGTGAAACATGTTGTTACCAAAGTCGACTTATTATCTTATTTAGTTAAACATGTCCAAGCTTAATCTTTTTCATTACAATTCTTTTTTTATATTTACTCTTTCTTTTATATTTATTTATATAGCATTTCCTATTATATTCCTTTTTATATTATATATATATTGAGCATTATATATTATCATTTTCATATTATAATTCTTTTTTTATATTAATTTGATTTGAATAAACCTATTTCATATCAATAGTTTTTTACTACTATTAAAAGATGGATACAGATGACCTTTTTATTTTAATATTCTTATTTTATATTGATAGGGACGGTAAAAACAAAAAGAAAATGACACAATTGCTATTCATATTTTTATTGTTTTAATGTGGAGTAAAATGGTAGAAAACAGAAAAAGGATAGGATATGTATTTTGTGTAACTATTTTTGATTTTTGTAAAGTACTTTTTAAAACCCAATTTTTTTCTCTTTTTCTCTGTATTTTTTAATAATAATAATAATAATAATAATAATAGTATGATACAAACAACTCTCTTCAACTATTTTCCGTGCAATAGCTCATCTATTAAACAGACAACTAATAAAATAAAACAATTAAAGCAAACCATCATAAACGATTACTTTGCGATAAAACCGAAAGAAAAGTCAATATTTGAATATTTTAAACAAAAGGAATATAAAGTAAAGAAAGAAAAATGTAAAAAAAAAAAAAAAAAAAAAAAAGCAATGATAAGTAACATACACGCATATATATACGCCTATATATACATATATACATATATATATATTAAACAGATTTATAATGGATTATATCAACTGACACTTATTATTATTATTTTATTTTGGATCCAGCTTTTGATCTTGTTCTAGTCGATATAAAAAAAACTGCTACAGCTTATCACTTTAGAAATGATATCAGCCCTTCATGTATTAAAAAGAATATGTATGATAAAGATTTGAAATATATAGCTATATCTTATCATTGGGGTGAATTGGATGAGCAGCTAGTGACAACGCCAGATTATACAGCACATATCACTTCATTTGATTTAGTGGATTTAAAACAGCTTTGTGAATATATTATGAAAGAGGTTGATCTAAAAGAAATACAATATTTATGGATTGATGCAATATCAGTAGATCAACATAATTTTGAAAAGAAAAAAGAAGCCATATTAAAAATGTCAGAAATATACAAAAGATCTGCTTATATCTTGGCAGTACCAGATCTACATTTTGGATCTTTAATGAAGCATGCAGCAATAAATTTGATACAAGAATATAGGGAAGCGATACTTGAAGGTATCCTCAGTAACGTTAATCAACCAAATACTAATAAAAATGAAATTATAATTGAAGAAAATAAACATCTTATAAATTATAACCACCAGCAACTAATCAATGATAAAGCAATACAAACTGAAAATGAAGATACAAAGAAAGCTTATCAATATTTAGCATACCTTGTACATATATGGTCAAATCGTACCTGGGTGATCAGTGAATATTATATTGCGAAAGAAAAACAAGAAAAATATGGAACACCTCTGAAATATATATTTATAGTTTTACTACATCCTAGAATTTATTCTTTTTTCTCATATCCTTTTGATCACCATCTATCTTCAAAACCAATAACTTTAAATTATTGGCAAGTAAATAATAGTAATCAGTTCTTCATTTTTTTAAAAGCAAGATTTGTACAACGACCATATCTAAATATGTTAATTGATTCAAATACAACTGTAAACGAAGATAGATTTTATGCTATTTTGCCATTATGGAATAAATATAGTCATTGGATTCAGAATAAAAATACAATATCAAATTGGAATATTACGGATATGACATCGGTCAGAATAAAATTATATGAGATCATGGATGATTTATGGGATAAAGCAAAATTACTTTATGCATGTTCATGGTTTACAAAATCACCCATTATTCCTTCTTTTGCTAGCCAACTGGATAATAACTACTTGAATATTATTGAGAAAGATAATAAGGATTATGCTTATGAAATATACTCATACGATTTACTTGATACACTTGGACATGATAATTATATGCAATTTTTATCAGAGAATAGTGTAATGGAAAATGAATCAATCTATACTGAAAATATAATTGCCATTCAATTAAACTCTCATCTGTACTGTCTTTCTATTAAAGCTTCGATATATTTTACTTTTGGCATATTAGAAAATGAGTTTAGTCAAGAATACTTATCAACCTATTCATTAAAAGATGATGCATGCTTAGAATGTGTATGTATACCTTTTTTCACTTTTGCAGTATATGATTTTACAGATAATGTTCCTCAGAATGGTAGTATTATTTTTTTACTTGGTAATTTTGGTCAAAATAGATGGATACTCCTCCCAAGACAATCTATAAAGAGATATCCTGATGAATTTATTAGTTGCTATGATGACTATAGCTTTAATATTTATTAACAAAATAAAATAAGTAAATATTTTTCTAAAATATATTTTAATACGTTTAAAAAAATGATAATATGCAATAAATCTTTTTTTTTTGTTTTGTTTTTAAAACTATTTGGAAAAATATTGACAAGGGGAACACAAAAATAACTATTATCTATTCATTCAAACGTAGTGTCAATTTAGTATATATGTATATACTTATTTTTACATTTAAAATGCTTCGTTTACTAAAGCCCTCCCTTGAAATAGTTCTATTATTTTCTTTTTTGGTTATACGGATCAGAATAGGTGGATATCACTCCCACATTTCTTATTTATGGAATATAAAAGAGAATTCACATCTTGTATTGATCTTGGTACTAATATATACTGATTAATTATATATATATATTTATTTATAAAAAGTAAAATATTAATATTATTATTATTATTATTATTATTTTAAAAAAATTACGACAATTAATATTTACCTTGTAAAATAATTACAATCGTCAATAGTGAAACGATAGAGCATAAGCTTTGTAAAAAAAAAAAAAAAAAAAAAAAAAAATTAAAAAAAATAGATATGCATAGTAAAAACGCACCTGTTTGTTTTTAAATCTATTTTGGAACACTACATATGAGCACCTGTGTTGTTTTGAGCAGTAAAAAAGAATAAAAATAATAATGATATATATAATAATTTTGATTAAACATTGATTTTTAAAGTAATATAATGCTGTTGAGGTAAAAAATCAAAAAAGGAAAGTACATGGAACTTTTCTAACTCTTTGTTAGTTGGTCAACGGAGTTATAATACAATACGAGAACAGAAGTTCAAAAGAATTTTTTTTTACTTTATTTTATTTTTATTTTTTGTTTTTAATAATACCAACAATAAAATGATACAAACAACGCTATTCAACTACTTTAATTGTAAAGATGATTCAATTAAATTAACAACTCATAAAATAAAACAACAACTAAAACAAACCATTATAAAAGATTACTTTTCAATAAAACCAAAGAAAAAGACAATATTAGACTATTTTAAGCTTCAAGAAGGAAAAGTAAACGGAGAAAAAAGTAATAGCAGTCAACATATTAAAATATGAAAGAGTTTATAAGTTCTATTTATTAATAAAACTTATTGGTTTATTTTATTTTACTTTTTTTAATTTAGAAAAAAATATTTGATCTTGTGCTTGTAGATATACACGATGCAGCTAATAATTTTGAATGTTCTATTGACAAAAATATAGCATGCATAAAAAAGAATATGTATGATCAGGAATTAAAGTATATTGCCGTATCATACCGCTGGGGAAAATTAGATAGAAAGCTAGTGGAAACACCTGATTATGTAGCCCATGTTACTTCTTTTGACCTATCTCATTTAGAATACCTTTGTAGCTACATTCAAAAGGAGCCAGACTTAAAAGATATACCCTACTTGTGGATTGATGCAATATCAGTGAATCAACGAAATTACAAAAGGAAAAAGGAAACTATCTTACAAATGTCAGAAATATACAAAAGATCAACTTATATTTTAGCAGTACCTGATTTACATCTAGGACCCTTACAACAAAATGCAATAAAATTTTATATGCTCGATTTAATAGCGAAGTATAACCGTACAATTTATGAAGATATCCTCAACAACAATAACAAAAATAAATCGCATGAGATTATAACCCAGTTTGATCGAAATGAAAGAAAAAGAGTCTATCAATTTTTCGCAACAATTATACTAGATTGGTGGAACCGCGTTTGGGTGATCAGTGAATGTCTTATTGCAAAAGAAAAAGAAAAAAACTTTGGAATACCATTAAAATATATGTTTATAAATTTACTTCATTGTGGAATGACCACTTTTTTTTCATATCCCTTTGATCATCAATCTACAGAGACTATGTATAATAATTACATTATCAATGGTGTATATGATGTTGATGTGGTCGATAGTGAAACACTTATCGAGTTCTTAAAAACGAGGTGTATACGACGAACTCATCTAGATATGATACTGAATTCGAACGCAAGTAGAAATAGTGATCGGTTCAGCTCTATTTTACCACAATGGAATAAGTACAATCACATAATTAAAAATAAATATACAATATCAAGATGGAATATTACCAGTATGACATCTGTTAGACTAAAACTATATGGGTTTATGGATGACTTGTGGGATAAAGCAAGGCTACTTTATGCATGCTCAAAATTTATAGGTGAACCAATTATTCCTTCCTATGCTAGTCAGTGCGATGGTTTTTATTTACAACTTGTCGAAAAGGACGATATTAATGAAGCTTATAGAACGTACACATATAAACTATCGAGCTATACACAGAAGTTTAGTACTAAATATTTTAAAAAACACATAACAAGTGAACTAGGAAATAAATTACCATACACTGAAAACTTAACATACATTCAATTAAACTCTCAATACCGTTGTCTTTCTATCAAAGCAAAGAGATATTTTATCAATAAAAATATAGAATGCAAATACGATCAAAGATTTTTATCAAAATATTCATTAAGAAACGATAGTGGCTTAAGGAATGTATATATACCTTTTTACACCTTTGCGATACCAGGCTATACCGATCTTCATCCTTCTACTGGTAGCTCCATAATATTATTTGGTAATATTGGTCAGAATAGATGGATAATTATCAGCTACTCTTATTTTATTCCCTCTGAGGGAGACCTTTATGATGATATTTACACTTTTAATATCTATTAACTAATTAAGTAATTTAAAAAGTATATATTTTTTAAAAAAATTAAATAAATAAATAAACTTATTAAATAAGATAATTTAAAATCAACCTGAAAAACTATTGGTGAATACTAATAACGTTATGAGCATGAAAATAAAAAAATACATAATTTTATAACTGAAGAGTAAATATAAAGAAATTAAACGAGGTTAACTTTAATAAAAAAAAAAAGCTTATATGGAACTCCTAAGAAAATATATCAAAAGATTATATACTAAATTAAAAGAACGAGATTAATCATCTGTATAAGTCGCCGTATTTGAAAATAAAGATTGAACCTAACATAGAGAAAATTATTAATAACCACGATAGTTATTTTTTATATATTAGTTAAAGTGAAAATGTTGATAATATGGTCGGTCTATCAAACTACTGTGAAGATAATACCTCTCTTTAGTTTTTCCAAGGTGGCTTTAAAGTCATAGTCATTATTTTAATAATAAAGTAGGGATAGCAATGGTGATAATGCATAAAAAAAACAATTTTATTCATGGTTTTTATTTTTTGACTTTTTCTTAATAAAGGTATTTTCCTTTTTTACATTATAATGAATCACAGTGGGCCATTTTTTATTTATTTTTTCTGAATCTATTTTACTACCCAATTATGAATATAGTACACCAGCAACATTGCAATTCAATTGATGGTTATTTTATTTTTGTAATTTTTTTATTTAATCAAACTAACCACACAAAAAAAGAAAGGTTAAATGTTTTTAAATTAACAAGATTTTTATTTATTAACTTTACTATTCTAAAATCTTAACTTTAAAACATTAAAAAAAAAAAAACATTCGAAATAGCTACTAAAAAAAATTTATGCAATGCTAATCGGCTACTGAATTTCTATTGGTCACTAATTTTTTACTGAGTTAACCACATATTAATCTTATTCAAATCCAATGAAATAGATTTTCTTTTTTTAAAAAAAATTAAAGATTTTTTTTTTATTATAATCAATAATTTAATGCATGAATCATGAACGATCATTGTAATTAAAGTTTAGCCTTTTTTTTTTATCGAAAAACTAAAACATCTCCATAAATATCACCCGAAATATGAAACATCTGAAATCTTTATCGATGATTTAAAGATACGTAAAAAAAATATCGTTATGAAACGTATTCAAATGATTCTTAATGACCAAAAAGAAAAAGAAAAACAAAATGATTATCATTTTTTTATATATAAATAAATAAATAAAGGTTGATATATATCATCTATATAATAATATAAACACTAAGCTAAAAGAGTACGCTTCTTTTTAACAGCAACACCAAGAGATTCAGCATCTAACTCATCAACGTGGTCTTTTTCACCGTCTGGCTCTTTATCATGTTTATATTGATCCATAAATAATGCCATATCTTGTTCAAATCGATTATTTTCGATAGATTTTCTAATTGATTTCATAAATTCACTTAATTGATATATATTGTGGCTAAGTAATAATAATAATAATATAAGAAATAAAGGATGTATATGTGAGTATATACCTTTTTTACCCTTATGATTTTTTTACGCCTATGGTTTTAAGTTTTTTTATCCATATAATTGCCGTTTTTTTCTCTGCCTGTTTTTTTTTCCATCACGCTATCGATTTATTAATTTTTATACATGCATTACCTCATTAATAAAATAGGACCTAACATTTCATGAGCGTTTAACAAATGGTGAATATAGGCTTTTGTGTGAGGTGTTGAACATGTATAGCATCCACAAGTTTTATCAATTGGTTCAAAAGTTTGTGCAAGTTGTTTATCCCATATATTAATTGTTTTGTCTAATTTATCTTCTGATGATTTCATTTCGTCTCCAAATTTTAAAGTAATTGCTCTTCCACGCTCGGTCATTTTATAAGCATAACTAATGTTAGTTATTATTAAAAAGGAAATTGGTTAACCAGTTCATCCTTCATCTTATATAATTATTTATATTTCTTTTATTAAATATGTACTTATATAACTTACCTTCCATCAAATAAATCAACACCATTTGCTACACCTAATAAGATATGTTCTATAAAAAAAAAATTACTAAGATCAACTTGTCCTACTATTCTATTATTTAAATATATAAACCATGTTTTACAATATTTTTTTATCTTTATTTTATTTTTACCTGGCGAACTTAATCCATATGCTAATTTTGGTTTGTTTTCGGGGAGTGGTTCTAAAGAAGCTTTTAATAAAGGATCAAATTCATCATATTTCATACCTAATACATTAACGATATAACCTTTATATATTTATAAAATAATAATAACAATAAACAGATTAATAAAACATTATTAAATCACATAATCATCCTTCTATTATTTTATGTTTTTTACTCCTATTTTTTATACTTTTGTATATTTACCATGAATATCAGCATCCCGTTCTAAAGTTTCTTTTGATGATCGTTGTCTTTCTTCAGTACTAGTGTGTCCCATTACTGGTGCAAAAATTGGTGTCCCCACTTCCTATTTAATAAGAATGATAGTAGTAATAATAATAAATTAAGCATCATGTTATTGAATATATTTATTTTTCCATTTTCTTTTACTGGTATAATCTTCATCATTCATTTATCCTATATATATTACCTTTGCTTTTGGTAAGCATTCATCCAACCATCTTAATGTTCTATCCACAGATCTTTTAATTCTTTTTGGCTTTGCATCTTTGTCACATATAATATCAGGCATAGAAGCAAAAAGATCTGGTCGATAAGATTTTAAAAGTGTAGACCATAATTCAGGTGTTACTTGTCGAACGCCACCGTGAGTATGAACAGATAAATATTTATCAGTATTAAAAGTGACCATTTCATTAGATTGGGGGTCGCGAATGTCACAAAATAAAACATGGTCTTCTAAATGAATATATTTATGTAAACCATGAGGGTATTTAAGAGAAGAGGGTTCCTTCTCTTCCAAACTAAAATATATATATATATATAAAATATTGAGTTACATTTATGTATTCATTTTATTATTATTATTATTATTGTTATTGAGATACTCTCTTTTCTTTTTTTGTATTTTTACAAGTGTTCTAAGGTGACTTGAAACATATCAATAGGTAAACCATCCAAATTATCCACTATCAAATGAGGTACGGCACCACGAATAGTATATGTCAAAATAGAAGGTGTTTGGATGGTTTTATTTTTTTTTAAAAATTGTAAAGTACCACGACGAGGATATAATTTGGTAGTAGAGGATTCTGTTAAACGTGTAAAATATAAAGACGTTGTCATTCTATGCATAAGTATTATAAAAATGAAAATAAAAAAAATAAAAAAGAGGTATGAAAAGAAAGGGAAAGGGAGAGATAAAAAAAAAATTATTTCTTTAAAAAAAAAAATGGCAGAGCTTTCTAAAAAAAGCCACAAATTTGATTTCCCGCATTGATCATTTCCGAAAAAGGATTGA
Source organism: Cunninghamella blakesleeana (assembly GCA_017871115.1). NCBI lineage: Eukaryota > Fungi > Mucoromycota > Mucoromycetes > Mucorales > Cunninghamellaceae > Cunninghamella > Cunninghamella blakesleeana. The sequence continues at coordinate 917,264 of JAFCIZ010000008.1, forward strand.
ACTTGTCAAAAACGATATTATATTTTTCATTATTTTTTTTTATTAAGTATGAGTGTACGATATAATAACTTTTAAATATATAAGTATAAAAAAATAAAATAAAACAATTATATTTTAACAATATATTAATGAGCAAATAAGAAATCATCTATATAATTATGTATATATAAATACAAGTATTATAATATATATATATTCAACGATTTAAATTAAAAAAAAGGATTGGATAAAGCTTTCTTTGTTCTTCTTTTACGTAAAGTACCATTAGCTACTTTTTCTTGTCGAGTGACTCTTCTTGATCTTAATTCGGCATGCCGATTACGATAAGAATCCACAGCTCTTTGAATTAACCCTCTTTTTCCATATAATTGTTCCCGGTTTAACCAGCATAACTTCCATCCTAATTCATTACAACTTGTTTCATAATTCCATCGATTTCCATCATATTCTTCTTTTTCTACATTGGCTCTAGGGTAAATCTAACAAATTTTATAACACCAAAAATAGAATAGGTTGTTTAGTATTATTTATTTTTTTTCCATGTTTCTCTTTTTCTCTTTTTTACAATTTTTTTTTTTTATAAAATGATAACAATAATACTTACAGCATTTTGTAAACGGAATTCCATTGGTATGATATCTAATTCTACATGCTGTACATCGGTTCGAACTGTATATTCTTTGACTAACCGATCATGAGAATAAAGAAATGTAATATGTTCAATACCATTAATGACATGCGCTACAGGTTCATGAGCTGTTAAGGATACTACTGAAGCAACAGAAGAAGCACGACGACGGACAGGGTTATTATTATTGCTATTACTATTTTTACGATAAGGATGCTGATCTGATTGTCTACGATATATTTTACTATTATTTTTTTGTTGTTGTTGCTGTTGATGATGATGATGATGCTGGTGTAAAATTGACGATGATGATGGAGGAGGAGGATGAATAAAAGGTGAATTAGATTGAATAGACGTTGAACATGGTGGGGAATGATGGTTTGCTGATAATGAATTCATATTTGGATGAAAAGGAGTGGTCATGATCATAGGCTGCTGATATGATTGTTGATCATGTAAAGGTAATGGCATAGAATGAAGCATATAAGTTGGGTGAGATAAAGGAGAAGTAGAAGATGTAGTTGAACAAGTTGTAGTGGTTGTTAAAGGAGAAGCTATTGTAGGGGTAGAAGAAGATTCTATTGGAGGGGATGGTGGTAACATTGTATTATTAGTATTATTAGTACTATGGTTATTATTATAAATAAAAGATTGGGAAGATGATATATTGTTATTGCTATTATTAGTGTTATTGTTATTATTATTATTATTATAAATAGGTGTGGGTAAAGATTGGATCCAGCGTTGTTGCTGTTGTTGTTGTTGTTGCTGCTGCTGATGAGAAATATGAGTTGGATGAATAAGCGGATGACTTTGATAAGAAGTTTGTTTCATAGATAAATCAAAAAAAGAATGAGTAGGTGTAGTAGTATTGGATGAAGATGACGACGACGACGAAGCATTAGGATCCATTGACCATATAGAAGTATCAAATAATTTAGCCATATCTAAAACGTTATCATTCATATTCCAATAACTTGGATCAAAATGTAAAGGATCATTATTATTGTTTTGTAATTGTTGGTGATGATGATTTAATGGTAATTCGTTATTACCATTTGTCATAAAAGGATGCTGTTGATCAAGTGTAGACATGATAGGTGAGGATGATGTTTTTATATAATCATTTAATGCTGCTGTAGTTGCCCTCATTTTCTTTTTTTATTTATTTGTAAATGATGTGTTTGTTTGTTGTTAATAAATGGTTAGTTTTTTTTTTTTTGACAGTAAATTAATAATAATAACGATAATGATAAGTAAAGGAAATGGAAATAAAAAGTAAAATAAAAATTAAGAAAGAGAGAGAGAGAGAAAAGATAAATTGTTTGTTGGAAATAAAAAATAAATAAACAAATAGAATCATTATCTAAAACTAAAAGGTCTAAGACAATTGACTGACATATTAAAATTGAAACAATCGTCATTATTTTATTATTATTATTATTATTATTATTATTATCGTTATTATTGATATTCTCTTTTCAATATGAATACTAAACTGTTTTAAACTTTTTTTTTAAACCAAGAAGTGAAAAAAAAATGAAAGGAAGGGTTTCATTTTTAAAAAATAATTTAATCTTTAATAAAAAATAGCGGACTTCAAAAAATAAAGTACCTTTTATACCTTTACGCATAAAAGTTATATTTTTTATGAAATAAAAAACTGGACTGTTTAATTTAATATCCGTTATTAAAAAAAAAAAAAAAAAAAGAACAAGAAAAAAAGGGCAGTTAAATTCATAGATTAGTTTTTAATATTAATGAAGCAAAAAAATAAAAATAAAAAAAATAAAAAACAAGTTCAAAAAATAAACTAGTACAAATATGAGGTACAGAATTTTTTTTTTAATATTTTTTAATATAAAAATAAATTATCTTAATATAGTAAAATAAACCTTTTTTTATATCAATCTGCCAAGACTTTTTTTAATGTGTAACTTGAATAAAAAAAAGCTTATATGATCATGATAGTTTAATAATAAAAATAATAATAAAAAGGTATAATAATAGTAATCAATCAAGTTTTAGTTTATTTTTTCTAATCATTATAAATACCATTCCCCTATCTACTTTTCTTTTTTTCTTTTATTTATTCTTATATTAAAAATATATATATGAAGAATCCTACCACTATCCTATCCATTAGTAACTTTTACTTCTTTTTCCAATCAGTTAATGCTATAGCTGGTACAGTGAATGGGCAAGAATACTGGCAATCTTTTACATCCTCGATTAAAGATCCATTGAATATCCAAATCCCTAGTATTCCCCAAACCACCTCACATGATATTACAACTGAATGTACTTACTATAATCCTGACCCTACACTTTTCAATTTAACTGCTTCGGAATGGCCTACTGCTTGGGATATAGCTACTTCCAATGGGATGAATACTAGTTCTGAATTTGTTGCTCTTTATAACTCTATTGATTGGTCCAAGGCTCCTTCTATTCCTGTACGTACAGTGAATGCTGATGGTAGTTTGAATATGACAGGGTATAATCAACAAGAAGATCCTGATTGTTGGTGGTCGGCTTCTTTATGTACTGTTCCAAAAATAAATGATGTAAATCCTGATATCTATCAATGTCTTGAACCTGAAACTTGGGGTCTTGTAAGTTTGAGTAGTCTATATATTTACTTGTTTTCTTAATTGAATATATGTACATATACACACATATATATATATATATATATATCAGTTGTGAAATACAATATAATCGATATTTATTCTTTTATTTTATTTTGCTTATCATTAGACTTACGATGATGGTCCTAATTGTTCCCATAATGCCTTTTATGATTATTTACAACAACAAAATTTAAAAGCTTCCATGTTTTATATTGGTTCCAATGTGGTGGATTGGCCTTACGGTGCAATGCGTGGTGTAAAAGATGGTCATCACATCAGCAGTCATACCTGGTATGTATTTAATTAATAATATTAAAAAACGGTGTTGATTTTTATTATTTTCTACTGACTAATAATAATGGCGATGTTTATTTTTTTGTTGCAATTAGGTCACATCGATGTAGGTTTCATGTCTATAAATATATAAAAATAAAAATAATATAAATAATATAAATATGGATTAGCTTATATTTATATTTATACTCATATTTATATGCATATTAAAAATAGTGATGACTACCTTAACAAATCAAGAATTACTTGCTGAGTTTTATTATACACAAAAGGCCATCCATTTAGCTACCGGCTTAACTCCTAAATATTGGCGGGCTGTAAGTTGCTGTTGTTGTTGTAGATTATTATATATGTATACCTTTTACCAATATTAAATTTCATCTTTTTCTCTTTTTTTTCTTCTCCTTTTTTTTTCTACTATTGTTTAGCCATATGGTGATGTAGATGATCGTGTAAGATGGTAAGTTCACTTAGTACTTGAAATAATAATAATAGTAAAAAAAAATCAAGCATATATTAAAAATGTCGACTTTAACTTTTATTGATTTTTATTATTATTATTACTTTATAGGATTGCTACACAACTTAACTTGACATCTATCTTATGGACAGAAGACACAAATGACTGGAGTGTTGGTGATACAGAGACCGTTCAACAAGTAGATGCGGCCTATGACCAATTTATTCAAATGGGTACAAATGGATCTATGGCTAATGGTGGAAATATTGTTTTGACACATGAAATTAATAATGGAACCATGTCTTTAGCCATTCAAAACTTGCCAAATATTATGAAGAACTACAAACATGTTATTAATGTGGCCACTTGTTCCAATATCACTTATCCCTATATGGAAAAGACCGTAGCTTTCCCTACGTTTGCTGATTATTTGTCATCTAGTAATGCTTCTGCTGGTAATCCTTCTGTGGTGTTGGGTTCCAACAATGGTGGTAATAGTAGTACTGGTACTACGGCTGGTTCAAGTTCTAGTACATCTGGTGCTACTTCTATGAAGGCTATATCACCTATTTTTGTTTTGTCATCATTATTATTGTTTGTTTACCGTATTAGTTTTTAGAATATATATAATTATTTATAGTGTTAAAAAAAAAAGCATTGAAATAAGCTTAAGCATTTAAAAAATAAAAAGCATAAACTCTAAGAAAAGAAAAATATGGAAAAAGAAAAGGATTTTTTTGCTATGACTGAAAATAAAATATACTCTTTATTTTTACTTTCCTTTTTTAGAATAGGATATTTTTTTTTTTTACAAACATAACTTTAAATAATCTAAATATTTTATATATTATTAGCCACTGTGAGATCAGAAATAAAAATAATTGTACTAATAATTTTATTATTGCGAAAATATATAAAATAAAATAAATTACATTTAGTACTAGACTAATTTGTGTATATTCATCTGTTAAAACTCTTGGTATAATAATATAAATACGAATTGTGAATAAATCATAATAGTACTTTCCAATTCTTTTCTGAAATAATCATTCAAGTAACAATATACTTTTATGGTCTGTTTATATAGATATTGATCTCCTAGGCCAAATAAGGAAAATTTCTATATATGTATTAGTATTTTGTTAATTTTTATAATATTAACATTTTATGTTTTCAAATATTCATGATTTAATCTTTCATGATCATCAGCTTCATTTCTTAATATATTAGCAGTATCATTAAATGTAGCGGAGTTGATTATCGATCTTGAACAAATGGTAATTAAGCTTTTATTTTTTTACTTCGATTAACATTGTAGTAACGTAACGTATTTGTAGAACATGTATTATATGATTGTTTTTGGAATATAGGTTTAATATATAATAATATTAGGCTGTACATTTATTATCTCTGTTTTTATTTATTGTAAGTTTATATAGTACTGCAAAAAATATATAAAAACGCCAGGATGATAAGTAATTTTGACATTGCTACATATAAAATTCTATATAAATAGTGGGGTTTCCTTTTATATGATCAATTTTTTTTTTCATTATGTGAATAGTAAAGCTCATTATTAAAGTATTATATTGATCAATATTTTATAAAGTAATAAAAAAAAAAAAATCAACTAAAATTATTTCATTAAAAAAAAACATATTATAATTTTTTTTAAAAAATAAAAATAAAATATGTACATGCACCTTGTTTGTATTTTATTTTATATTATTTCACTTTATATTTTTTAAAAAAGAAAACCCAGGTTAAATATTCAAATTTTATTATAATTATTCTTTATATTGTTCTCTTCGTTCTTGTAAATCTTTTCTAAACGCCATACCCGTCATGACCAATTTTCTAAAGTTTTCATTCAGTCGACCTGTTTTTGTTTGTGTTGTATTATTATCAAGTGTATTAGTTGTAGGTGAAGAAGGCTGTTGATGAGGTGAGAGAGGTGAATGCCTTCCTAATTGTGAAGTATTAAAGTTGGAAGCTGCTGAAGTGGCAATAGAAGTTAAAGATGTTGTAATATTACTTGGTGTTATGGATGAAGCTGATAAAGGGTTAGAATTAGAGTTTGAGGATGAAAAGAGAGTAGGATTATCAATTTGAGGAAACAAGTTGGCGTTGTTGGTTAATTGATTATCATGATGATTGCTAATACGGCGTTGGAACATATCCACCAAAGGCCCTTGGTCTAATTTTCTTATGCCTTTCAAATCTAATAATCGGGTAAAATTATTTATGTGTTGATCTGCAATTAAAAAGAGATAGTTTTCTACATAGCCTTCCATAGGGTCCGTTGGTGTCATCACTGTCTTAAGTATCATTTCAGATTTAGATATACCACGGTTTACTATTTTCCCATACCTAATATAATATATATGATTCATAATAATAATAAAAATAAGAATGGAATAATTATTATCAGTCAAAAAAAAATACTCTTAAAGAAATATGTACATTTATATATATATATATATATTTACGATGTTGGGGCACCAGTTGATCCTTCAGTACCCATAGATGGAATGTCCATTAATAATGTTTTGATTGAATGGGTATCTAGTAACATCTATAGTACCAAATAATTTATTTTTTAAAAAAAAGGTTAGATACATTTTGTAAATAAATAAGTATAACATTATTATATTTTTACCTGTTCAGCTCCAATTTCCGATATCATTTTGCATTTGAAAATATTGATGACATATTTATTTAACAGCATACTATAAAAAAATAAAAATAAAAAAACATGAGTATATTTTAATAGCTATGTATGTTTTTTCCTTTCTCTCTCATATAAATATAATATACTTACTCAGCAAACCGATCACAAAAAGTTCTATAGAATCTTTTATTAGCTATATTGGTTCCAGCTACTCTAATAAACTTAGTTGCACTATCTTGTAACTGAGTTATATAGTCTGATTGATCACCTACTGTTTCCATCGACCCCCAAGGTAATCGTGTCATTATTTGAAAGAATGGTTCAAAACTTGAACTTAGACACCGTATGATAGCATCAATACAAGAAGACACTGCACTATATGAATAGATTTATAAATATATGTTTTATATATACACATATAAGACCAATACTATTGATTATTACACTTATGTATATAAATCTTACCCCATAAATTTATCTTTAACATTTTGAAGATCAACTTTGCCTTTATAATCATCATCTATTTGTTCATTCAATTTCTCTTCTAACTATTATAAAATATACATAAGTAAAAGAATAAATGAAAATAAAATAATAATTCATGAATGAAGCAGTTATATATATATGTAGGTTATTATTTTTCATAAACTATTACCTGTGATGTTGTAATACAGCAATAATCTGCAGTGTTTAAGGTAATGGCTATATACCGAATATGTTCGGTAGTCACCGTTTGTTTTTCATCCCTAATAAATATAACAATAATTAATATAATTATTCTTATTTTATATATATATATATATATATATATATATTGTATTATCTTTATTTGATCCTTACCTAGCAATACCTTGTAATAAAACCTTTTCACAATAAGAAATCAAGTGTTTTGAAAAGAGATTACATAAGTCCCATAATGCACCACCTGTTGAAAATCTTGCACATTGTGATAATGTTTCACGATAGAAATAGAATATATCTGTACTTGATGGCAATACTGTCATATTTGGATCATCAGAAGATTTATCAGATTGGTTATAAGAGTTAATCATATCAGCAAGTGTTCTATTAATATAATATTTTTAATAAAAAAAAATTGAATACACCAGGTTTATAGATAGTCCTTTTTATTATCATCATTTTTTATTTTATTTTATTTTATTTTATTTTTACCTATCCTTGGCTTCAATATAAACCCATAAGTAAGGCTGGAAGCTACTTGATATACTTTTCTCAAATTGAAAAATTGGGTATTTTTTGCCATCAATTTCTTTATACTATGATAATAATAGTAAAATACAATGGTATAAATATATAAAAAAATAATTTACTTATTATATAATTCTTATATATATATTCAATATATTCTTACACTTTTTTCATGTCTTTTAGAAAGTTGGGCTTCAAATTCAATGGTCATTTGTAATGCTTTTAATAGCTCTTTCACATCAGGTTGATTTGATGCTAATATTTGTTCTAAGTCAGATCTTCATTTTTTTGTTTTATATAAAATTAAAATAGAATGAAAATATAATGAAATAAATATTCATCAAATTTATTGCCTGTTTTATTTTTTATCATTAATTCAATTTTATTTACATTTCAGTTATTATTATTATATATCTTACCTGGTATAATTACAGAATTTTTCAGATACTCTTCCAGACATATACCATTCAGGTGGGAAAATATCATTATGTTCTTCGTCACAAGCTTTCAAAACCCGTTTCAAATAGGCATAACGTCGACTAATATTATCAATTTGAGATACTTCTTCGGATGGTCGAAATATTTGTCTATAATTTGATAATTGTAAATCCACGTAATATTGTATTGCTTTTTCCCTATAAAAAAACGAAAAAAAAATAAATAAATAATATTTTGAGTCGATATCACAATTGTAAATATATATATATTTGAATTTCACAATTTTTTCTTTTGAAACGCAAACATATATATCGACTTACTTTGTAGTATCTCCCAATACCGATGCCACAAGGCAAGCATCGTGTAATACCCATGGTTGACTTCTTAGAGCTCCCTCGGAATTGAATCTATTTTAAATGTATAAATGCAGCCATTAATACATACACTCTTTACGATAACGTGGATATATATATATATATTTGCTTTTAATAATAATAATTGTAATCGTTATTACCCTATTTCAATTTCATGCAATACCGAAGATTCTAACTCCTTTTGTAAATGATTAATTCGATCTGATAAAGAGGCTATTTGGGGTACACTTTTATATGACTTAAAATGCTGCATTAACTGAATGACGGCCTATTGCCACCATATATATAAAGAAATAAAAAAAGTAAAAATATTAACATAAATGAGCCATCATTATTTTTATTTATTTATTTACATGTTTATTTATTTTTTTAATACTTTTACACCTTCCTTTTATTTGATTTTATTTTACCTGTAATAACTGAGCGCTTTCTTTATATTGTTTATTTTTTGACATAATTTCCAATTGATCAACAGCAGTAACTATAAATAAATAAATTATATATATTACAATTTCCATCATATAAAAACATTCTTCTTTACCTTATCTAATTTATTTATGATTATAATTATTTTATTTTCTTATTATTAATATTCATATTATATATTTACCAAGCATTTGAAGACGTTTTAAGACAGTAACAGAATGAGTAAGGTGGCGTTTAGCATAATCCAAACTTTTAACATCTTGAGTAATATCACGTACCATCGATTCAGACTGTGCTGCTTTTGTTTTAATATCTTGGATTTTTTGGAATAAATCCTATAAAAGGGAAATACATATATACATATGAAATATGTATTAATGTAAGGCTGTTTCTTTTTCTATGCTATTATGGTTAACTTTAAAGAAGTAAATAACTGAATATTTATATCTTTATATATATACTTTGATAGCAAGTTTTGCATTCTCGAGCTCTTTTTCCGTTCCTTGTTTTCCTATAGCAATTTGTGTCGTTGTTAATCGTTCCGCGTCTTTATTAATAACCAGAGTTTTTTGTTTAATCTTATCCAATACTGTATCAATAGAAGAGAGTGATTGTTCTATAATATATAAATTTGTACGTAATTATTTATTTATATATTAATTATATATATTTAATTACATAAAGCTGTATGTACATATAGTTATAAATTAGTTTATCGACGTACCATTTGGAAATAAACGATTGATGTATTCGGTTGGATTAAAACCTGGTGATTCAAGAGGATTTTTAACATTTAAAATAGACAGAGCTTTGTTTTCTAAAGCTGGTGGTATTGAAAAAGATTCCTCATGTAAGGTTTCTTTAGAAGAAGAATGGAGTTTACCATTCATAAGATGTAATAAATTATATATAAAAGTAGTTGAAAAAAAATAAAGAGTAAGAATTCAAAAAATTATAAAATTATGAAAACTATATTTGAACTCAGTTCACAAGTAGGTTTTAACTCTAATTTTCACTTTTCACTCTGTCATTTTCTTTTTCTTTTTTACTATTGTATATATAAAATAAATAAAATACATACCTTTAAAAAATTATTAGATAATGAGAATAGAGGTATTTATTCAATTTTTTTAAAGTTTGAAATTAGAACAAAGATATTTTTTTTTTGAATTTTTTTATAAAAAGAAGAAAATCTAAATAATTCTTTTATTCTATAAATATAAATAGCTGTACTGAAATTTTTTTAGGACAGAACTGAATAATCGGACCAAACATTCAATTCCAAAGGATTATGCGCTTGCTTTCACCTTGCTATATCGCTTTTTAATATTTTGGCTCGTATTGTTTCCATATGCTTAGTTTTTGTTATAAAATATGAATAATGTTTTTTAAAGAGTTAAAAAAATATAAAAGAAATATTCTGCTTTATTTTATTTATAACTATATCTCTATATCTTTCAATTCATTAAATTTATAAACTTTTTTGAAAACATACCCTTTGTGTGTATATTATTTACCTTTTATTTTGAATTAAGAAATTTATGCGTAATCCTTACATTTTGGTTTTTAATGAATAATGTTAAAACAACTAATATCGAGGAACAATCTGTATGTAGTAGATTCTAAATTTCGTTTTATATTATATTTAAAAGTGGAGTCTTCACGCTGTGCCAATATTATCTACACTCTAGTATATATTAACTAAATCGTAATATGTACCAAAAATAATTACCAACATCCGTTTTACTTGATCCTTTTTAAAAATTAATATACAAAAGCTGTTCTTTTTTTTTTTTTTAAAAAATAAAATAAAAGTATAAATAAATTGAAAGGTGTGAGCCATTTAATTTTTAATTTTTATACTCTTATATAAAACATCAATAAAAATATTGCTTATCCATTTAAATAAATATAATAAGAAAATTCGATATTAAGCAAAATAAAAAGCAATCTAGTTATGATTTTTTATTTTATTTTTAATTTTTTATTTTTCGATTCAATTTTTTTATCCATCTTTTTTATTTCTTTCGTGTATATAATATTAGTTATACAAATAAATTAACTAGCATGTTCAACCATTGTTGTTACTAATTTTCCATCCACAATTGTTGTTTTAATTTGTTCTGGAACAGGGATTTCATTAAAGTCAGAATCTTCGGCTTCAGGATTTTCAGGTACCATGATATTTAAAGAAGAAGATTTGGCAGTCAAGATTTCTACACCTAAACATTCTTTGGATAAATAAATTTGACCTCCATCACTCTTGTCAATAGCAATAGTTGGTGTGACATGAAGTATTTGAAGACCGAAAGATTTGCAGTTCACTATATCAACGGTAGATACAACTGAATCTAATGCAAGACCACACTTTGTACAAGAATCTAGTATAAATATAAAAACAATATATATATAAATGAATATATATACGCATTTTTCTCTTTATTTTTTTTCTTTCTATCTTATATACGATGCAAGCCTACTTACCCATTGTAACAGCATTCACTTTTCCTTTGATTTGAATAGTGGAATTCTTACAACCATAAATATAAACAGCTTGATTAATAGCTGTATCCTCTATAATAATTTGTTGATTTCCATCATGATTTTCAACAACCCATTTATTTGCTTCCAAGGTTGTTTTAGCAGGCTTCTTTAATACATATTTATTTGGTTTGCTAGGCGTAGGAGGAGCTTGTTTCTTACCACTACCAAGTGTAGATGTAGAAGAAGATGTACGCAAAGATGGGTTTTTATGAGTCATTTGGCTCTTATCAACTTTACGAAGACCAGCTGTAACTCCTTCACCACGATTGATTTCAGCAAAAACAGCAGCAGCGCCGGTTGGTTTTGATTCAGATTCGTTGTCAAATGTCATGACTGGAGGTGGAGGTGGGGGTGGAGGTGGGGGTGGAGCACCGCCTGTTTGTTGGTTAGGTGGATTAGTTTCGTTTGTAGGTGGTGGTGTAGCAGCAGAAGGTGGAGCTTCAGATGTAGTTGTTGATAGTAATTTCTTTCCAATATGAACTTCGGCATTATCACCTTTAGGATTCCATGTTAAACCTGTAGGGTAAGTTTCTTTGACATAAACTGCAAGCTGTTCAATGATGTTAAGGAATGATCTAGCCCATTCTACATGTAAAGTGTCCCTATTATTAGAAAGATATAGTATATAATAAGTAATAAAATAAATAAATTAATCAATCAATATAAGTTTATGAATTTTTTTTTTAAAAAAAATCATGCCATATATGTAATTCTATTATTTACTTTTCTTTAAATTCCTTGATAACACGGTTAGAATAAAATTGAGCAGAATCTTTCATTTCACGAACGTGGGGAACAGGTGTTGGTGCCTATTTTTTTAATTAAAAAGCATTTATATATATTTATAAAGTTTCCTATTAATTATATATCTATATATCCAATATTCACTCTTTTTATCCCTACGTGCACATATATATACTAAGGGTAATACTTTATACTTACAAAAGCAAACCAAGCAAAAGCAGAGCCAGCAGCACCAACTAAAGAAAGATGATTAAATAAGGGATGGCCACGGTTTTTATCTTTAATAGCTTCCAAATCAGTAATAGCCTTATTAAGAGGAGCAAATAATTTAGCGAAAGTAGGTGAGGACATGTCAGGTTTTTGAGATAAAGTTGAAATAAGAATAAATTCACGTTGGGCTTGAATAGCTTCGGTTACAATAATAGCCTATATAGAACAGAAACCAAAATAAAAAAAAATATAAAATGAATAAATAAAATATAACTGCATAGATATATATACTCATATCATTATAATTATCATTATTGCTATTATTACTTGTTCAGCAACAACATCACCAATTTCTTGAGATAACTTGATATATTTTTCTACAGCTTCTCCGATAATATCATCTTGCTTTTGTAATTGAGCAGGTATTTCATTAGCGTTGTTATTATTTGCTGCAGCAGGAGGTGGGGCATTATTAGATGAAGCTGTTACAGCTGAGGCAGATGATGAAGACATGGCCAAATCCTCAAGGCGAGTAGTGGCCACCTCTAATCGTTTTATAAGATTTGCTAAGGAATGAAATTCAGACATGGAGTAAAAGTGATAATAAAAAACGAGGTAGAAGGGAAAAAAGGAAAAGAAAGCGAAAGAAAAAAAAAACTGAAGGAGTCCTATATAGAAAAAGCGGCATTTTAAAGTTTTAAAAATTAATTTTTAAATTTTAATATTTTTTTCTGTGTATATTAAATTAAATATGTTCATACTATGATAATCATATTAGTACGTGCCACTTGGCATTTTTTCTTAGTTAATATATAATATAGTAATAATGGTAGTTATATATTATTTAATAGCATATGAGAAAGTTAAAAGATAATTGTATTACTTGGCTATTTCTCTCGTTTTATTTATTAAATATAAAGTAATTTAGACCTAATTAACAAAAATGAGCATTTTATATACAGTATTAGCAAATTTAATAAGTTATATTTTTTTGTACATATCCTAAACATTATTATGTTTTGTTGCTGTCGTTGTTTTACATTTTGATGGCAAAATATTAGGATGCTAAAAAGAAAAAGTTTATATGTATATATTTATAAATCAAAAAAGATAAAATAAAAGATATATATAAAAGCAGGTTGACTTTTTTATGTAACAGTATATATAGTTAAAAAAGCAAAAATAATCTTTTTTGTTTCTCTTTTGCTTTTATAGTGATTTAGCAATATCTTCATAAATCGACATTGTAAAATAGATACGAAGAACTTTACCAAACGTATTTACTTGATCTGAAGTAGGGCCTAATGGCCTAGTAGGGGGAATCCGATAATGATTTAAATGGTATTTAATAATAGAGATAGCTAATTCTGATGATCGATGCTTTTTTTTAATACCGTTTTTTAATGTATTGGAAACATCTGAAGGTAAAAGAGAAATGGCATACTTGATCATTGCAGGTTTCCATAGAGATTGAATTTCATCCCATAAAAATTTAGGTGGTCGATCGTTATCTAGTTCGTCAAATTCTACAGGTTGATATATATGCTGTTTGAATCGTTTGGTTAACCATTGTTCAAGAGCTTTCTTTTTAGCTAATTCAGTTGCTTTAATACTATCCACTTGTCTAAAATACTTATTTTTTCTATACATATAATAAAACAATATAAAGAATAAAAAAATCAGTAAATCACGTGAACCATTTCAATACTTAGTTTAAATCTTTTCTAAAAAAAAATAACGCTTACGGATAATCTGAATCACATTCTACAGAAAGACATTGAGCCAAACAAAAATCATAATCTGTACATCGGTTAAACCAATCTAATTCTCTGGTTGCATTAACTATTTTCTGAAGATCCCCAAAACCTTGTCGAATATACCGAGTGACTACCTTCATTCCATAAGGGATGGAGAGACCATATAAAAGAAGTTTTTTTTCTAAAAGAATTTTTCTCTTATTTTGTTCTAATAAAGTTAAAAAGCAGTAAAAAAAAAAAATGCATGAATATATATAATAACATTTATTCATTTTTTTTTTCTCTCTCTTTGCCTTTGCTTTTGTCTATTTCCTTCATTTACCTTCTAATTCAAATGGATCATCCTGAGCTTTCTTGATATCTCTTTTCTCTAATTGAGCCAAAAATCCCACTGAACCACCATATTTTTGTTTCACCGTAGTCATAATATCTGTATAACGATATAATCGCATAAAAGGTAAGCTTCTTCCATGTGGGTTTCTTACCGTAATGCAATGTATATTTTCCAAATCTTTATACGTTAATAAAAAATCATGTTCGGCTGTTGATTTATCAATAAAATTTTCATGTACATTGTATTTTAATTCAAATTCATTATCTTCTATAGTATTATTATTATTATTATTATTATCATGCTGAGGCTGCTGAGGCTCAGAATAATATTTTTTTCGACAAGATAAACATAAATATAATTTACTATGTTCACTAGCAAGATGAATATTCAAAACAGCTTTAGCTCCATCTCCACTACATATATATTTAAAACATTCTTCACATATTCTATTTCGTCTTTCTGCGACGGCTTTCTTATAGTTATAGAAGATTAAATCTTTTTCTTCAATCTCTTCTTCATCTTCATCGTCATCGTCTTCATCGTCTTCGTTGTCTACTTCTTCGTGATGTTGTTGTTGCTGCTGTTGCTGCTGTTGTTGGCGCTTTACTAGAAGTTTATTTTTCTTTCTTATTTTTTTTTCATACTCTTTAATTAAAATAGGCGAAGTATTTATAACTTGTTCCCATATAGGTAAGTGTTGAATAAGATTATGAAACATTTTACATACAGCCGATAGTTCAAATAAATGTGATATTTTTAAATGAGAAAAGATATTAAGCCATAATTCTGGAAAGTTATTGGAAGTAAATCGAATATCAGGTATATTACTAAAAATGGTTGTTTTTTGCAGTATATGTGTTGGTGGCGTTGGTATTTGCTTTGGTATTATGTCTACTACATCACAAACTCTATTATTATTATTATTATTATTAATATCTCTATTTCTCTTTAGAATAGCATTTTGACTGTTTAAAAGTTGATGTCGTTTTCTTTTTCCAATAAGAACTGATGCATTAGGCATAGTATATTTAATATTTTTTATATTTTTATTCTTGTTTACTAAATTTTTTTTTAAAAAAAGTAAAGGAAAGCTGAAAAAATCATTGCTGGGATTAAAAATTTATACCTTTTTTTTTCATGCTTAATTTTAAAAACGATACAATATAACAGTTGGAAAAGATTAAGTATTAAAATCAAGTAAAAGAATGCTGTTCTATTTAATTGATTTTTTTATTTCTCATTAAAAAATAAAATAAAGTAAGAAAAGCTCTATATTTTTATTTGTATACACAGCATTATTATATCAAATTGACTTTGGAGGGTGAGGGAGGCCTCGACTAAAAGTTTATTATCTAAAAAGATATTACATCACCAACTATATACATCATTAAAAAACTTTAATTGAGTTTCAAAGAAGTTGTAACATAATTTTTTCATATTTTATACAACATTTAATCTAACGATTGTGATTATGTGTTTAGGATAATATATTAAACGCACGCATAGAATGACAAACAATTAATTATAATAAACTTCTCTTTTGATAATAAATCTATAAATATATCATCCTTATTTACCAACTTGCCTTTTTTAAAAATAAGAAAAAAATAAAAATAAAAACCGCATTTTTTTATAAAAAATATTACATGTGTAATTCATT
The DNA here is from genome assembly GCA_017871115.1 of Cunninghamella blakesleeana. Classification (NCBI taxonomy): domain Eukaryota; kingdom Fungi; phylum Mucoromycota; class Mucoromycetes; order Mucorales; family Cunninghamellaceae; genus Cunninghamella; species Cunninghamella blakesleeana. Next base: position 933,646 of record JAFCIZ010000008.1, read on the forward strand.
ATAATAATCATAATGAATTAATAAATGACAATAATGAGATATTTATTTTAAACTTGGGTTATATTATATTAAAATATCATACATACACCAATACAAACCTTTTTTTCCCAATTTGTAAAAAGCCGCAAAATATAGATATATTGAGTTTTAAATTTATTTATTTATAAATAATCAATATATATAAAATAATAATAAACAACAGATCATATAAGTCAACAAATGAATATGATGTTCATTTTATAATTTATTTTTATAGCAATTTGTTAAATTTATTTATAATACTAATAATAATAGAAATTAAATATAAAAATGATAATAATGAAATGAAGTTTTTTTTAAAATATGCAAAAGGAAAAAGTAATAAAAAAAGAAAAAGAAAGAGAGTCAATAGTTATAATTGAGGGATTTTTTTTAAAAAAAAAAGGATAAACAAATACATTATATGGATGCAATAGGAGAAATATGATGATTTTGAGTTCCAATGGATCTGCAATCTGGCGATACAATGGAGGAATTGGGTATTAAAAAGGAAGGATATTGTAAAAAGTCTTCGTCATCTTGAGGAATCACAAAAGCATTATCACCCATGGGGGCTAATGATTTCATTGATAAATGCATACTGCTATTAGATGATGGTTGGTTATTATTATGATGATCTATATTAAATAATTGTTGCTGATGATTATTCATTTCATCATCATGTTGATCATAATCATCTTCATTGTCTTGATCAGAGTGACTTAATGGAGAATGATATTCAACGTGATGATATTGATGATCATAATGGTGTTGATGTTGTTGTTGTAAAGATAAATCATGGCTTGTTTGAATGATATTAATAGCTGTTAAATCTTCTTCTGAAGTAATAGGTCCATCTTCTTCTTCAAAAGACATGACTCTTCTATTTGTACGAGCTGTTCTTTTTTGTAAAAATTGTTCTGCTCTGGATAAGGTGTTACATAATAATAAACGCTCTCGAACATGATATTTAGGCTTATGTCGTTTATCGTCTTTATCTAATTTTTTGATAGCTAAACTATACGCTTTATTGGCTACTTGTCTTGGACTAAGATTGTTATTACTAGAAAAGAGTGTACTTGGTGCTGCTCTTTGGTTGGATTTATTTTGATTTCTTGTCCAGAGTAATGAAGCCATGGGGTCTGTTTTTATTATTATTTTTATTATTAAGTTTTATATTTCTATCCCTTTCTTTATTGATATTAATTAAAAGGTTGTGGTTCATGGAATAAAGGGAATGGTGTATATATGTATATATTTTTTTAGAAAGAGTAATAAGTTTTTTTCAGTAGTTGAGTTAAAAAAAAAAAAAAGGAAAAGAAAGAGGAATAAAATTAGGAAATCTCCACATTTTTTTTCTTTTATATTTGAAATTTTATGAACAACCAATCCAGAATCCGGAAATAACCGGAGCTTAAAGACAAAAAACGACCGGACTTTTAAAATTGATCAAATTGTAGGACTCTGTTAAGAAAAGATAAAAACTTTATTATATCGTTAAAGTTTAGTTTGGTTTGTGACTAATGGTGCTGATAAAAAGATTATCATAAGTATATAATAAGAAAAATAAACATAGCAGCATACGTATAAGATTTTTGCAAATAAAAAAGGGGAATTTTTTTAATTGACTAGCAACTATCTCCGATATAATTTAGACCCTTTTTTTTTTTATTACTGGATCATAACAAAAGATAATAGTGATGTTTAAGTAATTAAAATTACCTCATTATCGATAAAAAAGAGTTCGGCGTAGTATGATAAAGATAAAAAAAAAAAAAACTCAACACAGTATATTTATAAAATATAATTATTCTATTTCCTTTCTTTTTATGTTTTTCCTCTAAATTAAAAGTAACCATTTTATTTCTATTCTAAACCAGAATGTCGGAGTAGAGCATTTACATCTACATTTTCTCTACCTCTAAATTCCTTCCAAACTTGTCTTGGATTAGTTCCGCCACCCAATGCTAATACTGTGTCGCGGTATCGTTGACCTACCTTTGTAACCGATTCTCCGTTTGACTGAGCTTCCTCAAATGCACCATAGGCATCGGCAGAAAATGTTTCAGAATATTTATATCTATAATTATATAAAATAAAAGTAAAAATAAAAACAAAATATTACTATATTATTCTAGAGTATCCTATATAATATGTTTTAAGTAAAAATCATATATGCACTTACGAATAATAACCAGCAGAATACCCACCACTAAATATATGTTCAAAAGAACATAAAAATCGATCTTCAGGTAAGCGAGGAATTAAAGTAGTTGCTTTGGCAATTTCTGCGTCAACATCAAATACACTTGGATCAGAAGGTTTGGAAGGAGGTGTAAATTTGGAATAAAGCGTTAAATCAACCTTGGCAAAATGAAGCTATTTATAAAAATAAAAATAAAAATAGATAACAATGCTGAATAAATAAACCCTTGGTTCATAAATATATATATTTATTTTTTGTCTTAAAAATAATAATTACCTGTCTAAGCATAGCCATACCACTAAGGAATTGTCTATTTTTTATCAGAGCATCTACCATATCTTTTGGCATAGGTTGTCCAGTTTTATAATGACCTGATAGTCGTTCCAGCCATTTGGGTTCACTACAAAAGTTTTCCATGAATTGGGAAGCAACCTAATTATTTATATATAAAAATAAAGTAGAGTAAAAATAGTATTATTATTGTTATTACTATAATCTGATATATAGATTTATGCACGCATATATATGCATAATGTGGCATTTATTTTATTTTCAAATTACTTCAACAAAATCCCATTCAACCCCATTAATACCCGAGGCATCAGCATAATCAACTGTTGTCATCATCTAAATTAAAAATATAAATGTAAAGAAAAAGAATGGTTTAAATAAGATAATTATTATTCATATTAATTAAATATCTAATAACTTACATGCTGAAGACAGTGGCCAAATTCGTGGAATAATGTTTCTACATCTCTAAACTTCATTAACGATGGTGTATCTTCTGAGCGAGGGGCTGCCTGATTACATATGAGGTGGGCTAAACCATAATTTTTTTTTAAAAAAAAGAGATTAAAATTAATAAATGTATTTATTGCATATGTATGTGTATATGTATGTATGTATGTATGTATGAATCCTGATTTTTTATTATTATCACTTTTATTTTACTTACCAACAGGTAATATAATATCCCCATGCTGATCCTTATAACGTGAGGTCACGGTATTCATCCAAGCTCCTCCCCGTTTTTCCGAAGGTCTTGAATAAAAGTCGCCATAAAAGTATGCTTTCACTTGTCCCTTTTCAGAAACCTCGAATACTTTAACGTCTTGATGCCAGGTTGTAATATGTTTTGATTTTAATTCTTCCTTATTTAATTCACGTACTTGAATCCCCAAGATTTCATCCGTCACAGCAAAAAGCCCTTCCAATACTTTAGGGAAAGCGAAATATTCTGAAATTGTTTCATCGTCATATTTATATAAAGATTTACGATATTGTTCAGAGACATAAGATGTATCCCAAGGTTGTAATGGCTGATCTTGAGGATGATTTAAATGATCAACAGCAAACTTTGTCATGGCTTGTAATTCTTTTTTGGCGTGACCAATGGAGGAAGCATAAAGTTGATCTAATAAACCTTCAGCTGAGGGTACATCGTGGGCCATTTTTACTGAAAGAGATAAATCAGCATATGTCTTGTAACCTAATAAATTTGCCTTTTCATGTTGTAATGCCAATATTTCATTGATGATAGGTTCATTATTTAATTCACCTTGAGAAGCTTTGGTAATATTGGCTTTGTAAATAGTTTCTCTTAAAGATCGATTACTACAGTTCATCATGAAGGGGCCGTAAATGGGGAAATCCAATGTGATACAATATCCGTCCTGTTGTTGGTTGAGAACAGCATTCTTTTTTAGAGTTTCCAAAAAGGTATCAGAACAACCAGTTAATTCAGATTTATCATGAATGACTTTTTTAAACGATTTAGTGGAATCCAACATATTGTTACTAAAATTTAGGGATAATTGGGAAAGTCGTTCCGATATTTCGTTGAATCGTTTCTTTTCTGCTGAGCCTTCAGGAAATCCAATCCCGGCATGTTTCATACTTAATAATGCTTTATCCACAATTCGTTGTTGTACTTTATCTAATTTATTCCATTCATTTGAATTTTTTAATCCTTCAAGTGCCTTATATTTTGGAACTGATTGATTAATCATTAATCCAAGTTTGACATATTCGGGCTGATTTAAATACACACAAAAAAAGAAAAAGAATAAAATATATATGCATAAATATTAGTATTAAGGGTTTTTTCAATCTCTTCCTAGCTAAATTTTTTTTTATATATGCTTTTTTTTAAAAAAACAAAAATAAAAAATGATACCTGAATTTTTTCCAAAGTAGTACGTAAATCCTCTGTATTTTTAACACTATTTAAATGATAAAGTAGACTAACTGCTCTTCCTAAATCATTTTCCAATTCTGTCACTATCAGTTTATAAAATATAATAAAATATATAAATAAAAGGAACCTCAATATATATATATATATATAAATTTAATAAATACTATTACATTTAGCAATGGATCCTTCCCATGTAGGTTCGAATGATTTTTCCAGGGCTAAAAATTGTTCTTGAGTAGATTTAAATAAAGCTTGAAAAAAAGGAACCGCTATATCAGGTTTAGTTTGAGTTAAAAGTTGTTCAAAGTCAGGGAAAAGCTTCCAGTTTACATATGGTGATTGTTGTAAAGGAGCATTATTCTTTTCAGTAATTGTTGCCATAGAACGCGTTAATTTATTTTTCATTGAAAATAAAGCTTGATGTTTATTTGTTAAATGAGTAAAAGAACGTGTTGTGGTTGTTGTCAAACATGGTTTTGGATTTGGAATAAGATTGGATTTATTAGTTGTACGTGAAAATGGTCGTGTTATAGAAGACACAACTGAAGATTTATTTCTATTGGTTAAGGTTCGTGAAAATCGATACATTACAATAAAATAAAATTAAAATAATAATAATAATAATATTAATAAAAGTATATGAGCATATAAATAAAATATATAAAAAAAATTGTATGTATAAAAAAAAGAGAGGAGAGGAAAAAAATAAAAATATAGCACACTAAAAAAATAAACAAAAAGATAAATTTAAATACCGCTTCTGTGTCACATCAAAATCTTGATTCAATTTGCTTCGGTAATCTTTTTAAGTAAAGCTCTTTTCATAAATTGTTCTCTTGCTAATTTTCGAGTACACTAATAATAGAAATAAAAATAAAAATAGTTTATAGATTGTTATTTCATCCACAAAAAATATACATATACACAATTATATATATAAATATATATCGAACTCTCACCTTCATAAATGTTGATAAATCAATGCATTCAGTATTTAAAGCTTTTCCTAAATAATAAATGGTATCTACAATGGCATTATCGTCTGCTACTAAGTCAAACATTCTAAATCAAAATAATCAAGAAATTAAAAAAAAGAGAAAAAAATAATAGTGATAAATTATCTTATATATATTATTAAGTATTTGTAATTTGTAATATATATAAATCTTCTTACTGATTATGAACCACAGTTGTACCAGAAATGACTTCGTCAACAGATACATCAGGTAAAGTATTTACATTTTTAATGATTTCGTCTATTTCTCTTGATTTCGATTGTAATATATTTATATTATCAAATAGCTGTTCACGAAGATTTTGCAACATGTTTATTTCATTTTGAAGTTGAATTTCCCCATCATTTAACTGTCGATTAACTAATAATAATTCGTCCATTTCTTTTGATATATCCATTTGAAAACCTTGCATTCTTTCGGCTACTTTATGATAAAGTCTATCCTGTAATTCTTTTTCTTTACTATCTATTCCTGGTGTACCAGTATGTATGGTAGCTATTTGATGTGGTGATGGTTGTTGCTGTTGTTGTTGTTGCTGTTGTTGCTGTTGTTGCTGAGGGTATGGTGATGCAATTGTTGTAACAGATGGTGATTTTGATAAATAAGAATTACTTGTGCTACTTACTGGTGTTGGACCATAAGAGTTTGGACTTAGTGTTAACCCCTATTATCAGTCATCATTGTCATCATCATAATAATAATTAAATAATAATAATAATAATATTATATATATAATTTAATAAATATATATATATATATATATATATATATATATATATTCATATATATCCCTCCTTATATATATAAATGTTTTGTATTTGTAATTATTTACTTACAGCCATATCTTGATTTAAACTATAAGCCATGTCTTGATTCAGATTATAATATGCTGTACCTTCTACTTGCCATCGTGAATGGTGAGGTGTATTTTCAATAGCATTAGGTGGTATGATAGGTGATTGTGATTGAGGTTGTGAAAGTGTAGGCTGAGGCATTGATGCGTGAGAAATACCAGGTGACATAGTAGCTATAGCATGTTCTTTAATAGGTGATCCAACGTTTGAGGAAGGTGAAGACGTAATAGCTTTTGTATAAACAGGTGGTTCATTTCCAAATATATGCTGTAATATTGCAATTAATTCAAGTAAAGTATGATTCTGTTTTAGATGAATTTATAAAAAAATAAAAATGAAAAATTATATGTTAATTTTTAAAAATATAACTATATATGTAAAAATATAGGTAACAAGTAATTTTTTTTTCTTATTACTATTATTATTATTATTATTTCATTATTTAACTATTATATATATATATATATATATTATATTTTACCTCGGTATCTTCTTTCCATTGCGAACGATAAGGGTGATAACATAAACCACTATTGTCTACATGTTTTCCTTCGCGTACAAGCATATTAGCAGTTGGTTTAACATAAGGAATAGGTGGATATTCAGGGTATTCGGTTGGTATCCAAAAAGCAACTGGAATATTATATGGAATGGATCGATAAGTTATTGGCACTGTTCCATATAAGCATAATAAAAGTTGCGTATGACCTGTTCTATATGCTAAAAAGAAAGAGAGAAAGAGGAAGAGAAAACGAGAGTAGAAAGAGAGAGAAAAATAATTAGTTTCACATTTTTTTAAATACTGCTTTAAAAAATACATCATTTTTTTCATTATATTATATAGCGTACTATATGTATCCATCTTTGGTTTCAAAGAGGTGTTATACATTTGAAGTACTGCATCTACATCTCTAAAAGTTCGGTCAGGATCTTTATACTAATAAATCATTATAGAAAAGAAAAGAAAAGAAAAGAGAGGTATATTAAAAAAATGAATATATATTTAAACCCAATATATTATTTTTAAATAATGATAAAACAAATTATTACATATTGAATTAAAACAGTTTGTAACCAACTTTTAATATCCATCAAGTCGGTCGAAAAATATTTTTTTTAAAAAAAGTGAGCACCAAGAAGAAAAGGCAAAAAATAAAAAGACTTGGAAGATAATAAAATCAAAGCTGCTGTCGGAGTTTAAAAATTTAAAATACTCTTGTCTAGATTTTTCATGTTTTTATTTTTACACTTTTCCACCTTTTTTTTTCCTAATATTTATAAAAAGAATATTTATATAGCATGTCTAATATTTATGCCCTTGAACCGCATACAAAGTAAATATTTTATAGTAATAATATTATTAATAATGAATACATAAATATAATATATATATCATTTTTATTTATGGTTTTTATTTCATTTTTTAATATTTTCTTTAGTGCCAAAGTTATTTTACATACAACAAAAGGCGATATAGAAATAGAACTATGGGGAAAAGAAGCACCAAGAGCTACACGAAACTTCATTCAATTATGTATGGAAGGCTATTATGATAATACTATATTTCATCGAATTATACCAAATTTTATCGTTCAAGGTGGTGATCCAACAGGCACTGGTCATGGTAAAAAATAGAACTAACAACACCTTGCTTAATAAATTAACATGTATATACCTAATATTAAGCTCTATATTATTACTACTGTTGTTTTTATTATTGTACTATTTAAGGTGGTGAATCTATTTACGATGGTGAGTTTCCTGATGAATTTCATTCGCGATTAAGGTTCAATCGCCGTGGTTTAGTTGGTATGGCAAATACTGGAGAAAACGATAACGGTAGTCAGTTTTTTATTACTTTGGATCGTGCTGATGAACTTACAAAAAAACATACTTTATTTGGAAGGGTAAAACTTTAATATCTCAAATCACCTTTGTTTTTTTTAAAAAAAAATAATCATATCAATGCTATATTTATTTTTTACATGTAAATTAGGTTGCTGGGGACACTTTATTTAATGTCATGAAAATGACAGAATTAGAAGTTGATGACGATAATCGACCATTATACCCACCTAAAATAAAAACCACTGAAGTAGTTATCAATCCATTTGATGATATTGTACCAAGAATCACCAAAAAGGAATTATTAATTGCTCAACAACGAGAGCGGCAAAAATTAGAGGAATCCAAACCAAAAAAAGTCAAAAAAGAAAAAAAGTAAGGATATATATGTATATATGTTTTTGGATAAAAAAAAAAAGTACTTTAATGCGAAAGAGAATTATATCAGACTTATTAACATTTGGTAAATATTTCAATAGGAAATTAAACTTGTTATCTTTTGGAGAAGAAGCTGAAGAATTATCACCAGAATCAACAAAAACAACAAAGACAAAAATGAAAAGTAGTCATGATTTTTTGGATGAATCTACTGATACAACTGCTATACCTACGGAACAAAAAGATATTTTAGAAAAACAATTCATAGATCCAGAACTAATTCCATCATCATCATCTACAGAGCATAAATCAACATTAAAAGACAATCATGAATCCAATACCAAAAATAAAAAATCAGATCAAAATATAATACAGAAATCATCAAAACCCATTACTACGCCAAAAACGCTGTAAGTACACGTATTTATTATTATTATTATTATTTAATTACTTGTATCAACCTAGAACTGTAGTAACATTTTTTTTTTTTTTTTCAATCATATTTTTAGCACTGCAAAGGAAGAAATTGAAAAACTTAAAAACGATATTAAAAAAATAAGTAGTCGACAAGATGATGATGAAAATGATAATAAGAATAATGAAAATCAAAAAAAAATATCATACTTACAACAAGAGCGAGAAAAGTATCAAAAGCGTGGAAAAATTCAAGTAGGCGGTTTGAAAGCAAGAAAACGGGGAAGAAATAATGATGATGATGAGGTAAAGAATTATATTATGCCAATCTTATATATAAAAATATATGGCAATAAATAAATAAATTATAAGAAATTAATAAACTCGAAACATATATACATATATATACATAGACATTTTCCAAACTCATGGCATTCCAAAACAAACTTTTATCAACTGAAGAATCGGCACCTTTACAAAAAAAGGAACTACCACCATGTAAATTGCACGATATTCCCGGTTGTGAATCTTGTCACGATTTAGTAGATGACGAATTTGAAGAAGAACAAAATCCTAATGCTTGGATGGCTCATCGATTGGTTTTTGAAAAGGATAAAAAAGGAAAAGATTTAATGCAACGTAGAGAAACAGTAGATGATTATGTTGTTATCGACCCAAGAGAACGAGAAGCAAAGAGTAAGCAAGAAGAATATGAAAGAAATTATAATAGCAAAAGTAGCGGTAATAAAGATAAACGGGATCATCATCAACAACAACGACGATATAATGAAGAAGAGGAAACATCGGATCGTAGAAGATATTCATCTTCATCATCGAGAAAGGATCGAGATCGTGATTATGACCATCGAAGTAACCGTGATAGAAAAAGATCAGTGGAACGAGATGACAGTTATAAAAGAGATGATAGAAAACGATCAAGAGGTAGTGATGATCGTCATTATAGTCGTAAGCATTGATTCATTATTGTAAATATATAAAAAAGTAGCTTTTATTTTTTGAAATAAATATATTGATGTTAAAATATAAGTAGTTAAAGAATAATCGATTATTTATTGTTTTAATATTTTATAAATTTCGTTTTTATTATTTAAATTTACAATTGCATTTATTACGTACTAGTAAATTAAAAATACTTTCAAAAAAAAAAAAAAAAAAAAAAAAAAAAAAAAAAAATAATGTTCACCAATTTTTTTTTTTTTTTTTTTTTTTTTTTTTTTTTTTTTGCTATGAGTATAATACAGAAAAGTAAATTTGATATATGTAGCCTCTTTTTACATTTTTTTTATGTAACATTTAAAACATAGTATTGCCATTTTTAGTCAATCACAGTTTAGAGTATGATTAATCCATTAAAAAAATAAATATTTCATAATATATGATAAAGTAAACAATATAGTAGTATCACTTTTATTAAAATCAAACATTTTCAAAAAGAAAAAAAATCAACTTTTAGTAATGAAAGCATTCTCTTGGTATAAATAAATTTTTCAATCCATATACTAAAGAAAGTAAATTTCACATTCAACTTTTTTTATTTTCAGTTATGACCCTATTATAGATTAGTGATGAATTCTTTTTATAAATAAAATAGAAGAACTTTATATAGTTAATAGAAGATTGATATGATTTTATACGCACATACGTGGATATGTATATAGAAGATGAATTCATTTACTTTTCACATTCTCTTCATTTTTTATTTATTTATATATTTATTATCAACATGTAACAAATCACTTATGACTAGTCCATTTTTTATCTTTCAGTACTCTTAATTATATATTCTTTTAACAAAGAATATAGTCAAATGATGAAAAGCAGCCCTTTGGCTTGTGCATTTGTTGGTTTGCTTTTTTATTTGTAGTATAAATTATCATATATTTGCATTCAGGTGTCAAAAATTCTATTTTTTTTCTCTTTTCTATATTTTCTTCATAATATATTTTTATATCTCTTTATTATATATACTTTTATTATATACTGATATTTTTTTAATATCATTTAAAAAAAAATATTTATAAAATAAAAAGGATGCAAATGTTTTATTTTTATCTATGCTTACCTTATTATTTTATTATATAAAATTTATTACTTGCCAACAAGTATCAGCAAGAAAAAATGCAGGTTAAAAGAATAAAATCACAGTATTATAATTACCATTATTATTTTTTACTTAGATATTATATATATATATATATATATATATTAACTTGCTGCTATTTTTTTTTATTGATAATCATAATCCGTATATATATTAGGGTGTGCTTTGATTTCAAATAAAATATTTTGTTATAGTGGATATCTAGTCGGTAGTTTTGACAGTCTAAATGTTCAACATATTGGCTTGAATCTAACTCAATTACGCGATATATCAAATTTGGATAATTCAAAAGTTCAATGGAATATGGTGACCGATATTATCAATAGTACTCAAAGGACAGTACGATCACGTTCATATCAAGGTCTAGCTGTAGCGATATCAAATAATAGTTATACTATGTTTGGTGAGGTGCATAATCATAGTATTATTGATACAGAATTATTTTTAATCTATAATCCTCAAACATATACTTGGAAATCCTTACAAATCGATTCTAATATTAAATGCAACGTAAAAAAAAAAGAAAAAAAAAATATTAATTTTGTTTATTCTAAAATCTCCTTTTTTTTTTATTACGAAATTGTGATAATAAATTCCAGTAATACAATCGTTAACATGGGTTATGATATTTTTTGGATTTGGGGTGATGAAAGTTAGTAAGTGATTTACATAAAAATAATACTCTTTTATGTTTTAATACACACTTTTATATATATATAAAATATCTTTATAGGCTTTGTTAATAAACTAATATACAACTAATGATGTTGTAAATAATACAGTGAAAACCATACCCTTCCAAATATTGCTCAAATATATGATTATAAAGCTGCAACGACCACCCTTTTCTATATATATATATATATATATATATATATATATATAGCCGATATCTATATTGAAACTTATCTTGTGATGATTTTTGGCCATATTGATCAAAATACTCCTGCCGCTAGTTTAAGTGTGTTGGATATTACTGATCCATATCAACCAAGGTGGACAACATCATTCTCAAATTTTCCTACTAATTCATCAGATACTGTTAATGGATTTTGTCGTGAATATATAGTAGCCATAGTTGTTCCCTTATTATAAGTAATAATAATAATAATAACAATAATAACATTCATTTCACGTTGTTTTACTTTTTTTTTCCTTAGTTTTTTTTCCCTTTATTTATATTTATTATAGATCGTTATTGCCATATTCATGTATTTTTATAAAAAACGAAAACAATATAATAAATTACTAAAAGTCCCATTTGTATTAGAGGAATCAAATTCAAGTTTACAAATTCAAGGGACTGATTTTGATGGTTCTGATAATACAAAATTTGCCAAGTTGACTATCAACCGTGAAGAAGGAGGTTATAATAAAATTCATGATGACTACCCAGCTGATAATTTTTGCAAACCACTTGAAAATAATGCTTATAAAAACGAACCTGAAGACGAAAAAGTATAAAGCTATAATAAAATATGCAATGATCAGCCCGTTAATGATATTTGTAACCCAATTAAAAACATCAATGATATAGATCCTCAAAAGGGTGAATATGTAAAATCAACAACAAACCATTCATTTTCCATAAATTAATACCAGTATATATATAGACAATTGGATGGTATTATTTAGTATATCTGAAGGAAAAAAAATTATATTATTATTTTTAATCAAAATACCTCTTTATAGATTTATCATATAATATCTGCTTTTATTATACTTATTCGTGTATTTGATTCCACACTAAATTTAAATACATACGAAATACTATATTATTAATCTTTAACCTTTAAAAATAATCCTTTATTCTTTTCTTTTCTCCATGCTCATCTTATAATAGCCTATTAGTATGTTTAATTTTTAATATTAAAATAAAAAACAAATTTATACATCTTTAGATCAGTTAGTAAACTTTTTAAAATCAACACCAGGACTATATTATTAAAGTAAAAAAATAAAAAGATAAGGAATAAAAAATGAAAGGAAAGGAAAATATATATATATATATTCATTTTCTTTGTGTTTTTAAAAAAATATATTTCCCCATTTTATTTGTAAAAATAAAGAAAACTTTTTTTATTGTTTTATTTAATATATTAGCAGCTTCTATTTTTTTTAAGTAAATATGAAATAATCTATTTAATTTTTTTAGATGTGTGAGACTTTGTAGTGGTTGATATGTTAGAAAATAATATTTTAGAATAATAATTGTTGACTTTTTTTTTTAAAAAAAAAAGGATGTTTTTTTTAAGATGTTATTTATTATTTTAATTACATAATATTGCATTTTTATTTGTAGAGTAGAATAAAAAATATTAATATTATACAAAAAAATATAAAGAAAGTATAATAGATACAAATATATATTAAATAATAATAACAATCAAGATAATTTTTAAGTTAAAATTAATTTATATGAAAAATTAATTTTCTATTGATGGTTTTATATAGTTTGCCTTTTGATTATTTTTATCGTTGGCATTGCCAAACGGTTTACAAAAAGTATCGGTAGGATAATCATCGTGGATTTTATTAAAACCTTCCTCTTCATAGTCAACAGCTGGCTTGGAAAGTTTTACACCTTCCATACTACTGAAATCTGATTCTTTGATTTTTAACCTTGGATCCAATTTATCTATAATAAATGTATCTTTCGGCAATTTATTTTTGTTCCTTCGTTTATAAAAATATATAAATGTAACCTATATTAATATATATTTATATATATATCAGTACTAATTACCATATTTTACAACTATTTTTATGTAATTATGTATGTGTACATATATGTATATATTACTAAAAATATAACCACAATTGGAATAATTATAGCTGCAATTTTTCCACCGCTTAAACTTTCATTATCATTTTCAGATGGTTGTGAACTATTAATAGAGTTAAAGGTAGGTTTATTACCATTACTAGTAGGGGAGATAGGTGTGGTAGTAGAATTGCTGGAAGATGTACTTGCATCAGGTGCAGTAATGGTGAAAGGACCAGCATAGACTTTGTCGGTCCCAAGACCAAATACGAAGACGTAATCGTTGGCTATTATTAAAAATAGTAATAAAAGTATATAAAGTTATCTTTATCTAAAGAAATAAAAAAATCAAACTCTATATATGATATTTTTTTTTTTTTTTTTGATTTATTTGATTTGATTTGTTTTTTTTTTTATTTTTTACCTGGAGGAATGTCAATAGGAATTTTCCATGAGTAAATTAGATTTTTAGCTGGGATGGTATCAGCAATTTGAAGTATGGGTTGTAAATTAGTGCCGTGGCCTTGACTTAACAAAAGACCATTAATTGTATCAACAGTAGGGTTGTACCAAGCGATCGGAACATAAGTCCCCGCTTTATAAACAGTACCTCTTATAGGAGAAGTTATAGATATGATAGGCTGTTGAGCAGAGGTAACGGAAATGAGCGCGGCAATAATTATAACGGAAAGCTCCATAATAATATTGTATACATATGTATGAAATGATATACGAAAGTTAAATTAAAGAAGTAGAGAAAAAGAAGAATGATAATATGATCCTACTTTTGAAAATAAAAAGGTTAACATAGTAAGTAGTACAAATTTAATTCTTTTAACAATTTTATTTTAATCACTCCCACCCACTCGCTCCCTTTTTCGATTACGTAGTACAAATAACATGCAGATATGTTTTTTTCTCAACACATTTAAATATGTTTGTTTTTTTTGTTTTTTTTTTGTTTTTCTTTTTATTTTAATATCGTTTTAATAATAATAATAAAAAAGAAGGATCTCTAAACTTTTCCCTTTTTTCTCTATTGTTTGTCAAATATTTGAAAGAAAAAATGTAACTAGAATAAATGACATATATATTAAATAATAATAACGATAATGCATTTGAATTTATACTAAATAATATTACCAATTTTTTTTTTTATTCCATATTAATATTTATTGTAATTATTTTTAAAAAATATAAACTAACTAAAATAATAAATAAAAATAAATCAAATAGAAATAGCATGCATCACGTTGTATTGACTCTGGTCGTTGTTTTTCTCACTACTTACCAAGTTGCGTTAGCAGAGGTACTCGCTAACGGCAATTACAGAATTTACCATGGCAACTATCAAGTGCCAAGTACCCATCGCTATTTTACTGCTGAGCCTGATGCTCGTCAAGGGCGTGTAAGATTACATCCTAAGGATGATACATCGCAGTTCCAAGTTTGGCAACTTAAGAATTACAATAATGATCAAGTTACTCTTAAATCCGTCGGTGCTAGTGGCAAGTATTTAACTCCTGGACGCTCTGGAGCATTACCTGGTGCTTATGTTGGTGTCTCCAACAAACCACAACGATTTAACATTAGTAAGAAGGCTGGTGGACCATTCACTAGCTACCAATTGGCCTATCCTAAGTCTGTACACAACAATACTCTTGTTGTCTCCTATGACTCTAATGGAGAAGAACCTTACTATGTCAATTTTAAGAACTTGGATGTTGAAGGATCCCTTCAAGCATGGAAATTCGTTCGCGTTTAGAAATACGCATTGATCGTGTTTTAAAATAAAATTAAAAGAGCAAATATCCACAGAGATATAATGCTATTTATTTAAAAAATAATATAAAAATAGTCAAATATTTATATTTTAAGCTAAATACTTTTTATTTGCTTATTAAACAAAATAAAAGAAAAAAAGGAATTTCTAATGTAATTATGAGACACAATTTATGTGGCGCAGTTGAAAATACTTAATTTATTTTTTGCCATTTTTAATATTATTGAGTTACGTGAACCCATAAAAAAAATTAAGGTTATAAATATGGTTGTATATTGATAAGATATATTCAAGTGCATCAATTTTACAAGAAGTAAAAAACTGAAATAATAATCATAAACAAATATAATAGTATGATAATAAATTGTTATACAATAAATTTTACAAACAGGAAAAAGCTCTTATTTAAGATCAAAAGGTAATATTATGTAAATAGGTATTTATTTTCAGGGTTGAAGAGAGTTTATTACTACGATATACGCAATAAAAATGCAATAGATATATATATAAAGTGTTAATAATAATAATAATAATAATAATAATAAAGGTACTTTTTTATATATATTTTATTTTTTAGTTATGATTAATTTATGCAAATATTAGTATCTTGCCGATGGTTTTATGTATTCAACATTTTGGCTATTTTTTTCGGACGTATTCTCAAACAGTTTACAATATGTATCTGTAGATTGACCATCATAGTGAAGCTTATTAACTTTTTCTTCTTCTTTATTAATAGTTTGTCTGTCAGATTTTGAGGTATGAGTACTACTGAAATCCGTATGGTAGTTCATGTTTGATGTTTGTCTATCAGATTTTGAGGAATGGATACTACTGAAATCCGTATGGTGGCTAAGATTTAATCTTGGGTCTGATTTATCTAATACAAATGTGTCCCCCGGTAATTGATTTTTTTTTTCCTTTTTTTTATAAAAATATAAGAATATGGCAATAACCACCTACGTTAAAAAAGAAGGAAAGAAAATAGAAAAAAAAAAAAAAGAGTAAGATGAATAACCGTATTTTGAACAATATTTAATTTTATTATTATTATTCTATAGATATATATATGCCGATATATTACCAATATTAAAATTATAACTGGAATAACTATAGCCGCAATAATTCCACCACTCAAACCGCTATCATTACTGTTATTGATAGAGACTTGCATACCATTATTACCGTTATTAATTGAGCTGGAAGAAGGGTTAGAAGCACTACCAGTTGTAGAGGAGGAATTAGAGTTGTTAGTGGATGAATCAGAAGAGATGGTAAAAGGGCCAGCGGTAGCTTGACCGGTGGTTTGACCTAATATGAAAAAGTAATCATTACCTACATTTTAAAATAATAATAAAATAAGTTTTCTTTAACCAGAGAAAAATATACATTTTATATAGCGTATTCACTTTTATTTTTTTTACCAGAAGAAAAATTAGCAGGAATCTTCCAGGTATAAGATAGAGAGTAAGCAGGCACCATACCAGCAATTTTATCAATGGGTTGAATATCAGCGGTAGTTCCTCTACCTAAAACAATACCATTGATGAAATCAACAGTAGGATTGGCCCAAGTAATCATGGCATCAGAGCCAGCCTTCAAAATACTACCTTGTTTAGGGTAAGTTACAGCAGCAATAGGTTGCTGCGCAGAGACAACGGAGATGAGAATCACCAGAAAAATAATAGAAAGTACCATAAAAATATAAAAGGAAGAAAAAAGAAATTTTTTTTATTAAAATAAGATGTAAATTAAAGTAGACCAGCCGAAAGAGTAAGTGGGATAAAATAAAAAAAAAGGCTTATATCGTAGTACAAATGTAATTTATATATTCCTAATGATCCGCTTTTCTATATTAGTAATGTAGTACAAGCAAATAATATTTTGAAAATAACAATTCAATTTTTCTTTAAATCAAACTTTCTATCTTGTTTTTTTTTTAAAAAAAAAAAAACATACAGCTATAGAAGCATAGCACGATATAATAATTATTCATTTAATAATAATTTAATTTATATACTCATTTAATTCAATCAATAATAAATCAACTGAGTAGAAATTTTTATACACGGTTAATATAGTTTTACTCTTATGTAGGTTTATTTTCATAGAGTGGTCTTTAGATATGACTGATTAAATTAAAGTATCACGTCTAATTTAAAAAGTTAGCAATCTCTAAATATAATGTACCAATTAACAAGGTTTTAGAAGGTCGCTAATAGAAACTTATTCAGCATGTAGGCAATATTTTCATAAGATAAACCTGGGTATTAAACAAATAAGATTTTGTTTAACTTGAAGTTACTTCTATATCCCAATCAAGGAATACTCAAGACCTACTTTAGAAAAGTAGTGAATATTTAAAATAAAATTATGTTGACGGTTTAGTATATAGTCAGGCCGACTGGTCTATTATTTGTCAAAACAATTGAATAAAGATATTAAAGAGTTAGCATTTGAGTGTTTTTTGCTTTATTGTTATTAGTTTCTGATTCTAGAGAAAGGCTTTAGCCTCCATATACAATATAGTATTTCAAACATTATCCGGGATTAGTGCCTAATAAAATTATAATAAAACACATTTTAGATTTATTTTCACTAGCAATAAAAAACAAATTAACTTTGTTTTTAGAGTAATCATCACTTATTTTTTATCAAGCTATTTAAAAAATTAAACACCTCTATTTTTTGTTTATATAATCGCAGGTTGAAAATCATCTAGAGCAATTATTTATTATTATTATTATTATTATTTATTTTAGTGGTACGTTAAGTAATAACTCTCTTCTTTTCATTTCATATCTTTTTGTTTTTTAAAAAAAAAATATAAAATACAAAAGTTGATTTGAGTTTTACATCTGAGAATGAATATGGTTCAAGGTAGATTGGACTTTTTACTTTTTTTTAGGTAATATAAAAAACGTAAGGTCTACCCTTTTTGGAAAAATGTGGCTGTAGTTGTAGTCAATTTATTAAAAACTAATTTTCCAGAACAGCAAAGTCAACTATAAATAAGCAATGGTGGTTTTTTTAAAAAAAGGGATAAAGTAAAATAAATTAAAATTCTAATACAAATATATTATGATTAGTTTTTTAATTGTACGTAGAAGGATATAACTGTATAGAAGGCAATTAAATTCTTTTTAAAAGGGTTTAATAAAAGCAAAATTTTCAATTTTGTAGCTCTATGTTATTCCGAATAAAACCTGTGTTTATCCTACATATATACATACCATCTCCATTACATTTTTTTATCAATATAACGAAATTAATACCTCCATACTTTTCTTTTTTTACTTTTATTTTTTATTATCCACTATATACTAACAAAGGACCAATCAAAATATAAAAAGTAGTTTTTTTAGTTTAAAGATTTTTTCAGTGATAGTACAAGTAAATCCGTGCTTGTCAACCCAATGGATCCAAATATTGAAATTTTCGTACATTTCTCTACTGTTTGTAATTCTTTCATTTTACAAAATAAATTATACATATATATTAAAAATAAAAAAATAAAAAAAATGTCAACAAATCATTTTTTCTACTATTATTATATTATATTATAGGATTCACTTATTGTCAGCAAGTATTAGCAGGACCAAATGCAAGTTGAATGGATATAATAATATCATATTTTTAGGATTTTTTTTTTCTACTATATATACTAATATATATATATATATATATATATATGTTATTACTATCTTTTTGATGATTACAGTAAAATAAAATGTGCTTTGCGTTAAAAGAAAATGTTTTGTTACGATGGATCACCAATCAATTGCAAAATAAATATAAATTTTAGTACATCAGTTTTGATTTAACTCAACTAAACCAAATAATAGATCTAGGTGATTCAAAATTTCATTTAGATAGAGTTACAAACATTATAAGTAGTGCCCAAACGACAGTACAACTTTGTTCATATTAAGATAATACTGTAGTAGAACTTGATAATAGTAGCGCTGTGTATGGTAACAATAAAAGTAAGACTGGTCTTGTTGAAACGAGATGGGGTTTATATTATAAACCTTAAATGTACACTTGGTAGTCTTTGTAAGCTGGTATTTGTATTAATGTAACGTAAAAATAAAATAAAATAAAAGACTTTAAATGCATATATAGTATTTAAGCACTATTTTCATTAAATAATAATCCTTCAAATTAATAGGATCCTCTTTCTTGGTATTATTGCCATGATAACTAGTGTTTTTAATGCAAACATTAATATATGAAATGTTATTTTTTGGATATAGGATGGATAAATAATATAATTGATCTATATGAAAAATATTCATTAACTTTTTAACGTATAGTTTTGCGCACTTACACACATACACACACATATATATATATATATACACTTCGACAATAAATTAATATCAATTTATCTGCATTGTAAACAATATAGATCGAAAAATAATCTTCATAACATCATACATATATGAATATAAAACTATAGTGACCATCCTTTTTTTTATTTTCAGAGTAATCTGGCAAGTATATATTTTTATCCTCATAAATTATTTATTTTCCTTTTTATTAATATCATTTTTATTAAAATATTCAAGGCAAACGAGATGAATGCAGTCATTTAAAAGAACACGTCAATGGTAATAGCACATACAGCAATATTAAAACTTGATAATGTTATTTATGTTTTAGGTAGTACTCTTGGTTATTCAAATGATTAAAGTACTCTAATAATGTCAGTGAAATGAGTAAGTTTCATACAAAATCATTTCAATAATCATATGTTAATATCACTGGTAATTCTTTTTCTGCAAAGGTATTCCAAACTGTAACACAATGTAATATATAAATATACTCTAATATGGATATAATTGTGGGGATTGGTTGTTGATAAATATCATATATATTTATATATTTTACATGTTCAATATTTTATATTTTTGGCTTTAAAAAAATAGTGTACAAATAAAAGCTTAATATTTATATATGATGGCGATAATAAAAACAAATAGTTTTTTGTATCAATATATCTATTATTGCGGGTTTTCTTGTTGGAATAATATAATAAATTCCTCTTCATTCAGTATAGATTCCAAGGTCATAGCTCATTGAAATGTTTTTGGTTATGATAACTATAATTTTAAATTATTGATATTCCTAACCTTCCCAATCTTGTATATACCAGAACTGAGCATATTGACAGATATAATAATAGTAATAAAAATAATAACAATGGAAAAGGATATCACCAATTTCTAGTTTTTAACTAATATGATATATATATATAGCTGAAATCTACAATGAAACTTACTTTATAAAGTTATTTAGTTTACTGGAGAAAGAAGACTAGTTACTATTTTAAGTGTGCTAAATATTTTTAAGTCGGATAATTCCTTTTCCAGGTCTTCCTATTATTAATTCAACCAATGTAGGTAATTGATTTCGTGCTAGGTATATTGTAACTACTATAATAACTTTATTGCTAATAATAATAATAATATATTAAGCAATGACGATATATATTTTAAAATATTTTACTTATTTTCTCATTAATTTATTTAGAAAAGATTGAAATTGCCGTATTAAGGTATAATTACGAAGGGTGAGGTATGAAATATGTATCTCCAAAATATTCAGCGGTAATAGATGGATTAAACTCAAAATTAATTATCAAAGTATATAATTTTAATGGTGTTGATGATGTAAAATATACCAAGTTCACTATCGGTTTTGAAGATAGTTTAAATGTAATCATCTTACTGATATTTTTTGTAAATCACTTGGAAATAAGTCTAACCATGTAGATTGTAATAAAGTTAATGGTAGTAATCTTACTAGTACTTTTTGCAAACCACTACTGATATAAAAGAATAGAAGGTTAAATAAAGAAAATCAAGGACTAGAAACTAATTTTTATATAAACCTTCTCCCACTATATAAAATAAAAAAAATAGTTACACTATTATTTGTATTATTTAATATATACGTATCATATATTGCCTTTCATATTATTGAAAAATAATATTAAATCCGTTTCAATTTTACAAAGTGTGATAATAAAATATTGATATTTTAAATAAAAGAAATACGTTTTCATTATATTTGCTCTCCTTATTATATTTTATTATTAATATAAGGAAAAGCACAATGCACCACTTAGATGAGTAGTGTAACTATTTATTCTTAGTCAATAGAATGAAAAAATACAAAAAAAAAAAAAAACAAACTAGTTTTTTTGAGGCGCATTGAAAAAAATTAAAATTTAGCGCTACTATATTTTTTTTATTTAATTTTGTTTATAAAAATATCGAAACAACTATTTTAATTGTATTTATTTTATATATTAGCGTCATATTTATATCGATTTTTTTTTCTTCTTTTCCTTTTCCTTTTATAAGAAAAGAACAAAAGACGTGTTGAATTTAAAATGAGAAAGCAAATATGATTCAGGTTTTTTTTTTTTTTTTTTTTTTTTTTTTTTTGAATGTGGCTTTGGGTATGATCGATCCAATTGGAATCAATATCTCAGAATAACAAAGCTTACAATAGATAAGCAATGGATTTTTTTTTTTGAAAAAAATTAAAATAATTTAATACATAGGTATAAGTATATTATACTTAGCTTGTTTATTTTAGATGTATGTGATTGTATAGTTGGTAATTTAATCTTTTAAAAAAAGCTTAATAAAAATGTTATTCAAACCCATAAATTTTATATCAAATACTTTATTTCAAAGACTCCATAAATTCTTGCTAATATATTTTTTTCTTTTTCAAAGTACGAATATATAATGAAATTAAGTCTTTAACATCGTTCTTTTTTTAAAACAAATACTATGTAATCAAGATGTAAAGGATAGTTTTTAACCATGTATTTTTTCAGGTCACGTAAGTACACTTATTTTGAATATAAAAAAGTCATACAACTAAAGGTTCCATAGCACTTTTTTGTCCTTTATTTTAATTTTGATAAATTCAACCGTAATGATGATCGACAATAGGGAGGTTAGTAAGAAAAAAAATCTAGCAAATCTGGTTTTTTCTGCAATTTAAAGTTTCTAGACTTTTTTATTTATTTTTTTTATTACCATTACTATATAAAATAAAAAAAATAAATATTTTTTTGACTCATTCAATTATTTTATATATTTATATTATATTATTTTCTTTTATTATTATCTTTAAAATGATACTATGAGGAATAGAAAAATATTTAGGAATGAAAAGTAGTTTTTGGATCTCATTTTTTTTTATCTCCCCCTAGCCTTCTTAATAAAACAGTAGTACAATTTAATTATAGTTAGTGGCAACTTTGTACTATGGAATCTTTCAAAAGTAATACAGATGATTGCATCTTTCAATTTAAAATCTTAAAAGCTGATCCTACTTTTTCTTCACTTCTTTTCCCTTTTTATTTTTAATACTCTTTGCATTTTTATTTTCCTTCTCTTTGTATATAATATTTATATTAAAAAAAAATGTCAAAGTTATCCTTTTTATCTACTATTATTTTACTATTCTATTATATAAATTCTATTATTTGTCAGCAATTATCAGCAAGAAGAAATGCAGGTTAAATAGAGAATTAACAATAAATATGTATTGGTTGATTTACATGTTAATATATAATTATATTAATCTATTACTACCCCTTTGATAAAAATAAAAAATAGGATGTTCCTTGATAAAAAATACAATATATTGTTTTGGCGGACTCCCAATCAAAGATAGTCAAAGCCTTAATGTTGAGCATATTAGTTTGGATTTAACAGAATTACATGGTATAACCGAATTGGACGATTCAAAGATCCAATGGAAAACAGTGACCGACGTTCTTAATAGCACACAATCCACATTACTACCACGTTCTTATGTAGGTACTGCTGCAGTTACATCGGATAACAGTTATGTGATGTATGGTGGTGTTATATCTGATTCATTTTTAAATTATAACCCGCAAACTTATACCTGGAGAACCTTACAAGTTGATCCTAATATTAATATTACGTAAAAAAAATAAACATAAAAATAATATAAAGACACCATTTTCTTTATATAGTAATATCTTTTTTCTTTTTATTATTATTACCTTGGTAATTAGTAACAGAGATACCCTTGTAAACATGGGAGATGATAAATTTTGGCTTTGGGGTGGGGAAAACTTGTAAGTAGTTCACATTCAATCTATATACTTTATATCTATTGACGACTTAATTAACCCTCTATTTGTGATGTTATAAATATTTTAGTCCAAACTATACCGTTCCTATTCCAAATATGGCATTTATTTATGATTATAAAACTGTAATGATCATTCTTTTTCATCTGATGAATAATTATTTAAATACTCTTATTTAATCAAATTTTTTATATATGTATTTTTATTTATGTATTAAAATAATTAAGGCTAGATGGATAAACCAAATTGTTGATAATAGTATACCAATGAGAACAGAACATTCAGCTACTTTGGGTCTTGATGGTGGTATTTATGTATTAGGTGGTGCCATTAGGTATCCAGGTGATATATTTTATTATAGTAATTTCAGTGAAATCAGAAAGTTTGATACAAAATCATCCCAGTGGTCTTATTTTAATGCTACAGGTCATCCAGCTTCTTCAAGAGCATCTCATACTGCTACACAATGTAATACATAAATATAAATAAAAGCAACATAATTAATTATAGGTTATTGACTTGTATTTTTATATTATCGTATTATTTTTTTCTTTAAAAAAAGTACCAAATAAAAATCAAATGCTTATATATGGCGGTGTTAATGCTGATCCTGCCCTTTTGGCTACTAATAATGGTCGATGTAAGTAACTTTCTATTCAATTGCTGTTTTCATTACTGTTGTTGAATTATATTTAACATCTTGTTTTATTTATATAGCTGCCCCATCCTTGGATTATTGTATTATTTTTGATTATAATACCAATACCTTTCAGAACATTGGTTTTCCTCCCCTTCCTAATTCAGTAAATATCAGATATGGCCATTTTGGTAATAAAACTAATAATATAAAAAAAAAACTATTGAACACCAATTTATTCTTTATTGAATTATTTTTATACATATAAACATATATTATTAATTTTCTATCACCTTTACATACATTTATATATATAGCGGAAATATATAATGAAACTTATATTGTGATGACCTTTGGTTTTGTTGATGAAACTAGACCGGCTACTACTTTAAGCGTATTAAATATAACTAATCCAAGTAGTCCACAATGGGTGAGATCTTTTTCAGCACTATCTAATGAAAGTAATGCTGACAATACTAATGTTACTGGAGGATTAAGTGGTGGAATTATTGCAGCAATCGTTGTCCCCGTTGTATTTGTAGTATTGGTAAAACATATAAATTAATATATAACAATAATAATAATAAAGGTAATACTAATTTTAAACTATTTCATTTATATAAATATATATTCACTGTAGGTTGTTATCGCAGTAGTCATATATTTTTATAAAAAAAGAGAAAAGAAAAAGTATAAATTTCCAAAAGATCCATTTGTAATAGATGAGTCGGATCCAAGATTAAATACAAAAGATGATGCTTTCAACAATACACTACCTGGTGGATCAAATGAAAATACTGAAGGTAGTCAGACCGCTACCTATATCAAACCAAGTGAAGGAATGGATAATGACAAATATATAAAACCAAGCGAGGATAAAGATATATCCTCAATAAAATTAACTGATGATTTTGTCAAACCATCAGAATATATCGGTAAACCTTTTGGGAATGAAAAATAAAATATACAGATAGTTACATTCTTTGGTGTATGTTTATAAGTTTTAAAAAAACATTTCATACTAACTATTATAATTTATACTCTTCCTTTTATAAAACTAAATAAAAATTCTGGTATTATTTATATTAACCCTTGGTAATAATAATATTTTAATAATATTTTTTTAAGAAAAGAAATAGTGCCTTTTTTAACTGATACTACCACTTAATAATTTATAACATAAATTTTATTTATTGCAAAATAATCAGTTTAAATAATTAAATCTATTCGTTTAAAAATAATAAAACATTTATAAATATATAAATGATAATATGACATATTGACTTATCAAATAATGAACTAACCTTTCCTTATTTTAAAACAAATCAAAAAAGAAAATTGGTGCATTATTATTTTTTATTTAAAAATTTTAAAACCCGTTTTTCTTTCTTTCTTTTTCATTTTTTGAAGAAAATTTTTTTATTAATGATAGAAAACTCTGATACTACTAATAACAATAACATTCAAAAAAGAGGTAATCCATATTTACCTGAAACTTCTTCAAATAAACGCCATGAAGTTTATTTATTAGAAACATCTACATCTCACAATCAGAATACCCTAAATAAAACAAATAATAATCTTTCAGATAACACAAAAAACTCTACAACTCAATCAAAGTTACCCCAAGATAGATTTATTTACGGCAATTATGCAAATTATTACAAGTAAAAGAAAAAATAAAATAAAAGATAACAGTAATAGCAAATAGGTATTAATAATAACTATTTATGTATTATTTTTATTACTATTTTTATTGCTGTTATTGCTTTTATAATAATTTTATAGATCGCGAAGAAACACTAATGATCACCACGACATTCGACTATCCTTATTAGAAAAATCAATATTTAAGGATAAAAGAGTGTTAGATATTGGCTGCAATTCTGGGAACGTTACAATGGTCATAGGTAATGTATATAAAGTTACAATAGAAAAGGAAAGCAACTTTGATTAATTGATTTTTGCATAATTGATTTTATTTATTTCATTCAAAAAGGAAAATATTGCAAACCTCAGCATATATTAGGTGTTGATATTGACGAACAACTAATTAATAAGGCAAACTCTTTATTAAAAACAGTCTATTCATTACAAAAAAATGATGATGATGATGATGATGATAAAACGGAGAACAATAAAATATTAGCCGATATCAATTTTCGAACGCATTATTTTCCAAAATCGATGACATCCATGTTTGGATATTTACCTACCGCTACGCCACCTACATTTAAAAGTGATCAGTTCCCTTTTAACATCTCCTTTAAAGCTGGTAATTGGATAGAAATGGATACGATAGAAAATCAATATGATATTATTTTAGCGTAAGTTGTTTTCTTTTTTTAAAATAATAGCGATAAATAAATAAAATAATATGACTATGGATAAATGACAAACCAACTATCTTTTTATTATTATTATTTACCTTCCCTTATTATATTCTATTTATATAGCTTTAGTATTACAAAATGGATACAGTTACATAATGGTGATCAAGGCATCAAGCTATTTTTTCAGAAAATATACGACTCACTAAGTAATGGTGGGATATTAATCCTAGAACCTCAAAACTTTGGAACTTATGGAAAAAGAGCAAAGATGTCAAAGGTATTTATATAAATTAAAATAACAATAACTATGAATGTTACGTTTAAAAACGGATAATTAGTTATAACTCTTTATGATTTATTATTATTTTATCATCCTGTTACTCTAGGAAATGAAAAATACTTTAGAAAATATTAAATTAAGACCAGAAGATTATCACGATTTTCTAATTAATGAAGTAGGATTTTCTGATTTTAAAAACCTTGGTACAACAAATGCTGATACTAAAGGTATATAGATGAATATAAATAACAAGTATTTATAGTCATATTATCTTCATCAAGTTTATTAACGATTTGAAATTGATTATTTTATTTTATCTTTATTTAACTTGATATGTATAGGATTTGACAGGCCGTTAGTTTTATATTTTAAATAGATTTCCCACCATTTAATATTTTCAGCAAAACTGTTGTTATGCATTTACATTCACTCTCAGTTAATAAAACAATTCATTTATACCAACTTTTTTCATACTTTTTATTATAATGTATCATAAATAATACAATTTATACACTCATATATATATTTTATAAAAATAACAAATAAAAATAATCTATTGTTTGGTTTGGAGACTAGATACGTCGAAGACACGACATTTAGTTTTAAATACTTGAATAGTTCTTTCTCTAACGATATCTTCTACTATCAATTCATTGGCAATCATACGTCTCTATATGAATGAAATATATTTTTTTAATCATATAGATCACACAATAAATAAATTATACCCTATGATTTTATTTTTTACCTTTGTTTCATCACTAAAGAGACCAGTTTGAACATCATAATCATCAGGATCTTCCTGTAATTTTTTATTTTTAGCTTCAATTTCAGTATCTAACACTTTAAGACAATAATCGACGGCTTGTTCTCTTTTTCTATAGGCTGACGACAATTGCTTAAAAAAGTCACCACAAGCATTTTCAGAATGAGTATCTGTTGAATTTAAACGAAGAATAATATTATCGTCTACTTTACGAAGCTCTTTCATCATATCTATACTTTCACGATAAATGATAAAATTAATAGTAAAGAAAAATGTTTAGTTTATGCAAAACTATCCATTGTTTTTGCCACTCAATAAAATATATGAATTACTGATCCACTCCAACTATTTTTTCCTCTCTTTATTATTATAATTATTATTATTATTATTATTATATATACCCAGTACGCAATAATTTTATTTCTATTATATTAATGATATACACATAAATGATTTTTACCTTTAAAAAAAGAAAAATTAGAACAAGTTGAAGGATTAAGAGCTTTGTCTGACATTTGAAAATAAAAATTAATATGAAAAAAATAATAAAAAAAGGGAGAAGAGAAAAGAGAAAACAAACAATGCCCAATTTTTTTGTTTATTTTAAAAAAAAATTCAGGTAATCCTACTGACTTTAAATTTTCCACCCTTTTTTTTTTTTGCTTTAAAAAGTAAAAATTCATGCTTAATAGAAATTCATTTTTCTTAAAAAAAAAAAAAGATATTAACGCACCTCAAGCTATCACTCTCTATTATAAATAAGGGTAAGAATTCGCGATTGATTTGATTTTTTAAAAAATTGATTAGAGAATGAAGAAGCTGCTAGGCTGGCGATGGGCTAAAATCTATCTTTGTATATAGTCCTGACTTTAGTAACTTTTTTGATTTTTTACTTTTTCATGCTGAAAACTTAACAAAAAGAGAAATTATACAATTGAGTTATTATGAAAATGCTTTTTTAAGTCGCTCTAAAAATTCCAGTTTTTGTTAGTTTTTATCTCTTTTCCAAATACTTGTCTCTATAAATTCTCTTTCTTTAAAAAAATAAAAATAAAAGAAATGACAACCCTGATATACAGTAGATTAATGAAAATCTCTTTGTTTTTTTAAAAAAAGGAATAAAAATTTAATTGAATTACAAATATTTAATTTGAAATCAGAATATCAAACATAGTATCAATTATATACAAATTAGAAAAAAAAAGTTGTGTATGTAGATATTAAAAAAAAGTAGAAAAAAAGACAATATATATATATATATATGTGTGTGTGTGTATGTATATAATTAAAAAAGTATAAATTAAGGTCTATAATTCTTATTAATCCATAATAACACTCTTCGTCGAGAAAAACATAACCACAAAGCCCCATACGATTAATAATATCGCACCAATATCTAAAAACCAACAAGGCTTACCATCATCCAAATCAATAACAACTGGTTCTTCTTCAACCACAATTTGTGATTCTTCATTATCTTCAGCTACCTCTGTTCCTCTTCTTGTTGATACTGGTGTGGATGTCACGTTGCCATTAGTCGTTGAATGATTACCACTGCTTTCTCCAGAATGGTTACTGAAATTATCATGTTGTAAAAGGGCTTGTTTCGATTCTTCCTGTGTGTATTTTGAAATGGATCTTGTTTTCAAGTAAGCAGCTGCAGGTATAATATAAGCTAGAGTTGTGGCAGCAAACCCTCCAATCAAGGCATAGACTTTTCCAATAGATCGGACATAAATTCCAAGAATAGTAAGAAGAATGGATATAAGAATTGTGATACCATAATGTTGATAAGCGTTAGGTTGTTTTTCAGATGTTTCAAATCCTAATGTCTTTTGAATTGCTTCTCTTGCAGGATAAAATGCCATACTATAAAAGTTAAAAAAAAAATTGAAATTGAAAAAAATTAAAATTTAGTACGTATTACATAAATAATCCCACCCCTTCCCCACTTAAATATATATTCCCCCTTATTTTATTTATATAGCATCTAAAATTTTAAATAAAACAATTTTATATATATATAATAACTTACGGTACAGTCAATATCATACTAAACCCTAAAGCAAACCGACCAATATTAATAATGGAATCATCTTGAGGAAAATTTAAAAATAAGTTAGGTTGAACATTTTCACCAAAACTAAGATATCCAATAATAGCAAATCCCATGGAAACAACATAACTGATAATGGCAGCAATGGTGACCGCTTGAGCCCATGCACGTGATGTTTGTTCTTTCAAGGTTAAAAAGTTATTAAAAGCAACTTGA
This sequence comes from Cunninghamella blakesleeana, assembly GCA_017871115.1. Lineage (NCBI taxonomy): Eukaryota > Fungi > Mucoromycota > Mucoromycetes > Mucorales > Cunninghamellaceae > Cunninghamella > Cunninghamella blakesleeana. The sequence continues at coordinate 963,686 of JAFCIZ010000008.1, forward strand.
GAGCAAGCAAAAGCAAAAGCCATAATAGCCACGGCTCCGAATAAATCAGGTCCTACGATACTAATGGGTGAGGCATCATGTGATGAGGCATAAGCAGGTGCCCGGATTAATAAAGTTAATAAAATAATAGGTAAACATAGAACTGATACTATAGACCATTTAGCTACGGCTCCAATAGAACGAGATAAATTTAATGGGAATATCTTTTTAAATAAATAAAAACCGATGGTCAGTAAAAAGGCATTAATACTGAAATAGTCATTATATATGTATATATAATTTTGTATAAATAAAAAAAAATTACCAAGAAGCAGGATACAGTTACTAAAACCAAAGTACGATTAGATAAGATAGGATATTGAGGTATATATAAATCCAGTAAAACAGGTAGAGTGTCACCAATTACTATTTATCAAAGATACAAGATCATTATGTTCACAATAAAACGGCGATAAAAAAAAAATGAGCCTTTGCTTTTTTTTTTTTTTTTTTTAATCAGATTAAATAGGAAAAAAAGAAATGAATGAAACTCACATATAAGATAGCTCAAACATGCACCACCAGCTTGGATAAAGATCATGATGTTTAAAAAATGGTATCCAGGTCTACCCATGATGTATTCTACTAAAGTTGCAAATTTATAAATATGTACTCTTTGTCCTGCTGTTATTAACATATATAACCCAAGCTGTGATATAATAGATACAAATACTGACATGATAATTCCACATATAAAACCAGCTTTATACAATGCAAACGGTCTAAATAAAAATTAAGAATAAGAAGAATAATTATTGGATAAGTTTTAATTGATATATTAAAAAAAAATTGATATGATATATATTTATATATTAATTGATTTATTTACACGCCTATTAATCCAGCACCTACAGTCGCATTAACTAGATTAAAACCAACCTCAGTTCTCGATCTACTTCCATATCCAGGTTGATGAGATTGTAATAAATCCCTTTCTGAATGTGAGAGTGACAATAATTTTTGTGTTGGTAGAGGTGGTATAGAAGGAACAGATCCGTACTTGTTCATTATGAAATGGGTTTGTGTATTATATTACAAATATATATGTGTATATATAGTTATATGGATAGGTAGATAGATAAATTATTTTATTTTTACTATTAAAAGAGTGATAAAAGTAAAGTATAAAAAAAAGAAGAGAAAAAGAAAGAAAAGAAAAAATTAACGAATTACCATGCTAAATTACTTTTATAGAAAAAAAAAATCGGCATTTAAATTTCTTCACCACTCAAAGTAACTATTTTTTTTTTAAGAGCAAGAAGGAGTTGAAAAATTCTATGCGAGTTCCTTAATTGTATTGATTTCATATTAAAATAAGCATTGATATATTTTATTTTATTTATATGTTATTAATAAACCGAGTAGAAATTACGTATTATTATTTATTATACGTAATGATTGATCAAAAAAATAAAAAGTGTGTGACCCAAAACTATAAAAGGTAAAAAAGTGAATGAAAAGGAAATAACAGATCTTTTTCTTTAATAAAAATGTTATTGTCGTTTTATTGTATTATTTACGTACCTACGCACGTACGTATGTATGCATGTTTATATACTTATAAATAATTCTTTATATACATATTAAATAATTTTTCATCAATTTGGAATTTATATATTATATTTTATTACTTTTTTGAATTAAAATATATATAACATGACAACATATATACCATATTTAGATTCAAATAAAGCTAATCCAATCATATTGAAGATAATTATATTTTAAAGAAAATTATTCAATTCTTTACTAAACATCATGCATGAAATCTGGGAATATCCTGGATACCCTTTATTTTTTTTTAAAATAAAACTATTTATGCCGGAACTTTTCCATATTTATTACAAAAAAAAAGTGATTTACTTTATTTTAAAAAATAAAAATAAGTAAAAAAAAAAAAAGCTAGGTAAAAATGAATAATCAATTCAAAAGTAGCAGATTTGAGATTTCAAATTTTTATTAGCATATTCGCCAACCACCTGATCTAGAGAAAAGTTTATACCTGCGGTACATAATATTTTTTTTTTAGCCTATAAATTTTGATTATGGAACGTTTCATCAACTTATTCGTGTTGATTACGATTCAAAATCTCCAGAAACCAAATAATAATCATTCTCATAAATCAATATATATATATGTTTTTATTCAAATAGTAATAACAAATAAATTATATTTATTGGTTATCTAAAAAATTAATAGTGATTGGAGTTGGAAAAAAAAAATCCAAATGATTTAAAAAGCAAAAAAAACAAAAACAAAGTAAGCATCTGGGTCAAAAATTTTATCCAAGAATGGCTTTTTATTTTTGTCTTTGTAACTCCTTTAAATAAAAATTAAAAATAATTTATTTTTTATTAAAAAAAAAAAAAAAACACAATAAAAATATAGTAAAAAAAAGAATCTATTCAAAAGTAACAGGCTTAAGATTCCAAATTTTATCAGCATATTCACGAACCGCCCGATCAGAAGAAAAGAAACCCATACCAGCTGTACACATAATTGATTTTTTAGCCCATAGTGCTTTATTACTGAATGTTTCATCAACTTGTTCATGTTGATTAAGATATGATTCAAAATCTTCAGAAATTAAATAATAATCACCACCATATGTTAAAGTATCAATTAATGGATTAAAAATAGAAGCGTCACCAAATGCACCGGATTGAATGAAATCCATCACACCTTGTAAATCCGAATCAATCAAGACCCCGTGGTATTTTTGATTATGACGAATATCTGGTACTTTATCTGCCAAGGTACCAAACATAAAGATATTTTCTTCACCAATTTCATCTCTTATTTCAATATTAGCGCCATCTACAGTACCCAAAATCAACCCACCATTCATTACGAATTTCATGTTCGAAGTTCCACTAGCTTCTGTACCAGCTGTTGAAATGTGCTGAGATAAATCGCTTGCGGGAATAATGATTTCGGCCAAAGATACCTTGTAGTCAGGAATAAATACAACTTTCAATAAATCACCAATGCTTTCATCATTATTGACCACTTCAGCAACACTATTAATCAACTTGATGATCAATTTAGCAATATAATACCCACCAGCCGATTTACCACCAATGATCACTACTCTTGGTACTACTTTCTTCTTTTCCTCTTCTGTCATATCACATAACTTTCGATACCGATGAATTACACTAAGGATATTGAGGAATTGGCGTTTGTATTCATGAATACGTTTCACTTGAATATCAAATAAGGATGTTTCTGATACTTCAATATTTAAATTGGTTTTAATCCATTCGGCTAATCTTCTCTTATTTTGTAATTTCACATCCATCCATTGTTTTTGGAACTCTTTGTTATCTGCATGCTTCTTTAAATGTTGTAATTCATCTAAATGCTTTACCCATTTTTCAGATCCCAAAGTTTTTGTAATCAAATCACGTAAAGGAGGATTGGCTTGATATAACCATCGGCGTGGGGTCACACCATTTGTAATGTTAATGAATTTTTCTTCACCAAAATATTTTACAAAGTCGGGGAAAAGGTCCTTCTTCACTAGTTCAGAATGTAAAGCAGCAACACCATTAACTTTATGCGAACCTACCACACCTAAATAAGCCATACGAACATGTTGGGGGTTTGATTCTTCAATAATGGAGACGCGATTTAAAAGATCCCGATCACCAGGATATTGTTTTTCAACCCGTTGTAAAAAGAATAAATTGATATCATAAATGATTTGCATATGGCGAGGTAATAAATGCTCCATAAGAGGGACTTCCCATCGTTCCAAAGCTTCAGGCAAAACTGTATGATTAGTGAAAGCAAATGATTTGGTAACAATATCCCAGGCTACATCCCATTCTAAACCTTCTACATCCACTAATAAACGTTGTAATTCAGGAATAGCCATGATAGGATGAGTATCATTTAATTGTAAAGCCACTTGGTTGGGAAATTCATTCCAGGAACATTTGGACCGTTTAAACCGACGAATGATATCTTGTAAAGAAGCACTGACCCAGAAGTATTCTTGTTTTAATCTTAACTCTTTTCCAGGTGCATGGTTATCATTAGGGTAAAGGACCGCAGTCAAATTTCCAGCACGATCTTTTTCTTGAAAAGCTTTTGTATAATCTCCATTATTAAACGCACTGAAATCGAAGAGGTTTTGAGGTTGGCTATCCCAAAGACGTAAATTACCACAACCATTGGTATCAAACCCAGGAATTGGCATATCATAAGCTACGGCTGTGACAGTTTCTCCACCTTCCCATGATAATCTTGTTTTTCCAGCATCATTGATTTTTGTTGCTACATAACCATAAAATCGAACTTGATAATTCACATCTTCACGATGAAATTCCCATGGATTACTACTACCGTCTTTTAACCAATAGTCTGGTAATTCTTCTTGAAATCCGTTTTTAATAATTTGTTTGAAAAACCCATATTGAAAACGTAAACCATAACCCCAAGTAGGATAATTTAGAGTAGCAGCTGAATCCACATAACAAGCAGCAAGACGTCCTAAACCCCCATTTCCTAAAGCAGCATCATGCTCTTCTTCTAAAATGTCTTCCATTGAGAAACCTAGCCCTTTTACTGATTCTGAATATTTATCTTTGGATTGTAAGCAATATAAAGCATTGTCTAAAGCACGACCTAATAGAAATTCCATAGATAAGTAATAAGCCTTTTTAGGATTGGTTTCATGAAGATGGTTTTGAGTCTTATTCCATTCTTGTAATAATAAATCACGAACAGAATGAGCAGTAGCATTATAGAGTGATGGTTTATCCACGTTATATTGATGGCGACAAAGTGTATAGATAGTATGATAAACAATACTTTTTTGAATACTTTCTTCATTTGGGGTAGAAGTAGGTTGAAGTTTAGCCCATTTTTTTAATAAATCTTCCTTTAAAAGAGCGTGTTTTCTTTCACGTGTAGGGATTTCACTTGGTTCAACAGATTGGATATCTTCATGAATAACTATATTAGTCATACGTTGAGACACATTAGGTAAAGATAACCTTCTTGTAGGTGTAGGCCGTTTTTGTTTAGACATCTTGTTACAGATTTATAATAATATATAAAAATATAAAAAATTAAAAAAAAAGGAAAAAGAAAAAAAAAAGAAAAAAAAGGGTTCTTTTGCTTAAAAAAATTAAGAAACATGCAAAATAAAATTTAAACCCCGAGTTTTTTTTCCATGCATTTTTTACAAAAAAATAATATATCCTTTTAAAAATATATAGGCATTTTATCTATAAAATAATAACACCGTATCACGTTTTCTTTTCAATAATATATTCACAAACATATAATGCCTTTTATATCATTAATAAATAATAGAAAAAATACATGTACATACATACTCACACAACACAAATAAATAAAAATGTTACCGCGGGAGTTAAACAACAACGAAAACCACAACAAAAAAATCATTCTCCCCCAAAAAAAATTATATAAATGGAATGATTTTATTTATTTATTATTTATTATTATTTATAATTATTATGTATTGATTTTTTTCTTTATTTTGTAAAAATAATGTCAAAACAAAAATGAAGTAACTTTTTATTTAAAAATGGTATTCACTTTTTCTTTTCCATCGTCTTCTTCTAGTCGTTGTATTAGCATTTCTTTGATTACTTGGATTTTCCCATCGATCATCAAAATAGACCCAGCCATCTTTATCAGTTATCATCTTTAGTTCTAGATTAGTTTGTAAAGAAAAAAGAAGAAAAAAAAAAGAAACTTTATAAATCAAATGACCCAACGTGTATTTTTTTTTTTTCTTAAATTTATAAATTCTCCTTTTTACCAATATTTAAAGTTTCTTCTTTCCAACAACCCAACGTATCTATTTCCCATTTATCATCAACCCAACTGTGAGAACCTGGCGCCAAAGTATATTGTTGAGTAGATAATAATTCTTTTTCCCCATATAAGTCAGACCAAGGCTTTCTTTCATTGGAGAGCAACTATAAATAAAATAAACAGTAATTAAAATAAAATTGATATATTATTCCATTTTTCTATTTTTCACTGTTTTTCTTTTCTCTATCTATTCTTTCATTTATACATTTTAAATATCCGCCTTTTTATATATGTTATTAATTTAACATACCTGGGATGAAAAATCATTTTTTTCATCTGACCAACGTTGGTTTTCATAAACTGAGAATTCTTGAATACGGTAGCGATCCTTCATAAACTGTTCCATTTTTCTATTTTCGTGCTGTAACCAAGGCATCATTTGTTCTCCAAGACGGATAAAAATGGGGGTCAATTCTTTCAAAAGATATTTCACAAATCTTGTATTAATCATGAAAGCAGAGATACCGCCTACTAAACAAATCAAATGGAAGGGGATCATATAAACCGTAAAAAAGAGAATTACCGTAGATATTAAAACCGTTTGAAGTAAACCGAGAGTTTTTTCTTCATCAGACCAATCAAAGTAATGAGCATATGAGGTAACTAAATCATATAGGTCACTGGTTTCGCCCATCATGTTTTGCATGTTCTGAAGATTACGACCATATTCTGGACTGGATTCATCAAAGACAGGGAATAATGCATTGGCGATGCTACGAGCAAAAAGAGTACGTCGACTAGGTGTAATGTCATTACTATTATTATTATTATTGGCGTCAGAAGGTGAGGAAGATAATGGTGGGAGTGGTGAAGAGGAAGTGGATAAAAGTTGATCTTGACTTGAATTTCCTAATTGAGTTGTTTTTACTAAAAGAGTAGTTGGATTAGATGTATTAGTTTCTGAATATTTTTTTGCATTAATATTGTTTGTTGTTGCGGAGGAGGAGGGTGAAGCTGACATAACTGTTTTATCTTCCAAAACTGTGCTATATCGTTTATAATATCCATTAATTAGAATATAAATGACTATAAGTTGTGGTATGAATAAAAGTAATTTTGGATAAAAACCTATAGATATAAAAAAATAAAAATATCAACATAATAATTAATAACTATATCTATTATTTTTCCATCCCTCTCTTTCTTTCTTTCTTTAAATTTTCTTATTTTATATTACTTACATATAAAGCAATAAGTTACCAGAGCTACCAAAGTATCGACAGGTTGATCCCAGCTTAATAATAAAATAACCTGATCTCGGAAACTGAAAATTGGACCACATCTTGATACAAACCGAGAAAAATTCTTGGCAGTAGCTTGAGGATGTAAGGGAGGTAACGTAGCTAAATAATCATTTACAGGTAAAGATGGATCCAAAGAAAGAATGGCTGCTTTAACAACTGCTTGCTCTAATACCTCAGGTGTTAATTGATTTTTTACAACATCAATAGGGTGCTGAATAGTATCATTATTTTGATTATTGTTATTATTAATATTATTATCCGCTATTGTATCTGCATTGATTGTATGCGTTTTATCTTGATGTGTCATTCTTGAAAGTGGTTCATTAGCTTTAGAGAGATTAATATAGTTATTTCTTGAACATACAGGTACGTTACGCTGACAAGCGTGGTGACAAGTATATCCACATACTATAACAAATCAAATGATATATATATATTTGTTAATAATAGTATTAATAAAGACATGTATGTAATTCGTATGCCAAGATATTCTTGTACGTTTTTTTAAACATGGTTTCAAAATTCACCTGAACATTTAACACCTTGTCTTGCTATACCCCATAGTAAACCACTACAGTGATCACAATAAGTAAATCGACCAAAGGATTTTTCTTTAAAAGAATGAGAAGACATAATTTATTCTTATACTATTTTTATTATTTTTATTAACAAAAGAAAAAAGAGAGAAAGTGAGAAAAAAAAAAAAAGGAAGCTATTTACAATAAAAATACAAGTTAATAATAATCATAAAAAAATAGGCGAAAGAGGAAAGAAAAAATTAAAAAACATGTGAAATCCTTTTTTAACCTTTTTTAAAAACAATTTTTTTGCTGAAATTTAATTCAATTTTATTTGCACACAAAGAAAAATAAAGTAGTAAAAAAATGAATGAAATATAGGATTTACAAAATGATTTTTTTTTTTTTTTTTGGAAAATGAATAATACCAACCATAATTATTAAAAAAATTACCAATAACTAAAAAATATAATAAAATAAAGCTAATTATATATTTGTAACTAAAAAATATAATTCATTAAAATATAAAAAATGAATAGATAGTTCTTTGATTTATAAAGAAAGAAAAACGAGGCTATTCAGTAGAGAGAGAATTAAAAGTTTATTGTTATTCACAAAACTACTCACCAGCTCCCATCAGCTTGGAGACATAACATAAAAAAAGTAATAATTGGTATTTTAAGAAAGGAGCGATTGTTATTATTATTAAGAAATAATAATTATTATTATGAAAAAAATATTATTTTATATTTGATGAAGTTAGCTTCATGTATTTTACAATATAATGTTTACTGACTTATATTGTGAACATAGTTTATATTTAAAATAGTGTGAGCTAAAAAAAAAATGAGTGAAAAGCACCACAAGTGATGGAGAGAAATTTAGTTATCGTCTCTACCAGAAAGAGGGGCAAAAAAAAATGGAAGAGTAATCGGGGTTAAAATTTTATTTTGATTTTCGGGGGGACATTATTCAAATTTTTATTGGCTAAAAAATTTAATTCTACTTTTCTCTTTTTTTATTGCAACCTTTTCTTTCACTCTACTTTTTCATCTTTAGATCGTTTTATATATATATATTTAATAATCCCATACCCTTATAACAATGCGTAAACTTTTTCTTAGTTTAACTATCGCTTTATGCTTATTTAATTTGATTCAAGCCATTAGTATTGATATTCCACCTCATGGTGTCGAGTGTTTTTTTGAACATTTAGAATTTCAGGATAAACTCACTGTGACATATCAAGTAAAAAATAAAATAAAATAAAGAAAGAAATGAATATAGTTATATTAGAAATGAAAGAAAAATCAATAACAATACGCGTTAAATAAAGATAAAAGGAAAAGTGAATTTACTAGAATTTATTTTTATTCTTTTTATTTCACTTTATTAGGTTGGTGAAGGTGGTAACTTGGACATTGATTTCACTGTAAGAAAATAAAAATCATTACTATTATTATTATTATTATTATTATTATTATTATTATTATTATTATTATTATTATTATTATTATTATTAGTTTTCAATCTATTATAAAGGGAATACAATATATGTAGAAACAATCTATTCATCTAAATTACTTTATATATATATAGATTTCTGATCCTAATGGACAAGTCATTAAACATACTAACAAAGCATCTACTGGTCGTCATTCATTGTATGCCACTATGGCTGGTAAATATACTTATTGTTTCAGTAATGAAATGTCAACTGTTTCTGCCAAGTCTGTTAACTTTAATGCCCATGATATGGAACGTATGCAAGAAGCTGCTAAATGTAAGTATTATTTTGATTTATAATATTTTTAAATCAATAATAATGATAAAAATGAAATCACTATGGTTAACTATAAACATATATATATTGATTATATTTACATATTTAGCTCATACTGATCCTATTGAACGTGAACTCCGTGAATTAGCTGAAAGTATTTTCGCTGTCAAGGATGAACAAGAATATATTGTTACTCGTGAACGTCAACATCGTGATAGTAAGGATAAACGAGATAAATGATTTATTAATTATATACCTATGAATTATGGTCCATGAATATATATATAAACTAATATATATTATTATTATAATAAATTAATAGCTGCTGAAAGTACTAATGCTCGTGTAAAATGGTGGTCCATTGGACAACTTACATTATTGGTTGCCGTTTGTTTCTGGCAAGTTTATTATCTCAAGAGATTCTTTGAAGTAAAACGTGTTGTATAATTTTTATCATTTTATATAAAAAAAGGGTGTATAATACATTATTTTTTCTTTTTTCTTTTTTTTAATTATACATTCAATTTTTATTCTTTTTTTTAAAAAAATGAAAAAAATGAAAAAAAAGAAAACGGGATGAAAATAAATAATTAAATAAAAATATTCATAATGATTTTCTAATTTACTAATATATTAACACATGAATGAATCAAAGCTATATAAAATATTATGTAACAAACAATAACAAAGGCATTATAAATGGCTGGATTTAATATGGTGGAGAAGAAGCACAAACTAAATTTAACCATTCGTCGTCGACATCATCATCATCTTCATCGACGATGTTGTTTTTAAATAATTCTATATCATCATTTAAATCTTCATCTTCATCACTTTTAATACCAACTTTATCAAAATGACTATTAATACTATGAGTGCTAGAAGTTCTTTTTTGCTGATATTGTTGCTGTTGATGTTGTTTTGATAGATTGCTATTGGCTTTTCTCTTTTTAGGCAAATAATTCGATGTAGGTTGTGGTGGTTCAATAGAGGTATCAAGAAGGTTATCTTCAATATTACTATCAGTAATCACATCAGAGTAAGTATGTTCAGGTTGAGAATCAGGTACAATTACATAACTTTCTTCTTCTTCTACTAAACTAGCACCAGAAGATAATTGTGAGGGAATTTGTGAGATGAGTTCATCCGATAAACCTTGCTCTTCCCATATATTGATTTGATCAGGGTCGATATGATCGTGATCCAATTGATTTATTTTTTCTAATAAACTATTAGTATCATTTAACCCATTATCATCACCTTCTTTTTGTCCTTTGATTTGATTAATAAGATCCCATGTATCATCATCATCCTCTATTCCTTTATTCTAAAATACAATAAAATAAAATAAAGTGTTATTTTTATTTTATTTGCTATAACTTCATCATGGTGCGAATATTTGTTATTATTATTAATGCATCGCTGTTTTGTTATGACGGTCATTTTATCATTTTACAGTTATTATAAACGGGATGACGATATTATTAGATTGGTTGCTTGGTTTATATTGATATGCAAATCTTTTATGCCCTTTTCTACCTAGTACTAAGCGTTGCATACACCATTGTCCCCATGCATCAACATTTACTGGTTGTATTGTATCCTTAATAAAATTTGTAGAGGTATGGTTTGTTGCCACAATCTATTATATATGAATGTATAAATAACGTTAATAATAATAAATTAGAATAAAATAATATTAATAAATAATTAGAAGCTTATCCATATATATATATATATATATATATATATATATATATATATGTTATTTAGACAAAATTACCACAACACCATAATTGTTTGCCAAAGGTATCAACGAATGAAAAACATAATTTAATAGCTTTAGCCGTAATGTAGGTAGCTTAATATTAAATCGAAAGAGGTATGCCATAGAATCTATTATGATTAATTTTACCTAAACATATATATTGGATATTGATAAGTATAAATAACGCTGTATATTTTTTTATCATTATAATTTTCCGCGTATTTGTTTTATTTTACTTTTGGTATATCTTGTAAAATAGATGGTAGTTGGCGAGTTAATGCAATGAGCTCAATATGGTCCGTCACACGGAATACATGAATGTTATTTAATCTATTTTCTATATCATCTAAAAAATAAGTATGCATATATATGAAAAATTAAACATGATAAAGTTAAAAATCAGAACAAACGCATTTAGTTGTATTTGTCAATCCTTATATCATTGTATCATATAATATATACCTTTAGTAGAGTGTTGAGCAATTTCAATTAGTCTATCTTTTGAGAAATTCCCTTCAGTATCTGGGAAAAAAAGAATCGAACAAATTAAAATTATATTATTATTGATAATTGTGTTTCAAATAATATACACATATACATATATATACTTATTATTGTTATTGTTACCTATATATATACATTGACCATCCATACCACCTTGGCTTATTGGTAGTTGTACATTTAAAGCAAGGTCCATACTAAGATCCACCCAAAATAAAAATATTCAGCAGCTATTATCCAGTTAAAAAAGTATCCGGTATTTTGTAAAAAAAACTTCTTTTTTCTTTCTCTCTTTATGTTTTCGTTTTTTTTTTTTTTTTTTTCATACCAAAGTGTCGTTTTGCCAGTACCCATTGCCCCGCTTATCTCGGTAATACTACATTTTGGAACCTGTTTATTTATGCCGAATATCAAGTTCATCCTTTGACAAGATAATGATATGCCATAACATTGTTCTTCAAGCAACTGATTTGCTGTTATACCTTCGTTATTTGTTTCTAATAAAAAGGAAGCGATATAATATATATATATATATATATATATTATTAACGTAAATAGCCATAAATTTTAATTGTTACAATATAATTATTTCTTGATGGTGTGAAGGTTTTTACTTTTTTGAATTAATGTTACAAGTTCAGTTATTTCGTCTTTAGATAATCCTAATTCTAAATAATATAATATATATATATATATATATATATATAGAATGAAAAGAAAATAGATTGTTTTATACATTTGACGTGTATTGCTTTCATTAAATTATATTAAATTCCTTTATTTATTTATTTTTTACCTTTTGTTAAATTTAATATTTTTTTATTTTCAAGATCTTTAATCAAAGTATATCCAGCTTTTTCTAATCTTGTTCTTAAATCATTCGATTTTATAACTTCATTTAAAGACATTTATAAAAAAAAAAAAATGCAAATATAATAATAAACAAACAAATGGTAATAATAATGAAAATATGTACCTAAAAACGAAAAGAAACGAAAGAAAAAGGAAAAACACGATAGATTAAAAAATGTTTAAAAGCATTTGAATTATTTTTAAAGTCCGTATTTTCTTTTAAAATAATTTTTATTTCTATTTTTCATATTTTTTTTCTAATAAAATATATCAAAATATAACTATGTTAAGACCTAAAGTAATATCACAAGTATTAAGACAATCACTTTATAATGGTGTTAAATCATCACTGTAATAAAATAAAAATATACTAAATCGAATATAATAATATTCATCTTTTTACGACAATAATAAGAAAAAGGATATATAAATATGTATATATATATATATATATATATATATATATATATATATATCTTTTTATAAAGATTGCTTACTATTTACCTTTTGTTCAACTTATCTTTATTTTTGCTTTATAATAGTTTAATGACATACGATGGGTCATTATTAGCTTTTGCCACTGATAATGACAAAAATGCCAAAATATATGCAGCTATTACAGCCAATATTTGGAATGCTTATAAAAAACAAAACAATCTTGATTCATTTCTCCAAAGTAATGGATCCAATTCACCACTTTTTATATTATTAGAATGTGAAGTAAGTAAAACTACTATTGATGCTGTTTATATTTAAAATCAATAATAAAGGGAAAAAGAGGATCATGGGTGGATATAGAGTTAGTATTTACCATGTATATATTATTTTTTATGAAAAATAAACAAATAGGAAGGTAATGTTTTTATTACAAATATTGGGACCATGCTATTATGTATGGTAGCTGAAAGCTCAGTTAGTCTTGGTATATTAAAAGCAAAGGTATTTTTTTCATTATATATTCATATATATGTACTGATGTACGTGTGTTATTTGATATATTAATGGTGCTATTTTTTTATCTTTTTTTTTTACAGGCCGAAGCTCTTAAAGTTTATTTAGAAGAACCATTACTTCGTGCAGCAGCTTATCGTGAACAATAAATATTATATATACATGGTCATTTTAGAATATATATATGTATTGCTTTTATACCCCACTACCACTATCAGCATGCATGCTGTTATTTTAAAATACATACAGAGTTATACTTGGAATTCTTGAATTAATTTCCTGGTATTTTTTTAATGTATTTACATGCTTTATTGAATAATATAATAATTGTAATAATGATACAAATAATACATAATAATAATAAATAGTAATAATAAATAGTAATAATAAATAGTAATAATAAATGATTATGTAAAAAAGAAAAAAAATACAGTTTAAATTATAAATATCATTAAAAAATAATACTAGAGTATAATGTAGAATCAATACTACTCTTATTATTGTTATTATTTTGATTTCCAGTTGAATGAATATTATTATTATTTTGTTGATGATGGTTGGAGTTATTTAATACAGGTTGAGACGTTTCAGAAAGTGAAGGTGAAGATGTATTTGACTGAAGAGGCAAACCAGATGTTCTATCACTTAAAAACCCAAAAAATGTACTATTCGAAGTGGAAACATTAGGAATGTCTAATGGAATAGAAACTCCAGATAATATGTCCACGTTAGAATCACCATGAATTAAATTTTGAGGATATTTTGATAGGGAAGATGACGAGCCATGTTGATTAGAAATATTAGTAGTATTAGGATTAGATGCTGATACAGATGAAGATGTTAAAGTAGTTGGTGATCGATTATAGACAGATGATGAAGATAAATCAGATTGAAGCACGGAGTTAAATATATTTGATGTGGATGCTATTGATGATGATGCTGGTTTTAATGATATATTGTTACCAAAATTTGATATATTACGAGTTGGAATTAAATGCGATGATGATGATGTTGATGAGGATGAGGATGGTTGGTGCGCCATTGTTTCTCCTCCTACTGCTCCCCCTCCATCCTCTCCATTAGTAGACGGTGTTATAGTAAAATGATTTGATTGTTGTTGCTGTTGATAAGTTGGTAATTGTGAACCTAAATAATTATTCCATTCATTTAAATCCAGTGATTGTGGCACCCCCCAGAACGCTGCACTTAGAGGATCAAATTGCCGTTGAGAAGGAATAGGAATAGTATCAGGAGCAGCAAATGGATCCATATTTCCCTTTGTAAAAGTTTGTTGTAAAATAGGAGGTGATTGTATAGATTGTGATGACGTTGATAATTTTATGTCATAATTATTGATATGATTATTATGATTCATATTACTATTATTATGGTTATCCATGTTTTGAAAATCGGAATGGTCTTTGGGTGATGATCTTATAGCTGAATCTTGTGCCCAATATTTCTTTTCCTTTGGATCCTTTAATTGTTTTATCTGATTGAATGAATTATAATCTATCATCATTTTAGAATTAATAGTTGGTGAATTTGAAGGAGACGATGCTAAAGATGATGTAGCCGTTGCTGTTGGTGTATTAATACTATTGTTAACTATTGGACGTAATGTATTTTCACTTGTAGGTAGATTAAGATCGTGAATCCCAGCCAATTCACCTAGAATACCGACCCCTCTTAAAGCTGAAGGCCAAGTGCTTGCCATTGTATTTAAAATACACATGGTGTTATTGATATTTATTTTTGCATCAAATGATTTGCCCGGATTGTTTTTGGATGTTGCTGAATTGATAAAGATAATTCCAGCTGTAAAAACAAAGTAGACAGTGGTGTTGGAAACGTATTTCAAGACGTTCGAATTAAACATACTATTTGCAATCTTCATAATACAAGTAGCTGATTCTGCACAAATATTATAATCTGTCATAGAGGAGGTAGATACATCATTTGCGTTATTAGGAATAAAAAGACGATGCAAAAGAATCACAGTTGTATGGTAGACCATATGAAGTTGATACACTGGTAAAGGATATATTCTATTTTCAACATTATTAATATCAATACAAAGCGAAGATGGTAAATTTTTATGCCAATGGGTTAATCTCCCAGTGAGTGTATGTACTAAATGATCAATATATCGCATATCAGCTTGCTGCAAAGACTTTGCATAATATATATTCTTTAAGACATGGCCTAAAATATCACACACTTTTACTAAGTGATCCAATACTAACAATGGACCAGGAGGTGCATAATCTGTATTTGGTACCGCAGAGGTATAAACAGGTGAATCATCTTCTTCTACCGGAAAAGGAACATCACAATCACTTTCTTCAAAACAGGAAGTGCGACCAAATGTTGCACTTGCAAGACGATCAACAACAAAGCAACACCAAAATATTCGTTTTCTTCTCTCTTTTTCATCATGAGGGATTTGCCAATGATCACAGTTTCTATTCAATCCAAGATCCAAAGCCATTCGAAATGCCTATACATTTCATTTGTATCCATAAAATAAAAATTAAAGTTAAAAAAAAATAATAGAATATATATATATATATTAGTTACTTGGTCCGATTGTTTAATTTTCTTACCATGCCACTATATAACCAAGCCCTAGCTGATTTTCTCATTCCTTGTTGATGGCTGGACAATAATATAAGCGCTTGCACTGTTGAAATTTTAGGTTTATCATAATAACTATCGAGAAGAAATTTTGCCCTTTCAAAATATATCTCGCCTGCTGTTTCTGGTCTCGTTGGGTCTGACCTTACACGAACATCATCAACCACACGAGATGCTAAAGCATATATAGCATTTAATAATAAAGGTGATATAGGTTCAGATGCATCTTCCAAAGTTGAAGATAGTTGATGTTTATAAAAAATAGGTAAGAAAGGATAAAAATAATTAAAATAGGCCCTAACTAGTTTAGTTGATAATTCTTGTGGTGGTAATTCTGTAGGATCCACTACTGATGTTGTTGCTACTGAGGAAGAGGAAGATGAGGGGGAGGATGGTACTCTTTTCATAAAATGTTGAGAACGAGCATTATGAGAAGGTGAGATAGTGATAACTTTAGCTAAATTACTATTATTGCTGTTACTGCTGTTGTCGTTATCATTGTTGACGTTTGATAAATGAAATGCCCCATGATGATATGTACGACTTTTTTGTAAGAGGTAAAAACCAGATGATTTTCCTAAATATCTATATTCCCCATCAGCATCCATGGCTAATTGTCCTGTGCTATCCATTGAATTTAATACTGAATGAGCAGTTGCCTTTTTTTGCCCTTCATTATTATTACTATCATTATTTTTATTCTTTTGTTCTGTTGAATCAAAAATACAACCAGCCATTGTTGGAGAATGATGTTCACTATTTACTATTGTTGATATATCATTACCGATATTTTTATTATTACTCTTCGATCTAATAGGAGCATTTTGCCAAAAGAAGACCCTATTACGTTCACTTGGGTTGGTTGAACGACGTTGTGGTTTACTTGTAATTTGTTCTCCAGTTGGTGTTTCTAAAGGCGTATTTAATTCATTCATTAATTGTTTTGCTTTTGGATCATCCCCTTGAGCTAAGTCGCTTAATATTTTCTCTAATTTATAAAGACGATTTTCAATGGCTTCAATATAACCTTTTGGTGGTCCTCTCTATATATATATATATATATATGGATATATATGTATATAAATATAATAGATATATTAATTAAAATGTATTTAGAAAGTTGTATTTTTTTTATCTCTTTTTACTGTTTACCTTTTTTGTCGTATCTTTATAAGAGCATTCTAAATTAAACGCTTTACAATTACTGCATACAGGATTTAAACCATCACATTTTATCTTTTTCCGTCTACATAGGTCACTTTTTTTATAGCAGTAGTAATAATAATAAGTATAATATACACAATAAGAATACTGATATTAGCATGCAATATATAAATAAATAAGGATTAGATAACTATTCTATTGAATTACCAAGCACGACTGACTCGCTGTCTTTTATTTGCTTCTTCATTATCACTTGACATTGGGCATAAAAAGGATATAAATATATATTTATTTTAAATATATATAAATATGTAAAATACTGTATTAAAAAAAGTGAGGGAAAGAGAAAAGAGAGAGAGACAGAATTTTTTTTTTTTCCAAAATTCAAAAATTTGTAACCAAAAAATTTCAAGTCCAGACTTTTAATTTTTTTTTTTTAAAACCATTCTTTTTCGATTGTTTATCATTATATAATGCAATCAGATAAACATAATATATATTTATATATTACTTTAACTGGTAGAATAAAGAAGAAATATACAAATATAGTAAAATTAATTTCCAGTCCCTATTTACAAAAAAGTATTGCTAGGTGCACACTATGAAAAAGGGTGAAACCATAAAAGGAAATCCAAATACACTAGCTTCATGAGTAGGCAAGTCTTATTCTCTCCACCCTCGAATTTGAGTATTTATTTATTATAAACAGAAAGGTTATATATAAATACATGAAATATTTTTATTTGTTTTAAAATAATGATAAAAAAAACAAAAGTAAAAGATCTTGGAAGTATGATAATCATAAAAACGGATGGAATAGAAAAATGGTAAAGAAGTGATAAAAATCATTACAAATATAGGTATAAGTGGAAATTAACATAATGATAGCAATAATGCCGTTTCTTCATCACCCTTACCATCACCATCTGGTACTAACCCAAGCTCTGATCTTCCAGATAAACCCCCTCGGCTGCATCCTCCTCTTCTCAATCAGTGCTACTGCCAAAATTAATACTGCTATTTCCCTTATTACCATGCTTACCACTATTGACGCTTGATTATTTGGTTAATTTTAATTGTTTTTAAAAAATACTTTATTTTTCTAAAAAATGAAAATATTCTTATTATAGTATTATACATGTCATATAGTCAATTGATTTGACAATAGCCATAACTGAATACTTCTGGCATTTTCTTATATTGATAATGATAAAACTAAATTATAGGCACTTGTATTTATATTGTAAAAATCAAATTCACTTTTCCAAATGAGTTTTTTTGTTGCTCTCTCTCTCTCTCTCTCTCTCTCTCTCTCTCAATATATATATATATATATATTGAATTTTATAATTTATATTCATATATGTATACAAATATCTATATATATGAATATATATATATTCAAAACCGCGACATAAATATTAACTTTGTTGTATATAGCTTTTTTTTCAAGGAAGGAAGGGAAAAAAAACGAAATCATAATAGTCATTTATTTATATTGAATGCATAGTTTATTTTATTAAAAAAATAAAAAATAAAAATAAAAAATACGCACTCAAAACTAAAAATCAAATACAATCAGAAGTCCTTAACTTAATTATAATACACCTTAACATATAGTTCCGTATAAATATAAATTTGATAAAAACAAAAAAGTATAATTCATTCATTTAATATCAATACATGTTTATATTGATTTTTACAATGGTGTTGTTCTTGATGATCCAAAATAAATTGATTGATATTATACACCTTATTATAAGTGTATGATTCTAAAGTAATTTCTTTAAGTAATACTCCTCTCCAAGGGCACCAAAAACAACCCTAAAAAAAATATGTGTATTTATAAATTAATTAGCTTTTTTTTATATAGCATAATATAAAATAATCATTGTAATATACTTAACTGGAAGAAAAGCACCACATGCTTCATCAAGATGATCTTCAAGATACAGTGCATTTGCATCACATACTTCAAGTGAGATATCCATGAAATTAATTGTATTAGGATCAAAATGGAAACTCCATTGTGGATTGTAATTTGCAGTCTTTTTTACTATTCTACCCTGGGGATGAATTCTATATTTTTCTTCCCCACGTAGAATTTTTCTTGCTTCTTCAATAATGCGACTATCGGTAAGTTTAAAGATAAAAGCATCCCTTCCGTCAGTAGTAAACGAAAAATAAGCTTCTTCAGCAAATGCAAATGTTACCAAGCAAACCAAAAGAATACACGAGACAACTATTTTTGAAAGAGCCATATTTTTTAATAAATGAAGTAAAAATAATATTAAAAAGAAATAAAATCAATCACTTTTATATTCATTTTAAAGTTTATTACTTTGATCTCTTAAAAATAATTTAAAACTGTTTCATGTAAAGGAAAGAAGAATAATATTTTGTTTATGTTAACCTTAATTTGTTATTATTATTATTATTATTAATTACATAAAATACGCCATTTTGTATTATTTGTTTTAAAAAACAGTAAATACATATTATTAAAATGGCGTAAATAATAATGAATGTTTATGTATATATCTATTTTTATTATTTTGTTTTATTAATTAATATGAAAGTGTTTGCTTATTTTTAACTATTATTTAAATGTAAAGCAATTTGAAACGTATCAATATTTAGATTTTAATATTATTATTGCTATTTTAAATAATAAGAGCGATAAATAACTACTTTTTATTTTATTTAATTCAAGATAAACAGACTTTACGTTTCATATATACATATGCCATCCTATTGGAATATTCCAATTGTAGTAAAAAATTATATAAGCTTTCTTTTATTTATATATATACACGTATATGATATACAACAGTAATTAAACACCGAATTTTTGTTATACGATTGGTTAGCTTATATGCTTATTTACCATTATTTTATCTTTTATGATGTTAAAAGAGTATTCTTGATATTTATTGTACTTGTTTTATAAAAAGGTACACTTTAGGATATTACTTTTATACTTATTTTTTATTTTAGCAAATGAAACATTTTTTTTGAAATCTGCTTATAAGTACCCATCGTCATTGTATGTATAGCGATATATACACTGAAAATAAATATGTTACTGATACATTAAAATTTCAAGCCAATTAGTCTACATGCATATTTTTTATAAAGTTTTAAGGCTATTTAGCTTGATTAGGAGTATTTAAATAGATCAGCCAGTATCTACGCTTAACATATAAAAATTATTTTACATATAAAATGTGAGTATGTTAATGATTAACTAAAATATTCAAACTAACTGGCTAATTATATATAAAGTCACTCAAATATTGACTTGAAGTTATAATTATTAATTTTATTAATCGATATCCAATATCATACTATGAAAACTATTCTACATAAAGGAGATGTTTATGTTAATGCACTATTGAAATAATAAATTAAATGCTATAAAATTAAAAGACTATTCCTTTGTATATGAATTGTAAAATAATATTTTTTTACGCACTAGTAACAATTTATTTATTATTTTTTTCTTTTTTTTAAAAAAAAAAAAAAAGGGAAAAATATTCTTGGCGGCATGCATTACTATTGTTCTAATAAATTTATTATCTTGATATAAAATGCAACGAGGTATAGTTTCTTAGATTTCCTTGATTAATTACAAGATTGACATTATTGATTATATATATTATATTAATAGGTGTCCATGCAATTAGAGCTTGACGGAATGAGGTTTTAGCTTATACAGAATAAATTGCAGTCAAAGGTATAAAATTAACAACTTATCGCTGGAGTAATACTTTTTTCAATCATATTTTGATATATTTATATTTGCTGCTTTTTTTTTAAAAAAAAAACTGGTTGGACAGTTATTAAATTAAATTGACTTTCGTTGGTACAATATGACGCTGAGTTAATATTATATATATATATATATTTGTATCGTTTAATATATTTCGAAGCAAACCTTGCTATACTCCTTGACCACAAGCATTAGTATGTAGCAAAATAATAAGCGAAATTAGAGACTATTATATAAATAAAAAACAAAATCAACTCACCGCAATTGATTAACAAAAAAAAAATTGAGAGCTTTGCTCAAATTTTATTAAAAAATGATCGTGCCTCAGATTAAATCATTCAAATTCATATGTGCTAATTAATACAAAAATAATAATAATAAGAAAAAGAGTTTTATAATTTTATCCTAAAAGAGGCAAATACATAAAGGTAATAAATATATCAGAATTACCTTTTATTATAAATTTTACTATTTTACCAGAAAATAATGATGTGATTATACCCGTTATATTTATATAATAAAGATACAAGTACTTAAACATTCCTCTGATTAATAAGGTATATAAAAATAATTCATTTCATGTTAAGAATAAAAAAAGAAAGAGTAAAATGTAATGCTGTGATGTTGAAAAAAAAAATGTATTTGATCATCACACACATTTACATCGTTTTAATTATGTAATGTTAGTGATCTATTGGGTAAAATTTTATACAAAGAACTCGGATGTATTTTTAATAAAAATAATTTTCGTACTTTAATAAACTATATGTCATTTCTAAATTTCATATTTGACTACTAACACTAGATTCTTGTAATGAACTTGAAAATGAAGGTCTATGTCAACTTTTCAATCTATGGTAATTATAAACTGGCTTGAAGATTAAAGTCAAAATATTAGTCTTATTTGTATGAATCCATAGGTTTTGTATAATTTATTTGGTTACTATCAAAATACTTCGTGTACAAGATCTTATTGTACCTATATTTTAAAAATAGATCAATATGCTTGGTTATAAAGGCCGCTGTCAATAATTCAAGTTCATATGTATATTTATTAATATCTTGTCTAGGAACACTAGATATATTAGCACAATAACAGGTAATATTTAAATGCAATGAGTTATTCAGAGAATCAGTATAATCAACAGGAACATCACAAGTGTTAGAGACATTATGATTAACAAAGTTGTTAAAGGCTTAAAGTAGGGAATCAAGATAATCAACCATAAAATATCGATCAATATAGGAGAAAAAAAGGGTACACTTATACAAATATAGTATGACTTTGGAATAAGCTGCTTTTAGAAGTTATATATCTTAATTTAGAGACTGTAAGCATCAGTAACACGCTCAGTATAATCGTTATTACTTATAGAGTGACTGTATTACTTTTAATTTCTTTAATATCAGAAAGTTTGTTGTTGAGTACTATCATATATATATATATATATATATTCATTTATCATTCAAAAAGTGTATTATATATTTTGAGAATTGTAGATATTAAATCCAAGAAGGTTTTATTTCTTTTTATTTTTTATTTTTTCGAAATAATATCATATATTTATATTTTTTTTTCCTGATAATTATATTTGACTTAACACTTGATATATTATAGAGTCTTGACTATCAGTTTTGATTTAATATATGAAATACTCCTGTGTTATAAGATAGCAGTATCTATTTGATATGGGTGCAGCGAACAAATTTGTACTAGTTTTCTGATATAACCTGCATCAGCAGCACCAGCATCAGTAATATTATCCTTATTGTATAATTAGTTTTTATATGTCATTATTAATTTCGTATAAACTAAAAAAAATTAAAAATATATATATAACAATTAGAAGCTAATATTATTTTTATTTTACTTTAGTAATATTATGCATTAGTGTCGTTATGCATTGTTGTTGTTAAATTATTATATAAGGATATTGACATTTATAGTTTGTTGCCATTTTTAAGGTCTTTTGTATTTTGCACTTCCAAAATGTCTCATTTCGCCGTAATCAGTAAACTGTCTATACAGATAACTTGAGAAACTCCGTTGACGGTAATGGGCCAAGCAATTCTTTATGCTCATTGCCTAAGCTTTAAAAAAATAGTTAACTTATTAAGTCCATTTGCAATTATATTTTTAAAGGGTACCATCTACTAAATAAGAGAGAGTATATAGATAAAGAGATAAAGAGATAAAGAAATATAGATCAAAGTAAGAAAAAATTAAGGTTTAAGTAGTTGATCACTTTTTAGACCACGCGTCAAATATATAAAAAAAGGAGGAAAAGAGTAAAAATGCGCTATGAATCATTTTTAAGTTAAATTTAAAATCCCGCTCGTCGTTATTTTTTTTTTATTTTGCAGTTGCAGCTAATAAACATTATTTGTAATAATGTTTTTGAGTACATTTTATGATTACTACTATTGTTTTGATTATTATTATATGATATTATATTTGAATTAGTATGTAAAGTCGTATAAAAACTAAATGTAGTTCAGCTTTATCCTAGGCATTCCAGTAATATATTTTTAAGCTCAGTAGAAAATGAATTTTTAAACAACAATAAAAAATAAAAAATGAGTATATATAATTATAATTATGAGTTTATATATATGTATATATATAACAAATCTATAAAAAATACAATAAACTATATATAAATAACGTCTAAAATAATACATATTTATTAAAGATTATTATTATTATTATTATTTAGTAATGGCATTGTATGACAAAAAAAAACTCAGTCACTTGATCAGTACATAATTTTTTTAAAAATCGCGGGTGATTTGTTTTATTTTTTTCTCTTTTTCTCCTCTTTTTTTAATACCTCTTTTTTTAATATTAAAAAAAAAAAAAAAAAAAAGATTATGCAACATCAAGGAACACATCAAGGACACCCACCTCCTAATCATCGTTTAGATGGCTCACCTTTACCTTCTTCTTATCGTTTAGCTCAACCTTCAAGCCCTTATCATTTACCTCCTAATCATAATAATCATACAAATCTTTCACATAATGGTCATAACCTTCCACCTCATCCAGCTACCACTATGCTTCCACCTCATCATCAACAACAACAACATCACCACCATCACCACCACCATCACCACTCACAACAACAACAACAACAACATCCTTCCTTGTTATCAGCATCTCATTTAACATCATCTTCACAACCTTATCCTTACCCCTCTCCCTCTTCTCTTCAAGCAAACGATAGAATTAAAATATATACTTGTCCTGAAGTAAATTGTAATAAGCAATTCACTGATATGGAACACTTTCGAATACATACTAGGTAATAATTTTTTTTAAAAAAAAAGTATAGTTAATATTTTATTATTATAATAATAATATTAAAAACTCGTTAAGGAAATACGTAAAAAAAAAAAAAAAAAAAAAAAAAAAAAAAAAAAAAGAGTAGAAGCGAATTAAAAAAAAAGGTTTTGCATAATTTTATAGGGAAATGAAATAAAAAAAAAAAAAAAAAAGATGCTGGTCCTAAAAAAAAATCTTTTTATAGAACGAACCATGGTATAGATGGCTTGAAAGATATAAATCAGCTTACTGGAGAAAATAGACCTTATGTAAATATGTGTATATATATGTATACTCAAATAAAATCCATATCCATCCTTTATACTATGATGAACGATACTTACTTATTTTATTTTTATTTCTATTTTTATTTTCATTTATCATTAATAGATTTGTGAACATCCAGGATGTGGAAAAACTTTTAAACAACATGGCAACCTCAAGGTGAATGGAATAAACATAATAGATGTATACTTACAGATAAAATATAAAATCGCTCTTTGCTTATAGCTGATATAACTTTTATTTTTATTTTTATTATAAAGACTCACTTAAGGAAACATACTGGTGAACGTCCTTACCAGGTAAAGAAAAGTGATTAAGTTGGATATTATTTTTATAAATAATTATATAATTTTCTGTATATTTATCTATATATCCATATATTGATTAGTGTTCATATGAAGGGTGTGGAAAATCATTTGCTCAACTTGGTAATTTAAAAACACATGAAAAAATCCATTGGCCAGTAAAACCATTCTTTTGTGATTATCCAGAATGTGGTAAAGGATTTACACAAAGAGGAAATCTTAAGGTAAGTAATAATATAATATATATTAATGAAGATATAATTGAATCAGTTATAAATTTTCATATTTATTTATTTATTAATGATTTTATATATATACATTATTTATCTTATCATTTTTTTAGGCACATTTAATCAAAGTCCATAATATCAACGCATCTTAATATTTAAAGAAACTGTCAATTAACTACAATCAAAAAACAAAATAATATAACATTCATAAATAACCCTATTCTTTCCCTTTCCTTTTATTACTACTATTATTACTACTATTATTTTATCTTTCCCTTGAATACCCTAATATTCACTATATTATTATTACCATTAAAGTCGCTATTATTAATATTAAAAAGAAAAAAAGAAAAATATTAATACATAAAATGATTGATTTGTTACTATTTTATTCATTTACTCTTACTGGGTAAATGTATATTTATATATATTAATATGATATATTTTATTGTATAGTTAAAACCATTTATTATTTTTGCTTTTTTTTTATTTTTTTTCTCTTTAATAAATATATATATATATAAAAATAAATAAATAAATAATATTCATATTAAATAAATAAAATAAATTTGTACCGACCTTGTTATTAAAATAGGTATTGAATACGTTATGTTTATAATTTAATGTAATAGTCAAAAAAATATAAAAAAATGCTTTGATTTTTATTTTTAAACCCAGTACGAAAGGCACCACGTAATCTCAGATTTATATATATACGCGCTAGAAAAAAAAATACTTTTTTCCCTTTTTCTTTCCTTTATTTTTTTAAAATAAAATACATTATATTTATAAATAATTTATTATTAAACCATGTCTCGAAGATACGATTCAAGAACAACTATTTTCTCACCTGAAGGTACGTTTATACATACATATGATTATCTATAAAAAGGATTTTAGAAGGATTTATACTATTGGGAATTACTATTATTTATTTTTAAAACGAATAACAAGCAATTACCTTACAGTCTATTTAAATACATTAATACGATTTATAATGAAAAAAGAAAAAAAGAATATGTATGAATAAAAATATGTTTTAATTGTTATCTTACTCTCAATCTATTTATTTATATATATAACAGGTCGTCTTTATCAGGTAGAATATGCTATGGAAGCTATATCTCAAGCTGGTATTGCTCTTGGTATACTTGCTACCGATGGTATCGTTATTGCTGCTGAAAAAAAAGTCACCTCAAAATTATTAGAACAAACTGCTTCTTCTGAAAAGATTTATAAATTAAATGAGTAGGTTATATAGGGATATATTTAAAGAGTGTATAGAAAAAAGGATAGTTACACACCTTTACGTGTATATACATATTCATATATATATATATATATATTAAAAGAATAGGATTACTATTTTTATAAATTCATTTTTTATATTCATTATATTTTTTACATTTTATCTATCTATTTTCTTTTATTCATATTTATGTATAAAATAGTAATGTCATTTGTGGTGTAGCTGGGATGACAGCCGACGCTAATATTTTAATCAACTGGACACGAGCAAGTGCACAAAGATACCTTTTCACTTATAATGAAGATATTCCTGTAGAACAATTAGTACAACGCCTTTGTGATTTGAAGCAAGGTTATACACAATATGGTGGATTACGTCCCTTCGGTGTTTCCTTTATATTTGCTGGTTATGATGAACATTTTGGATTTCAACTTTATCATTCAGATCCTTCCGGTAACTACGGTGGCTGGAAAGCTACTTGCATTGGGGCTAATAATGCTAGTGCTCAAAGTATTTTGAAACAAGATTACAAGGAAACCATGAATTTAGAAGAAGCTAAAGCTTTAGCTATTAAAGTATTAAGTAAAACCATGGATAGTACAACTCTTACTAGTGAAAAGTGTAAGTTTAATAAGAGTAAAAATAATGGAGGAAAATAAGAACTGTATATATATATCTTTGTATTCATTTCTTTTATTTATTTATTTATTTATTTTTTAATAGTGGAATTTGCAACAATTCAACATAAGAATAATAAAATAAAATATGAACTTTTCAAGCCAGCTGAAATTGATGCTTTATTAAAAGCTCAAAACATTGGTCAAGATGCTAAAGAACAACAACAACAGCAACAATAATAATAATAATAATATAATAAAGATGTACCAAGGTTTTTTTTATCATCATCCTCTTTTTTTACATAATTATATAAAATAAAATAAAGAAAAAAAAATGCTAATAATGTGTAATGAAATGATGTAATGATTCTTTACTATAATTTTTTTTTTACCTTTGGAGGAAATAAGAAAATGAATACAAATAAAAATTATATATAAAAATGCTTTTTTTTTAAGAAACGATATTAGAATAAGAGTGTGTCCACTGATAAAAATACTTGTAATAAATGATTATATATTTGGCTGAACCTACTTATGCATGTAAAGGGAATATTGATAGATGTTTACATACCAATTTCTTTTTATTATTAGATAAAAAAAAAAATTAAAAAACTCGGTTAGGATACATTTGAAATTTTTAAAAAAATAATACCAAAAGTTAACCAACAGTTTTTTTCATTATATCATTCATTTGGCCATAAATACCTTGTTTGATGATGCAATTTACTGGTAGGGTATGTTTACATACAACATATTTAAATATATTATTCGTTAAAATTCAAACTAATTATATTATAATTTTATAAAAAAACGAGGCTTTCATTTTTTCGATATAAGAAGCCTTTTTTTCTCTTTTGAATCAACTTCTTTTATTCTGAAAAAGGTTGAAAATAGAGAAGTGTGTCCACACCATTTCTTTCTTTTATTTGTTCGTTTTCCCTTCATCATTCTTTTCTCTTTTTTTTTTACATTTTTTTACTAAAGCAATTTCATGTTTAACGATGTTGCATAAGTTTGACTTTAGAACTTTTGGCATTTTTTAATTTTGATCCGCCTAATCAACTTAAACTTATAATCATGTGGTTTTGGATATATGATTGCTGAAAGATCAAGAAACCAAGTATATGAGATATCATGTTTATCAAGAACAAATGATATATATAAAAATTATAGCACTTTTTATTGAAAACTAATTTTGTAATGGTGATTATTGGACTGGTGGTGTCTGCAATGCTATACGTAAACATCAAAGAAGTAGAAAAACAAGAGCATGTTATGCATGAAGTTGTTCATCGTAATTCAAATTTTATCAGAATAATATAATCATCATGATGTTATTATATTACTTTAAAAACTGGATACAAAATATTTTGTATTTCGTATATTTTTAAAACATAATTTATATAAATGTAAATAAAAATATCATATGTATATACAAATTTTAATATAACAGATTCTTACCGTTTTTGCAATATTCATTTTTATAACCAATATTTCCTTTAGTACGTTCACTTTTTGTTTTTATTTTTATTTTTTCACCATTCAATTTAAATGTTGGTTATTACAAAGAAACAAAGTTTATTGAAAATAGAAGCAGTTGTTAATCGTTGTTTGTGATACATATATATAAATCATAGTAATATTGTTAAATAAAATTTAACTAAACAGTGTTTTTATAACCTTCTATTCAAGATATGATTCACTCGTCTATAATATATAAGTAAAATTGCAGAAATACAAACTCAAGTAATAGGCAATTATTATTAATATCTTTATGACTATTGTATTGTTTAAGTGCCAAACTTTTCGCATTATAAATGTTAAAGTATATTAATTTTTCGCCATTTTTAGTTTCTTTATTATTTATGGTAATATTTATAAAAGCAATAATAAAAGCAATAATAAAAATAATGCATAATAATAATAATTATTTGACAATTAAGAATATAATGAATTATTTTAATTGATTAAGCAATTTGCTGCTCGAATCTGATATCAATGGCTTATTTATTTAGAAATATTATAAAATAATCTGATTCAAGTAAAAAAGGCACATAATACTAAAGAGAATAAAGAAAAGGAAATGAAAAATTCAAAATGGAAAAAATTAGATTATTTTATAAAAAACGCGTTTACTCATTTTTAAATTCCGCTGTCATTTTTTTACCATTGACAATTCCAAAATAAACTTTTATTTTACTATTCCTATTTATTACCTTGTATATGTCATTATTTTGACTAGACAGATATATACAATTTATCTTTTAATACAAATCGATAAATACTTTAGGCTAAGGAAATGAAATAATGAATATTTATTTATTTTTTTAAAAAATTAGTTACTAGTGAGAGATATAACAATATATATTTTTATCTTAAAAGCACTGATATACTTTTTATTTTTTTTATTTTTTATTTTTTTTATTTTTTTTTTTTTTTTTTTTTTTCATTGTTAAAATAAAGAATTAAAGTAACTGAAATCTTCTTCCAAAATAAGTAGTGATAACAGTGTACAAAATCATAATAATGATGATCCAGAAAAAGAAGGAATTATCAAGATCATTTTTCCCTGGCACTTCCACATTCATACCAAAAAGACCACAAAGGAAAATAATAGGAATAAACATGGTACCCAAAAAAGTTAAACGATTCATAACAGCATTAGTGGTGCGATAAGTCATGGATAAATCGACATTCACTTGAGCAAGATAATTAGTATGAGCTCTTGATAAAATTCTACTATAATGCTGAACATTTTGCATCATGGTTACTAAATGGTCTATTTAAAAAGAATGATAAAAATAGTATTATGATTAAATAAGCATGATATTACTTTATTTTATTTCTTTTTCTTTTTTTCTTTTTACCTTGTACATCCCCAATATATAATAATACTTCATTCAATGCCTTCTGATCAGTGATTTCTTCCAAAGATATATTAGAATCTTCGTCCATCATCAACGTATTATACCCGCCAGCGCGATTCCATTTTTCTTCATAACGCTTTAATAAACTTTTTACAACATCGATTTTCATCCCCAAGAGACGTAACAACTGACTCGTTCTTTTACGGCACCGACTGATCCGTTTCAACATATCTGATCGTTCTGTTTTATTCAAAACCAAGGATAATTCGTCAATAGTGACTGATTCGATTTCAATTTCATTTATAATAGGGGCAAAGGCATCTGTAATATCATCAATCAGCGCATAGTTGACCCAATCTGATACAATAGGAATATAATGTTTCAATTGATCTAAACGATGGCGAACACGAGCAGGATGTGGAGAATATCGGAAATGAAAACTGATTAAACCATCTTTAAAAATCAAATTATAAAAATTATATGGCCAGATTTGATTAGCATCATGATCCATTTCAAAACTTCGAATACAAACAAAGGTATAATTAGGGAATAATTCAATCTTTTCATTGGGCTCATTGGCTAATATATCTTCCACAGTTAAAGAATGGATTCGGAATAATTTGCATAGAACATTCATTTCATCATCAGTAGGGGACAATACATCTAACCACCATCCATTGGTTTCCAACATAGTTTCTAATGCTTGTTTTCCTTCGGTTGTTAATAATTGTTTGATTTGAATGGGTTGTATATCTTTATGAGTTGAATAAATATCATAAGTTCCATGAGCTGGTGTTACATCTTCGCTCTATTTTTTAAAAAAAGAAAATAAATAAAAGGAAAAAGGTAAATGATATGTTTTTTATTATCATGTTTTTATATATATTACCCATTTTTTATTTTCCCCATATAGTTTATTATGTTTACTAAAAGTACGTGATAAAACGGAGCCTGTGGTCACTTTACTTTCTTGAGCAGCTAATTCATCATCAAATATTCTTAAATCTCTTATAGAATGATTATCTTCAGTATTTAAATACTGGGGATACAATACATCGTTTTCAATATCAATATCCTGCAAATCATCTTCTTCATCTTCTGTAGCATGGATAATGTCTGATAATTGAGAATGTTGAGATCCACTACTTTCTCTTGAAAGCCTCGATCTTGCCGAATAAGCGATGGATCCTTTACGATATCTAAGTGAGTTGATAGGATGGGACATTAATTTATATTTATATAAATATATGTATATATATATATAATAAAAGGGAGAGAAAGATATAAAGGGAAAAAATAATAATAAAAGAAAAAGAAAAAGAAAAAAATGTAATAATAAATTACATTGAGAAAATAAAAGTGAAGAGTAACAGGAAAAGAAAAAGGAAAGTGAAAAAAATTGAGGGAAAAAAATTTATGGTGAATATTGTTTTTTCAAACTCAAATTTTTAAAATGTCTTAAAAAGGAAAATATATATGTATACTTGAAAGTCGTTTTATTTTAAAGGTACACTTGATCTTTAAAAATAAAATATGAATAAAAAGTGAAGTTTTTCCGCATACTGATATAAAAATATAAATATATATGTTTAATAATAAAGAAAAAAGAAAAAGATATGGAAAGAAAATAAACATTATTTCAAAACAATAATAATAATAGTAATAAAGAGTATTCTTCGTATTTTTTTTTTGTTTTCTTTGTACATGAATTAAAAGATGGTGGAATGTATTAAAAATAACTTTGAAAATGATTATATAACAAAGCAGAGCAAATGATTTTGTTTTAAAATTATATATATATATTTAAAAGCGTATAATTATTGATTTTTTTTTTTTTACTTTTATTATATTGAAAATTGGTATTGTTTAGATAGGCTGTTTGTTTCTACTTGGCAATATTGATGAAAATAGACAAGTTATAGATTTGCAAAGGTTGATAGTTTTATGAAATAAGTCTGTGATATAGAATGTCTTTCTTTTTGTTTTTATACGTGATTACTATTTTATTATATAAAAAAAATTAAAAATTAAAATTTGAAGAAAATCTTTATTCCTTGAAGATTTCAAAGGAACGCACCTTGGAAAAATTCGATTTTTTTCGAGAATGTTTTTGAGTTTTATATTACTTTAATATAATAAGCTTTTGTTCAAATAAATCGTATGTTTCTATATACTTCTGGTACACATATTATGTCACAGATCATATATATAAAAAAATTAAATTCGTTAGGATAATATATTAATGTATATATTGTTTGATTTTTATAATTAAAGTTTTCAAGCATTATATGTACTTTGATATTTTTCTGGTTTATATTCCTATGTCTTAATAAATAGTATCTTTCAATTATATATAAATTTAACTACAAAAAGTTCATTACGATTGATATTTTAAAATCAGAAGCTTGCTTTTAAAAATGATTTACATAATAAAATGAACACCTAGATGAACATTTGTTTTGATCAAATAAAAATATTTAAAAAAATGTTGAATTGCGTATTAAATCCGTTATTGCAATTGTTGATTTAAAAATAATAAACGATGAATGTGGAAAATGGTTACAAAAAAAAATTACTTTGATAAATAATAAGTATATGTAGTGTATGCTTTTTTTTAATGATTAATATATAAATTAAAATAAAAATATGAGAGGGAAAGAAAAAGATGATGGAAAAATATAAATACATTCAATAAATGATCGTGAATATCCCGGAAAAGAACTATGTAAAACAAAGAAATTAAAAATAATAAGGGTATGATAGAAAAATAAAAATGGATGAAGTGCTTTAAAAAGTAGACCAATGCCAATTTGCCGGTACTGAGAAAGCAACATTATCAAACACATCTATTGTGACGATAATAATAATATATTAGTATATATAAACTATTAGTCTATTTTCCCGCTCTCTCTTTTCTCTCTTTTTCTTTCTTGATATTAATTTTATATTACCAGTTGGTTTATTTAATCCATCATTTAAATCATCATCTTCGGTTTCAACTATATCTATTTTTTTCAATAATATGATAATAATAGTAATAATAATAATATGTTAATATTAGCTTATATATATTTTAATCATCACCTTCTTTTTCTTTTATCGCCAACATCTTTTATTTTGATCATCCTTGACTTTTTCTATTTTAATCATTTTTGCCTTATTTATTTATATACTTTTATTCATCACCCCTACCCCTTATTCATTATTATTATCTATTATAATCATTTATTTTCTTTCATTTACCATCTCTACCCAATTCCAAAACTCCTTCTAAAGCATGAGGTTGTAAAGTCATAATACCAGCATGACGATTTCGATCCTTTTTACTATTTTTTTCATTGTTTTCATTGTTATTTTCAAAAGAAGAACTAGTAGTTGAAGATGAGATTAATATAGGGTTTCGCCAATTTTCAGCACAAATATCACATCCACGAGATAAAAACCCTTTTGGATGAAACTCTGAATCTTGATTTAGTCTTAAATAATTTGAGCAATGTATAGAGCAAAATATATCGCCACACTATATAAATAAGTAATAGTAGTAGTAGAAGAAGAAGAAGAGTATATAAAAATTAATGGTCATCCATTACACTTTTTTAACTTTTATTATTTATTATCACTTATTACTCTATATATATATATATATTACCTTTCTACAATGGTGTCGCCTTTCAAAAAAACCAAAAGCTCTTGTACAACCCGGATATGCACATTCCATAGCATCTTCATCCAACTAGTTGAATAAAAATAAAAGAAAAGGGAAAAAAGCGAAAAAGAAAAGGAATAAATAAAAATAAAAAGGATCTATATAATGTATTTATTAAAATGTTTTTATAAGGAATATATTTTGTTCTATTACCTTCCAATGATCTTTTGTTGGTGGACCAGTAACTATACTGATAATAGGTTCTATTGTATTTGTTGTATCAGGCAATAATAAGCGTTCTGAAGAAGACTGACCCATAGTTAACCGAGAGGGTCTTCGTTTTCTAGTTAAAGTATATATATCCATATGTGGTAGTTATTATATATATATATTTATTTATTTATTGTATATTTAAAGTGTGTATATAATTGTCTATTTTTATGATCTATTATGTCTAAAAAAAGGTTTATAATGATATGATGAATAATTTAATGAAATAGGTGGTGGTTGCTATTGTTTTATTTTTCTGGTTGGTTTTTTACACCAATAAAAAAATAAGCTTCATAAAATAGTAATAACAATATAGAAAAAAAAAGAAGTAATGAGAAAAAAGAAAGGAAAAGAAAGGTCGAAAGGGGGGAATAAATTTATTTTTTAAAAAAATTAAAATTAAGCTATCTTAATTCATTGGTTAATTTTTAAATTCTAATTCCCGTTTCTTTTCATTATCATATCACATGATCATTCGATTAATGAGCTTATATTCGAAAATATATGTATATCTTACCTGTTCTTCATCTTTATATTTAAAATAGCCTAGTTTTACCATTTTATTTATATATAATTTAAAAAATATTTTTTTTTTATAAATATTTTTTTTTTATTGTTTTGTTTTATGAACCGTTTGTGTAGGTGATATGTTATTACAGTTAAAATAGCTGAAAAGCAATTTTTATAGTTTAAATTTTATAATTATTATTTTATTTAAATAAGTTTGTTTGTAAAAATAGCTTTTTTTTTTCTTCTTACTTATTTATTAAATTAATAAATATTAAAGGTATACAACTTTTCAAAACAAATTAACATAGAAGTTTTAAAAAGAACAGTTCCGATGTTTATTCATTTATTTTGAACAATATTGCTAAATAATTTAATGGAATTACCACTTTCTGGGGGGAAATCAGTATAAGCTGGTGTCGTAAATATATATATATATATAATAAGCTACTATCAAATTCTAATAAATGTCTTTATAAATATTTCTGAGCGTATTCATTTTTTTAATTTCTTGAAAAAGAATATCTTTATTTTGATAAATAGGTAATAACAAAGAAGATTCGATAGAATATATGTCAAATTTTCAGTGTATTTTGATCCATACCTTGTTGATATTTGTTATAAAGAATCATCTTCATTTCCAAACTTATCATGTGCATATTTTTTTAAAATAATTGAAAATACTTTACAAATGCCATCAGGTACAGCGTTTTTTTAAAAAATCATAATCAATTACAGATATATATATACTAACATAGGGAAGGTGCATAGGTTAATTTTTAGATTATAAGTATGCATGAGATAATCTTACTTTATCCCATATATAATCCATTATTTCATGCAATTTTAGCCTAAAAGATGCCGTGTCGGCGATATACCATTTTGATTTTGTATCCTTAACTTTAATTAAATGATTATATTTCTTCCATGGTGGTAAAATAGAATAGAATGGATTTTCATTCACATTTGAATTTAATGGCATATTTATATTTCATTATTGCTTAAATTTTTTTTTTAAAAATTGTATGAATGCACTTCTGTTATTAACCTTTTATTAATATATATAGTTGATGTTGTTATCATTACCAATGTTTGTATTACGATACTCAATGGAGTATCTGAAAAAATAAATTTCATAATACGCAGAGATAGAAACATAAGTTTCAGTGGTGTTCCTTGTTTTTTCTTTCAAGTTTTTGTTAGTCCACTGTTATTACATCGATTTATAATTATTTTTATTTGATCGGAATCAGGCGAAGTGCAACATCAAACATTTGTTGATAGAATAAAATAAAATATAATTCATAATAATAAAACACGTTCATATATAGTTATATTAGTTTTTATTTCTATTTTTCTTTTCCATTGTTACATTATTCTAATAATGCTTGTACTAGTTATTGTTATTTAAAAATTAAGAAAAAGAGAAAAAAAATCAAGTTTTGCAATTTTTCTATTAAAAAAATGGGTTACACGAATTTCTCATTGCTCATTTTAATTCCCGTTTCAATTTTATTTTTCGTTTTTCGCTTCTCTTTTTTTTTTATTCCACTAACATTTTTTATTATTTTTATAATAAATATATGTAAATGAATTTATTTGTTACTGTTGGTTCTACAAGTTTTGTTGAACTTATTGATTCAGTAACCTCTATTGAGTTTCTTGAAGAGCTAAGTTCTCAAGGTTTTACTCAAGTTACGGTTCAGTATGGGACTTCAAAAGATATATTTTTAAATAATATTAAAGAATATAAAGGGGATATAAAAATAAAAGGGTATGATTATAAACCTTCCATTGATGATGATATGAAGTCTGCTAATGTGATTATTTGTCATTCTGGTAATTAAATAATATAATGATAACAATAATAATGATATATTTGGTTACAGTAGATCATGATAATCATATTATATATCAATATATTTATCTATTAAAATAATAAAAAAATTTAAAAATGGATTAGGATCAGGTACTATTCTACACGGATTAAGATTGCATAAAAAATTAATTGTTGTTGTAAATGAGACTCTAATGAATAATCATCAAGCTGAACTAGCCCAAGCTATGGCCATGGAAAATTATGTTGTATATGGCGATTATAGGTATAGATAGATAAATAAATAAATAAAACTTTTTTTATTTTAAACAATGATAATGATAGTTGTATTTATATTTATTTCCCTACTAATTATTCTTATAAACTTTTTTATATAGAAATTTAACCTTTCATCTTTCTCAAATAGCTAAACAAGAATTAAAACCGTACCCACAGCCAGATCCATCTATTTTTGCAAATATATTAGATAAACAAATGGGTTTTATATAATGATATTTCTCTTTTTTTTTTTGTAAAATGATATATTTTATTATTATTTTTCTTTTTTTTTATAAAATAAAAATATAAACAAATCTAATACATATATAAAATTAAAAGTATTCCTATATAAATACAAAATCAAATAAATAAAGAACACTAAAAAATAAATTGGATGAATAAATAAAGTAGTAACACTAAAATAGAGAAAGAATAATAAAAATAATAAAAAGATGCAAAGAGAGAATTGATTTTTATTATTTTTATCATTTATTTATGGTGATATATTATAAGTGTGCGTGTGTTTGTGTATGTGTTTATGTTGATTATAATAAAGAAAAACCAATGATTTTTTTATTATTATTAATATATTTAATTTGAATCGGTTGGTGCTTTATAAGAGTAATCCCAAATTTGAGAAGAAGGTGTTTCAGTAGGAATCTTTGCTTGTTTAGGGTAAGTAATATGACGACTTTTTACTAAAGCCCCTTTAAATAATCGATCGCTAGTTTTTTCTAATTCAGTCATGGCTTGATGTAAAGAACGAAATTGTTTTTCAAGTGTACGTTGTT
Organism: Cunninghamella blakesleeana; assembly: GCA_017871115.1. Taxonomy (NCBI): domain Eukaryota; kingdom Fungi; phylum Mucoromycota; class Mucoromycetes; order Mucorales; family Cunninghamellaceae; genus Cunninghamella; species Cunninghamella blakesleeana. The sequence goes on from JAFCIZ010000008.1 coordinate 1,000,956, forward strand.
TACGTTCTCTTTCACGCATTGTATGTAATTTCCAAGCTCTTTCAATAGTTTCATGTTGTTGTAAAGCTTCACCTTCTAAAGGTATGGCTGTGGTAGGTCGTTGTGGGGATTCAAATAATACTCGACGAACTAATTCTATACGAGTATCTCCAGTGTTGTTGCTAGAGGCAGTATTACTGCTTTGTGTACTAACATATCTTATTGATGAAGTGGTAGTGGTGGTATAAAATGGTCGAAGGGTGGTGGTGGTGGGTCGAATATGTCTTAACATTGGTAATCTATATGTACAAAAAGAATTGTAAAAAAAAAAAAAAAAAAAATGAAAAGAGAGGAGCAAGAATTAAAAATTTCCCTCCCTGTCTATTTAAAATTCAAAGCCACTTAATTTTTATCAAAAAAAAAAAGGAAAAGTGAATAACCCAAAAAAGTTAACCAAATGATTTTTTGCATATAAATATATATATATATATAATTTTTTAATGTTGACTATTTTAACTTTTTCTCTTCTTTTTTTTAGAAAAAAAATAAAATCAAAAATTATAGATGAAAATTAATAAAATGAATAAAAATAAAATGATACATATACTAAAAAAAAAAGAAATAGGTAATGACGAAAAAATTAGGGCAAAGTATGTAAAGAAAAGATCATGTCACATGACATCACACGATAAAATTATCTAATCCAAGGCCACATAAATCAAAAGGAGTATCATGATCATGGTTGAAAAAAATCCGAATAGCTTTAATAGGTTTCATACGATCAGGGCAATTCATTTGGTACACAGTACGTCTTGGAATAGTTTGTTTTTCATCCATTGCTAATTGACAATCATTCCAGTTGTTATCTTGAAGTTGAACAATCACCCTAAATGCTTGTCCTGGATCTTTCAAAGGTTGTCGTGTATACATTAAAAATCGACTTACTCTAATAGTGCCTACTATATCTAAACCAAAATAATCTCCAGATTTTGGAGCTATTTTATAATAAATAAAAATAAGATTTAATCAATACTTTAGCATATATATTTATATTGATATAAATATATCTATATATACGAGTACATACCTAAATATGTGTTCCAACATGTACCACTATTACCATCTACAGCTGCATGATAGCCTCGATGTATTAAATATTCAGAACTAGGTAAATCCAAATCAAATTCTTCTTCCCATTTTAGAGAGGATCCGAGACTACTATTTGTTAAATTCTGTTCTGGTCGATATTCAGTAGATAATGGGAATGGGTCAATATTTGTAACAAACAGGCATTTGTCATTCCCACATGAGGTTCTAAAGAAATAAAATGTAGGAAATAATAATTATTGATATATATATAAATAGTTTATTTATTTTAATTTGCGTTTTTTTTTTATATTTTTATATTTTATTTTTATTTTACCTAATATCACGTTCATGAAGAGCAGGTTCAATTGAGTTTCCTTGATTAAAGTAAGGTGTTTTGTTTTTTAAAGCTTTTTCGAAACGTCTTACAGCATTTAACTATAAAATAATAGTAATAGTAATAATAATAATAATAAAAATAAAAAGATTAATATAAATTATAAATATCTTCCATCCATAAATTTATTTTATCTATTTTTTACCATTTGATGATATGGAAGAGGTTGTTTATCAACCAAAGGTAATGGGTTAGAAAGTAACCAAGGATAACTATTTGTCCAAAAGGAAAAAAACACGTCTGCCATTCTACGCTGTTGATGAACCATTTCTTGCATTGATAATTGATTAGTAAATTGTATAGCCATTTTTCTTGGAAGAATAGCTCCATGTTGAATATTAGCATAACCAAAATGTAAATCCATATCCTCATCTAAAATAAATAAATATATATATATACAAATTAATAATACTATATATTTAAAAGCATTAAAAGAGATATATTTCTTCATAGACCATAATACTCTTTATATATATATATATATTATAGTATACCTTGATGATAAAGTTGCCAACGTCTATGAGTCTTATAATCTTGAGATCTGGTGTTCACATGTAATAAAGTTGGATATTTCATAAAATGAGTATATAAAGTGTCCATAAATGGATTAAGAGTCCGATCACTTTGAATGTAACAATGGGAAAAACTCGCTAAACCACAAGTAGTAAATAAAGATAGCATACCATCATGGTCTTCTTCAGAAGTTGCATTAATGACATCTGTTTTAACTTTATGGATTAACCATTGATGAGGTCGATCAAATATCTAAAAAAAGAAAAAAGTATAAATATATATATATAAAGAAATTCATATAAATGAATATTGCCAAATTTAAATTAATTTATATATATACTTTTTTTTTTTTCAAGGTGTACCAGGTAATTTTCTCCAATATATTAATTACCATTTATGTATACTTTAAAAAAATAATAACCAATAAAAAAAAATTACAGGACTTACATTAGAAGGTATGGGTTGAGAAGGTAAGAGATTATAAATGATGATTTCTTTAATAAAAGGATATTTATATAGATGCTGTACGATATGATACACTCCAAGATCTTTGTTTGTTCTGACTATAACAGCTGTTAAAGGATAAAAATGGTTGGTTTTTAGAGCCTCAGGTGTGAACATACTAGGTGTATAAAGACTTTGTAATGAATTTATGGATGCATCGTTTAGTTGGACCGGCCATGATGCCTTTTCTTTATGATAATAAGTGGATGTATCTACAGTAGTTATTTGTTTACGATGAGATAATAAGACTAATATACATAATACTGGAATGCAAGTGAAATAGACGATAATAGGTTTTGTTTTTAACCAAGCTATTTTCGTTTTCATATATGTCATATATATTTTTATATATATATATATATTTATATTTATTCTATCTATATATAATATTTATATATATATAAATATAATAAAATGTGAATATATAGATTAAATTAAAATGAATTGGGTATTATAATTTATCTTTTTTTTAAAGAAAAAAGGAAGAGGAAGAAATGATAAAAAGGAGAAATTTTCAAAATTCAAAGAAAAACTATAGCGCTGTTTAAAAATAAAAATAAATAAACTTTTTTTTTTTTTTTTCTATCTTTCTAAAAATAAGCTTTTTTATTACTATATTATACTAAAATATTATTCTAACGTTATTTATATTGTGTGCTTCAGTAATATTCGTTTTCTTTTTCTTGCTATTTGATTTATATACTTGTTAAAAATACAATAGAAATAGGTTCCAGCCATTAATCATGAAAAAAAAAAGTGAGAAAAATAAAAAAAAATAAAAAAAATAAACGCTATAAAAGGTATAGCTGTAAAATATTATATAGGAAAAATAAACAAATACTTTTAAAAGCACACTAACCATCCGCTCCTAACTCAGGAAAAAAGTTGCACAAATAAATATTTCTAACTATAAAACACCCATTCTTTATATTTTACACATTTTTATTTGAAAGACTTTTTAATGGATAACACCAAGTTAAATAATACATTGATGAAATAACACTTAAACTGGCTAAAAACATAATTGTTTAAATATATCTTTATTTTTTATATGATCATTATGGCTATGGGCTGAGACATTTAGAGAATCATATGTTTATACATGTATTCAATTTGAATATTTATTTTTCTCCATATTTAATAAAAGAATTGACTTGATATATAATGTAAATCGCTATCTATATGTAACTTTTTTTTTATACAGTGGTTTTGAATGTTGGTTAATTAATTTAAAACTATAATAATTTCCACAATTCCCAAAATTTATTGACCTTAAAAATAGTAGTGATATAAAAGTCGTAAAAAAATAAATAAAAAAAAATGCTTATAAAAAAAAATTAAACCCAAATCTAATCAAGTAGAAATTTTCAATATAAAATTCTCTAATAATTCAATTTATATCTTTTTTTCTATTTCCTCTTCTTCTTCAAGTTGATGAATCAGTAAAACGCAATTATGACATTTAAATTGAAGAGCATTGGCCATACTATATTTGCTTTTAGCATGAGATCCAGCACCTACATTATAATACCCTCTATCATTGGCTCTGATCACAATGTTAAGTTCAGTTTCAGCTTCCTTCCATTGACTATCCAAAACCAAGAATCGACCTTTTTCATAATGACCAAAATAATAAATATAATGGTCCCATAAGACATTTTTAGCATGATCAAATACAATATCCAGAGATACTGAATGTATTTTTTTAAGATCGTCTAGAGTATAATTTACTTTTTCTACTTGTTGTTTTTGTGCTACAATTAAACATCTTGAGGTAACCGCTTTTAGATAGTTCGATAAGCATAAATCATCTTCATAATTCTTGGTAGTGGAGGAATCTAGTGTTTTTAGTTGTTTATCGATGAGGTCTAGATTATCGCATAAAATATCTTGCGGCATCCATTCAAAGGCTGTAAATATATTTAAAATTTCCAGGTCAGGTAGAATTAAAAAGCCATCTCTTAAATAGCTATTTGATTTACGGGATACGAATTTCTAACAGGTGGAAATAGTAATAATAATAATTATATATAAAAGTGAATAAAATGAATCCATTTTTTTTTTTTAAAAAAAAAAAAATATCATCATTTTTCTCTTTTCTCTATATTTTTCTTTTTGCATGTTTACCTCCATAGGAATAGATTTTCCAGCAACCTTTTTCTTTGAAGTAGGAACTTTTTCTATTAAATCATGTACTTTTGATAATAAAATAACTTTTTTTTCTTCTACATCACATTCCATTGCTTGTTGATAAAGAGAAATAGCCATTAAATATTGATAAACTGATTTTGACCAATTACTTTCATCATATAATTTTTCATAAATATCTAGAGAGGTGTTCCATTTCTTTTGAATCAAAGCAATTATACCTAAATCCCAATAACATAAATGACAAAACTGCTGCCAATCCTTTTGTGTTTCGATGGCCTGATGATATATTTCTATTGCTTGGTCTAATTTTCCTTGACCTACCAATCGTCTTCCTTCAAAATATAAAAAAAAGATCCCTGATGGGTATTGCTTTAAATTATAATCCATGATTCTTGTTGTTAAATCCGAATTGACATGAGATAAGGGAACATAGTTTGCTAAAATAATATTATACAACATCAAAACCATATCACACAAAGGACGACGCAATGCATTGGTAGGTTGATGATCTTGATGGTGATTATTTTGATCATGGTACCAATCTCCAGCTGATACAAGTGTTTCCAAACCATGTGCCCTATTGACGGTAAATCCAATAAATTCTACCACTTTAATAACTGAACTTGGTAACATGGATAAAATAATATTAAAACATCCTATCCCTAAACAGACTCCAGAAGTAAAATGATCATCCAACTCATATTTTTTAACATCCTTTCCCTTAGCAGCTTCTTGTTGCACAAAGGCAATATACTTTTCTAACATGATGTAAGTATTGTAACTGTTTCGAATATTTAATCCTTCTCTAACAAATGATAATATACTTTCGTCATGAATAATACTAAGTATTGCTTTTAATAAATATGCCTCCGCATAAATCAACTCCTATAAAAATAAATAAACAAATAAATAATATATATATATATATGTTTAGTGTCATTACCACTTTCCTTTTTAGGCTTCTTTTCATATCAGGTTTTTTTAAAGTTTTTATTTTATTTTATTTTTTCTTACTGCATGTTTTTCAATGATAGTCAGGGATTGTAAATGAGTGATAGGATTCCTTTGTTGCCATAAAGAGCTGAAACTATTCATCCAGCCTTCCTTTTTCCGTAACTGACCAGCTAATTGTATTGTTTCCTTTAAAGCTTCATGAGTGGATTTGATATCCGTTTCTTGAAAGGTCATCATCGATTTTAAAAATAAAATAAACGCTTTCCCTAAAGATACATATATACCATTTTTATTAGATAATAAGGTTTCTGCTTCTTGAATCCGAGAATCATAAAAACAATTCATTGCTTTTTCTACTTGTTGAATATCTTCATATAAAGTCATACTATTATCGTTGTTATTGTTGTTGTCAATGATTGCTTTATTATTTTTCATACTTGCTAATGAACTTGAAGAGGAGATTGATCTTAAGGAAGGTAAACTCTTTTTACCATTAGCTTTTAAATTTAAAAGAGTGGCTGGTGGCATAATTATTATCTTTATATTTATTATTATTAAATAAATAAAGGAAAATGTTAAAAGGTAACTTTATTTTATTTAATAGAAAAGAAAAAAAAAATGTAAAAGAGAGAGGAAGAGAGAAAAAAAAGAAAATCTAATTTTTTTATTTTTACAGACTTTAAAAACCGGTAAATTACTTTAACCGTTCCCAGCAAATTGGTGAATTTTATTAGAGAAAAATAACTAATCAAATACGTAGAGGTTAAACTATAGTAACAAAAATAAATATAAAGATGAATATTTTTACGAAGTTTTTTTTTTTTTTTTTTTTTTTTTTTTTTTTTTTTTTTTTTTTTTTTTTGCTGTTGCCATGGACAACGTAGAGAGTGAAATTTTAGTTGACAAGGTCTCTTTTAAATTAGTTCAATCATAAATGCTTTTTTTTATATAAATGGTATTTTTTTTCATCGTTTTATAAGTTAGGTTTAAATTGCCATGGTTTCCTATTTCTATTTCTTTTTATTATTATCAGGTTAATATATGTAAAAGGCATGTTTATCAGAGCAATCCACTTGAGAGAAATTAATAAAGTATCTCTGTATAATATCCTTCTATATTAATCAATATTACTAATTAATGTTATTTAACTATCATTCATATCAAGAAGAAAATAAACATAAAATCTAGAAAAATAAAAGTAAAATAAGGTATAAATGCTCATATTAAACTACTATCTTTTTTAATGGATATTTTAATAAAGTATCTTTATAATGTAACAAAAAGGTAATTAATGATGATTAGGATACAATCGAACGGATATTATATTTTTAAGTGTATATTAATCTATCTTTCTTTACTATTAATTTTACAAACCCATTACTCCCAAACTTATCGAAGGCACATTCAGTTAAATCAGCTGAATATTTTTTATTAGTAAGATCAGGTTCATCTTTTGCAATAAAATATAAATTATCACCAACATCTACGCTTGTATAAGAGGAAGAAAAAGCTGTTCAGAAAGAATAGGTATGCATAAGTAACTTTGTTTTATCTGATAAATCATTATTATTGTTATCATCCATTAATCCATATAGTTTTATCTTAACTAAAATTATTACGGTGATATTCCATTTTAATATTATATTTTTTATCTATAAATAAATTATTCCATTTATTCCATTACGACAAAATAGCATTAAATTGATATTTATTTCTATTTTCGTTAGAATCCAATAGCGTATCTAGATGAAGCTATTATGTAAATCTTATTTTTAAGGATCGGATGGATTCATCATTATCATTCACATGTCGATAAGATACATTACTGTTGTTATTGCTTCTGTTGAAACTATTAGCATGTATAGTTTTAGTTGACTGGCGATCTAACTATAATAAAAAAAATAGATAATTCGTCTTCGTTAAAAAACCGTGTAATAATGATAAAAATATATATTTCAATGAAGTTTCTTATTTTTCTTATTTTTCTTTTGTAAAATAATATTTGCTAAGCACCCAAGCATGATTCGACCAATCTTATGCAAGATACACTAAAAATTGATAGACTCTATTTATATTATTATATTTCTTATATTGCTTTGTCTTTGACAGGCTGATGATTATTTACATGATATTTATTTTCTTCTATACCATTTCTATTGATTATTAATATTAATATTAATATTAATATTAATAATAAAAAGCCCAATGTAACTATTTCATTTTTTTTTTTTTTTTTTTTTTCAATTATGACCTTATTAATCCACAAATACTTCGTTTCCCTCGAAAAAGGGTACAGATATATAATATGAGGTGTGTAATCAAATTCCACCACCAATTATTTAATTCATTCTAACAATAAGATATGATTATATATTTCAAGCCATAAATCGTGCTTATTCTTTTTTACATAGCATATATCATAACTGTAAAGGGATGACTTTCTTACACAACAAGTACGATATCAAGCACAAAATTAAACGATAAATGGTATAAAATAGTATAATATAATAATAAAAATGAATAAATATAATGCATAATAATGAGCTCTTTTATATTTAATATACGCTAGTTTTTATTATTTAATTTTTTCTTTCTCCCCTTTCAAGCAACGCTTATATTATTATTTCTCTTTCTTTCTTTTTTTTAAATAATAATGCAGTTTTGTAAGTTGGATTATTTTAACCGTTTTATTATACAAGTTGTTCGTTCAATAGTTATTTAATTGAATTTAAAATAGTTTAAAAGGGTTATTTATATTATTTATTATGTTTATTAAAAAATAAAAATAACAAATAAAAAGATTGAAGAAATAGAGAAAGTAAGATAGTTAAAGCAAAAAATCAACTGTAAACTAAAAAAAAATTCCACCTAGTTTTAAATCTCACTATTTTATATATATATTAACACCTTTTTGTAAAGATAGAGGTTCAAAACAATGAAACAATATTTTTGTGTTTTCAAAATATCGTGCTGTAAACAAGAGGCAAGCTTTTCTCTTGCATCAGTTTCATATTCTTAAAATTCGATCCTAATGAAGTATGTAAAATGAAAATAAAAAATAATATACTATGCATATTAAGGCAAGACAAAACAGTAGTAATTGAAATCACATACCATTTCTTAATCTTATAATTTGACTAATTTATTTTATTATATATTTTATAACTATTAAAAAAATCCATGTACTATACATTTGATATAAATTATATTACTATTATTATTATAAATTTTTATTATTTTATACATCATGGTATTCATGAATAGAGAATCGACCGCGAATTCCTTTTTTGTTGATAAATAAAAATTCCTTCATTTCATTTTTTAATATGACGTCTTTACTTGGAATCTTTTTTCCATTTTCTTCTTTTTCAGGTTGAGTTACTTTTAAGTTATCATGGTACAAATAGGGGATAATGAATGGGATAGGTTTTTTTGTAACTAGAATAAGCTATGTATATATTATAATATAAAAAACAAACAAACAAACAAAAGAAATAAAGGAACCATCCGTTATTAATACTCTTTTCTATTCCTATTCTTGCTAATTATCATTATTATTATAACATATATAAACTTACATTGACATAATAAAAGTTGGATTTATGCGGATAAGTAACAGCTGGCGATACCATTACCTAAAAAAATACAATAAAAATAACAAAAATAATATATGATCATTGTTAATACGTATACATATATATATACCATTAATAAAAAACGTATCCTTCTTTTTTATTTATATATTTACCTGTTCAATTTTTGATATATCAATGTTAGTATCTAATTCTACACGGTTAATGGCAAAAGGTTTTTTATGATCAAAATTGGCGACAACACCACAGTTTAATATCTGTTCATGTAAAATAACAAGGATAAAAAATAATAATAATAATCACTTAATATTTCATAATTGTAAATATTTATTGGTTTAACTCTATCCATCTATAACTCTTACCTTCAAAGGTATTACACTGGAGCCTACATCACGAATACGTTTCTATATTAAACTTTATATAGTCAATAAAAAATCTGTCAAAAAACCAAAAGTTCTTTTTCTTTCTATATATATTTTATTAAAAAAGAAAAATTATATCTATATTACCACTTCTTTTTCTACTTGTTCAATAATCCATGTTTTAGCAGTTTGATCAATTTCAGCATCGTTAACGGGTTGATCAACACTAGTATCCATTGTTTTTTATATAAAGAGTGAAAAAAAAAAAAAAAAAAAAAAAAAAGCAGCAAGAGAAAAAAAATATTTTCATGATTGTATTTCTTTCTTTTTGACAGCCCGAACAAAAGAAAAAAAAAAATTAGCCTATAAAATTAAATTTTCGTCAAAAACCGGAGTTATAACTATTTCCTTTTCTCTGATTTTTTTTTTTTTTTAAAAAAAAAAATATATGAACAACAATAAAACAAAGCAAGCAGCTGCTTCATTAATAAAACCATATTTAAAGAAATTCATATTACAAATTCATCCAGATTTTTTTCACCATGATCATATAAAAAAACAGCATAATGCACAAAAGTTACAAGAATTATATACCATATTAAATCCCATTCTACATTCAACAAAACCATTGCCAACAATACAGCCAAAAATTACTACCCCTATATCTATATCTTTTTATAAAAAACAACAGCAGGAACAGTTTTTACAAAAAACAGCCATTAAAAAGAAAAAAGAAAAAAAGGAAAAAGATGATAGTACTAGTACTAATGAAATGATATCTTTTTCATTTTCTGATACCCAGCAAGTATGGCCAACAATACAACACTTTTTATCATTATGTCAACAGGCCAATATTACGATTTTACAGAGTGATCAGGAAGCAGTTCAATCCATGATACAACAGCAATATAAAAAAACCACCACTACTAGATCACCATTAAGCCTTCGAGAAGAATTTAAAAAAGCATTATATCATGATGAAGAAATAAAAAATCGAAAAAACATTAATAACGATAACATTCAATGGACAAAAGAAAGGATATTAAATGAAAAGTTGTGTATGTATGATCCAAATATAAAAGATATAAACCATTTTGTCAATCAATTAATAAAATGGCTACCACATTTACAACCTGAAAAATGGTGGGGGAAAATTCCGACTTTATTTTTATCCTCTTCCATGAAAATGGACCCAGATTTAATAAAACAAAAAGATATATTGATTCTCTATGAAGATATGGATTTGGATGGTAACACTTTGTATAATGATAATAATAATAAAATATATAAAAATAGATAAATAAATTCAATGTAACCTTAATTAATATAAATATATATTTTTATATTAATCTAGATATTCAAAGGTCCATTCAGCACTATTTCTCATCATAACAATAAATATTAAGGTATTATTAATAATAATATTAAAAAATATCATTAAGAATGATAATAATAAAAGGTTATATTTATCTAATTTCATCATCACGTTTTTATTTGTATTTGGTAATAGTAGGAATATTGTTTAAAAATGGGATAGTTTTCTTTTCGGCTATTGAATAATTATTATATATATATATATTTTTATAATACTGACTTGTATATTTTTATATTATAAAATAAAATACTATTTTTTTTCTTAATGATAATAATAGTAATAGAATTATAAACTGAGAATAGATTTAAAGTTATTATTATTATTTTTATTTTTATTTTTATTGATACCACCATAATGATTACCTTTTCTTTAATTCATAGCAGGCCATATAACCTAAAAAAATCAAAAGAATAGAGAATTCAATAAAGAATGATCCAATCAAAAGAATGTGTAATACAGGCTACAGGCTAATTTTAGATGGATTATATAAAACCTTATTATATGTACTTTTTTTTTTTCTTTTTTTTTCACCTTTTTAGTAAAAAAAAATTTAAATTGGATAATACTTTTTTTGGCGAGTTTATTTTAACTCACCCTTTTTTTTTTTTTCGCTCTTATTATTATTATTTTTCTGACTTATTTTTCTCTCTCTCTTTCTCTCTTTTATTTTTTCATTCATAGCTCACCCATAGATATATATCATATACACCATTTATCAATGTTGAAGAAACTTTTATTATTTCTTTTATTACTATATAGTCAACTTATAATAGCTTGTGAGCGACCATGTCGAGATGCTATAGCTAAATCATTTACAGAAAAATATTCCCCATTAATTCATCATGTTATAGATAAACTTCAAGATCCTTTACTACATACCATTCAACAAAAGCAAGTACCTGAACAATTATCATCTACTCTGCCTATTGATATTTTACAAAAAATGTTATCAACTCGTATTTTAAATCAAATTGATCAATTGAAAAATCATACTACGTTTAATTTACAAGATAATATTTATAATGTCATTTTTAAAGATGTTGATCCACCTTTTAAGGGGGATTGTAGTGTACCTAAAAGATTAGAAAGAAAAGTACCTCCTCCCGGTGAAGCTTGGACTTTACAAGAATGTAAGTAAATAAAAAAGTTGAACCAAATTATTATAAGGATAAATAATAGATAGGTTTTATTTATATTTATTTATTTATTTATTTCATAGGTGAACTTATGGATTATATTTGTGGTAATCCTCCATCCATTTGCCACTTTTTAGATATGGTAAAAAACCAACCCATAGATATTAATAATAATAATAATATGTATAAAAAAAGGAGTCAAAGAGTGAACATATATATATTAACCCGCTTATTTACCTTTTATTTTATCCCCTATTTATTTAGATAAAGCAACGAATTATAGACAGAATGAAAATGTTACTTGAAGAGCCTGTACAATTTGATGGTATTATTTTTAAATCCCTTGCCCAAGACACAAAACAAACTATTCAAGGATTAATGGTGAAATATGGAGCTGGCTCTCTTTTACGTGATCAATCAGTCTTTGGTTATATTAATAATATCATTCGGGATATGATGCATGCTTTTGATGAATGGGTTCAATCAGATATTAAAAACTTGTGTGATGATCCTGATCAAGAATTATTTTGTGGTGGTTGGGATAATGATATTAAATATGAAATTTTACAATTTCCATAATAATAATAATAATTAATTATGAAACATACATACATAAAAAAAAAACCTGATTAATAAAAATTATATACATATAATAAATATATATAGCATAGCATATATATGTATTGTTTTAAAAGGAGTGTTTATTTTATTTTATTTTATTTTATTTACGATTATGTATTATTATGTTATTTAATATTTATATATACAAATATATATTTTCTAAAACAAAACTTCATTACTAATAATCAACAATATCATTATCATCCAAACCATAAATCAATAAACAAATCAACTTTTGTACATGTTTAACTATCAAGAAGATGGTCGAGGTTGAATAGTATGATATTCACTTGATTTACGAAAGAATCCAAATGTTATGTTTGATACAACAAAAGATCCAACCACCAATATTAAAAAAAAGAACTATAAATAAGAAATAAAAATGGATAAGAATAAACAGACCCTCTTATATATACAATTCTATTCGACTTACCATGGCTTTATAAGAAATGGGTTCTACAAAACTATTGATGATTTCTGCTATTGTTTCTGCCGAAACTTTTGTTCTAAGAGCACGTATATATATATATATATATATAAAATGAAAATAAGTCATATGGTATATATATGTATATATATATACGATGATAATCATTTTCTTTATATATACATATTGTTAATTAATTATGTACCTACCTTGTTATAGAATGAGGAATTCGATTCATACATGTTAACCAATATTCGCATTTCTTTTCAAGAGCAGGTACACGAGTTTCTGGATCACATAAATTAATTTTATATTGTTGAGCGCATGATTGAATCTCTTGGATTAATGCTAAATTAATAAATAAAAAGGGATTGATTACTATTCTCTTTTTGTTTATTAGTATTTATTACTACTATTTAAATAGGTACTTACTATTGGTATAATCATTTGCTTTAATTTGAAAATCTTCTTGAATAGTCCATATAAGATGAAATACAATATAAAGTAGGATGGATAAGATGATGACTCTAAATATCAACTGAATATAAGTGATAATAGTAATAGATAAAGTACGATGATAAATATAATCGTTTAATGAAAGATCATGAGGAGGACCATGAGAAGGATCATGACCATGATATGATACTGTAGTTGGAGTTGATGTATTAGACGTTGAGGGATCTTTTGAAGAAGAGAACAAAGGCTTGTGTTTTTTTTTTTCTCTTAAAAGTCGTTGATATCGTTGTGTTAAAGCTGAAGCGCTCCAAGAAGAAGGATCTGTATTTACATTAAATAGTTTTTGATGAGGTAATAATTTAGGTACAAAATTAAATTCAGTAGATTCTGGAATTTTATTAACTAGTTCATTATATTCTCCTAAAGAATAACAATGAATAATATAATGTATATACATAAATTTAATTATTAAATAGTTGTATGAATAAACGTCGCCTTTTTTATTTTAATAAAGAAATTCTCTCTTTTTTGTATTTACTTTTTTTTCCTATATGGTTATTTTCATTGGAAAGAGAGGTCATTGAAAAAAAAAATGGTAATAAAAAAAAAAAAGTATAGGCGATAAAAAAAAAAAATAGGTTGTAAAAACTTATTGGTTAATCATTCATTCAATTACTTTAAATCTCCGAAGGCATTCATTCTTTTTTGATGGAATGCACTCAATAAAAGCTTATTTTTCATCGAGATAATTAGAATATGCTTAGTATTTTTTTTTTCATGTGTTACATATATGGTTGGAAGGAGGACTAATTAGTAGAATGATAATGATCTATTATTATTATTATTATTATTATTATTATTTAAAAGGGAGATAAATGGATAAAAGTACATATATATATATATACATAAATAAATCATAAAATCATTAAAAAAAAAAAAGAGAGAGAGAGAGAGAATAGGAGATAGGATAATTATTATAGATATTATTATTATTATTATTAATAAAAGAGAGAAACAAAAAAATAAAAAGGGAAATCATTATATATAACTATATATAAAATAATAAATAAATAAATAGATTGTTTTTTTTTTTGTTTTTTAACTTTTTTCGCTGTAATAACATATGCCAAAGGTCTTCTTCTTCAGTAATATGATTAAAATATAGCATCTAATGCACAACAGAAACACACTAGAATAGAAAAAGAAATAAAAAATAATAAATTAATATATAATTGAGTTACATTTAGTTACAAAAAACCAGACAATTTAATGTCCGACGGCATGTTTTCCCGTTCACTTACTTGCAGCCAAGCTTTTTTTTTAAAAAAAAAAATAAAAATAAAGAGATAGTAACGTTAATAAAAATAGAATGATGATGATACACACGCCCTTTTATCAGCACTTTCTAATGGTGATTATTATGATGGTACCCTTTTTTCTTATTATTATTTTCTCTTTTATTTTACCATCCCCAACAACAGGAAGAATCGTCTTGTTTTTGAGGTTGTTGTTGAACAACGATGGTTTGTGGTGGAGGACTAATAGTAATAACATAAATAACAATAATAAATAAAAGATTGATCCCGTATAATTTTATTTAATATCTCTTTAATGATTTTTTTTATATTTACGCAGGAGAGTAGTATTGACCGTTAGGGGGAGCACCATAACCGTATTGGCCTTGAGGAGGAGGAGGATAGTAGTTTTGTCCTTGAGGTGGAGGAGGGTATGAATAATTATTACTAGACATGATTTAAAGAATTATATATATAGAAATGAAATGAAAAAAAAAAAAGAGAGAAAGAGAAAAGAAAAGAAGAAAAAAAGAATAAGAGGAATTAATAAATTTAAAATAAAAAAAAAAAAAAAGGAGAATGAGAGAAAAGAGTCAAAATATAAATTGATATTCTATTTAAAGTCCGCTTTTTTATTTTTATATGATTTCTATTTATATATTCTTATTATTGTAATCACTCAAACAGTTTTTTTAAAAAAAAGCAAGTGAAACTGATATTAATAGTTTATTATTATTATTATTATTATTATTATAAATATAAATATAAATATAAATAATAGTACAAATACAAATACAAATACAAATAAAAAGATACATAGAGTAACTAAGCCTCTGGTATTTTTTTATTATAGTTATACGGTGTATGATGGCCGGAATTTGAATGCCTCATTATCATTTTTTAAGAAAAAATGGGTGCTATTTTCAGGCTGTACACAAAATGAAATCAATGAAAAAGAAATGGATTTGCATTAGTTGGTTTATAATTTTAATTGATGAAATAAAAAAAAAAAAAGGAGAGAAAGAGTCTTTTTTCCATATATATTGGGGAAAACTTCTCAATAAATTAGTATTTAAACTTTTTTTTTTTCTTTTTTTTCCTATAATAAATTCATTCATTTCCAATCTTCTTTTTTTCTCTTTCTTTCCCTTTTTTTTTTTTTATTTATTCATTTTAATTATCCTCTCTTTATTTTACTCATTCTCTTTTATTTATTAATCCTTTCAAAAGAAAAAAATAATGGGCTTCGTTGAAAAATTAAAAAGACAATATGATTTAAGACAAGTTGATAAATATACCAAGCGACGATTCGTCCACTCTACGTTTGAATCACATGACCGAGACTACTACAATGCTATTTACGTCGATGGTGATTATTTATATCAAGATGACCAAAATAAACGATCTTCTTCATTTTCTTCAACCTCATCCTCTTCGTTCTCTTCTTCTTCATCGTCATCTTCTAAAACTGCTTCTTCATACGATACCTATCATCGTCCTTCAGATCGTTGGTCTTTTTCATCCATGATGAAAAGAGCCTCTTCCTTTAAACGCCATACACATCATCCTCGTCTTTCAATGGCTGCTCAAAAATTAAAAACTTCGGAAAGTTATACTTTACAAGGCTAATAATCAATTCATTTTTATTTTTTATTATTTGTTTTTTATTTTTATAATAATCATGTTCATCAACTATCATTACATCATTTTTTTTTTTTCATAATAATAAAACTTTGTTTGTTTTTTTAAAATATATATATGTATAAACTGTAAAGTAAAATAAAAAGAGCTATATATAAATATGTGTAGAATTAAAAAAAAAAAAAGAAAGAAAAATAAAGATATATACTGGAAAAAAAAAAAGGGGGGAAGCAGTGTGAGAAATTAAAAAAAGATTTACAATAAAAACAATTAATAAATATATTTATATAGGTTACATAGTTGTTTCCATGGTATGAAGTCGTTGTCTCATTTGATCAGTTCCAAAATTTTCCACCTAAACATGCATTATCATTTATAATAATAAAAATAAATAAAATATATTCAATCTTTTTATTCTTTAATGTTTTAAATATACCTTTTCCCTATTTTCTTTTTTTTTTTTTTCCTTTGGAATCATTACCACCACTAACACCACCTCCTCCTCCTCTTTTTTTTTTCCTTTTTCTTCCCCTTATATAACAACTTACATTTCTAAGTATAGAAGGATAGAGGTCCCATGATGGATTATCTTGTGGTTGTACACGATGTGATGAAGATGAATAAATGTTCATGCTAATAAAATTCGTCTTTTTCGTTTGCCGACGGACTGGTGGTGTGGGTTGATGAACATAACCATTACTTAGTCTTCGATTCAAACTTGGATACAAATCATAACTTGGTGTTACCATTACATACTTTTCATAATATGTTCTTGGTGTGGTTTCTAACTGTGGTGGATTGGTCATTTTTTTAAAAAAAAAGAAAAAGGATACGTGGTAAACCTAGGGAATGGAATAAAAATAATAATAATAATAATTAAATAGTGTTTATATTATAGACATAGATATGATAAATCTATATAAAAATTTTATAATACCTAATATACAGAAAGTGATATATTTATAAGAGAAGAAGAGAAAGAAAGAAAAAAAAAAAAAAAGATAATGAAAAAGAAAATGAAAGATAAAAGAAAAAAAAATCAGCTTTTTTTTTTTTATTTATACAGAATACTCACTCTGGACTTAAATTAATGCCATTGGGATTATAAAAATCACTGATTGGTCTGATGTCAGGTGATATAAAAATAATAGCATAATGTTGGCCACACGATATATTTTTTTTCTTCTTTTTTTAAAACAAATGTTTATATCACAGTAAAAACTTAAATGCATATGTCATTATTATTTTTATTTTAAAATAAAAATAAATATTACATCGCTTTTGTTTTTTTTTAAATTATTATAAAAAAAGTTACTCTTTCTTATTATCTTTTTTATATTTTTTAATCCCCGCTATTGTGTAAATCTGGATGGCTTATTTTATTTTAAAAAAAAAAAAATGAATAATTTTTTTTAACACTATCATTCTTTTTTCTTTGAATCAATCAATAATATACCTTTTTTTTTTTAAAGAAAAAAATTAATACAATGGTACCTGATCCAACTAATACAACAACAACAGAGCCAAAAGGATTAGCTTCCATGTTTGGTCATAAAATACCTCAAAAATATTTATCAGCAACAACGACTGCGGTAACAAACAATAAAGAAGAAGAAAGTCAAGGTGGTGGTAGTTGGAAATCAACAACAAAACAACGTAAAGAAAGAAAATCTTTAGCTTCATATGCTCGCCTTGGAAAAAAAGTTACTATTACTGCAAGCCCTATTAAAAGTCATATTGACGATGATAATGATATTGCTATGGGCGGTTTAGGAAAAAAAAAGAAAGCAAAACGATTGTAAGATATACATATATACATACATATATATATATATATATATATATATATATATATATATATTTAATGAAATAGTGGCCATAGTAACTTATATTTATTTATCCATCTATCCTATTGTCAATTATTTATTTTCAATTTTATTATCTAGCTCTCCTTATGGCGGTAGTGGTCGTAAAAAAACAAATGCACCAGCCAAACCAACAGGTCCAGTGGAAGAACCTGTTCATGTTTTGGTAAATAGAATAAGTAATATGGAATTGAAAATCAGGAGTAACATCAAAATAATATCTAAACCTTTATCATTTTTTCTTTTCTCTCTTTTTTTCGTTGTATACATTACAATAATAAGATTCGAGGTGTTCAACCAGGAAGTGAAGAAGCATTAATTCAATATTTACAATTAAAATCTAAAAAAGAATGGCAACCTTTAGAATGTAAAATGGCAAATACAGAAATGTTGCTAACAGTCAATGGCCATATGATTGCAATGTCTATTATTCGATTAGATGGATATATGTTTGGAACAGAACAGCTTCATATTCAATTATACAACGATGCAACACCCACCTCCACCGGGTCTTCTTTTACCCCGGATACTAAAGAGGATGGCAATAAAAAATTAACTACCATGGATTTATTAAGAACTTTTTTAAAATCAAGATGGAATGGACAACATCAATTCTTAAATTTAGAAGCAATGCATGAAGATCCCTTTTTAAAAAAGAATGGAATTAAACCACCCGGTGTAAAAGGCGCTCCTTCTGTTGTTGGCCCGGCAATGATGAAGTTGGCTAATGAAATGTTTCAACAAGAAGGAATCATTACTTTATCCTTGGCCAATAATCGATTACATAATGTCCAGCCTATTTCTACTATTACTCAATATCTACCCAACCTTCAAAACTTATCTTTACAAAACAATTTAATTAAATCGTTTGAAGGATTAGAAGCTATCAGCGGAACCGGGAAATTGACACAATTAAAAGAATTGATCTTATCGGGAAACCCATTACAAGAACATGAATTAAAACAAAGAGGCGATCATAGAGGTTATGTACGTCATATCGTAAAACGGTTCCCATCTTTGACTTTATTGGATGGTCAGCCTATTTTATTAACACAAGAAGAAGCTCAATCTATTCAAAAAACCGGGAAAGTTTTGCCTTTGGATACCAAAGCAAATTTCTTTGATCAAGAAGATTCTCATGTTAAAATCATGGCATTTTTAAATGGTTATTTTACCACCTTTGATCAATCTTCCCAACGGGGATCTTTAGCATCTATGATTTATGACCCTCAAGCTACCTTTTCTGTTGCTACTTTGTTAAAATTGCGTGCTCAAGTCAAATTAAAAAGAAGGGAAAAGAAAAAATTAATGGTTGATGATGATACTATTGAATGGACTTCAATTCATAGAAATTTAAAATTAAATAATCAAAGTAAGTAAATAGGAATGGGAAAAGGGAATTTTTTTTAAAAAAAACCTCATCCTTCATTTTTATTTTTATTTTTTTATTTAATGTAATAGAACAATCTTCTAAAGGATTTGCTATTGGTACAGAAGCTATTGGAGAAATGTTACAACGTTTACCTCCTACAAAACATGATTTTACAAATACAAAAGAATTTGTTATGGATGCTTACCAAACACCTATTGGTTACTATACTCTTGTTCTTCATGGGGAATTTAAAGATCAAGAAAATGATGATGCTTTGCCTTATTCTTTTGATCGTACTTTTATTTTAAAACCATCTTTACCAGGATCATTGTAAGAAAGAAAGAAAAAAGAAAAATAGAATAAATAAAGTAGACAGATGAAATACTAATATATATATATATAAATGTATGTATTTATTTAGAGCGGCAAATGCTGGATCTCCATTTATTATTCAGGCTGATAATTTAATTGTACGCGATTACGTTGGTCACCAAGGATTTCAACCCCATCAAAATCAACATATTCAAAGCATTTTTACAACTATGCCATCCTTATCCACTGTAGCCATCTAGTTTTTTTTTTTTTTTTTTAAAAAAAAAAAAAAAGATACTCATTTGCATCTCTATTATTATTATATATAACCTTTTTTCTAGAAAAAAAAATTCATACATATACATATACACATACATATTTATATATATTCATTTTATATATATATTTTTTATTACTCTTTCATTTTTATTTATTTATTTATTTATTTTTTAATACATATTATCTACTCATAATGCGTATCACAATGATATTAAAAAAAAGTTTTGCATTCTTTATAAATGAATAGAAATCAATAATATACACAGAATGATACTTTCATTATTATATCAATATTCAATTATTTTTGTTATTATTCTTATACTTTTATGCATTTATTTTCTTTGTTTGCTACAGTCTCTAAGTCTCTATTTCTTATTATGCATTGATCTTTTTATACACTTTTTCATTATGAAAACCACTATATTACTTTTAATTTTTATTATCATTAGTATTTATATAATATATTCCGTAATTATAAATTTGATTGTCCAACTATTATATATATTGTTATACATATGTACATATGTACATATATATTTAATAAGGTTTTAAATACAAAGAATAGATTAATATAGAAATAAAAAGTGTAAACAAATGGGAAATATTAAAAATCCTAAAATTCGGAAATGTTTCTTATTTCAATTTTATTTGGAAAATGCCCAGATCCTAATGTTTATTTGGAACTACTGTTACAGTACACGTTACTTTTGGTTTAGCATTTTGAGTTTTGGTAATCAAAGTAACTTCAGGTTTAGGGTAGATAGTTAAACATTTTGTTTTGGTAGTAGGAGGTTTTTTACCCGTTGGTGTTTCACCTCCAATTTCTTGGAGAGAAGGATTAGTAGGTTTTGCTTGCTTGTTTATTCTTGAAATCACTGTTGGTATACATGTCACTTTGGGTTTCTGTTTAACAGTTTTGGTAATAATTGTTATTTTAGGAGAAGTAATAATGGTACGACATTTCGTTTGAGTTGCTTTTGCTTTTATATTTAATCCTCCTGGGGTTTGGCTATAGTTTTTTAAAAGTTGCGTAAAGAAAATTATATGAGTGTACTAATTCATTAATATAATATACTTTATATATTATTTATTTTATATTACCATAGCTTAAGGAAGCTTGAATTATGATCAAAAAGGCCAAAGCTAAAAAGGAATGGTATTTAATGAGCATCAGCTTAAACGAATAAAATAAAAAGAAAAGAATGAATAAAGATATATAGAATCAATATTACGTTGATGATCTTTATTTATTTTTACAAAAAATAAAGTATATAGTGGAAAATGAGAATTTAATATATACCTCATTTAACACAAAAAAGGTTGAATGGATTACGTATGACTACGTGTATCATTTAATGTATATTAAACAAGCGATAATCCATTGGCTTCGCCACAAATGGACATTTTGCGCGAAATAACAAGATTCCATTAAATTTTTACATTAATTAAATATATGCTGATACAAAAATAAAAAAAATAAAAAAATAGCCAAAGTTGCACAATAACCTTTGTTGCTGTTTATGATGTTTGATATCTATGCTTTTATACTTGTATAACTGGCAAGATTTTTTTCAAGATACAAGTAATAATGAGTAAGCTATACATATTATTTTCTAGTTTTAAAAAATTATAAATGATTATTGTAAAAATCATTTTGTTATATTATATAATATATTATTAAATAAATGGTAACTTAAAATTTGCTAAATTTCAATTTCAATTTTTTAAAAAAACACAAAATGGTTTATCTTTACCATTAAAGTTCCTTTTTGGGAATAAAGTATGTTTAATTTTTTTTTTTTTTCAAAAAAAAAGAAAAAAAGAAAATATTTCTTTTAAAAAGTTTTTTTTTTAAGTTCCTTTTTAAGATTATATTTATCTTTATATGTATAATAAAGAGTCAAAATAGTAAAATCTATGTATTAATTACATATTCCTAGTGCTACCTTTTTTTTAAAAAAAAATAGTAAGATAAATAAATTGTAAAATATCACACTTTACTTCCTCTCTCTCTCTCTTTTTTTTTTACTCTTATTATATATATATATTTCCACACTTGATGAATAAATTATTAATAGTATTTATTTTAACAATTTATGTTTTAGGCATTTTTTCTAAACCAATTAAAAAAGGTAGTGGAGTAGCCACCTTTTATACATATTATGGTTTTGGTCAATGTGGTATAAAAGGGGATTCAAATTCTATGTTTGTTTCATTACCTGGATCTCTATTTAATCAAAAATTATGTGGACGCAGTATTACTATTAAAGGACCATTAGGAACTGCTAAAGGTCTTATCGTTGATAAGAAAGATGGAGCAACAATAGATTTAACAAGGTCTTTATATACAAAAATAGCAAATGTTGATAGTGGTCAAGTAAAAGTGCAATATGTTATTAATTAACATTAATAAATTAATACATACGAAAATTGCTTTGGTATTCAATTTTATTTCTCTGTAGCTTATTTTATACTCTTCCGTTACATTTTTTTAAAAAAATAATTTTATTCGCAAAAATAAACAAATTAATGAGAATACATGGCGTAAATCATATGTTAAAATTAATAAATAATATTAATAAAAAAGACCTCCAACCAGTCTTTTTTATATGTAATGTCCAATGCCTTGATTAAATATATATTAGTTTCATTAAATGGTGATTTTCCATAGTAGGAAATATTGACCTAATATCCTTTACTTTCACATATACACTATAGAAAAAATAACAATGTAAATAAGCAACAAAATACAGTATTATATAATGACATGCAATTTATTCAAAGTATATGTGACAAGTCGATGTGCTTGTATATCGGTATTAGTTGATACTAATAAAAAAATAAATCTAAAATAGCAAATACAATGGATTATTTAATGGAAGGGTTGCCGGAATAATGAATTGTATTGAATAAAATAGAATAGAATAAAATACAAACGAATTTTAATTTTTTTATTATTTATTATGGGGATAAGGGTGTAGGGATGAAATTTGAACGAGAATTAGATTGTATATATACATAAAGTAAAATAATGAAATAAATGAAAAATAATAAGAGTGATGATACAAAAAGAAAAAGAAAAAATAGTTAAATAACCGAAGTTATATCATAAAATAAACAAACATTTGTTGATTGACCATCCCAACCACGCGTTCCTGATGCTGTTACCATATAGCTACAAGTAGGATCAATAACTATATATATAATGAAGATAATAATAATATGATACAATATATTTAAATAAATATTATATACCAACTTTTTTTTTTTTGGTGATATAATTTTTTATATAATTACCTATACTAGAAATAACACCACCGTGATGACCAGGTAAAACAGTAAAAGGAATGACAGATGATTTGATTGGGTCTACATTAGGTTTGATATTAAATGATGATTCCTTGGACGTCTCCCAGAGTCGAATATTATCATTCGAAGCACTATTAAAAATATATATAAAAGAAAGATAGATGATAGATTAACATATAGGTTGTTTTATTTTTATTCATTTCTTTATCCTTTTTTTTTTTTTTTTAAAAAAAAAAAAAAGGGTTTACCATATGATATGTTTTCCGTTAGGTAAAGCGGTAACATAGCTAACAGGGCCAGAATTCAATGGCATTTTGAATGATTGAATGAATTTCTGACTAGTATAATCCCACTCATCTACGGTTCCATTCCTTCGACCAATATAAATCTTTGATCCATCAGAACTCCAACAAGCTGATAAACACCAAGGTGGAGTGTTTTTCATAGGTAAATTTAATTTATTTTGGTTAACAATATCTTTATCTACGCGTTTATCCCACAAAAAGCATTGACCATCTATACTTGTTGATAAAAAGATGTTTGGATTTTTTTGATCCCATAATAATGAAGAAGTTGACGAATCGACTGGAGTATTGTTAGTAGATTCATTTGTGGTATTGTTATTATTACTATTATCTATGGTTGATTTATTTTCATTAGTATTTGATGATATGGAAGATGAAGATGATGTCGAAGTTGGCGGTATATAGGGTGTATAAATAGGTTGGTACGATATTGATGATATTTGTGATATATGACCATTATAATCTCTAATCAAGCTTCCTTGTTGAAGATCCCATTCCTACAATATATATATATATATATATATATATATATATATATATATTCATGCATCAGTCACCTGCTCTTTTATTATATATTTCCTACTCTATTTTATTATTATTATTATTTTACCAGTATTGTTTTGTCCCATGATCCACTTAAAAACCCAGTTTCATCGGGGTGAATACGAAGAACAGAGACTGGCCCAGTATGTTTTTTAAAAACGTGATGTGATTTCCCTTCATCATGCCGTACTGTTACTAATTGAGTTGCTCCACTTTCAGTCCCTTGAAGAGCCCATAATGCATCTGATTGTACATCCATACTATAAACAGGTGATAATTTTGGTTCCGAATTATTATTATTAAAAGTAGGCGTAGGATAAGAATGACTGATCGATGATGATGGTGAAGCTGTTTGTTCTGTAGATCCTAAACCATTTGTTTCCGAAGGTTCTGTTTTTACAATAGGTTCTATGAATGATCATGAATAAATTATTCATTATTTTATCAGATTATTATTTTAAACTTTTTTTTTTTTCTTATGATTATTCTCTCCTTCCTCTTCTTTATATATCAACCTCTCCCAATATATATATATATATTTTTTTTTTGTAATTTACCTGGAGGCTCAGTGTTTTCCCACCAAGAGCTAATGACACCAGACTATTTGATTAAGGAAATAATATAAAACATGATTAATAAATCATTTTAAACTTATATATATATATATATATATATATATTACCATTGTGATAGAATCTACAAAATGATGTCTTTGAGCTTGTGATAACGAAGTTTTCCCATTCATTGAAGCAAAAAAATCCCATTTTCTTACATACCCATCATCAGAACCTGTGAATATCCAACGAAAGCAACGTGTTGTAGCTAAACTATAGATAGGATTTGGATGAATCACTGCCACCTATGAATAGATAATAGATAAGATTGTTTATGTACATACAAAACACGTTTTATTATATTTTCATATTATATTATATTATTATATTTACCAAAGGTACTATATCATAGGATTGACAATCAATTTTATTTTGATTGAGCTGAAGTTGTATATTACGTTTTGTTGGTATTTCTTGTTGAGGAGCAGGTGAGTTTTGAACTGATTGATCTATTAAATCTATTGTTTTTAAAGAGAGTATTAATAAAAAGTCGTATTTATATATTTTTATTACGTGTTTTTATTTACTTATTTATTTATACCTTCTGATTCCAAGTTATCACCATCTTCCGAGTTATTATCTAGTTGAGAAGTTTCGTCATTCAAGTCCAAGTCTTCTTCATCAGATGACATGATTTTTTTTTTTAATAATATAAAATAAAAAAAGGAAAGAGAGAGAAAGTATAAAAAAAAAAAAGTTTTACGTGACCATATTTTTTTTTTTGATATTCCGAGGCCCGAACTTTTTTTAATGCAGAAAGCTAGAAAAGGCAATTATGTGTTGTTTTCTCCCCCTTATTATTTATAGTTCCCACTTTCCTCCCCTTGATGATGATGAAACAACATAGGAGGAAAGTGGAGGAAGCATTTTGAAGCACTTTTTTTTAGTGTTGTGCTTCAAAAAAATAAAATAAAAAACGACCAAAAAAGTTATTGTCAAAAGGGGAAGTGACCAAGTCAGGGGTAAGGTTTTTTATACTTGAGGAGGATTTTTTAAGAAAGGGAGAGAGAGAAAAAATGACTATTTTATATATAAAAATTATATTATATTATTATTATATTATATTATTATTATATTAGATTATTATTATTATTATTGTTATTTATTATTATTTTGAATTTTTTATGTACGTTTTTATTTTTTCCTTTTTTCTCTTTTTTCCTTTTCCTTTCTTAAAAAGATGAAACGTTTTCTTTTTTAATTTTAATTTTTTTTTTTTTTTCCTTCTCTCTTTCTCTTTCCTCTTTCTCACTTTTATAATTTTTTACAACTCCATTTTAAAATTAAAAAAAAAAAAAATGAAAGCCAAAATAGTATTGCTTGGTGAATACGATTCATCATCCTTTTTTAAACTTTATATTTTACCATCCACTTCGTCTTCCTCCACTAATAATAATAACAATAATAATAATAACGCGATGATGATGACAACAATGGATTATTTATGTATAGAGGATTTATATTATTTATTTTTTTGTCAGCACAAACATCAGCATATTTATTCATTATTTCAACATATATACCAATTATACCCACACCATTTTTATCATGATTCAAAATTAAAAAAAGGCTACATAGCTAAGCATCATGTTGAAAGTTTAGCAAAACAGCTACAGCTATTTGCTTTAGCTGAATTATGTAGTTTATCACATGATGAACTGTTGAATAATGTAGCTGATCCATTATTTGCTATAACAAATGCTTTATTACTAAGGCCTGTCACGCCAAAATGCATGGAAGTTGATTTAGATTGGTCTCTTTTACCTCACCATCTTATTTTCTCCTATTTTTCTTCGCCTCCGCCATCTTCCACTTCCGCCGTTGCCACCAACAATAATAATATCTCCGATTCTTCTCTTCAAAGTAAACATACCAACCACCATACCACTACTAAAAATGATCATAGCTGGTCTTATCATTTTTTACCTATTTCTTCTCATTTAATGAAACGTACTTTAAAAGCTCAAAAACAACAACATGCGATTATTGAATGTAGGCAACGTCAGTTGGTTTTTCGTCAATCCAATGGAAACCAACATCTCCACCAACCATCCTCCTCTTCTTCTTCTTCTTTACTATTAACATCTTGTTCATCAAAAATAAATAATAACAGTAATAATAATAATAATAATAATAATAATAATAAATCGATTATAGAAAAAAAAAGAAAAAGATCTTCTCCTTCTTCTTCTCTTTGTTCGTCTCCACCGCCTACTTCACTTTCATGTTCATCATCTATATCTTCTTCATCATCCTTCTCATCATCGTCAAATACAATAATAATCAATCCGTCTTCTTCTAATACCTTAATACATCATGATCCTCCTCCTCCATCCTTACCACCTTTAATAAATCATCATTCACCAATAAAAAAACAAAAATTATCATCATCACCATCCTCTTCTTTTTCTAGTTCATCGTTTAATAATAATTTGGATTTATTAGCCACTCAAGCAACTAAAATGAAAGGATTACCATTATCCCCTGAAATATCTCCACAACCGCCTGTATTATCATTACCGCCTATTTCTTCCAATGTTTCATTTCATTCTTCTCCTTTGATTCAATCTATCTCTTTACCCTCTCTTAGAAATGTTTTATCAGATATTTAATTCCCTTTTTTTATTTCTATTTATTTAATATAATTATACCAATAAATAATAAATTATAATACTATATTATATTCATCTATTTAATCAAATACAATAAAAGAAATCTTGTTGACAGTTAAAACAGTTTCTGTAAATGGTTAGAGTGAATTCCATACTTACGTATCTTTTTTATACTCCTTCTCTTTTTTTATTTTTATTTTTTTTTATTTTTTTTTTGTCGTCCCCCCTTAAAAAATAAACCAAAATTAGAAAACTTCCAAGTTGTATTATATAAAAGGTGATTGGATTCATTCTTTATTTATTTATGTATAGGTAATTCAAAGATTTCATCTCTTAAACTATTCATAATATAAATATAAAAACAAGTAAAATTAGTTTTATATTATTATTTATTATTTATTTGTTATTTATATATGAACGTTACTTACTCATCTGTAATATAAAAATAAACTAATAAAAACTTAAAGATATCGCCTTCTCCCTAAAAAAAAAAAAAAATACAACAAAACAAAACAATAAATAAATAAATAAATATATAAAAACCTCCCAGATCTTGATATTCTTTTATTATTATGATGTGATCAAATAAACTTACAGGGACCAAAGGAGGTACAACACTAGGCAATTCATGAATCAAGTAAGTTTTGAAACAATGTAATAAAATCTATTTCCCAAAATAAAATAAAGAATAAAAAGTTAAAGTTTTTTTTTAAAATAAAAGATCTCCTATTTTCTATTTATTCAACTTACTAAAGCATCAGAAGGTAAATCATCTTGTCTAGGTGTATATCGATAGGCCGCCATTTTATTTCCTGTAGCCAAGTCTAGATTAAAGAAAAAGAAAACATTATTCATTAATATAAATATATAAAATATAAAATACTAATCGTAATAATATATATATATATATATATATATATATATACCCTTAATACGGTCAATAATATATTGTCTTGCTTTAATAGAATCGTAACCAGGAATTTGAAGAGCATCATGAATTAATCTGATTGGTAGACCAAACTATATTTAAAAATATAAAATGAAATCAAGCGTTACAAAAATTAATGCCATTTTTTTTAATATATATATAGATCTATATATTTCAAATGAAAATAATAATAACAATAATAATTTACCATGCTATGATCGAATTGAAACATCAACATCACCATGGCATCCAAAGGGCAGTCAGCAAGTGAATAATTGGAATCTTTGATTTGTTGATTAATTTTATCAATAGTAGCTGCTAAAGGATGGAAGATTTTTCCACTTAACCACTAAAAAAAATAAAGTAATGAAACTAATGAATAAACACTTTTCTTTATTTATATTCAATTTAATACATATGGATTGCACTTTTACCGTATTCAATTGATCATAATAACATTTGGAAGCTCTATCATTAAACTTAGACCAATTTTCATTAAATAATTCCAATTGTTCATCACGAAAATCTTCTACCATTTTTTCAGTACGATAAAGAGACCATAAAGATTTATCTAATCTTTTAACAGGTGGACGTGGAGGTGGGATTGAAGGTGAAAAGGAAAGCGATGTAGCAAATCGAGTTTGTTGTTTGGTAGTGGATGCAATACGATCAGATTCTTCCAACATTCTTTTTAAGCTGCTTTTTGCATATCCTTCTTTGGAAAGCTGTTCAGTGCTTGGTATTAATTTATTCACAAATGGACTAGAATCTGCTGCTGCTGCTGTTGTTAATGATGATGATTTTTCTAAAGAACTGCTTTGGAAGTTAGGTTCAAATCGCTTAATAGTATTAGTAGTAGGTGTCAAAGTTGATGCTAATTGAGGTGGTGGTGTTACTGCTGATGGCTTAGTGGTGGTTGCTGGATTCATGGTTGTTTTCTTTCCGGTTGCTAATGATTGAATGAATGTATAGATGGCAATGCTACAGCGTATTAACATTTTTGTTAAAGGTCCATGATCTATTTTATAAATAAACAAATAATATATATTAGATCACTCAAGTATTTCAAAATAAACCGCCCTTTGCTTTTTTTTTTTATAGTTTTACCTTTTTGTTTTTGCTGTGAATTAGATTGTCTTTCATAACTCGTCCAAATATTGTGTATAAAATAAAAAATTAAACCCCATTCTAATAATAATAATAATAACAATATATAGAAGAGTTATGTTTAGTCTCCTTGTCTTTACGTTTTTATATATTATTTTTCTGTTGATCTTTTATTTTTTATTTTATATTAAACGTACTTAAAATCCAAATTGGAAAAAATTCAAGTACAGTACGTAATATTGTGAGATTATAATAATCAATAGTATAATGGATAACGCCTAGTATGATTAAAAAAAAGGAATTGGTTTTTATTATATATTCATCCAACGATCCGCACCTTACAATAGCATCCATATTTTATATATGAAAAAACACGTATTATTTTATGTAAGTGTGGAAAATGGAAAAGAAAGAAAAAAAAATATACCATTTTTTTTTTTTAATATACGGAAAGTCCGACAAGGCTCACAGTGACCCAACAGTCCCCTATCTGAGTTTTACCTTGAACTAAAGAACTGAGTCTCACAGCGCATACTAAGGCACTGATCACTAATCGTAAAGGAAAATCAAAATTTATTAATGAAAAATGACTATTATTTTTTTTTTATTAAAATAAAATTATGAAGCAATAAATTTTATAAATAGCTATAAATTAATTTAAATAAAAAAATATATAAATATGATAATATTAATATTAATATTAATGATTATGATTATAAAGATACGTAAATGTTTTGCTATAACAAAAAAAGGAAAAGCACAGCATTTGTAGAAATAACTATTTATATGGAGTTATATATAAAATATTTTAATAAATGATTATACATTAGGAAGAAATTAAATAGAGGAAATGGGATGTGAAGGTAACAATAAAACAAATCAGTAGCAATTAAACCCATCTACAATAAGGTATTGGGCAAGATGATCTTTCTTTCTTTTTTTATAATTAAAGAGGTAGAAGGAAAATAGAGAGAAAACAAAGCACTTCAAATAAATCTTTATTTTTTTATATATTTTAAAAAAATGAGATAAAAGGTTATTTTTATTTTAAATAAAAAAATGCTTTATAATCGAATACGAACCAGTTAAAAGAACATATAGTTTTAAAAGGTTGTACGTGCATAGTGGAATTATCTTTTATTGTAGAAAAAGAGAGACACACTATGTTATATATATGTGCAAAATAGTATTTTTAGAAACTTGAATGATCCAAAAATGAATAGTAATAGTATGTCCCTTTCCACCAAAAATAAAATATGTATTAATTTATTTTATTTATATTGACAATAACCTTCAACAGCAAATGTTAATGAATATACATAAAATATTTAGTAAAGCAGCTATTGTATTATTATTATTGGCAGTAACAACCTATTAATTTTTTTTTATAAAGTTATCTTATATCGCTTCCTGGTATGAATAGTATAATATATAACCCATGCATCTTGGAATCATATAATGAATAATGTATCCAAGACTATAGGGGAGGTTTTTTTGTAATATATACATATATACTTTATAGATTTTAAAAAAGCAATTTACAGCCATAAATAAATTTATAGACAACCTGATATATATATATATATATATAAATATAAATATATTAAATACAACAAGAATATGATTTTTTATTAATTCTTGACAACTATTCACTAATACTTTTGATAAATCACACCTATCCAATTTAATACCATAGTAATAAATATAATAAATAAAAATAAAATTATAATAATAACTCTTCCCCCAACAATAATATTGTAAATAACCCGTCAAAACCAGCCTATACTCCCTTCATTAAGTGCAATAAAATAATAATATCAAATATGAATTCATGCCAGATCCAGCCTAACTCGGCGGCGTTTTAAAATCTAGGTGCAACATTTTTTTTTTAAAAACTATCTTTTTGATCGTTCTCTATTATAACCTTCTTTTTTTTTATATCTATAAAATGGCTCAAGTTGCCCAAATCTCCAAGAAGAGAAAGGTAACCTAATTTATTTTAAATAAGAAAATGATAGATGGATGATAATAATTAATGGATGATGAATGATTTTTGATGGATGGATGGATAAAAACTAATCATGATATCTTTTTTTTTTATCTTTATATTTATATAGTTTGTAAGTTTCACCCTCTTTTTTTTTTAAAAAAAAAAAAAAAACCAGTGATAGTCGTATATATAAGCAACAATATGAATAAACGAAACTAAAATAAAAAAACAATTACATTGACAATCACAGCAATATCAACAATAATAATAATATAAATAATGAATATATATATAATTATCAACAACCTTAAAAAATAAAAAAGATGAATAGACTTTACTGGCACACTTATTATAATATATGTTTTGAAATCATATTTATATATATATATCCCAATATTTATTTTGTTTTATTTTTTTTTAAAAAACATACAATAGGTCGCTGATGGTGTATTCTACGCCGAATTAAACGAATACTTCACTCGTGAACTTGCCGAAGATGGTTATGCTGGTGTTGAAGTCCGTGTCACTCCTGCCCGTACCGAGTAAATATCATAAAAAATTGAAGATGGATTAAAATATATAGTGAAGGATCAAAATTAGAAAAGGATGAAGTTTATATTTTTAAATATTAAAAGATGGATATTAAAAGAATATTGGAATGGTTAAAAATTAAATAAATTAAAAGCGGATTTTCGAACTTGATTAAAATACTCATCACATTTTTTATTTTACATAATAGAATCATTGTTCGTGCTACCCATACACAAAAAGTTCTTGGTGAAAAGGGCCGCCGTATTCGTGAATTAACCACTCTTATTCAAAAGAGATTCAAGTTTGGAGAAAATGCCGTTGAATTATATGCCGAACGTGTCCAAAACCGTGGTTTATGTGCCATTGCTCAATGTGAATCCGTTAAATTCAAGTTATTAAACGGTTTAGCTGTCCGTCGTGCTTGTTATGGTGTTGTCCGTTTCGTCATGGAATCTGGTGCTAAAGGTTGTGAAGTTGTTGTTTCTGGTAAACTTCGTGCTGCTCGTGCTAAAGCCATGAAATTCTCTGATGGTTTCATGATTCACTCTGGTCAACCTACCCGTGATTTCATTACTACCGCTGTTCGTCACGTTCTTTTACGTCAAGGTGTTCTTGGTATTAAAGTTAAGATCATGTTAGATTCTGATCCTACCGGTCGTCAAGGTCCTAAACAAACTTTACCTGATATTGTTACCATCTTGGAACCCAAGGAAGAATCCAACATTGAAGTCCCTACTGCCCAAGAATTCGGTGTTCCTCCTCCTGCTCCTGCTCCTGCTCAAGCTGAAGCTGAAGCTGCTGCTTAATCCATATCATCTCTTTTTTTTATTATATATATATTTTTATTTTGAATTTAAAAAAATAAATAAATGATTGTTCATATAAATTAATAGTAATACTTATAAGAATAATAAAAAAGGGTCATGAAGGAATAAAAAATATCAATTTTGTATCAATTAATTTTATTTATTTATTTTTAATCATTACCTACATTACAATTTAAAAAATACTCTATCCAATTCTAATTTTATAATGTTCAAGATAAAAAAAGAAAAGTGATCAAAAAAATAAAACGAAAATTTAAAACCCCGTAAAAACTCCCAATTTGTTTCGATGCGGTACGCCGCTTTTTTATTTACTTCTCTTCCCCTTTTCATTTTTTTTTTATAGTAAAGAAAAGACTTGCAAACGTTTATTTTATTTTATTTTTTCTTTCTTTTCTTCATATTTTCTTTCTTTTCTTTGAATAAATATAATTAACTATGGCTACTGCTATTTTATATAATGAAAATGATGGCTTTATTGATGCCATTCTTCGCGGATATCGTTCAGGTATTTTAACTTCATCTCAATATATCAATTTCACTCAGTGTGAAACACTTGAAGGTAAATAAAAATAAAAAAAAAGTGTTAATAATAATAATAATAAACTACATTTATAATGTATTAAATAATTTCCCTTTATTATTATTATTATTGCTATTATTTGTATTGTATATTAAAGATCTTCGTTTACAAATTGGTGCTACTGATTATGGGTCTTTGTTACAAAATGAGCCTTCACCTATATCTACTTCAACAATTGCCGAAAAATTAACTCAACGTTTAGTAGAAGAATTCGATTATATTCGTTCTGTTGCCGTTCAACCTTTAGCTAAATTTTTGGATTACATCACGTAAGTTTTTTATTAAATAAAATATTACTATTTTTTTATTATTGTTAAAAAAGTTATAAAATATATGTATATACTTAAAAAAAAGGATAAAAACTAATATTATTATTACTTTTTTGTTTATTTTTATAATGCTATGATGATTTTAATTAATATACTTACCCTTTCATTTTTTTATATTTATCATATTCTATTAGTTATCAATATATGATCGACAACGTGATTTTACTTATAACTGGTACTTTACATGAACGCGATACTCATGAACTTTTGGAACGATGCCATCCTCTTGGTGTCTTTGATTCTATGCCAGCCTTATGTGTTGCCACCACTGTTGCTGAGCTTTATAATACTGTTCTTGTTGAAACACCTTTAGCACCTTATTTTGCTAATTGTCTTAGTGCTCATGATTTGGATGAACTTAATATTGAAATCATTCGTAATACCTTGTATAAGGCTTATCTTGAAGATTTTTATCAATTTTGTCAATCATTAGATGGCCCTACTGCTGAAGTGATGGGTGATATTTTACGAGTAAGTATTATAATCATATAATAAAAAGAAAAAGAAAAAAAGGAATTATTTATTTTTTATTTTTTATTAACGTGATTATAATATTTTTATTTATGTGTCTATTTTATTTTATTATCCAGTTTGAAGCTGACCGTCGTACAGTAAACATCACTATCAACTCTTTTGGCACCGAATTAACCAAGGATGATCGTAAGAAATTATTCCCTACTATTGGTCGGTTGTATCCTGATGGCAATGCAAAGTTAGCCCAAGCAGATGAAGTAGAACAAGTCAAAGCTGTATGTGATGTTGTTCATGAATACCGGGGATTCTTTGATTCCACTTCTTCCAAAACTTTAGAAGATATGTTTTTTGAACAAGAAGTCTTTTTGAATCGATTAGCTTTTCAACAACAATTTAATTATGGCGTTTTTTATTCTTATGTCAAGTTGAAGGAACAAGAAATTCGTAATATTGTTTGGATTGCAGAATGTATCTCTCAAAATCAAAAGGATAGAATTAGCTCTTATATTCCTGTTATGTAGATTTTGAAAAAAAAAAAAAAGGAAAAATGATTCTTCGTTTTTTTTTTTTTAATATATATTAATTATTACTATTACTATTATTATTGTTATTATTATCATGATTATATTTTTATTCGATTTTTTTAAAGCATTGCCTATTCCCATTTCCCGCTTTTGTCCTCTCAATATTTTTTTCCTTCCACTACATTTTTTTTCTTTAAAAATGAATTAAAAAAAATTTTGTAACAAAAAATCATACGCTTTGATTTATTGGGATGATTTAAATATTGATTTAAAATAATGGGTGATGATTTAATGAGAGGTTATAAAAATAAATAATCAATATATTAAAGTGTTTTCAAAAAAAAAAAAAGGTACAAAAAAATGATG
This sequence comes from Cunninghamella blakesleeana, assembly GCA_017871115.1. Lineage (NCBI taxonomy): Eukaryota > Fungi > Mucoromycota > Mucoromycetes > Mucorales > Cunninghamellaceae > Cunninghamella > Cunninghamella blakesleeana. The sequence continues at coordinate 1,036,313 of JAFCIZ010000008.1, forward strand.
TTTTTTTTTCGTAAAACCCAATATTTATGTGAAGCAAAGATATACACGAAAGTTGAAATAAAATAATAAGAATAAGAAAAAAATAAGAATAAAAAGTAAAAAGAGATAAAAATTAATAATATAATATAAAAGATAAATTATAAAATATGAATGACTATTTGTTTTAAAAGTTATATTCATGAGATGGTTTTGTATCCAAACCAGTAACTTCCGAATACATTTGTAAAGCCCTTAAAATGTGCATAGGATCCAACTCTACCGCTTCACCCAGTTTTTCTAAAACCGAAGCAAATCGGCCTACTTTTTGTAAATACAAAGAATTAGCAGCATTTTCTACCCGAGTGACACAATTTTCCATGAGCATAAGTAATTCTTCATCAGAGGCTTCTTCCATGATATGTTTATCTAAAAGCATCCCAATACCCCAAGGTGCAGTACTAACCACCATGGATGGATTTCCATTATGCCCTGTTGATGTATATTTACTACTTATTGAACTTCCAGCTTTATTACTTGATAATGTATTGCCAGCCGTTAATCGCTCCAGTCGAATTGCTAAATTACTAAGTGATGATACTAGTGCTGGATCAATGGTACGTGCTTTGGATGAATTTTGTTGATGGTTTTTTTGTAATTGGTGTTGATTATTCTTGTGCTGATTTTCAAAAAATGATTTTATTTCTTGTGATTTTTCGTCTTGGTATACGTTTAAAGTTGAATCATCAGGAGAAGATACTTCCAAATCACGAACATCTTTAGGATCTAGACGAGGTGAAGGTCCCAAAGAAGAGGATTCTGTAGATGATTTGGGTGACATGGGCGCTTTCAACGCTGAAGTAGGTGGAGGAGGAGATGCTACTGCTGCTTGAGCCATCATTTCACTTTTATCTAATTCCATACGTCCTGCTAATTGTTTTGGATAAACCAAACTGAGCATTTCGGGCGTTTCCAAACCTTTCAATCTTCTTTCACCTAATTCCATGACATGGAAACCAAGCCGTTTAAGCTGCTGTATATCTCTTATCATTTGATGATTGGCACTACTTACTGCTGGTTTATTTTCTGCTGAACTTGTCGAATCATCAAATGTAACAATGCCATTTTCTACTTCCAATACACCAGGGAATTTCCTTAAGGCTACTACTACATCAGAAGAAACGCATATTTGTCCACCATCAGCTTCGTTACAGATTCGACTTGCTTTATTGACTACTGGTCCAAAATAATCCATACGATTTGTAATAGGATTACGTTCAAATACTGGCATACCCCAATGAATACCCATACGAACAGATAAACCTCTATAAATAGTTACATCATCTTTTTCAATTTCACGGCCTTCTTCAGAGTCTAAAATACCAGATGGCCAGTCTGCTTCAAGTAGTTGTATTTGAACTGTAAAGCACCATAAAAGTGCTGATGTAATGTTTTGGAAACATACCATAAAAGCATCACCTTCTGTCTTTACTTCGTAACCACCAACAGTACGTAATGTACGTCGCATAATTGCATCATGAATTTTAATAGCGGATCGCATATTTTCAGGCTGAGTTTCCCAAAATTGTGTTGAGCTTTTAATATCTGTAAATACAAGTGCTACTTGATTAATAGGTGGAGGTACTTCACGTTCCAATCTTGCTAAAGTCTAATTAAAAAAGGAAATAATAATAAAAATAAAATTTACGTTATTATTAATGAACTATTAGTTTATATAGGCTTTTATAGGCTTATTTTTATAATTATATTTATTATTTATAATCGTTTTATTCTTTTTTATATAACCACCTTTTTTTTACTATTATCCTTTTATATTTATATTTGTTTTTATTCCTTACCGAATCACCAGGACCTTCTTTACCACGACGTTTGTTTTTCCCAACTAACATACCAACATCATCAGCTAATAAACCATTTTCGGGGACACCACCACGACCAGGACCCATGTTACCTGTGCGTAAATATCGCATACGCTTATCGCGTTTATCGAAAAGGTCACACACACCAATAACCATGACCATTAAATTATCATCGGAACCATAAGTGATGGCAAAGTCACGAAGTTTCTGAGCTGCCGCCATAAGGTCATCCTTTTCCGTGCGTGCAATATCAACAGCTGTTTGATAAGACATACGATCCCAAAGACCACGGGAAGCCATAATAACAAATTCATCAGTTTCGGTTAAATCAATGGTAGAGATAAAAGGATTGGCATTAACTACAGGAATTAAATGGAAATGACCAAAGCTGCGCGACACATTCAATTCACTGTTTAAATGACCATCATTTGACACATACCCACCAGCAGATCGTATACGAGATATTTCACTTGGATTTAATGGAATATGCTTTTGTGTAATTTCATAAGCCTGTCCATTATTACGAGAGATCACTGCTAATGTATCCCCAACATTAGCAACATAAAGTTTTGTACCTGCTATATAGCACATCACTGCTGAGGCACCAGTATCCTTTTCTTCACCAACAGCTGAACCAAGCTCTTTTTGTAATGTTAAAAAGGTACGTCGTACGGCTGAAACAATAGTATCATCATCTTTAGTTTTACGTAATTCATTCATAAAATGTTTAGTCAAATGATCATTAAGATATTTCGTTAATTTGCATCCAGATTTTGAATTCTTTCTCCCGTCAAATAAACCAAAAATACATTCATCGTCATTATTACGGAATCGTGGCATCACTAAATCCCAAGTTGCCAAATGGTCGCTAGGCCCTAACCAATCCGCAATACCATAAGCCATTGAATTTACCTCTGATGGTGAGGTTCTAACACGTCGATCATGGAATTCTTCAGGAGTTGATACATAAATAGTAAGGTCCATTAAACCAAGCATTCTTAATCTAGTCAATCTATTGAAACTTGATAGATCTTCATCCTTTGGATTAGCTGGATCAGGTGCTTTTTGATTGATTTCTAATCGTTTATTACCAGATAAATTTAAATATTTAAGACCTAAATTCCAATTCCTACAATTCCATAATGTAAAAAAAAAAAAAAAAAAAATAGAGAGAGAAAAGAAAAGGAAGAAAATATTAAATATCTGTATCTTTCCTACCTATCCACATTATGAACATGTGTATGTATGAATTTGATATTTTATTCCTTTACCAATTCCAATCATATGGCCAGTTTGCAATATTGTACTTCAACAAATTATTTCCAACATCTAATACCAATAATTTTCTTAGTTTTCCAATTTCTGCAGGTAAAGTTTGAAGCTTATTGCCATTCACAGCTAAAACACGAAGATAACCAAGTTTTTCTATATCATCTGCTGGTAAAGAGGTAAGTTGATTCCCAGATAAATATAATTCATAAAGGTGCTGATGACAAAGTCCACCAGGAGGAATTTCAAAAAGGTCATTAAATGAAAGATTAAGTGTACGTAATTCTAAAAATAATGAAAGAGGGGACCAAATATCGTCATCTGTCAAGCGATTATCACCCAAGAATAAATAACGAAGAGAGAGTGAAAGTGGAGGAGGATGGTTACGTGGGCTAGCAAAAAAGGAGGGGGGATTAAAGTTAGGTGGTGCTTGTGGTGAAGGGATATGATTAGAACCAACAAGCGTTGATGTGAGTGAAATGGATGTATTTGTTGTAGCTAAGGTATTGACAGATACTGCATCAGAAGGTAATCGTCGCGTATTACTGTATATGTTTTCGTTGTTACTATTATTCATACCATTGTTTTCTGTTTCATTGGCTTCAAGATTATTCCCTGAATGGAAAGGAGGATTAAATGATGAGTCACCGTTTGCAATAGGTACAATTCCTTGACCAGCATTTGTACCAAGTTGAGTTTGTAATACACCATCATTGGCCATCACTGAAGAAACAACCGCTTCACCTTGAGGAGTTAAAGGTAAATGTAAGGCAACACCAGGCACAGAGTAAGGTTCAGGGAAAGATTCCAACAAATTGGATGAGCAGTTCAACGTGTCAAGAGATCGACATAGCCATATTTCTTTTGGAAGCGTTTTTAAATTATTCTTTTGTGCATCTAGTGTTTTGAGCTCATGTAAATTGCAAATTTCTGCAGGAAGACTATCCAGATTATTGTTTTGCACTGAGAGCCGTGATAATTTACGGAGTGACCCAATACTCTTAGGTAAGCAATTAAGTGTATTGCTATCCAATACTAAATGTTCAAGTAATATGGTATGGGTGAAAACATCATCCGGTAAAGAGGAAAGTTTACAATTTGAAAGGCTAAGTTCAGTTAATCGACTAGGAATAGGCGTACATACAGCAAGCATTTCATCAGGTTTTCTAGTTAAGCTGAATTGTGTTAAATGATTCTTGTACATTTTAAGCTTTCTAAGATGTAGTAAATCATAATTGGCAATACTGATGGAGTTATAATCTACTGAAACGACTTCTAACTTTGGTAGCTGGCTTAATACATCCAAATCATTGATTAAATTCTGGCGAACATCCAATTCTTTTAGATTTTCCAATTTAGCAAAACTTAAAGGTAATGGTCCACTAATACGGTTAGCAATAGCATATAGGGATTCCAATTTTATTAACTGTCCAATTTCATCAGGGAAAGCGTTTATTTTATTAAAACTGATATCCAAACATTCCAAACTTGTGATTTGACAAATTACTTCTGGGAATGAAGTAAATGAATTGTTACAAATATGCAATTGTGCAAGATATTTAAATGATGCAAATGTAGATGGTAATGAATCAAGACGATTGTTATAAACACGTAAAGCACGAAGTCCTTCAATTTCGTGTAGTTGTGCATGTTGCAAGTCTCGTAATCTATTTCCAGAAAGATTAAGTTGTTTAAGAGACTTAATGTAACGTGTAGAAGCTGGTACAGTGGTATATTCATTGTTGATTAATCGCAATTGTTGTAAACTTTTACACATTTGAATGAAATCGACAGGTATTTCAATTTGCTGATTCCGTGATACATCAAGAGACACAATACGTGGTGCTTGTTTATATAAAAATATAGGAATGGTTGACAAATTTCTTGCCTGTAAATCTATATGAGCGCCAAATTCAGATTCGTCTTGAGAAATAATTGGATTTACATTTGGACCAAAGGTAAAACGTAATAAATAGGAATTATCTTCACGGCCAGCATCTTCTATTTTATCATCTTCAGTGTATCCCATTTGTTCCAGTAACATTTTTTGTATCTGTAATGGTCTTTCATTTCCACCAAGTGCACGTTCTATTTAAATAATAATAATAATATTAAAATAAAAATTAATAAACAGTTTACAGATTATTGAAATACAATATGTGTATATATGCATTCATCTCTTACCAAGATTATTTCTTTTTAATACAAGGTTATATTTTGTAACATCAGGTAAAAAGAATTTTCCAGCTAACTTTTGCATTAATTCAGTAGTTGTTGTATTTAAAGGAACTTGTAATGTACCAAATGTATTGTCAGGTCGAAATATACGAATACAATACTATTATATAAAAAAAAATAAAAAATAAAAAGATAGTATGAATAATAATATTAAATAGAATATCAACAACACAATTTTTTAGTAATTACATCTTTTTTCTTGATTTCCCATTTATCTTGTTCTCCTAAAGCAAATTCATCAAGACCTTGTGTATCATCTTCCAATATAGTTGTAGTAGTTAAATCTGTTCCAGCAATGATTTCAGGAGGTTGAACTGCCCAACTATCAGGTGGTGCCCATGATTCTGCATTTGAAGGCAACTCTACTGCCTAATAATTATATACATTTATAAAATTTAAAAAAATTATTAAAATTTCAGTTGTAACCAGTTTTTAATAATAGTGATGATGTTTATAAAAATAAACCTACTTGATCACGTAATACCATAGCAGGTGTTATTGATACAGGCTGCTGTTGATAATATTCGGGGTTAACAATACCATCCATACTAGTAAAGTTTTGATCCACTATAAATAATTATAATTAAAAAAAAAAAAAAACGTAGCCTCAATTTAATTAAATATCTCTAATTTTTATTTTAGTATAAAGCCATATACCAAAAATTTAAAATAAACTTACATTCGATATCCTAGATTTTAATAATAGAAGAAAGCGATAACAAAAATGGTAATTAATAACCAATTTTTTAATTAAACAATATATATTGGTAAAATAAACTTTTAAAAAAGAATACGTATAACTATACCTTTGAGTCTTTCTTTGATCTATCACTTGAATAATAAATACTACCGTCTGACCTTTCCCTATCTTTTGAATATTTTTTTCCAGATTGTTGTCCAGTTGATCGTTTCCTTTCTCCAGAAGATGAAATAGATGATGATGAAGAAGCTATATTATTTGCAGATGTATATAAATTTGTAATAGGACTACGATGCACAAAGCGTAAAGATTCATCTACTGGTACCATTTCTAATGGATGAGGTCCACGAGGAACATATAAATCATTTTCATTAGATCTTTTAGGTGGGTTTATAGATATCGTTGATGCAGTGCTAGGTGTTGAGGATGCTTGGGATGAAATACTAGATGAATGACTGGATGCTGCATATGAATGTGAATAATTATTTGTGTTAAGTTCGTTACGGCCTAAAAAAATAGGTCCAAACATAACATATAAATATAAGTAAATAAATTAATAATGAACTATGAGAAAATAAAAATATATACAAATATAAAAGTATATATAATATATTACTTTTCTTCTTGGTAAATCGGCCCAAAAAATGGTGTCGCTTTTTATCTTTTGGGGCAGCTGGCAAATCTGTATAAATATATATATGTATATATATATATAGTATTATGAATATTAATTAAATAAACAAAAGTACTCTATACAAATATCATGACTTTTTATTATTATTGCTGTGCTATATATTATATTTACCTTGTTCATGTTTATTTGGGTCACCAGAATTACTACGAGTGAGAGGTTTATGTGAAGAGGTATAGTTCTGTGGTATATGTGTTTCACCTATTTGTCTACCACCTCGAGGGAATGGTACAGGATTAGATTGTTTACATCGAGCTGAATCTACTTTTTTATAACGTTCATCTTGAAATGATACTGATAGAGTTTCTTTATTTAAAGATTGAGGTGTATTATCAAATGAACGTCGCCTTTGCATCGTATTGACAGGTGTACTAGGAATATGAATAGGGGTTGTGTTTTTATCAGGAGAAGGAATAGTTCCAGTGGATGAATTTCTTGTATGACGAGATCTAGTGTCCGTTGTTGATGATAACGTTTGTACTGGTCTTGGTGAATTTTGTGGTGCAGGTGAAGAAGCTATTCAATATTATCAAAGAATATTTAACAATAAATATTAAATATAACCAGAGAAAATATATATTTATATATATATATATATATTTATATATACGGATAAATATATTATTATTGTAATAATAATAATATAATCAGTAATAAAATGAAAAAGAAATATAGTGAGAAAAAAAAAAGTAAGAAAGAAAAAGATGAATAAGGGGCTGAGGAATTGTATTTAAAAATATTCATATTAATAATAGTGGTCTTTTCGTTACCTCGAGAAGACTCCTGGGAATGATGTCCAAATACACGCGTAAAAAAAGAATCGCTTTGATACTGTTTAGTATGAGATGTTGCAATATCAAAAGGAATGGAAGGGGATTTGGAAACAGCAGAGCCTGGTGGCTGTTCCATTAATTAATAAAATAATAAAAAAGTAAGAGTGATATAGAATAGAAAAAAAAATAAAGAATCAAAAAATAATGTATAAAGGAAAATCAAAATTCAAAAATATGAAAAAAATCAAAATAAATTATATAATAATAGAAATGAAAATGAAAATAAAGGTAATAAAAATTAAAGGTAAAGAAGTAAAAAATAAAAAGAGCAAATGAATAATTTTTAAAATCTTAGGTTGCACCAATTTTTTAATATGGAAAACTTTGACCTCCGCTCGATTTTTTTTTATATAGCTATTTTTTTTAGTATTTTTATTTCTTTCCCTCTTTATTTCTCTCACTTCAACTTTCCTTTTCCCCTTTACGTCCCCTTTTGGGGTATAATTTTATTATATCTTATCGTTTATTCATCATGAGCAATCAAGCGCCTTCTGTATTATTCACAGGCTCAGAAGAACAAAGTTCTTTATCAAGACGTCCTTCATCTGCCAAGTCGATATTAACTCCTGGTAAATCAGGTACCGATCTTTTACATGGACTAAAGATTACAATAAGCAGCCAACAAGATTATTCTAATCCAACATCACCTATACCTACTCAAGTACAAAATGAATTACCTACATCCTATAATATTGATGACTTTGAATTACATACACCTATTGGTAAATAAGAAAAAAGAAAATAATAATAATAAAAAAATAATACAAAAAGAAAAACAATAGAAGAAAAAAGCTTAAATTATTTAGTATAAAATATAAATTAATTATAATACTATAGGTTATGGGTCCTCTGCTATCGTTTATAGTGCCATATATAAACCATCGAATAAAAAAGTTGCTGTTAAAATAATCGATTTGGATATGTTTGAACGAAATCAAATTGATGAGCTAAGAGTAAGTCTATATACATGTTAATACACTTATAAAAAACCAATGACTATTATTTAAGTTAATATGAAACAATTTATTTTACTTTGTTTTAGCGTGAAACTGCTTTAATGGCTTTATCAAGACATCCTAATGTTTTACGTGTGTATGGTTCATTTGTTAATGGGTCGAAACTTTTTATTGTAACTCCATATTCTGCTGGAGGTAAGTGATCATGCAAATAATTTGCTATATAAAAAGTAATATATAACTTTTATTCATTTTTCATTTTTTTTTTCATTTTTTTTTTTTTTTTCACTATATTATTATTTATAAATAGGTTCATGTTTGGATATAATGAAAACCGGATTTCCTCATGGTTTTGATGAAATTAGTATTGCAACTATTTTAAAACAAGCTTTGGAAGGGATTGCTTATTTTCATAAAAATGGACATATTCATCGTGATGTAAAAGCTGGAAACTTATTAATGGATGATGATGGGACTGTGTTGTTAGCTGATTTCGGTGTATCAAGTTCACTCATGGAAACAGGTGACCGTGGAAAACGCAAAACTTTTGTCGGCACTGTAATACTTATAATATAATATATATATATAGAAAAAAGATGCTAAGATATTAGTATAAAAAAGAAAAGGAAAAATCAGCTTATTTATTAATACTATTGTTACTATTATTATTTATCTATAATTTTAGCCTTGTTGGATGGCTCCTGAAGTAATGGAGCAAGCTGGCTATGATTATAAAGCTGATATTTGGAGTTTTGGTATTACATCTATTGAACTTGCTACCGGCCATGCTCCTTTCGCTAAACTACCACCTCTTAAAGTATTAACAATGACGTTATCAAATGATCCACCTACTTTAGATCGAGAGTCCACTGAATATAAATATTCAAAAGTTTTTAAAGATATGATTGACTCTTGTTTGGTTAAAGACCCGGAAAAACGGTAATAAAATATACATAATATTTTATGATATACTATAAAAACACATTTATATACGTAAAACTATAAAAACTATAAATATATGATTCTCATCTTTCTTTTTTCATTTTTCATTTTTCATTTTATTTTTTTAAAATAAAAAAAAACTTTCAGACCAACTGCAGATAAATTATTACAACATCCATTTTTCAAACAAAGCAAACGTAAAGATTATTTGGTAAAAACCATATTACAAGATTTACTACCTTTAGAACAAAGGCCAAGAAAAAAAATATCGCAACGACAAATTACTATTACTAAAGCTGATGATGAATGGGATTTTGATAACGATGATACCACAGAAGACATTCAAGATACTCAATCAATGATACCACCTTATGAGAATGATTCTGCTCAGCAACCTTTACATAATAATAATAATAACAATAATAATCATAATCATAATACAAATCCACCAAAACGACATATATCGTTTGGTGATGTTATCGTAAGAAATCCTCCACAGCCTTCTTTAACTTCATCAGCAGCTGTTATGGCTTCGGCAACAATAACTACAACAACTAACTCATCCGAAAATACAGCAGCTTCAAAACCTACCAAAAAATCAAGGTTCATTGTTGAAGAAACTTCCTATGGAGATCACCCCGTTTCTATGCTCACAAATTCATCCCTTCGTTCGTTAAGTCCTCCTGCATTATCGGATAATATGGATTCTAAGGATGATAGTTATAACGTAAGTTAATATATCCATCTTATTATTGCTATATTGCCATTATTTATTCATATACTAGGACTAATTTTTTTATTAATCATTTATTTGTTTGTTTATTTGTTTATCTATTTATGTACTTAATAGGATGGTGAAACGACAAAAGTAGGACGATTCCATATCAATCAATCCACTTCAAGACAATATAGCTCAAGTGATACTGCCTATAGTAATACAGACTCTCTTGACGAAGATAGAAACGCAAATGATTCTGGTAAAAAAAATTAGAAGTAAACAAATAAATAAATAATACTAGATAAATATATTAATAGAATAATTATTTATAGGTGATCATAAATCTAGGTTTGAAGTTAGCCATTCAGCAACCCCATCCACTGGCAATGTACAATCTTTTCAACCAATTCCCCTTTCCCGTGAAAATTCAAGCCATGGGTCACATGGCACTTCCCCTTTTAATCTTTCCAGAGAAAGCTCAAGTAGAACTAGGTCACCATTAGTAGAAAAAGATATAGATAATCAATCAACAGGTGAATCAAGAAAAATTGGACGTTTTGAATTAACTACTGGTGGTAATACACCCGAATCTGGTCGTTTGATGAATTCAGAAAAAAGTGAAGGTATTCTATTTATATCTTTAATTTATATAGATTTTATCAAGTATCTATTTATTGTCGTCATTATTAAACATCATCATATATAATTTTTATTTGTATTTGTATAAATAATTCTAGTGCATCCTTTTGTCTATGATTCGTCACACTCAATATCCGCCTCTTCTTCCACAACTTCACCATCATCATCATTGTTAAGGGGACAAACACTTCGTGTACATCCAACTTCATCTATGGAAGGCTCAGGAAATTTATTAAATCAATTAGAAGAATTAATTAGATATAATGAAACACAGAAACACTTATTACAGGAAATAGCTGCTACGATTGGATCATCAGTGAATTCAGGTACAAAGATAAAGTCCGCACACGTAAAACTACCAATGGAGAAACCTGCTAATGATGATTTACCTGCAACTGTGGTATGAAACTTTTAAAAATGAAAAAAGATTAGAATGAATAATTTTTATTAATCATAGCTCAACTTTTTATTTAATTTTGTTTATCTATGTATTTAGGCTTACCTTGAACAATTGATACAAATTTCTACTAAAGAAAACGTTCAACTCCAAAAGGAAAATGAAGCATTAAGAAAGGAGATCGAACAGCTTCGCATATCAAACCCTTTATAATGTTTATTGTTTATTTATTTATTTATTATTATTTATTATTTATTATTTATTTACTAATATATTTAATAAAATATGTTTATATTACTTTGTTGTTACTTTTTAGAACTTAAAACTTTATGTAAAAGTAATAAAAAATAAAATTTTGAACACATGAGCTTTTTTTTTTTATTGTGTATGAAAAAAATATTTAAGTGGAGTGATTTTTTCTTTTTTTTTTTTGCTTTTTGCTTTCTTTCTCTCATTCCTTTTTTTTTCCAGCTTTAAACTTTTTCCTTTTTTTCTTTTCTTTTTTAATCTATATACCAATATTGATCATTCATGACCCAATCTTATACAAATGAATTTATAAGTGATAATAGAGAATACCAACTATCTAGAAATAATGAAATGAATAATAATAGTACTAATAACAGCAATAGACAAAGTGTAATCAGTCAGGGTGACAACATGCCTAATTCCTTACAACATATTTGTGTGGCTCCAAAAGTTACTAATCATCCATGTATTTATACCAACACAAATAACAATAATATTCTTGCCTTACAAATTCCTCATACACCTATACCAACAGCTCACTATAGTAAACATAATCATATTCATAATTATAATAATAATAGTATTTTACAAACTGAAAATACGCCCAGTAACAACTTTGTATCACCAACGTATAACTGGAGCTCTCACTGTGTCAATTTATCACAGCATATTTATCAACGTGGATTATTGGAAGGGATAGGAAGTGATATTGTTGTCAAAGTACCTGCTTGGAATGGCGTTTATCATTTGCATCGACTTATTTTAGATCAAAATGACTATTTCCAAACTTTACTTCAAGGAGGATTTCAAGAATCAACTACCAATGAAATCACTTTACATTTTGAACACCAACCTTTAATCACCAGTGAATCATTTAATTTCGTATTAACTCGCTTATATGGGAAAATGTGTGATCCAGATATCAACGATGCCAATGTACAAACCATTTTGGCTACTTGTTCTTTCTTTCATTTGGATTCTATGAATGAATTATGTATCGAATATATGCTACACTCTTTGTCTGAAAGGAATGTCTTTGACTATTTACGATTTGCTGATTCTCATATGGTATATGGCTCTGATAGACTCTGTGATGCTATCTTTACTTATTTATGTCGAGAACTTCATGCTCTGGATCGAGAAAAGCTGATCAATATCCCTATTACTTGGTTAAAGAAAATCATGAGCTCCGACGCATTTTATATACCCAGGTATATGCATAAAAATACCTAGCGAAAAAAAAATATCTTTTTTAAAAAATATGATATGTAAACACTTTATACGTACACTTATTTTGTTTTTGTTTTTTTCTTTTATACATTTATTTATTTTTTTAATAGCGAGTTTGAAAGATATTTAGTTATACAGGATATCATTCAAAAACATTATGAAAAAATATGTGATGAAAAAAGATTACCTTCACCATCTCAACTAGACAATGATAATAATAATGATGACCCTTTTTCCGAAGACGATGCAATTTCAACATTAGCTTGTGGATTTGAAAAACTTTCCAACCTTAATACATCAACCTCTTTTAACCATAATGATGAGATTGATAACGATATAAAATCAGAAATAGGCGATAATAACTACATTGAAGATGATGAATTATTCACTACTTTGGAAACTTATAATGATATCATATGCCATTCTATTTATTATATGCACATGACTTTTGAACAATTGGAAATAATACAAGATGATATAAATCCTTTTACTGGGGAAGCCATGGTACCTGAAACTATCATAAGAGAAGCACTTTGGAATCAAATAAAACTACGTACAAAAATTGAAAATGCTACGGAACAAGATAAAATATTAGGAATCACTAGTCATTTTGTTACACCAAAACTTGCTAAAACAAAACAACAAAAGAGGCAATCTATAACAACAGGAAATCAATTATATATCATACCAACAAGTGATTCAACAAAATATACAGGCGAGAATGCTATCTCTCATGCCAATGCTAGCCATGCTCTATTGAATGAAAGTCTCAGAAGTCCAGTACTATCTCATCCTTCTTCATCTTACCATCACCATTCTGAAGTCAGCTCTTCAACTGAAAATAAGATGGATATAAATAATAATAGTTGTGAAAATAAATTACAGTATTCCATCTATCCACCATTTCGATTTAGCGTTGAATTTACGGATGTAGCGGATTTAAAACGAAATGTAAGGGTTTATTCAAAGACTTTCTTTTATGCAGGGTAAGGTTACAATAGTTTTATTAGAACTAGATGAATATTTATATACTGTGTGAATGTATATATCTAACTTGTATACAAATAACTTATGTATTATACAATTTTTTAAATAGATCAAATTGGAATATGTATATTCAAAAAACAAGATCACAACGAAAAAATATTCTTCAACTTGGTGTTTATTTACATCGACAATCCATACCGTCTGACAATTGTAATCATCAACAAGGAAATATTAATCCAAATGTAATAACAAGAGCAACTCCTACAACAGCAAATACTACACAGTCCACTCTTAGTTCTTCTCCACCTTTTACCAATACTAATGCCGATTCAAAACAAGGTTCTCTTTGTCAAGATTATTTATCTTCACCTTCACCTTCATCTTCACCATCTTCATTTTCTTGTTATAAAGATAAACGGAAAGTCACTAAAACTTGGTTTAAAATATTTAGTCCCTCAAGAGGGCCAAAACATGCTTTAACATTGTTTCAAAGTAGTCCCGATGATTTTAAAGTGCTTCAAAGCTGGGTAAGATAAATATGAAAATATAATAAATAAATTAAAATAAAATAAAAGATATCAAGCAAAAAATTTGATTGTTATTAATATATACTAACGATAATAATTATTTTATTTTATTGTATTTTCTTTTTCTATTTTTTAAAAAAACTTAGGGATGGAGAAGTACCGTTTTATGTGCAGATGAAACTAATTTTGCGAATAAAGCATCTACTTCTACAAGTTCGGAAATGCAAAATAAAAATAACAGTACATCAACTGCAAATATTAGAAGAGATACAGATATTTTTACAGGCATCGTACCATTATCACCATCACCAGTGAACCATGATATGAATCAACAACAGCCTAGTCAATCATCATCTCCTGAAACAATATCTAATGATGAATCCAATGGAAATCAACAAAATTCACCAGTAACTTTACGATTCTCAGTAGTAATGGGACATTTATAATGAACTTTTTTTTGGATGGTCATTTTTGTTATTATTGTTATTATTTCTATGAAATAAGATGTATCATATATATATACATATATTCAAAATTGATATACTTTTTTTTACATCTCATTTAATAGTGAATCCATTATTATTGATATCATTTTCCTTAATCTCAATTTACTATAAAATAGTTTATATTTCTTAAAAAAAATTATAAAAAGGGTTGTACATAATAAAATTAGCAAGATTGTAAAAGATATGATGTGAATGATATTTAATAAATGAAAATAATAAATAAATATTAAAAAAAAAAATGAAGATATGAACTATACAAAAAAAAAAAGAAAAAAGATATTATATATAATAAAATAAATATGTCCTCTATTTAGAAGATTTGTTTTTAAAATAATTCTTGATTCTTTTCTTTAATTGAGTAGCTGTCAATTGATTCACATTTAATTCAGTATCCCAAAACATTGCTTCATAATCATCTCCATGTTTTTTAATCAATTTTTCCAACCATCTTGCTTCACTGTCAGTTGTATACCTTTCTCCTACATGCACATTTGCTGCTTGAGCTTCTAATTGGCGCACAAAATCTGTTTTAGCTTCTACTGGAACAATGGGTGCATCTAAAATATCATCATGGCTCTATTATTATAAAAAGATAAAATAAAAATAAAAAAAAATAAAAATGATGAATATAACCATATACGTATATAGTAAAATGATGATGATGATGCATTTTAATGTTTTTTACCTGTTTTTCACCCGTAATAATTCTAATAATATTTCCTTCATCATCTCGTTGAATTAAACCTTCATCTGGTCTTAAAGTCTTTTTTAATTCTTCAATTTCTTCTTCTGTAAGTTTACTAAGATCAATAGGTTCCCTTTCACTTTCTGGAATTTCGACTGGTTTCTCATCAGGATATAATTTTTCGACACCACCGGCTGCTTTTCCATTTAAATTTGTTAATAATCCTAATCGTCGATAACTATATATTATAATGGTCGTTGATAGCCGATGATTGATTTATACATGTATATAAATATATATATATATAATAAAAAGATACACACATTATTTAGTATACAGCTTTTATTTTAAAAATATATATATATATAAATATAATATCCACTTTTTTTAAAAAAAAAAAAACAAAAAAAACTTACTTTTGTGTTAATGTTTGATTTTTATCCCAATTAGCTCTGATAAATCCATTTCCCTAATGTCATAAAAAAATACGTTAATATAAATGTTAAAATGTTTTTTTAAATCAAAATAATAAAAGTATAAATATTTGTATATGTATATGTATTACTTGAAAGGAAAGTTTCTTTCTTTTAGAAGCTGTGTGTCTTGTATTTTTTCTTCCAGACTTTTGAGTTCTTCTTTTTCTAGGAGTAACCATTATAAAAAGATATAATTATAAAAAAATTAATAAAAGAAAGAGAGGTCAAAAAAAAAAAAAAAGGTTTAAAATTATTATATTTTTTAAAATACCGCTATGTGGCTTTTTTAAAAAAAGCATGAATAAATATCCTCTATACTGATGTTATTTAAAATATTATATATGACTATAAATAATACATACTGCTTGAAGTTGAATACTATAAAAGTATAATTATTAATACCTATGTATTTATTGATTATTGCTTACGTTTTTTTATTTTTTCAAGTCTTCTAGTCTTAAAAAATGTACGATAAATGGCGCGGAGTGTAATACATTCATTATCAATATGCAAAACTGAAAAAGGAAAAAGCATATTTTTTAAGCTTGAAAAACCACCCATTAATTATTTAAACTTATATTTATTTATCAATAATATAAAATATTCAAAGAGAATATATATAAATATATAATATGATAAAAAAAGAAGAAGAGAAAATAAAAAAAACAAAGGTTTTATTTTAAAAAATTTATTATTATTGTTATTATTCAAAAAAAAAGTACAAAACATAAGTTTATAATAAGTAGTGAGCATAATAAAGAGGAAGGAAAGAAAGTGAAGAAATAAATAAATAAATATATAAATGATATAAAAATAAAATAAAATAATTACGTACGTATTATTATTATTTTTATTTAAGCAATGAAAGACTTGGTGTGGTTTTCACAAATATCACGGAGTTTGCCTTCCAATTCCTTAGAGAGAACACCTTGAGAACGGATTTCTTCAAGGACGTCCTTGTGGTCACTGTTGATATGAGCAATGAAATCCTTTTCCCAGTCAACGATCTTTTGAACAGGAACCTTATCAAGGAAACCATTAACACCAGCAAAGACAATAGGAACTTGGGTTTGAATGGATAAAGGAGAGTATTGAGGTTGTTTTAATAATTCAGTTAAACGAGCACCACGGTTTAATAAGAATTGAGTAGAAGCATCTAAATCGGAACCGAATTGAGCGAAAGCAGCAACTTCACGGTATTGAGCTAAGAAAAGTTTAAGAGAACCAGCAACTTGTTTCATGGCCTTGGTTTGAGCAGCGGAACCGACACGAGAGACGGAAAGACCGACGTTAATAGAAGGACGGATACCCTTGAAGAAAAGTTCGGCTTCCAAGAAAATTTGACCATCAGTAATGGAAATAACGTTGGTAGGAATATAAGCAGAGACATCACCACCTTGAGTTTCAATGATAGGTAAAGCAGTCATGGAACCATAACCGAAATCCTTGTTCATCTTAGCAGCACGTTCTAATAAACGAGAGTGAAGGTAGAAAACGTCACCAGGATAAGCTTCACGACCAGGAGGACGACGAAGTAAAAGAGACATTTGACGATAAGCAACAGCTTGTTTAGATAAATCATCATAAATGATTAAAGAGTGACGACCATTATCACGGAACCATTCACCAAAAGCAGCACCAGAGAAAGGAGCTAAATATTGAAGGGGGGCAGCTTCAGAAGCAGTAGCAGCAACAACGGTAGTGTATTTCATGGCATCATTTTCTTCTAAAGTACGAACTAATTGAGCAACAGTAGATCTCTTTTGACCAACAGCAACATAGATACAGTATAATTTCTTGGATTCATCGGAACCATTGTTCCAGTTCTTTTGATTTAAAATAGTATCAAGGGCAACAGCAGTCTTACCAGTTTGACGATCACCAATAATCAATTCACGTTGACCACGACCGATGGGAACCATAGAATCAACAGATTTAATACCAGTTTGCATAGGTTCGTTAACAGAGTGACGAGGTAAAATACCAGGAGCTTTAACTTGGACACGAGAACGGCCAACGACGTCTAAAGGACCTTTACCATCAATGGGGTTACCAAGAGCATCAACAACACGACCTAAAATACCAGGACCTACTGGAACATCGACGATAGCACCGGTACGCTTAACGGTATCGCCTTCCTTAATCAAACGATCATTACCGAATACCACAATACCAACATTATCAGCTTCCAAGTTAAGAGCCATACCCTTTTTTTTTAATAAAAATAATAATTGTCATTAATTTATATAACCCTTATATACCCTCATCATTTTCCTATCTTTTTTTTTTTTTCATATTATTATTTCTATTTATATTATTATTATTATTATTATTATTATTATTATTATTATTATTATTATTATTATTATTATTATTATTATTATTATTATTATTATTATTATTATTATTATTATTATTCAATCCATATTTTGTATATATATATATATATATATATATACCTTAAGACCACTAGAGAATTCAACCATTTCTTCAGCTTGAACGTTCTTTAAACCATAAACACGAGCAATACCATCACCAATAGATAAGACACGACCAGTTTCTTGAAGTTCAGCTTCAGAAGAGGAACCAAGAATACGTTCTTCAAGGATAGAAGATACTTCAGAAGTAGTAGGCTTAGCAGTAGCATAAGTACGGAATACATTAGCAGCAGCTCTAACTGAAGGTTGGAACTATATATAAATATAGGCATATATAATAATAATAATAATAATAAATGAATATTCATAATATAAAGGTATTTAATCTATCCATTATCTTTTTTGTAGTTGTTTATTGTTGCATTTGTCTAATTCAACTTATCCATTAAAGAATACTTTTGTTTTTATTTTTTCTACATGTGCGTTTTTATTACTACTATTTTTATTATATTCGATGATGTATACATACAGCAGCAGAACGGGTGAATGCAGTTAAAGCAGGACGAGTGATACGAGTAACGTTTCTTAACATTATGAATAATAATAAAAAAGAGAGGGGTAGGTGTAATTTTTGAAGTTACCTTAAAAAAAGAAAAAAGAAAAATTGAAAAACAATAAAAAATTAAATACTATAGCCCTAGAAAAAAAAAATTGAAAATCCGTCCCTTATTTGTTTTTTTTTTTTTGGCTGTAATCACGCTTTATTTTTATGATAAAAAATATATACATGACATTTTCATACTAATATGAATAAACTAAAATTAATGCATACCTAATAGTATATAATTCCATTTATTTATTTATTTATCAATATTATTACTATCATTATTATTTTTGCAAAGAAGATATTTATACCTTCTTCACAAAAAAATATAGTTTGAATTCAATACTCACATACTATGGAACCCATAAAAGGAAATCACTCAAACTATAATTTATAGTTATTCCTGCATATTGGTCATTTCATAGAATACATAGTTATTTATTTTATGTTGGTTTTTATTATAATTCTACAACACTTTTGATTTTAATAATATTTAATGAAAAAAAAACCATATACAAAAAACAAGAATAGATAAAATTTATTATTATATACAAATTACAATTTATTATGACATACAAATTACAATTCACTATTATTTATAATCGTACGTTTGTTTATTAACTCCATGATGCCTATGTGTTTTACTTTTAATTTTACTATGAATAAGATCCTGACTTTTTAAGTTTACGAGGTCATATTTGTAGTAGGTATATCTTTTTGATTAAATAGAAATGAGTTGCAGTAAAAAATAAAAAAACAACAGTAATTTTATTTTTAATTTAAATAAGTAGCATTTAAACTCATGCCTAATATGTAAAAAAAAGCCATTTCTTTCTCTTTTTTTTTTAAAAAAAAAAACGTTAATTTGATAATTATTAATGATAAAATCTATTATTACACTTTTTTTAATCTGATAAAAGATAGAATTGACAAAGTATAATGATCAAAAATCGGTGAAACAAAAAGTCCGTTTTTTTTTTTTTTTGGCAAATAAAAAACTTTCTTTTTTCTTTTTCTTTTTTAAATGCTCCTCGAAATGAGAAAGTGGGAGAAAGAAAGAAAAAAATGTGTTAAAAAATACATGTTAAGGGCTCTTTTTCTTTTTAATTTTTATTTTTTTACAAGGTGATAAAGAATGTAAAAACTATTCATTGTCTTTTTAAAATATGAGCTAAAGAATTAGTTTCTAGTTATATAAATCCCGTATCCCCCGGCTAATATCTTTTAGAATAACTCGGATAAATTATTTACTAAGTATGGTTTAAAGGATAATCAATGATAGCGTATAAACAGTCATTTTTTTTTTTTAATCTTTCTCTTTCTTTTCTCTTTCTCTTCTCCTAATTTTTATTTTCTTTCTCTTTCTCTTTCTCTTTTATCTTTTTCTTCTTTTAGTCACACCTTTTTCTTTTTTTGTTTTCTCTATTCTAACATATTTAATATGAAAGTATTTCGTCAAAAACCAGCTTCAACTTTTGACTCTCCTCCAACTCCTAACCACTCAACTTCAGAAAAAGAATATAATATCACTTCTGAACCTATATTTACAGTACCTAATAACTATCAACCAGCTACCCATCCTCCTTTAGACGCAACCCAAGAAAAAAAGCTGGAGCAATTACGTGAATATATGAATACTATCATGTTGGAAGAAACCCATGAATATTATGAAAATGAAAAAAGATTTTTAACCGAAGGTACCTTAAAGCGATATATGCGTGCGAGAAAATGGGATTATGAGGTAAAGTAACCATTGTGGTCTTTTTTGTGTCACTCTTAAAAAAAAATTTTTTTTAAAGCATATACCTTATTTATCTTCATGTTTATATAATTTTATTTATTTATATGTGTATTTTTATATTTATATAGGCAGCTAAAACAATGTTAGAAAATACAGTGAATTGGCGTAGAGATTATCGACCTGATCAAATTGATCCTGATTATATTCGACCCGAGGTAAAGAAAAGAAAAAATATAAACTGAAAGCCAAAATAAAATTAAATGTAGTAAAATAAAATAAAATGATAGACAAGGGACTCGGGAAATAATGGATGAAATATATTTTAGTCTGAAACAGGTAAAATGTACTATAATGGATATGATAACTGCGGAAGGCCAGTATGGATCATGCGACCAAGGTTACAAAATTCTAAAGATGGAGAAAGACAAATCAAGAATATAGTATTTAATTTAGAAAGAGGTATTCGATTGATGCCTGCCAAAGTAGAAAACATTGCTATCATTGTTGATTTTAAAGATTCTTCAGCTTCACATAATCCAAGCGTTGGTACATGTAAAAAGTTTTTAGATATTCTTGGTAATCACTACCCTGAAAGATTAGGAATAGCTTTTGTGGTCAAATGTAAGTTATATATATAATAATTAAGCTCGGCATATTTATTTATATGTATATGCTTATTTATTTTGCTATTATTATTGATCTTATTACTATTATACATAATAGCACCTTGGTTCTTCTTTGTTACTTTTAAAATGATCTCTCCTTTTATGGATCCTGTCACTAAAAATAAAATCAAATTTGTATATGATGCAGGAGGAAAATCAGATACAAAAGCAACAACAAATGAATGGGTACATCTAAAGGATCATATTTCGAGTGATCAATTAGAAACAGATTTTGGTGGGGATTATCATTTCAAATTTAATATAGATACTTATTGGAAAAAATTACTAGAATATACTGGTTCTCCTTATAAAGTTATCGATTATTAATCAATTAATAATTCTACCATCATTATTTATATATAGATTTTTTTTTATTTTTTTATTTTTTTTAAAAAATTAGCGTTAGTATATTATCATCCTATATTATTTATCTATTTATTATTTTTATTGTTATTAATGCTAAACATAATAATTATTAATTAATAAAAAAAATATCCATTCATTTTTATTTATATGATATCATTATATAATAAAAAAATATAGACAGTTTTAAACTCAGTCAAAATTCACGCCACTAATGTTTTTTTTTCTTCTTTTTCCCAAATTTTTTTTTTTGTCTTTTTTTTGCCTTATAAAAAAAATTTACTTTATTCATCTCTTTTATTTTTAAAAAATATTACCATTATTACTTTACAATATTATATACCTTGACCATCTATTCTTTTTTTTTAAAGGAAAAAAAAGTGGAAATATCACAAAGGATTCCTTTATATTCTTATCTTAGTAACCACTATTATCAGTACTCTCCCAGCATCGGGTTTTAATATCATGTCACAAAACGATATCAACGATCAATCCGATTCTTTAGATTCTGAAAAGGTGATTGAGTATTCACCAAATGAAAGATATATGCGTCTCAATACTTTACTTGGAAAAGGTGCTTATAAAGTGGTCTACAAAGCAATTGATCGTGAAGGTAACAATATAAAAAAGAAGAAAAAATGGATAAGAGAGAGTGGTTTTGTTTTATTATTATATGTATAACACTTCTCTATCTTTTCTTTTTTTTTCTTTTTTTTTATATATCTTTCCTTTCTCTCTTTTCCTTTTTATTATTTATATTAGAGGGCTATGAGGTGGCATGGAATTCTATGGTGGTAAGAAACAAATATTTTAAAATAAAAAGATAAGAATTATAGAAAGAAAAGGGGGATATAACATTAATACATTATTGATATTAATGTAAAGTAATATTTTATTTTATTTATTTATATATCATCACCTTCATCACCAATTTTATTACCTTTACTATCATCATCATCATCATCATCATCATCATCATCATCATCGTCAATATCGTTATTATCATCAACGATATCTATATCTATACAGGGTATTTATTCACCAGATAAAAAAGAAATGGAACATGAAATTGAAATTCTCAAATCAGTACGTCATCCTAATGTGATTGCCTTTCATGAAGCATGGTGTACGAAAAATGAATTTGTTTTTGTAACAGAACTAATGACATCGGGTACTTTACGTGAATATATCAAGAAATTGAATTTACCAAAATTAAAAATTGTAAAAAGATGGTCTCGTCAAATTTTGAAAGGGTTAGCTTATTTACATAATTATAATCCACCTATTATCCATCGTGATATTAAATGTGAAAATATTTTCATTAATGGGGCCCATGGAGAAGTAAAAATTGGTGATATGGGTACAGCCGAAATGAAAATGGGCAAGAAATACACTATTATCGGTACGCCAGGATTCATGGCTCCTGAAATGTATGAAGAAATGGGTTATAATGAAAAGGTTGATATCTATGCTTTTGGCATGTGTCTTTTAGAAATGGTCACTGGTCAATATCCTTATGGTGAATGTCAGAATGCTGCTCAAATTTATCGTAAAGTATCTTCGGTAAGCTTTTATTTATATTTTAAAGAATATGTTGGACAAATGATTTTTTTTATAAATCATATAATATTTTTCAAGTAGTAAAAAAAATTTATATTATTTCCATTTTATTTACTAATTAATTAATGAATTAGGGCGTCAAACCTGCATGTCTTGAACAAATTCATGATGAAGAAGTATTGAGTGTTATTGAAAATTGTATTGGACCTGAAGAAGAAAGGTAAACATCTAATAAATAAATTATTAGATAATAGTATATTAAACACGGATTAAAATTAAAGGAAACATATATTAATGACCATTATATATATATATTAGAATGACTGCCCAAGAAATCTTAGAACATTCTTTTCTTGCTGTTGAACCTGATGTTGTATTATTAGCAGCTGATCCTGCCCATGTTCACCTGACTTTACAAGTTGTATTTAAAGGCATGGATAAATTATCCGTTAAATTTGATTATAATGTAGATACTGATACTGCAGAAGAAGTAGTGAAAGAAATGGTAAAATAAATAATATAAATAAAATAAAAATAAAATAATATTGACGCATATTTATTAATTATTATTATTATTATTATTATTATTATTATTATTATTATTATTATTATTATTATTATTATTATTATTATTATTATTATTATTATTATTATTATTATTATTATTATTATTATTATTATTATTATTATTATTATTATTATTATTATTATTATTATTATTATTATTATTATTATTATTATTATTATTATTATTATTATTATTATTATTATTATTATTATTATTATTATTATTATTATTATTATTATTATTATTATTATTATTATTATTATTATTATTTAAAAAAAAAATAGATTGAAGAACAAGTATTACCTGTACGTTATCAATATCATATAACAAAAGAAATTAATCGTATTTTACGTGATATGGAAAAACCTAGTGAATCAGAAAATGCAGAGCAAGCACAGCAATCCGTTTGGAGACGAGAAAACGATATACGATCCGAGTTAGAACGTACTAAAAAAGAATTAGAAGCTGCAAATGGGCGTATTTTAGAAGTAGAGCATAAATATGAAGATTATGAGTCAAGAATAAGAATGGCTGAATTACGATATAAAGATACACTTAAAGCTCTTCAAGAAATGGAAGGACAGCAACAATCAAAATCAACAACGAATGAATCTGATATAATTCAAAGCGGTAATGATCAAACAGCAACATCTTCTGATAGCAATAATCATTCAACACCTACACCTTCGTTCACTCAAACATCAACACCTGTACAGCAGGCTTCTGTAGCGGAAACTAGTAAAGAGTTGAAAGATCTTAAATTGGATGCTAATCAACTTGAAGATTTGGATGAATCACGGAAATCTGAAGAAAATTCATCCGCAGTACATAAAGCTTTATTTACTCACTTACTTGAAGGTAAATAAATATATAAATGATGATAATGACAAAAACTATATTATAAAAGGAAAAAAAATGTATATAAACTTATTTATTATTATTATTATTATTTCATTTTTCTTTCTTTTTTATATAATAGAATATTCAGATGATACTACAATTGACATATTTGTAAGAGATTGTGCGGTAGCTACACATAGAAATGCAGAAAAAGCCCATCAATGGATTAACAAATTAAAAAATCAAGATATTATGACAGTAGGAGACCTTCGCGATCTTCATGATGAAGATTGGAGTGGTATTGGATTAACTGTATTTGCTTTACGTGCTTTAAAAAATATGCTGAAAGGAAAAAAGCTTCAACCTTCGATCATTACAAATCTTAATACAGAAGGAGGGCCAAATACAACTTCAACATCACCACCCGATTCTGCTAATCCATCCCCTTATTAGATATAATATAATAACTATTATTATTATAAGACAAAAAAAAAAAATTAAGCAAGATTATGCTGGTCTTCTTCTTGGTTATATCTTATCTATACATACATTTACATATATATTTATATTACTTTATTTATTTTTCATTATTTACTTCGCTCTTTTCTCTATTTCTCTCTTTTTCTCTTGCTTTTCTTTATTGAAGTACCATAGATTTTTTTAAGCATACTTCTCACTTTTGTGTTAAATCAATTCTTATTTTTTTTTAAAAAAAATTTTATATTAATGCATATAAAACTTTTTTTTATACAATCTTTTTTTTTTTTTTAATTTACTAATATTAGAGAAATGATAAACAATAGCAATAATTATAATATATATTTTTAATAATAATAACAATAATAACAACAATAAACTATATATGTACATACAACTAAACCAAGTTTTTTGTTAATAAAAAAGTTGTTATATAAGAGCATTAACCAGCACGCTAAAATTGATAATAGAAATAGTAGAGATGAATAATAGAAAAAAAAAAGAAAGAAATTTGGACTGTATACGTGGAAGA
Source organism: Cunninghamella blakesleeana (assembly GCA_017871115.1). NCBI lineage: Eukaryota > Fungi > Mucoromycota > Mucoromycetes > Mucorales > Cunninghamellaceae > Cunninghamella > Cunninghamella blakesleeana. The sequence goes on from JAFCIZ010000008.1 coordinate 1,061,940, forward strand.
ACCTTTAATAATTATAAAAAGGAACCATCATGAATAATAAATTAGCATTGCTACTACATAAGAGTAACTCATTTTTGTTATCCCACTCAACTAAGTTTATATTTTCATACAACTAATACGTAATCAGTTGCCATATTTTTAAAGAATAATTTTATATTAGCGTATAAACACTAGCTTCATTTAATCCCAAGTTGATTATATGAGAGTATTATAAAAATTTTGATTTATTATTATTTATGTATAAAATAAACCAATCTAAAGTAAAAATTAAAAGGGATTAATAAAGAAAAAAAATAGTAGAGCAATTTTTTTTTTTTTTTTTTTTTTGAAAATTTTAAAAGTTCAATGACCCTTACATTGGTTTTTTTGGCGATGGTGTCTTTTTTTTTGTTTTTTGTTTTGTAATTTAATATTCACTGATTTATCCTGGCGCTATTTGACTAATAAAATGTATTAAAAAGCACCCTAATGATTCCTTTACATACCAACCATGAATGGATGGATTGTCATTATAGATGAGAATGATCTCATAGAAAGTTTTATTATTTAAGATGTATTTATATTGAATAGCGATTATTTTGCTATTTTTATATAAATACTTTTAAAGGAAAATCAGACACATATGGTCAAGTTATAGAATGGTTATATATATATAACATCTGTAAAAAATGACTTCCATTTTCTTACATAATGTTGTTGATCAATTGATATGCTTTATCTATCCACACACATGATATGTTTCTTTTCCAAATTAAGTGCATCTTTTTAAATAGACATTTCCTAAATCGCTCGCTGCGAAGGATATAATATGAACTGTATAATCAGATATTTTTCGGCAATTGTTCACTCAATTCAGCTCACTGAGGAAAAGATAGAGTAATATGACTTAAATCTTGATGATATACGTATATTTATTTTTTTATTTTTTATTTTTTGGATATGGTACTAAATTTCCTTTTTTAATATCAAAAAGTATAGAATTAAAAACTAAGATTAATTATATTATTTTAAGAGAGAGCAAGGAAAAAAAAAAGTGGGTAAAGTAAGAAAAAAAAATAGTTAGTTGTATTTTACAAATCTCAGCCACTCTTAACCAACTTTTTTTTTAATACAAAGTCCATCAATCTTTAAGCTTATTATACACAATCAATTATTTATATTCATATAATAAATAAAACAGTATCTCATGTTGAAATTTATAATTAATTTTTTTAAAAAAAATATTTCTAAAAAAATGGACTAAATTTTAAGAGATTATGTTACATATGGTGAGCAAACTTTATTTAATCGTCGCATGAAAATAAAAATCATTTCCTTTTATGTGGCATTTAATATATTATTATACGTAGATCTTTAAATGAGTATGTAGATCATTAGTAAATTCATATTCTTAATATTAAATAAACCAAACTATCTTGAAAGAAGAGTTGATTTTATTTTCTTTATTGAATAATTGAACTACGCGCATTATCAATATATTGCTATTACTTTAGATTATAAAAAAAAACAGTTCGGTTTCGGATACTTTTTTCTTTTTTTAGACTAAAATAATAGAATTAAAATCAATACATAAATAGGAATGAATCATAAACAGCACTATCTTTTATTTTTTATTTTTTTAATAATAATAAATAAAGTAAATATATATATGAATATGCAAGTATATTGAAATGAATTTTTTTTATTTATTTTTTTTTTTTTGACAACTTGGTGAAAAAGAATAGGAACGAGAAATGAGTCAAAATAAGAAAAATGGAATGAAAAAAAATTAGCTGGGATTCAATTGAAAATCTTATTTAAAAAAAATAATAATAATACATTGTGTTATCTTTTTTTCTCTTTTTTTTCCTCTTACTTTTTTTTTAAAATAATACACAACTCTATTATCTTTTAATAACAAAAATAGTAATGTCTTCAACTACACAAACCGAAACCGTTCCACCTTCCGCTGATGAATCAATCGTTGAACGTATTGAAGAAGGAGAAATAGATACCACTGATACAGTTGCTCGTTATTTAGGTTATGGTGCTCGTTTAAGAACGTTAGCCAAAGCTGGATCTCGTTATTTAGCTTATAGTTCAGACGTAGGTGAATCTTTTCGTCCTCTTCTTAATCCTAAATTGGTGACAGCTACTTATATGATATCTTGGACTTATGTTTTAGGTGATGTTGCTTATGAAGGTTATAAGGCCTACGATGTTGAAAAAAAGGTAATAAAAATAAAAATAAAAAAAAGGTCATTTGATACATGTAAACAAAAGGAATGAGAGGCAGGAAAATCTTTATGTTGACATTAATAATATTCTTATTGTTATGATGATTATGATTAAATAGCCTTCCGATGAAGTAGGTATCATTGTGGTTAAAAGAGCTTTATTCCAATCGATTGCTTCCATGATATTACCTATGACCACCATTCATACAGCTGTAAAATATAGTTCCAAGGCAATGAAAAACGTGAAAAACCCTTTTATTCGTACAACAGGTCCTACGGCTATCGGGTTAGCAATTATTCCATTTTTACCTACTCTTTTCGATGAATTGGTTAAAGAAAATCTTGACAAGGTGTTTGAACGATGGGAAAAGAAGGCTGATGTGATTCAAGAAGATAAAAAAGTAATCTAAGCTTTTTTTTTTATTACACTAATAGATTTTTAATATAATAGACGGTTATATATATTTATATAAATATATGTAATATGTATTTTTAATTTTTTATATTTTATTTCATTAAATAAATAAACATTTTTTTTTATCGATACAAAGCGATTTTTTTTTAAAAAAATAAACATTGGCAAAATATGTATAATAATTGTGATAATAAATAAAGCAAAATAGTAATAATAATAATATAATTATAAAATGTGTATATAAAAAAATTGATTGGAAAGAAAAGGTGATGATGATGATACGTAATAAAATTGATTTTCTTCTTTCTTTATATTTTTTTTTTCTTTAGGTATTTCCACTAAGTTCTTTTTCTAATTCTTCTACTTCCATTTCTTGAATATTTGGATGATTGGCTACAGCGGTGGCAGCTACAGAATTATCTTGATTTATAGATTCTGATCTTGTTCTTGATTGTGAAGCAGCTTGTTTACTACGTTCCAATGTTTCACGATCTTGAGCTGACATACTTTCCTTTCTTCTTAAACTAGATCCATATACTTGAGGCTGAGGAATAACTAAACTGGGTTCACCTCCTTTGCCTGATTTGAATGATAATACTTCTTGGGCAATGCTTCCTAATATATTTATTTATTCATTTTTTTTTTATAAAAAAAATATAAGATTAGGGTTATTTATTTTAATAAACTATTCCATATATCATATGCTTTTTTTTAAAAAAAAAAAAAAATCACTTACTTCTCATATCTTCAATGGAATCAATCACTTCGAAAGAGAAATCAAAATGTTGTACATGAGATGGCTATTTAAAAACAAAAAATATTTACAAAAAACGGTATAATGATTAGCCTTTTTTTTTTATATTTCAAATAAACGTGTATATATAATAGTGATTGACTTACTTCATCGTCTTCATCATGATAAGCACTTAAGTAAGGATGAGCTAAAGCTTCTTCTACAGTAATACGTCTTGAAGGGTCAAATTCCAAAAGTTTATTTAATAAATCGATAGCAAGAGGATTGGCTATATATATATCAAAGATTAAATAAATATGTTTACTATCAATTGGTATAGTTATTTAAAATATTATTATTTTTACCTCTAGGATAAAGGTTTTGGAATGGAATGCGAGGCATGTGAGGTAAACTGCGAATATACATTTGAGCTCTTTCACTACCAACACGTTGCAAAGTTTCTTCATCGGGGGTACCAAGAATACCTAAAATTTGATTAAGTTGATCGACATCTATAATCATAAAAAAGAAAAAAAGAAAAGAGGGAAGATCAATTATTATATTCTCAAATTGATAATTTATAACTCTTTTTTTTATTTCAATTTATTTTAATCCTCAATTGGGAAATCTACTTACAATCACGACCCTTGAACAAAGGTTTACCACCAAGCATTTCAGCAAAGATACACCCAACACTCCAAATATCAACTAATTAAAACGAAATAAAAACCAATATATATATATATATATATATAATTGATTAATTAATAAAGAGAGAGTTAATCATGATATATTAATGTATCTATATTATTATTCATGTTCTTTTTTCTTTAAAAAAAAAAACTTACTAGCTTTAGTATAGCTTTGGAAACTCAACATAATTTCAGGAGCTCTGTACCATCTTGTAGCAACATATTCAGTCATAAAACCAACATTACTATCAGGATTTTCAGAATAACCACGAGCTAAACCAAAATCACAAATCTTTATTTTTTTTAAAAAAAAAAAAAAAAAAATGAACATATATAAACTATTAATACTCCATATTCATACATCTTTTATCCATATTAATTTTCTTCTATACTTATTATTTACCTTAAGTTCACAATCCGCATTCACCAATAAATTACCAGGTTTTAAATCACGATGAAGCACCTATTAAAAATAATTAAATGAAAAAGGACATAAAAAAATAAATCAAACCCAGGAAATAAAAATTATATAGATGTCATTGCCATTGTCAATTTAATTACGTTTGCACTATGAATGTATTTAAGACCACGACAAATTTGATATACAAAATATTGAAAATGAGCATCCGTAAGTGGTTGGCCAGAACGAATAATTTGATGAAGATCAGCTTCCATCAATTCTTGCACAAGATAACTAATATGAATCAATGAGAAAGTGTATATATATGTGAATAAATAATAAAAACAGTCATACATTCTATTTATATATTTTTCTGATCACTATTATCTTATATAATGTACTTACATTTCATTAAAGTCTTGTAAATTGACAATACTCATATCAATAATTGAGGTAATCTAAATTCAACACGTATAAACCATAAATATATATTATCAATACCTCTATTTTTGTGATAAATTATAATGATAACAACCATATACCTATTTGTAACTTACATTTTCATGGCCATTAAAATGTTTTAATAACTTGACTTCGCGAAGAGCACGCTTGGCAAGGATGGTTTTTTCAAAAATACGACAAACCTATATAAAGTAATAGTATTAGTAATAATAAGAAAAAATAAGTTTTTTTCGTGTATATACATCCATAATAACAATATAATAAAAAGGTATTATACATATATATATATATACATTCATTTTTTCTTCTTTGTTTTTACTTTTTTAATGGCTACTTGTTCACCAGTGGTTGTATCTTTAGCTGAGCTAAAAAGATGAAGTTAAATAGGAAAATAGGATAGTAATAAAATAATAAAAGTTAAAACTATAGAAACTAAAAGAAAAAAAAGGATATATGTATCTACATATATAATAAACCATTTACCATACAACACTAAAAACAAATAAGAAATAGAAAAAAAAAAGTATATTTATATATATATATGTATGTATATATGTATATTAAACAAAAGAAAAAAAGATATTGTAATTAGATGAAAGTATTTTAAAAAATAACTTTGTATATATTTTTTATATTAGCCTTATCTTTCTTTGCTCTTTACCCATAGGCACCTTGACCCATTTCGCGTATAAAAGAATATTTTTTATCTACAATAAATTGTTGATTAAGTACAGGAAAAGAATGATATCCAGACATCTTGTGTGTTTTTTTAAAGTTTAAAAAAATAAAGAGACAAGAAGAGAAGTAAGAAAAAACCGACTATTGCTACGAAAAAAAAATAAATAACAAGCAACAGCCGCCAATGGTTAGCGGAGTTAAAAAATAACTTTAACTATTATTTTTTTTTTGAGAAAGAGCACGTACACATACAAAAATCCTATTTGCCAACTTGGTGCATAATAAAATAAAATAGAGTAGACTAAAAAAATAATGAGAAAGTTAATTGTATGTGTGGAGAGAGAGGAGGGGGATATTATAAATTTTTTGTATCCTTTTTTTTTTATTTTTTTGCCTATCGAAACCCTAGTGGAACACACTATGATCAGCATAGAGCATATAATCTAAATAATAATAATCGTACTATAATAAAAAAGCCCGATCATCTTTTTTTTCTTTTTTTTTAGTTTTTTTTTTCTTTTTTTCAGGAGGAACAAGAAGCCGAATTATGTTATCATGATATTTTATATATATATAAAAGAGAGATAAAGTAATTATAATTATTTAAATAATATTAAGTGTTTGTATTCCATTTTTTAAAAGTGCGTAGATAATTATAGCTAAACCAAATGTGTTTTATTATTACCTTTTTATATCAATGTAAAACATAGATCAATCAATAATTATTATATTATATTTTCAAAAACCTATTGAACAAAATATTAATTTGAGTCCGGGTTTAAAACTCCGAACAAAGCGATTTTAAAAAAATATATATAACTGACATCTTTTTTTTCCCTTTTCTTTCCTTCTTTTTTCAGACTAATATTTTCTTTTATCTTTTTATTTTATTTTATATTTATTGTTCTTTAAAATATATTACATAAACATATATTACATATATAAATAGAATGAGGGAATCACCATCGACTTTATGGAAATTTGCAAAATACTTTTTATTTCTATATACAAGTTTATCCTTATTTTTTACATTTGGGCATTTTTATAATTCACATCCTATAAAAGAAGTTACTGATGGTAATACAGTCATTCAACCAAGAGCTGGTGAAGATATCATTTTATCCAATATACCACAACATAATAACAATAATAACAATAATAATAATATTCATATTTCCGAAGTCACCTGGTCTAATACAAAAGGTAAAAAAAAAAAATCATCTTATATTAAAATTTAACTATTTTTAAACTAAAAAAATAGAAAAATAGAAAAAAAATATTTTTTTTTTACTAAGGAAAATATATACACAATATATATGATTTTTTAGGAATCACAGAAACCATATCGGAGTCACTCTTGATGTCAAAGATTTTTTCAGATGCCATGGGTCCATCAGACTTGAAACCATATTATTTTAAAGCAAAGAAACCAGTGAATCCTAAAGATATTACTCTTTGTACTTTAGTTACACGTAATCGTTTCCCAGTATTAAGCAGATTAGCCTCCCATTATCAAGGTATAAACAAATAAAAATTAAAAAAAATACACTATCTATAAATGATTAAGGGCAAAAAAAAAAAAGAAGTGAAAGAAAAAAAAGGAACTTAAAAAATTCTGTATTATCTAAAAAGGATAAGGACTCCGCTCCGATTTGGAAAAAAAAAGGGAAAGAACCTAAATTTAACTTTTTTTATCTTTTATCCAACCAATTAGGTCCTATTAGTGCAGCCATTCATATAAATGATGATGAAACCAAACAAGAAGTGATATCGGAGTTGCATGATTATTTTGATAAAAATAGAGATATGCAACAATACGTTAATATACATTTGATTATTGATACTTTTGATAGACAATTTAATATGTGGAGAAATGTTGCCAAATTTTTTGCACGCACGGATTACATTATGATGTTGGATGTAGATTTTCATTTATGTACCAACTTTCGCCAACGTATTCTTAATAACCCTCAATGGATGGCGATGTTGGATGCTGGTCGTACTGCTCTTGTTGTTCCTGCCTTTGAATATTTACTTCAAGATGATGGTTTGGACGCAAAAACTTTTCCTACAACAAAACAGCAATTGTTACAATTGGTAGAGGATGAAAAAATTGACATGTTCCATAAATCTTGGTTGAATGGGCATGGATCAACTAATTATTCTAAATGGTATCAAACGAATGAACCCTCTCTTTATGAAGTTACCGATTATAATTATTCTTATGAACCTTATGTGATATTTAAACGACAAGGATCTCCTTGGTGCGATGAACGATTTATTGGGTATGGAGCTAATAAAGCAGCTTGCCTTTATGAAATTTATTTATCAGGTATTGATTATTGGGTTTTACCGGAGGATTTCTTAATTCATCAAACGCATGCTTATCCTGAAAGTACAAGAAGAAAAGAGGTAAAAAAAATTTTTTTTCTTGGTTTCATTTTAATCAAAATCATGTAAAACATTCCATAAATATATATGAACCCTTTTATATATACTAAATCTATTTTTATTTTTTATTTGTTTGTTTTTTTATCTTTTTATAGCGTCAATATAATCGTAAATTATACAGCAATTTCCGGGAAGAATTATGTTTAAGATATTCTAGAAAATTTTTTGCAAGTGGTGAATGGGAAACTCCTATAGCTGATAATCTTAAAACGGAATGTCAAAAAATTAGAGGTTTTAAAATGGCATTTTAAAAAAAATTATACATATTACAACTTAAAACAATCATTTATATATATATATATATATATTTATATTATATAATTATACATAATCATCATCAACATGGGTATTAGAATTATTCTTATATTTTTATACAAATCAACTAGTATTTTTTACATTTCTACATATATATAATTGTTATATCCTTTCTTTCTTTTTTTGTTATTTTTGCATTTATTTTATATAATTTAGAAAAAAAAACTATTATAATTTTTTTTTTATTGTACGTACAAGTTTGATATTTCTGCATTTGATATAATTTTTTTTAATTATTCATTTAATAAATTTTTTTTTAAAAAAACACATTAAAACTAATTGGCATTAAATAGCTGAATTAGGCAATGTCATATGATATTACTATTGTAATCTATTTTTTTAAAAAAAATAAAATGGAAATCATTTTACTTTTATAGTATAGAAAAAAATAGATTGATCTTATTATGAATATTAGTTTGTACAACACAATAGCTTTAAAATAGGTTATTAAGAAATGTACACTATACTTGATTTGAAAAAAAAACAAAACAAAACAAAAAGAGTAATCGATATACACAATAAACACCATATCACAAGGATAAAATAACATACGTATATGGGATGATTATTAATAAATAGCTTCAATGGTAATCTTTCTTTTTAAGCTTAGAGTATTTTCAATATATGAAAACATATAAAAATAATAATACTTATCATCCGATTCCTTATCATTACGAGTTTTCTTTTTAAAATAATTCATTATATAATAAATATATGTACATATTATCTTATGCGAATAATTTTAAATTACTGTTATACGTTAGTATAAAAATACAAAAGTTTCTGTATTTCATCCTTGTTCTTTTCTTTTAAATATATTATGGATGGCAATTTAGAGAAAATAATCAAGGCTAAAAAAAATGTCGCGCTATCTTGAAAAGCCCAAGAAATAGCGCTAAAACGCTATATAGATGGTATTAATAGAAACGAAAATATTGAATAAATAAATATAAATAAAAATAACTTTGGTTTATACGTTTTACTTTACAAAGAACACATTGCAAAAATTAACCCTGCCAACTATATTTTCGAGGAAGGGAAGATTAAATATATAATTGGTCTCATTCTAGATGAAGAAACTTTGTTACTAACAGCAACTAATGATTTATTCAAGGATAAGAAGTGGCCAAAATTGACTAAGAAAAAAACTCATTAATACTATAATATAGTTTAACAAAATTAAATTTAATATAAAATCAAAATGCAATTTGAAAATATTTCAAGATAATTATTTTAATAAAATAAAAAGGTTCTCATTTTAAGTATATCATCAGCCATGGCTCCTGTCAAGTAAAATACCACCGCTGTTAAGAAGTCCAAGTTCGTTATTGACTGTTCTGCTCCTGCTAACGACAAGATCATTGAAGTTGCTGCTTTTGAAAAGTCCCTTCATGACCGTGTCAAGGTTGATGGTCGTACCAATAACTTAGGTGATGATGTTTTTATTACTCGTGCTGATATCAAGATCATTGTTATTGCCAACTTTGCTTTCTCCGAGAATTATCTTAAGTACTTAACCAAGAAGTTCTTAAAGAAGAACCAAACCCGTAACTGGCTCCGTGCTTTTGCTTCTGATAAACAAACCTTCAAACTTCGTTACTTCAACATCTCTAACGATGATGAAAAATAATTTCATTCTATTCATTTTAGTTATAAACAACAATAAACAACCAAATAAAACGTAATATAATAAAAAAAATAAAATAAAAGGCTTATTGTTACTTATTTTAAGATATTAAACAATATAAATAGTATTAATATGTATTATAATAAAAGTGAATATGAGGTGAATTTTTCTGCTGATAAAAATGGAGTTTGTTATTACTACAAATATAAAATTCCAAAAAGAAGTACTAAAAAGTATGAAAAAAAAAAAGTAAAGTTGTAATAGTAATCTAAAGCTACTTCCTGGCTATGACAATGAAAGAAGTTCAAGTACAAAAGCGGATGATAAAAATACCAATTTAAATAATAAAAAATATAATTTATAATAAGATGGATTAAATAATAATGAAGCAAAGTTCATGGTATAAAAAAGGTATCAGATGTAAGATTTCATATCGTGATAATTATATAACTGCTGCGAGTGGTAGTCTAATGAATAATAGATATGGCCGCTGTTTCAATAAAGTATTTAACACCATAAAAAAGTACCAAAAAATACTCAGGCAATCATTGCATGGTAAGCGATACAAATAAGGAAAACTATATTGATAATGGCGACAGTGTTAGCATAGCATTTAAAAAAAATAACTTTTGTTTAAAATTATTACATGATATACTAATTTATGAAAGAAAGCTATTAGAGACAAATATGGTACATCTGATTAACTACGAGATATTTTTTGACTATTTTTAAATTAAATAGTTATTTTTCTACAGCTGTTAAATAAAAATATACGTACTTACAGAATAATAGAGAAGATCATAAACAGTAAAGTTATAAGTTTAATTTTTTAATTTTCCTTCAAAATTTCTCAGTTGAGGAAGAAATGAGCCAGATCTATTAGGTCTATAATAATTCTATGATTTCGTTATTACTATATCTAACTGTTTAATTTTATTTTTTCTATTTTCTCTGCTCCTTTATTGATATATATACTAAACAAACAACACATAAAACAAAATGATTAAAACAAGTCATCATAAAATATTACATTTGTATAATACCAAAGAAAAAAACATTACTGAATTACTTTAAAAGAAAAGCGAACTGTAATCTAAAAGAAAAAAGTAAAAGCAGCTGACACCATACAAACGCAAACGCAAACGCACATGCATATATATATATATATATATATATATATATATATATAATGACTTATTCTTATAAATTATATTTATTAATACTTACTATAGCTTTATTATATTATATTATATTATATTATATCTTATTTAAACCTAATTTACCTTGAAAATTTTTAAAAAATTAAAATCAGGGAGCAATCTAGTAGCCATTTTTTCTTGGCCATAAGGTTTAATTTTCTAAATAACATATACTAATAGTAAAAGTTTATTAATGTACATCTAATCACATCACTCATTTAACCTCCAATTGGCTGTATGAAAATTTTTTAAAAAGCTGATTTATTATTTTTTCCAAATAAAATGATAACCCTCTGTCTTTTTATTAACTATCTTTTATTAAAATACAATAGTTAAAAAAAGACTGAAAAAAAGAATATAATTTAATTCCTTGTAGCCAACAGCTTCCTACTATGATTTTAAAAACAAATTACTTTATAATAAAATTATAGAAAAAAGAATATATGAAAACAAATTGTAGAACCCTTCTTGATTTATTTAAAGAAAACTCCGCAGATCCTTATCATGCTTTATTTTTTTTGTTGTTGTTGTTATTACCAAGTTTAATTCAGTAATAAACAAAGTAAAAAAAAAATAAGAAAATGTGATTATCATAATTATAATAAATAATTAAAAAAAAATGGTATATATTTATCACGATTATCATAAACAATTAAAGTAAATGGTAAACACGTATATTTGCAATCAATGATGGTTTACTATCAATCAATAAGTTATTGTATCACATTGGCGGGAAAAAAATTTATAGTGTTTCCAAATATGAGGAATTATAGAGTTGATTTTTCACACGTTTTATTTTAATTTACAAATAGCTTATTCTTTTTTAATATAAAAAAAGTATAAATATATACATATATTCATTGTTATTGTTATTATTACTGAAAATAAATAAATAAAGATGATAGGCTGTTGATTTAGTAATGGCAAGTATTATTATATGCTTTTTCGTATCCATCCATTTGTAAAAAAGTAAAACCATTTTTCTTATCCTGATTTTTATGCACGGGGACAGGAGATAGAGGATTGTCATTTATGGAAGTGAAGGGAGATGAATGACTAATAACTGATGGTGATGATGGTAATGGTGATGGTGATGATAAAGTTGAATTAGTTATATTATTATAAGTTGATGATTGAATAGTGGTTGGTATTGGAGTTGATGATAAGCCATCATTACTATTGTTTTTACTATTTAATTGTTCTTTATAGGTTCGATTTTCTTCTTGAAGAGTCTAATGAGAAAGAGAGAAAGATATATAGAAAAAAATACAAGTCAAATATATAGAAACCTTTTTTTTTGAATTGCTAAAAACAGTAATGTGGCGTTGTGATTAACATCTATATTATATATTTATATATTTACCAAGATATAATCAAGCGTAGCTTTAAGAATATTTCCTTTATGTGGTTTTTTTCCAGACCAAATAGCATGTGGTACTACTTGAGATAACTCATAGATAATATTGTTAATTGTATCTCGACGACGACGTTCAACGTGATTATGATTTTCTCTTCTTCTTTGTAATCTTTCAATTGCTGTTTTACTATCTAAGTTTTTTCTATTTTAAAAAAAATGAAAAAGAAAGGTAAAGATTAATAAAAAAAAAAAAAAAAGATAGGAAAAGATTTCATTGTTTTTTTAATTTTTTTTTTTTTTTCAGAAAAAAAAGCATGTACCTATTCAATATATTTACACCATTTACCCTATATGCAGCTTTTTTAGACTTTGCTATTGTTGTTGTTGTTGCCGCTGGCGTTAAAGCATTTTTTTTTCGTTTTCTTGATACAGATTGTGGAGATAAGTCATATGAAAAATTGAGAAAAACACCTTGATTATTTGTTTCATTATTTGTCATGGTAAATTGTTTCGTCGTGTTAATATCATTATCTTTTTCTTCTTCGGAATCAGAATCATCGTCATCTTCAGAATCATCTTCATTAACGTTATCTTTTACTTTCTCTTTTTCTGATTTTTCAATCTCAATGGCAGTTATTTTATCTGAATCGTGTTTAGGATGATGGCATTGATGTTGATGTTGATGTTGATGCTGTTTATTTGTTGTTGTTTTAGGTACTGTACTAGATGATTGTTTCATTTTCTTAGCCTTCCCAACTGAAGGTCGAACTGAAAATTTCGTTGTCATAGATTGAATATCATATTTCATATAATCTTGATGGGTTAAAGTGGGTCTCCAAATCATTATTGTTGCTGTTGTTAATTTAATAAAGGAATAATGGTGAGAAAAAAAAGAATAGATATTATAAAAATACAAGGTATATTGAATTTAAAAAAAAAAAAAAATGTGGAGAAATAAGAAAAAAAGAAAAAAGAAAATAGAACGGGTAAAATTTAAAGTTTTTATATGCACCCACAATTTTTTTTTTTGGAATACACCAATCATATATTTATTTTGGTTTATTTAAGTTTGTTATTTTTTTTTGTGATAAATTTTGACACGTGCTCTATCGCAAATCAAAAAAAAAAAATACTATACTATACTTTCTATCCAAGTTGTTCGCTTACATCCAAATCAAATATACTATTAGGATCTTGTCTTAATTTAAGTCTTGCATCTTTGATTACTCTATAATATATATATATATATTTATATATAATAGATAAATACAAAAAAGAAAAAATTATTGGATGAGTCACCTTATATATAAAAAATAACAACTTAAGTCCTCCGCGTTCTCGGGCCAAGTAAAAAATAAAATAAAGCACACCATGGATGAATAATAGAAGCGATTTAACCTTTTTTTTAATAGTTAACTCTTTTTTCTTTCTCCTTTTCAATTATAAATTTACTTTCACACACACCCATATATATATATATATATATATATACAATCGCAAAAATAAACAGGTATATATAGAAATATATAATTCCCCGCTTTTTTTCCTTTTATAAAAACCTTCTTTATATTACTATTATTGTTCTCTTTTCGTTTATATATTTATATTAGCTAGTATTTTATTTTTACCTTGCATCCTTTCGAAGATCTTCTGTTTCAATACCTAAACTTGCTTCTGGGGTAATGGCATCGAGCACATAATGATTATCACAATGAGGACAATATTCATCTTCTTCTTCATAATCTCTATTTAAAAAAAAATAATAAAATATGATGGTAGATGAATATGACAGTAATCTTAAAACATTCCATTTTTATATTATATAAATTATTATGCTAAAACTTACTTCATATTTTTTCTAAAAGCTTTCTTACACTTCTTGCAAGCAAAAATCATTTCATCTGCTTTGCGTAATGGATGATCTGACACTTCTTTATGACACTCTGAACAATCAAACCATTTTCTACAACACTGGGCTCTAATAGATACCTAATATATATATATATTATTGATTTTTTGCTATTATTAATAATCATCCTAGCTGTATATATGCAGTTATATTATTTTATTTATTTATTTACATACTTGAGCATTTAAAATATGTTTACACATTGTTGTTTAAATTAAAGATGATAGGGAGGGTATAAATTTATATGTGTGGAAAAAAAAGAAAAGGAAAGAAGGGTGCAGAAAAAATATTTTTTTTAGATGTCAAAATTTAAAATATTAAAAGGCCGACTAATATGAAATTTTTTTTAATTTGACCATTTTTTTTTTATTATTTCTTGCATGAAAAAAACAAGCTATTCATCATTTTTATTATGTATTATTTTTATTTTATTTTTATTGTATATAAATTAAAATGATGTATATGATGAAGCATAATATATTAAAAAAAAAATCAAAAAAGTATATATTTATATGAAAACTATTTGAATTATAAAAAGTTAATACCAAAACCAAATTGAATACCTTCTTCGGTAATATCTCCAGGTCTACTTTGAAGTGGAACACAGAAGTTGGCTTCAACACGAGCAAACTTATGATGGAAAATAACACCAGCACCGACGGATACGCGAGGGTCACGAATAAGATCTTGTAAAGTCTTTTCAGTATTTTGTTGTTGTGAAAGGTTACCAGCATTAGCAAAGGCATGTAATTTGATAGGTAAATGTGCTGACCCAGGAATGGTACTAATTAAACTAGCCCCCAAAGCCCAATAAGCGTTTCCACCTACAGAATCATCTATTAATAAAATAAAACAATGGCTCCAATCAATAAAAGTATTCATTTATTCTATATTATTCACAGTTCATTTTCTTTATTCTATTTTTCATATTATTATTATGACTTACTTCCATCACGAGCACCTATACCACCAGATTTAAAACCACGTACAGATAATGGGCCACCCAAGTAAAAACGATCAGAGAGGTTAATTTCTTTATTATCTAAAGAAGTTAAAAGTCCTGCTTTACCACCAATACTTAAGGATAAACGGAAAGCATCTTCAGTTCCTTGTTTACTTTCTTGAAGTGTATGAAGGCATTGACCAACTAATTCATGCTTGATAAATTGTACATCTCCTTTAGTAGCTACACCAGCAAATTCTTGGAATAATCCAATGTAACGTCCTTTTGTAGGTAAAGTGACATGATCACGGGTATCGTGAACAAATGAATGATAAACGGATGATTTGTTGTTTTGGCCAGATTGACTTCGAACACTGTATATACATATACATAAGTTATTATTATTATTATTATTGTTATTATTGGAAGAAAAAAAAAATAGTAAAATAGTAAAATGCAAATAAATATATGAATAGATGAATATACTCGAAATTGTAATTATAATAAATAAAAATATAACTTACGTTCCAGATGCTTGAGGTAAACCTGTAATGTCTCTTTTTGTGCACGCATAAGAAAGTTCATGTCCACCATAATCTGATCTAGTCTAAAATTTCATTAATAAAATAAAAAATAAAATTAATAAAAATAATAAAATATCAGTAATAATAATTCTTTATATATGAATATCTTACCTTAAACTTTAAACCAGCGGTCTGACCTTCTTCTTTATAAGCATTAATTAAAGAATAATCATGGATGGAATTGTTGACAAATACGGATAAATTGGTGTAAGGTGATCCATTCAAAGGAGTTGTAAATGAAGCCTAAAAATAAATAATAATAATAATAATAATAATAATAATAAATAAATAAATAAACATGTAAGATTATATGTAACAGTTTATATACATTTATGTATTTTTCTATTTCTGGTTTATTGACTTACTTCTACAGCTTGCTTTGTTCGATTACCAAATGCAAAACTAGTACTTAATGATTCAGCACCACCAAACAAATTTCTCAATACAAAACCACCATTCTATAATCATATTATATAACACAATATAATTAGATCACTCGAATTTCATATTCTTTTTATACTTTTAATATTTTTTATATTTAACGCGTATTTATAATATAGATATATATTAGTACTTACAGAATAAAATTCATTATTTCCTAAACCAACACCAGTTTGAATTAAACCTCTAGGTTTTTCTTTTAACTGAATAGTAACATCGACTGTATCCTTGTTTTGTTTATTTGTATCCAAAAAGACCTGTATTTCTTCAAAAATATCATGTTGATCCAAACGAGCAGCAATATCTTTAGTGACATTAAATAAATCAGCAGTAGTTTGAGGTTTAAATACACCAGAAGTAATGTTATTTAAAAATGACTTTCTGGTGATAGAAGTGCCAAGGATACTAACAGAATTAACTGATAAAGGAGCATCTGCATTTATTACGGGCTATAAATAATAATTAGAAAGAATAGGAAAATGTAATTTGAAACATAAACATATATACATATATACATATATAAATATATATTTATATATTTATATATATAGAAGGAGAAAAAAATATATAATAAGCTTATTTATTAATTTACCGTGGGTGCTTGAAAAGCCATTTATTATATATGAAAACGTATGAAAATGCAAATAATAATAAAAATATATATATTAAAAGAGATAAAGAGAGAGAAGAAAGAAAAAAAGAAAATAATAAAGCAAAAGGATTTTAAGAAAAAAATCGGAGTTGAATTAAAAAATAGCCCTGCCATTTGAAGTAGACTAAAAACCTCCTGCTAAATCGCGTTCCAGTTTTGGGTCGGATTCCTTCGGGGAAGTGATTAGTTGATCAGCGTATCCTTGTTGTTGTTCTTCAGGGAGTTCAGATCTATTAAATCGCACACGTTTTGGAGTTGGTGTATTAATACTATAATAAAAAAGTTAAAAAAACATTGTCTTATGTTAATTTAAAAGTTACATTTTTTTTATGAAAAAACGAAATATATACATATATATATATATAAATTACCTAGGTTGTCTTCTTATTCCAGTTAAATCTAGTTTTAATTTTTTATCCTTGAATGATTTTACTTCATTTATAATTTCAACTATTTAAAAAAGGAAAAAAAGAAAAAATAATCTTATTAATAAATATATATACATGTCCAAGCTAATTCATTGATTTTATGTAATCAATCATTTATTTATATTTTTTTCTTTTACCTTTCATTTCATCTATAGTTTGTAATGATTCAAATGAAAAATCAACCTGGTATTTATGTTCAATCTATATATATATATATATATATATATATATATATATAACATAATAGTATAAAAATAAATTTAATATTAACACTATTTTTTATTATTATATTATATATTTATTACATGTTACTATATTATTACTTCATTAGCTATATCATGGAATGCATTGAGATAAGGGTGTTCTAAAACTTCATCTACTTCAATTCTTGATGCTGGATCAAACATAAGTAAACGTTCCAATAAATCAATAGCTAAAAATAACAATAGAGTAAAAAAAAAAAAATACGCATTTAAAATATATACATTTATTTTATTTATATAAATATATATTTTTACCAAACGGTGATGCATCAGGGTATAATTTAGCAAATGGTATTTTTTCAAAATATTCTAAACTTTTGATATATAATTGTGCCTATATATATATATATATATATATATATATGCGTGCGTGTGTACATAATAGATAGAAAAAAGTAAAAAGTAAATTTTATTTTCTTTACAAACATTTCTTTCATTTGCTCTTTTTACCCTTTGACTTTTAACACGACTAAGAGTTTCATCATCAGGAGTACCAAGTATAAATAATATTTGTTGTAGTTGATCAACGTCTATTTTAAAACAGAATAAAAATAAAAAAAATACAAACATTTATACATGAATATATTAGTTTACCTAAAATTCATATATTTACTGTTACTATTATACAGTTGCTATTTTTTTTTTAATTTACAATCTCTTCCTTTAAATAACGGCCGACCACCTAAGAGTTCAGCAAATATACAACCTATAGACCAAATATCGACTGATGATATAATATATTAATATTAGTTTTTTTAATACATATCTATATCACCTTTTCTTATTTTATTTTTTTCTGTTTTTAACTTACTTGCTTTTGTATAATGCTTAAAACTAAGCATGATCTCAGGGGCACGATAATATCTAGTAGCTACATAGTTCGTCATGAATCCATTATCGCCTTCTTTAGCATCAATGTATCCACGAGCCAAACCAAAATCACATATCTATTTATATATACATATAATTAAGTCAGTCCTTTTCAAAATCAACAGTCAACAATCGTACATTAATATAAATATATATTTTTCGTTTTCTTTACATACCTTTAATTCACAATCAGCATTGACTAAAAGATTGCCTATAATAGCAATAATATACACTTATTAGTTTCTTTATATATATATATATATATATATACTATTTTTAAAATAAAAAAAAAATCAGATTATTAATTTTTTTTATTACCTGGTTTTAAATCACGATGTAATACATTAGCACTATGAATATATTTTAATCCACAACATGTTTGATAAATAAAACTTTGATAATGCTCTTCAGTAAGAGGCTGACCAGATCGAATGATTTGATGTAAATCCGCTTCCATTAATTCTTCATAAAGATACCTATTAAATAAAAGATTGAAATTAAAAATTAAAACCTAATACAAGTATATAGATATACAAATAGATAGATAGTTATATGCATTATTATAGTAAAAATTGGGCTGGTACTTTACAATTCATTAAAGTCATGTATGTTTACAACATCAACATGAAAGAGACCAATTATCTATAAATAATACATAAATATATACCAAAAATATATGTCTATATAAGAATTTCATATTTACTATGGATAGATTGTATTGAATAATAATAATGACAAAAACATGTAATTTACATTTTTATGTCCATTAAAATGCTTCAGGAGTTTTATTTCTCTTAATGCACGCTTAGTGAGTATTGGTCTTTCAAATAAATTACATATCTATCATACATGACGAGAGAGAAAAAAAGAAAAGAAAACATACATTAATATATACCTGTGTTTCCTATTCATATGTTAATAAGTATATTAATTAACGTTGTATTACTTTTTTAATGGCACAATGTTCGTTCGTTTCAGTGTTTAAAGTTGAGCTAATATTGTTTAAAAAAATAACTTAAATTAAAAATATGTTTTTCTTTTTATATTGTATTTCTATATCTAAAATACCATACTAAACCATAAGCACCCTGACCTAAAACGCGTTCAAATGTATATTTATCATTCACAATAAAATTTGGATGGTTACAAGGAAGCGTATGGTAAGGCATCTTAAAAAAAATATATATTAAAAAGGAAAATAAGAGGAAAAGGAAAGGAGAAAGAAAAAGGAAAAAAATAGGCATACTTTTATTTTAAAATTTTAAAATTTTTAAAACACAGAATAGATCGAGAAAAGTAATGAAAAATAATTTCTACCACGAAAACTAGAGTATACAACTAACCTTCAGTAAAAAGGAAGGACAATCATAATATTATTCTGCGTGATATGTGATTGGTTTTTATAGGAGAAAACTGTTAAAAAAAACTTATTCCTATCCCTCGATATTCTCTTGTTCCTATTTACCCCTTTGGTAAAAAATAATAAAAAAAAAGCATCGAAAAAATAATTAAAAGTTTAGCCAGCTTTACTTTTTCTCCACATACTTCTTTTTTTTAAAAATAATAATAATAATAATCATTTAAACGTGTATTTAATAAAACAATCATTATATTTATTTCTTTTTCTTTTATGTATATAACTACATTCACTTTTTTTTTTAAAAAAAAAAAATAATAATACACATGTCATACTTCAAGTTTAATATTAATATTTAATTTTATGAGTGATTACAGTTAGATTCACATCAATGGTCAATTAAAATTTAAAACCAATTGATGCATTATTTGTTCTTTAATTTTTTAAAAAATACAGCATCCTATTCTATACCCTCGTAACTATTGATTATCTTATTCTATTTTACTTTTTTTTAAAAAAATGAAAAAAAATAAAATAAAAAAAAATCGTTATAAATACATATAAAATAAAGAAAAAGTAAAAGGGCATCCATTGTATTAAGTGCATATTTAAATATTTTTAAAACCATTTTTTTTTTTTTTGATCCTCAATTTTTTTGTGAACGGAATTTAAACTTTTATTTTTTTAAAAAAGGTTGGTCTTTTTTTTATATTCACGCTTCTTTACTTTTTTTTATAATAAAAACTAAATATTTATTATTACTATTATGCGGTTTCGAGCTGTACTCATTAATCCGATAGCTTTTCACAGTAATTATTGACAGCAATACTAAATTAAGTTGAAAAAAAAATAAAAGATATCGAAGAATAATCGATCTATATGGATTTATATATGTGTATATAGAAATCGCTCTAACTCTAGAAAAGTTTGGACCCACTTGTATCATTTGCTTTGCCATCGACTCAATACATTTTGTCAAATACCATGAAAATTATTCAGATCTTCGAGCTTGGATGTAAATATAAATAGCATAGTGTATATATATATATATATATATATATACTATATTAATCATCATTTAATATTTATCAAACATGTATTTGTATATACATTAACTTAATATTTTTATATTTAGTAAAGTAGATCCAGTAAGTAACATACCAAAATAATAATAACAAATATACAAAGAAAAGAGAAACTAAAAAGCACCAAAATGAAATGATATCAGCAACATTTTATTATCCGCTAAATATACATCTTTATATATACTTGTAGCATATATTATTTTCAGGATATAGGTTAGAAAGCTCATATAATAACGAATTAAGCATCTCTATTGATTTGGATAGTTTAGTACGTGCAACAAAAGTAGCACAACAATCAGCCAACACTAAGATTATATTAAGACAAAAGGATGGTCAACCATATCTTGACTGGAGAATATCAATAGAAGTAATATCTATTTTTTTTTAAAAAAAAAAAAAAAATGGCATAAAAATCAATTTTTCTAATATTTATTATTATTATTATTATTATTATTATTAGAATCGGATTGGATCTACCAATGAAACTAGCCATCAACTGGATGTTGTTATGGTACCAAGCGATAGAATGCAATATCTTCGCGAGCCTCCAATTTTGGAAACTCCCAATGTATGTATATAATACGAAACTATACGTATATAATTTTATGATGTATACCCTCCCTTTTTCTATTCTAAATAATTATTATTTTCTTAGGCATATATACTTTTACCAAATTTATTATCCATGAAACCTATAGGTGATCGATTAAAATCTCTAAGTAAATTTTTAACTCTTTCGGTAAATATGAATGGAAAAATCAAACTATCTGTAGAGACAGAACTTGCACAAGTGGAAGCTATTTACAATAATCTTGAAAATCCAGTATTAAGTAAACTTATTTATAAATATACAATACATACGAATGGCATAATTCACGTTTTATTCATCGTCATTTTTTTTCTTTTTTAGATGGACATCGACCCCCAGCAGATGAACGTGATAACTTTTCATCAGTATGTATATCTACTGAAGACTTGGTAAATTTTTTAAATTGTTACAATTTGGATCCTCGAAATGTTGTTTGTGGTAATGATATTTTATTTTATTTATTTATTATTTTAAAAAAAAATCCCTAATTTCAATTTATAAAACTCATGACTATATATTATTTATACGTATATTAATTTGAATAGCTGTTACTGATCAATTATGCCTTGCATTCTATGTTTATACTAATTTGAATATCCATATACTTCCTGATGAGCGGTCTGGTACTATTTATCCTACTGAAACTATTTTTACATGTCACATGCCAGTTTATACATTATGATTAACGAATAGTTGATAGTTATACGTGTACATAAAAGTATTATCATTATATTCATATATGCTAATAAAACTGTAAAATAAAAAACCAAACATTTTGTTTATATAACCAAACTTTTAAAAATAACTAAAAATTACAATGATTTTTATTAATGATTTCAGAATATAATATTAAAATAAAAATGTTACATAATGATGATGATGATGTTAATGTTAATAATGATGAAGATATACATATACATATACATGGTTTAAAAATTATGAAAGAAAGAAAAAGATATCATTTAGAATCTACCACGACCTATTTTTTTAAATAATAATATAAAATAATTATTAGCCTACTTATTTTAATAATTTCACTTGCATATTTATATATATTTCTTAATGTTAAACTTTACCTCTACCATTTCCACGACCACGTCCACCAAAATCGCGACCACCGCGACCACCTCTGGGACCACCGAAATCACGGCCACCACGGCCACCACGGCCACCTCTGAAACCACCACCATTGCCACCTTCACGTTTACCAGAAGTACCAAAATCAGTACGAACAGGGCGACCATTAATACGAACACCGTTCATTTCATTTACGGCCTTTTCAGCTTGATCTGCGTTTTCAAATTGAATATAACCAATGCCTTTAATTTTATTTGTATCTCTGTTGATAGGTAAACGAACATCGACAATAGTACCAAAGGATTGGAAAGCTTCACGAAGAGCATCTTCATCTAAATCCAATTGAAGATTGGCGACGAAACAAGTTTCGCTCTTGGGACTATAACGTTCATCCTTTTGGCGAGGTTTAGCAGCAGTAGCGTCATCGATACGAAGAGCACGACCTAAAAATTCTTCACCATTTAACTTTTTAGCAGCTTCTACACCTTCCTTAGTTTCGAAATCAACATAACAGAAACCACGGTTTCTTGAAGGAGAATTACGGTCTTTGGCTAAACGAACACTTGATACAGCACCAGCTTGATTGAAAAATTCTTTGATTTGTTCTTCAGTAGCATTGAAATCCAATTGACCAACCCAGATAGATACACCTTCACCACCAAAACGAGGAGGTTCTTCAGTACTAACTTCTACTTTGGCCTTCTTTGCTTTAGGTTTTTCTTCTTCTTCTTCTTCTTTTTCTTCTTCTTCATCGTCATCTTCATTGTCAGAAGAGGAAGATTCAGAATCAGAATCAGAGCTATCACTAGTTTTACGTTTCTTACTATTAGTTTCTTCTTCTTCTTCTTCTTCTTCTTCCTTGTCAGAAGCTTCACTACCAGAGTCAGAGTCAGAATCAGAGCTACTATCAGAATCACTTTGATCAGAGCTGCTTTGTTCAGAGGCTTCTTCAGCTTTACTTGATTTCATAACAACGTCTTCAGACTTCTTCTTATTTTTAGAGGAGAATTTAGTTACAGCCATACTTATTATATTTTACTTGTTATTATTTGTGTTAAAAAGAAAAGGAAAAGGAGGAGAGAAAGAGAAAAAATCTTTTTTTTTTCTCTTTTAAAAGTCAAGTTTAAAAAAAAAGTAATGGTGACTATATAAAATAAAGTGGCTGGTTTTATGCAAAAAAAAAGGATGCCGTAGTTTAAATTTTAATTAATATTTTTTTTAAAAAAAAAGGGCACCACTAATTTTTTTTAGCCATTGTTTTTCTTACTATTCATACATTTATACCTGTTTAGTACTAAAATTACTTTGGCATTTTCTTTATATAACCACAAAAGCAACGACATATAAAATAAAATATGTAATATAAAATAAGGAATTCCTTGTATACATATTAGCAAATAAAAAGTATAATAACAGTAGTACGTGCTTGTCAAAAGAAATTAATTTAAAGAAGAAAAAGAAATTATTATATATATTAGCATTGATTTTATTTATTTATGTTATCCAAAAAAAAGAAGAGAGATAAGAGGATTACTATTTTTGGGAAAGCTATAAAAACAACATCGGAATTTGAAAAAGAAAATACATAAATGGTGATGATAATGATAAGATGAATTCACATAGGTTTACTTTTCATTCATTTACTCCAGTTTATTATGCGTAATAATAAAACTACCTATACTAATAATCATTATTTATATTTATATTAACCTTTTTATAATGTTTATTATATTATAAAATAGCTGTATATATAAAAGTAAAGTAAAGAAAAAAAAAAAGATGGAAGTGAAAAAAAAAGGACTACGTATATAGTTATGCTACGTATACGTAGGTATAATTTTTTTAGAAAAAAAAATATAAAAGCACTTAAATTTCCTCATTATGTATTTTTTCTCCTTTCTTTCTTTTTCTTTTCTTTTTTTAATTAATTTATTTTATTGTATATATTTTTATATTGTATATATAACACTCTATATTATCTAACGAATAACAAAAACAATCATAATCATGTTCAGTAATACTTCACGATATTCAACACCATCTACTGCTTCTTCAACTTATCCTCATTTATCAGATCATACACAACGTACTGGAAGCTTAGTAGAATATATTACCATGGTAATTAATAATAAAATAACAAAAAATAAAACCAAAAGGAAAAATTGGAAAAAGCTTGAAATTTTACTGAAATTATAATTATTTTCTCACACTCACTTTTTTAATTCTTTTTATTGGTCAACCCTAAAAAGCAACACCAAAAAAATGAAAATAAAATCCTTCATAATCAAGGTAAAACCATTCATAAAAAGAAAGAAAAAAGGAAAAAGATAAAGGAAAAACAATCATTAACTTATTTTTACTTTTATAAAAGGTATGAAAAAAGATACTGGTGTTTCTTCTCCCTCAGGTCAACGCCGAAGATCTTATAGTCCAATGCGAGAGGCTATATTGAAAGGACAATTTTTGGATTGATTTTTTTATTTTTTATCATTTATACCTCTCTCTTTGTTTTTTTTAAAAAAAAAAAAAAAAAAAAAAAAAAACATATATATATATATAACCACCATTCTTCATAGTAAATCATTTATTATTTTATTCCTTAATTATTATTTATTTAATAAAAAAAAGTCTGTTTATATTTTTATATATAAATACATATAATATATACATATAAAATTAATGATAATAACATGATCACTAGAACATATGATCGGAATAAATTGCTGGAAAGTAAAGAAAATATGCATAATAACAATCAGACATGTAAAATAGTGAAGTAAAGATAGTGTCAAAGATTTTTGTTATATCTGAATTCGAAATTTAAATATAAATTATAAAAATTATCTTGGTCCCCTTTTTGATTTTAAACCTGTCTCAAGTTCATATTTTTTATTAAAGGATATATTTATTTGAATATCATCATTTACAACATAAAACATTTTATTCATATAGGATATGGTAGCTCACCCACTGAAAAAAAATGCGGCATTTGAAAAAATAAAGATTTTAAAAAATCGCGGTTTTTATTTTTTCGTATCTCTTTCTATCTCATTGTTTTTTTTTTTTTTTTAACAATAGTAATATATTATTTACTACGTATCAATATTTACTGTAATCAATCTCATACACACACACATTTATATACATGGAATATTCAGTACAGCTTAAATCAAAAATCATTTCTAATTTATCAACCAGTGTACCTAATCTTTTTAACGATGCTCAAAAACCAAATGCTGTTTTATTAAAACTTTCAGTTGCTTTAAGAAAAATACAAGAAGTAGCTGCATTGAAAGGTCCACCTAAACCTGAAGAAACACAACTTATTGATGAAGATGGAGAAAAGGCTTTTAATACTGAATTTATTAGAAATGTAAATAGAATTTTACCTATACGTAGAAAAGAACCTCATGCTGATAGTATTGTACGTTTTATAGCTACTTTTTTACAATATACTCAAAAGCAAGGTACCATTGGGATAATAATATAATAATAAGCGAACTTTTTTTTATATTGATATATATAATACTGTCATCTATCTTTACTAATATATATATAAATTTAGATAAAAAACATTTAAACGAGGATCAAGAAAATGAAGACGAAGACGAAGACGAAGAAGAAACTATCTCCTCAAGATTTGTACGTGTATTATTATTACATATATTAAAAGGCTATGAAGCTAAAAGTAATTCCGTTCGATTACGATGTTGTCAAATTATAGCTCTTAGTATCAGTTGTCTTGGTGAAATAGAGTAAAATAATAATATGGAAATGAAGATATAAATCAAAGCAATGGATAATGAAAGATATGTCAATCAACTTTTTATTTATATACTTTATATTTATATATGGTATCTTTAGTGAAGATTTATACCAACAACTTCGATGCTCATTATTTGAAAGAATTAAAGACAAAGAAAGTTCTGTTCGAATACAAGCAGCAACAGCCCTTTCAAGGCTTCAAAGTGCAGACGATGAACCTGATCCAAAAGATGGTAGAACTATTACACAAAAATTAATATGGATTTTGCAATGTGATCCTAGCGCGTAAGTCCTTTGTTTTCTTAAAATAAAAATAAAAAAATGAATAAAGAATAGGATAAGAAATAGAATTTATGTTTAATA
Source organism: Cunninghamella blakesleeana (assembly GCA_017871115.1). Taxonomy (NCBI): domain Eukaryota; kingdom Fungi; phylum Mucoromycota; class Mucoromycetes; order Mucorales; family Cunninghamellaceae; genus Cunninghamella; species Cunninghamella blakesleeana. The sequence continues at coordinate 1,088,811 of JAFCIZ010000008.1, forward strand.
ATAATTATTATATTAATTAATTTTCATTTCATTTTGATGAATTTACTTATATATAGTGAGGTTAGACGTGTTGTTATTTTGAATTTAGAGCTTACGCCTGAAACAATACCATTTATTATTGAACGTGCTAGAGATGCTGACACAATTAATAGACGAATAGTTTATTCAAAACCATTAGCCGAAATTACTGATTTTAGAATGATTCCAAGTACTGAACGTTATAAATTAATCAAATGGGGCTTAACTGATCGTGATTCAGCTGTGAAACGAGCGGCTAAAAAAATGATTGCAACAGAATGGATCAAACATACTGAATATAATCTTTTAGAGGTAAAAAAAAAAAAAGTTTTCTGTTTAATATGATCAATTAATTTAAGAAATATATGGATAAATGGTTTCTATTTACATAGTTCTTGGAAAGAATGGATATAATGGATGGCATGGTAGATGATATATCTGAAAAAATGTTAACTGCACTATTAGATTATCAAAAACGATCAGTGTCGCTTAATTTTGATGGTAAATAAACAAAATATAATAATAATCTTACCAATATTATATTTTATATATAAAAATTAGGATAGAAAGTTCTAATCTGTATCTATACTTTTTTTTTTTGTTGAATGATGAATAGAACAATACTGGGAAAACCTATCACCTGAAAGTGCGTTTTTAGTTCGTGTATATATTAAAGTCTTAGTATTAAATGAGGTAAGGAAAATAAGGACAAGAGTATATGAATAAAATGTATATATAGATTAGATGTTTATTTCGATTTAAAAATATTTTATTTTATTTATTTTATTTATTTTATTTTCACTAAAAAAGATGGAAGATACTCTAGATAAAATATTACCTGAAGTGACACGACATGCATTTTATATTCAAAATTACAATAACTTGTGGCAACAAGCAACTAGTGAAACAGAAGGAGAATATGAATTTATTATGACTCAGTTATTAGGTATTGCTAAACATTTGGATTATGCAGATGAAGTTGGTCGTCGTAAAATGTATAGTGTTATACGTAAGTTATTACTCTTACTATCATCAATATCAATATTAATATTATCAACAACATTTTTATTACCTAATACCAATTCTTATTACTTATAATTTATTCTGTGTTATATGGAATTTATTATTATATATAGGTGAAATTATTTTAACACCTGATCTACCTGATGAACACTTGGCTATGCTTGTGGATATACTTTTCCTTACATCAAAGGATGAATATGATTTTACTAGAATCATGATAGAAGTGATATCTGATATACAAGAACAAGAAATTAATGAATTGGTAAAAATAAAAATAAAATATATACATTTAAGTATAATGCCCTCACATTTCTAAATAACATTCTTCTTTTTTTATTTTATTTTTAATAGGATGAACAAAGCAATGCAAAACGTATGAGATTTGATGATTCATTGGTTAAAGAAGAAATAGAAGATGAGGCAGACCCTCAAATTTTAAAAGTTATGTTAGCAAAACTTAAATGTTTAAATATTTGTAAATATATGCTTGAACGGTGTACAGAGGTAAATTTGCAAAATACAATATATATATATATATATATATATATGTATAACAATGTTTATTTGCTTTAACTATTACTATTACTTTTATTTATATATATAAATGTATAGTCATTACAAGATAATTCTACCATTTATGGTGTATTGAATCAATTATTAATTCCAGCTATTCAAAGTAGGGAAATTGTACTACGTGAAGAAGGATTGCATTGTCTTGGTCTAGTCTGTCATCTTGATAAGGTAAAATATAAAAAGAGATATTATATAATAACGATTATATATTTTAATATATATATATATATATTAAATAATCCTTATTCAATTATTTATTTATTTTTTCTCTGTCTTTTTTTAGGCACTTGCACTTCATAATATACCCCTTTTTATTCATTGTATACAAAATGGCCATGATGAGTTGAAAAAAAGAGCATTAATGGTAAAAAAAAAAAGTTGTAATACATAATGAAATATTGATGACTGTTCTCATCAATTTTCATTTTTTAATTATTATAATAGGTATTTTTCGACATGATCATGAAATATGGGTTTGATACTATATCTACTAAATTGGAATATGTAATTAATATTAAGAAAAAAATGCGCTTAGTATATGAGAAAGATAGCTTGTATATTTATTTATTTACTTTCATTATTATTATATTTAGCCTCGCGAACTATTTGAGTACTGCTTGGACCATGAAAATATAGAAATTCAAACCCTTGCAGCTGAAGGATTGGCCAAACTTATGCTTTCAAGAATGTATAAAGATGAAGAAGTAAGTTTATATATTTTTATTTAAAAATTTATAAAACATATTAAACTAATACACTAATATATTAATTTTCATATTGTTTATTTATATATTATTAGACATTAAAATTATTGGTTCTTCTTTATTTTTTCCCTACTACAGTTGATAATAATAAAATACAACAATGCTTATCCTACTTTTTCCCTGCCTATTGTCATTCCTTTAGTGAAAATCAAAAATCTATGGCTAAGGTAATAATCATTTTTAACTTATTTTTTAAAAGAATTGAAAAACAAGAAAAATAGGTATCTAATACTAATCTATAATTATATTTTTTTTATTTAATTATTTTAGATTGTTATGCCAGCTTTAACAGAGCTCATTGAAACTTATTTAGACTTGAAGGAAGGAGAAAAAATGGTATCACCTCAACTTATTGCAGAAATGCTTTGTGATTGGACAGATCCGCGTCGAGTTGTCAAGTAAAGGATGAATAAATATAAGCCTAAAAAATAGATGATTTCAATATTAAATATTAAATATTAAATATTGTACTATATATATATATATATATATATATATTCTCTTTACATAGACATCAAGACCCTACCATTAATGAAATTGATAATACAGTTCAAGGAGATATAGCAATTAGTATTTTAACTGTACTTCATAACTGCCCTAAATCTAATGATGGTAATTGCAATACATAGAGAAGACAAAAAGATATTTAAATATAGAAAAAAAAAGAATGTAGAGTATGATTAAATATTGTATATTCATTCACTATCTATCTATCTATTTATTTATTTATAGTATTACGTAAATCAATGGTTCATATATTTTCAAGGCTTTATCTTCAAGAATTAGATCAAGAAACTATTAAAAAAATAATAAATAACTCTGAAAGAGTTAATAAGGTAAATGATTATTAATTACAAGATATATATACTTCATTCAATAAATGCATTAATTTTTAATTTTTCTTTTTTTTTTTTCAGGAACGTCCTATTATTGAACCAGCGTATAGAAATAGCTTCCAAAAAACCATCAAAAATTTATCTAAACTTTATCCTGAACAAGAAACAGTAACGCCAACTGCAAGTAGTAGTAGTAGTAGCACAAGTAATATTAATAATACATCTGTAAAACCTAAGAAATCTCAAAGAAAATCAAAAAAAATTGCTGATGAAAATAGTAGCAGTAGTGAAGATGAACAAACAAATCAAAAAAATGAAACAAAGGAAAAAAATGATGATGATAATATGGATACCAATGATGACAATGATAATAATGTTGATGATGACGGGGATGATGAAGTTGATGATGATGATATTAGTGAATAAGATACTTATTAAACACAAACAATAAACTATCAATTTTTAATCATAATATCAATAATATTAATTAAAATATAGCAATAAATTATATGAATATATATATATAAAGAACAGTACTAAATGATCAATGTGAAAATGATATCTTGAACTAATATTTCAACATCTTTTATTGAAAATACAATATACAACAGATTGCACAAAAAGCGGAATTTAAATAATTTTCCCCTTATTCGTGCTTTTTTTCTTTTTCGCTATCTTTTTTCTCTCCTTTACTTTAATTTTTTATATATATTTATATAAATATATAATATTCGTTTTTTTCTTCTTATTATTATTATTAATTTATTTTAATGATGAATTTTAAAGATCTTCAGTTTTCACTTGGAAAATTAAGTAGTGATGTCAAGACACATATAGCTAAAAAGAATCCACTTCATAAACAAGATACAAAAACACTCAGTTTATGGATATTCCACGAAAGAAACGATCTCGCGACTATGAAAACTTTAGCTTATCGAAAAGGGGAAACAAATAAAAGCTTTAAAGAATGGATTCTTCATTCTCATGAAGCTTGGAATGAGTATGATGAATTAACTGATCTTCAGGTTAGATGATAATAATAATAACAACAATAATAATAAAGAGCTTCATACTAAATATAACATTATAAAATAAGCTCAAGAAATAAGAAATAGGTCGGATTTAGTTTAAAAAAATAGTAATTCTATTTTAAAATTAACAAAAAAAGGCATAATTTTTTTTTCTTTTTAGGATATTGGTGATAAATTGGCAACATTATTAGACAAACAAGCAGAAATTGAAAAACAATATGCTGGTAATAGACAAATAATATATAATAATAATAATAATAATAATAATAATAATAATAATAATAATAGAAAAACTAAAAAAATACCTTTGAATTTTTTTTTTCTGCTCTACTATGTACAAATATTTACATTTACTCACAGCACGTTATCAACAATATAGACACGCTATTAAATCCATTAGGGAACGTGAAGAACAACTATGCGATATTAGAGAAAAACGACGCACTTTACAATCAAGATTAGCTCACTTGGAAAAAACCAACCCTACATCACCTAAACGACAAGAAATTGAAGCAGAATTAGTTATATTGGATAAAGAAACACAATATTCAGAATTAGAACTTAGCGACTTTAAGCGTTTTGTCCTTAAAGAAGCTTTTTATATTCGATTTAATGCTATGGTGGAATATGCTGATAAATTAAAAATGATTGCTGGTTTTGGAAAATATATTGTTGATCTTTTAGATGTTGAACCTACTGTTTTTCCTACTACAACAACTGAACAAGCGCCATCTTCACCTTCTTCTACATCAATAAATACTACTAATACTACTAATTCTAATAATACAACAAATAGTACTATGAATCGACAACAACAAGAACCAATTTTAAGAAAACAATATACTGGGGAATCGCAAACTTCGCTTATATTAAACGATTGCTTATTAGCTTTGGATGAATGGAAACCAGTAGAAGAAGACGAACGCCCTACATTAGCTAATCAAGCCATTCATGACGCTTTACACGATGATGATGCTATGTTATTATCTGAAGAAGATATACAATATTACCGTAAACAAGGATTAGGTAGTCTTTATTTTTCTTCTTCAAACGAAAAGTCAATGATACAAAATTACAATAGCAATAATAATACTCTGACAAAAACTGCAACGTCTACTGTACCTAAATCACAAGAAGCTTTATTGGATCGTATGAATCAACCATCACCTCTACCACCACCTCCAGCTTATTCCGCAACAACCACTACTAGCTTACCTTCACAAGATCAAAAGAAATCGTCACCTATTACAGCTTCATTAGGATCAAAAATAACATCAGCTATCAATAAAGACAACAATAAGGATAATACAGAAAAAAACAAAGTAGCAAAGAACGAAAAATTGGATCTACCACAAAATAAAAAAATTGGAGGTATGGTAGCTAGCAGTACAACTACAACTACAAAAACAGCCCATCAAAATATAAAGCAATCTCAAAAAATTAACAATAATAATAAAAATGAAAATAATGATCATGATAACTTGAATCAAAACGAATCACCATCGCCGTCTTCATCATCAAATGGTGTACAACGGTCTATAAGTGTATATAAACCCGATTTAAAGGATGATTACCCATTAATGGATTACTATCTTATTTATCGTAATAATCCGGTACCTTCTAATAATCCTAGATCCTATACTGATTTCCAACAACAATATTTACAATATCAAAAAAAATAACAATCAGCTTAAAAAGGAATACAATATTGGTATATCTTCAACTTAGTAAATATACACACACACATATATATATAGTAGTTTTTATTTTCTGTATTAGTTAATATTTATTTAAAAAAAATTGTAGTATGTATGAATAAAGTTCAAACGAATAAAAAAATAACGATAACAATAGTAATAATTAATCTCTTACATATTTTGTTTCGATACCACTTTTACTACTAAACTTATGTTATATTAACTTTTATATATCATCATTTTTTTTAAAGTTGAAAAAATGACGTTTTTAAATATCAAGGGGTGCATACATCTTGGAAAAAAAAAAAAAAATTAATTTTTTTTTAATTTTTTTTCTTTTTATTATATACTAATTCATATGATAAACTTCTTTTCAAATAAATTGGAAGCTTAAATGTGTTTCTGATATATATATTATGCTATAAATTTTATTATAAAAAATCAAAAGAAAAAAAAGGAAGGAGAGGGAATATGAATAGCGCCTTTATATTTATATATTGATTCAAGGAGATAATCTGCAGTACGGGGAAATCTAACTTTAATATTATTCAGCTTAAACATTTTCTTGGTTTTTTACTGCTACGACATTTTATTTTTTAAATTTGTTTAATTCTTTCTCTTTCTTTCTCTTCCTCATAACTTTTTATTTTTATTTTATTGAAATCATTAACTGTCATTAGTTTGTAAAGTATTAATATTTATTTTTTTAGAGTACTTTGTTGTATAAGTTTTTTTTACATAGTTCTCACATAAATTAAACTATATTATTTATTAGTCGTATCAAAATACATATAAAAAATTGCAAAATGAAATATTTGTGTTTGCTAGTAATTTGTTTTTTAATCAATATAACTCAAGGATTCGAATGTCCAAAAAATTACACTCCAAACTATTCTGAAAGCTGTTTGATAGGCTGTACAGATGATGCTGGAAAAACAGATTTCTTCCCTTCCAAAACTGTTCCAGTTGCTCCCGATGATGACTGCAATAAATGTACTAGTTCTCAGTATAGTTATCCTGATCGCACTACATGTTTAGGATCCAAATTATGTACATTGATGTCATGTTCTTGATTTATAAAAAAATGAAAATATATCAATATTTAAATTAAAATAAATAACTAAAAGATTTTCTTCCTAAATAAAATAATAAAAGTTTAATTTATTTCTATCTAATAATGACTACCATTTTATGACTATCAAATTTTACCAAATATTATTGTATAAAGTAGTATAAAATAAAAAGAAAAAAAGAAAAAAAAATGAATATTTTTGTGTACTTGCCTCTCTGAAAATCTCAAAAATGTTAACTTTTTAAAAACTCCCTATTGAGTATATAAATAAAGAGAATGATGATTTATAAAAAGTTAATTTAACATAAACCTTTATTGAAATAAATCAGATGCTTAGGTGCACTTTCAGTGTACATACTCTTATTAATTTTATTATAGGAAATAAAAGAAAAGTGCAGTTAAAAAAAAGGGGGAGGTAACAAAATGGTGAAGTTGGTTATTCTATAACTAATTTTATTAGTATCAATTTTATTACTATTATAATTATTACTATTATTATTGAAACTAATTAAAATAAACTGAACATATATATATATTAATATTTTTATTGCGTACTACTTATTATAATTGTTTTTTGCAAAATGATCTGCATTTCAAAATATATCATTATGGTGGAAAATTAAATATATATATACATGTTCACACATTTTCCCCTGTATAACGCTGTAGCCTGACCTTTTAAACTCGTTCATTTTTTTATTTTATTTTATTTTATTTTACTCTCTCTTATAATAATTTTATAAAATCTTTCTAAACTTAACATTTTCACCATTTAAAAAACGATAATGAATTAATTATTAACTTCATTTAGTTTCTATTATTATTTATTATTTTATTTTTAAATATATATATATATAATGGAATTTTTATCTTAAGTAGCCTCATATTGATATATGTTTTAACTATTTTTAAATATTAACAACATAAAACAATATTGAATATTATATATATACAATGCATTATAAATAATTTGAAATTAAATTGATAAAAAAAATAAATAAGTATATAGCATATACATTTATTAATAGTAGAAAACAAAAATGTTAAAAAAGATGAAAATAGAAAATCACAGCCAATAACTTCCAAGACCAAGGAGTAACCATGCTAGTATTATTCCGTGCCCCCCACCATCTAGAAATTGAGCTCAAGGAACAATCGATAGGAGTGTTGCGAGGATTTCTGCCCTCTAGGTGCCTCTTCAGGAGATAATACCAGCTCCAACCTATAAATATTTAAATATATATAAAGACAAGAATTTTAAAAAAAAACCTTACCTAGCAAAAAATAAATATTTTATTCCGTGCCCCCCACTATCTAGAAATTGAACTCAAGGAACAATCGATAGGAGTGTTGCGAGGATTTCTGCCCTCTAGGTGCCTCTTGAGGAGATAAAATAAATATCCTTCATGAAGTCATTTTCCAATAGTAAAATTAAAGAGAAAGAGAAAGAAAAAGAAAACGGAGAAAAAAAGAAACTTTTTCTCATATATTTTAAAATAAGTTTCGAATTTTGCATCCTGCCCAATGAGTTTCAGTTAAAAAGATAACTCACTCCCAATTACTCTTTTTCATATGTTTATATTTTTTTTTCTTTCCCCAATAATTTATACTAGCTAAATTCAACAGACAAAAATTCATATCTCTTTACGGCTTTTACACAAATAAATAAAGCTAATAAAGCTACGAAAACCTTTTAAAAAATCCTTAATAATGAATATAAAACTACAGCAGTTGTATGATCAAACAAACTTGATGGTTCTTGAAGGAATGGCTAGGATTTTAATTTAATATACCCACTCTTTATTTTACATTATTCATTATTTTTTTTTTCTCTGTATTTTGCCTCAGCCTAGCTCTCACTTTATTCAGGTAATTCTTGCCATTCAAAAATCGAAAAAAAAAAAAAAAAATTGAAACAAAGCAATTGATTGAAAGTAACCAAAGATTCTAGATATTTATAAATATATTTTGGAAATCTTGATAGTTAGCAATAAACAGCAACGATATTTACTACATATACAGCAATAGTAATTCAATATCAAACCTTCTAAGGTATGTACTGACAAAGAACAATATGAACCAGAAAAAAATTTATCCCAAAATAAATGGTGAATGATACCCTAACAATAAACTACAATATAATAATATTATAAAATAATGTTTGAAAATTATAATATTATCAGAACAAAAAGGGAAAAATCGCCTTCAGTATTATTAAACAGAATGGAAAGTATAACCGAACTTGTTGATTATATTGAAGAAATTATAATTAAAATACTATCATAAACATTAAAGTCTGTGCATCATATCACCATGTATTGGTGAGAACAACAAGGAACCCAATGGGCTATTTTAGCAAGTATTTTTAGCTAATACCATAAAAAGTACTGGAGTACTATATAAAAAAAACATCAAACCAACCACATAGTTTATGTTATCCAGCTTGTATAACATATTTTAAACAATACAGTTGATATATAAAAAGAAAAAAGAATATGATTAATTCCAGTAATGATATGAGAGGCACATAGTAAAAAGGCATATATGTTTTGTAAATAGATTACATGATTTTAAAAAAAGAAACTATTGAAGCTCCTGGTTTATTAAATTGTTATGCACAAGAAATATATAAATTTTACAAATATATCATATATAAAGAAGACAATAAAAATTGGGTTGGTGTCAATCTATACTAAACAATTTAAAAGGTATTTAACTGAATAGACAATCATCGTCATCATCAGAACTATCATCATTACTCTTTTTCTGTCAAATCAAGCCAAATATTTTCTATCAAAATGAAATGTCATTCAATCAAAAATTTTATCAGTTTATTAAAAGAGGTTGATAATTCAGTAGGCATCTTTGTACTAAAAGTCATTGTTTAGGCGACAAATCACTTATTGCTACTTGATAATATTGATGAGATTGAATGAATAATAAACTCAAAAGGCCAGTTTTTTTTTTTAAAAAAAAAAAAGACCGTGAATGATTGTTTATTATGATATATATATTTTTTTTGTATTTTAATTTATTTAATTATAAAAATATAGAAAAATATACGTAACTACCTAAACATTAAAAAATAAAATTAGTTCTATAAAAAAAATATATAAGCTATATGTGAAACTACAGTGAAGATAAAAAAAAAAAGATGCATAACATCTAAATTTATGGCATAATACAAAAGATTCTAAACGTCCATTTTCCATTATTATTATTATTATTAAGAGGAAGTGTTTTCTTGGGAAGATGAGGAGGAGGAAGTGGTAGTGGTATTATTTTCACTTGGAGGCTTTTCATGACGAATTTGAAAAAGACGAACTCTTGTACCATTCCAAGGACTTTGAGTTTGATACATGGAAGAAATATAAAATTGGCCCCATATTAAAGATCGGAACCAAACCATCAAAGCTTCTCCCCATTGGAATTTACGTATAAAGATAGGATGACGTTGTGGTAAAATGCCTACCATGGTGACCGTTTGCAAATATTGAAGTACTTCAGCATCTGTGGTTAATCCTTCACTAGTACATTTTTCTTCCACTTGTTTAACAAGATAATCTAATAATACTTTAATTGTTTCAGTTGGGAATTGAGGGAACCACAATGCAACCTATTTAAAAAATAAAGAAAAGGATAAATAAGACTATAAGTATTAGTTGCGCTATATATAATAAATATAAAAAATATATTTATAAATTACCCATTCTTCAGTAGGTACAAATCGTTGTAAAGAATAAGATCCAAATAATGAAGGTGATTTTGAAGAAGAGGGTGATCTATTTTGTTCAATGGCTGTTTCATTATTCATAGCTGTAGATGATTCTTGATCCTGTTGAATAGAAGGTGATGGAGGATCGTTACTATTGATAGGTTCAGTACTTGTAGTAGTATCAGCTGCTGTTGTTGATGAAGTAGATTGTCTTCTTTCTTCTCTTAATTTTCTTAAATGTTCGATTTCTGCTAATCCTGATGATAGTGTAAAATTAAATAATTTTTCGAATTTTTCATGATTACGAACAATGGCATAAATAAAATTAGGATTGTCTAAATAAAAAAAGAAAAGAAATAAAGAAAATATTAAAGATGAGTAAATGAATACAAGTATTATTATTATTATTCTATCTTTCTTTATATACATATATTTTACCTGCAAAATGGTATTGAATAATATTATTAAATACTTCCATCATATATCCAGTAAGACGATGATTACTTTCATCGGCCAACATGAATCCAGGGGATGATAAGGAGTTGAATAAAGTAATAAGTTTGTTGGATGTAGTAACTGAAAGATTTTTAAGATAAGGAGAAACATTGACAATAGTAAGAATAAATGCTGGATATAATGATGATAATCCACCATGAGTTGAAGCAATAAGATTTACAATAGACTAATAAAAATAAAAAAAAAGCAGGAATATTTTAATCAGTTGATAAATTTTATAAAAATAGATATGAAATTAAATACAGAAATAAATAAACTTACACAAATGAGATAATCTCCATAAGTACCATGAAAAGCAGGAATACGAGCAATGGGCGGAAGTGAAGAATGGCCAATAAAAGGGTTATTTAATTTAATACCAAATTGACGTTCAGATGATAATGTTTGTAAAATGAAAGCACACATTCGTACAACGCCTACTTGAGCAATATTAGATTTACTTTCAATAGAATAATAAATTAAAATGACCATTAAATCTAAAGTACGTGTTGATTCTGTTAAGTAATTCTTGAAGCGCTGGTTACACTCTAATAATTTCCAACATAACATAATCATTTCTATATTACATTGTACACGTTTTGTTGATCTAGGTAAATAAGTATTACTAGCCTATAATATAATATAAAATAATATATGTCAAGTACTTGCATATATATATATATATTAAACTCTTTTTTTTTTTAAAAAAAAAAAATCCCTTTTTGTTACTATCATTTATTTTACCTGTAATGGATTCCATAATAAACGATATATACCATCAATTAAAAATTTAAAATCCTGAGGTCGATGTAATTTAGAGATATAATGTTTAAATGGATTATCATGTGTATCATTAATTTCATCTACTGAGGATAAAATAGATTGCATATCTACTGAAGCACGGCTTGCTGTTGGGTTATTACTGCTGATAGAAGTTGCATCGGATGAATCATTATTATTACCATTCTCTTTATTATTATCATTTTGTCCAGGTGTATTGTTATTATTATTTCCTTCATTTGATCTACGTTCCGTAATAGGTAAAGATTGATGTTGTTGATCCAACTCATGCATCAACTCCATAACATGTGGTGATCTATAATCCAATAAAATCAACAAGACACGAAGACACATGGCAACCAAAACTTCACGAGGATTAGCGACCAAGACGTGATTATAAGGAACACCCCAACCTAATGGATCATACTTGCATGCTGTATTCATAAAACTACATAATAAGACCAAGATAGTTTTACGGTCCAATTTTCGAACTACATAATTTAACCATAAATCATCTTTGGCAAGAATGTGAGATGGTGAAGTATACATGGATTTGGATAAAAACACGATTAAGGTACGAAGCACTTCAGTACGATTGGTATCTATATCACGCTGACTTCCCAAAGATGTTGTAGATCCAACACCATCTTCCCAAATAATATATAAAATACGAGTATTTTCTTTACTAGTAACATTTAAAGGTAAAGTAAATCCAATTAAATATAAACATTGTATAAGCACTATTAATAAATATAAAAATAATAATAATAATAATAGAATGAATAAAATACATTTATTTATCTCTTGGCTTATTCATCTTTTTTTAACCCTTACATGATAATATTTGCTGACCACGTGGCATTAATGTATCATATTCAATCACTTGCTTTTGGTCCCTAGATGAAGACCCTTCTTCATTATTATTATTAGTTTGATCCGATGGTGGTGGTATAGATTCAGGTACAGGTGGTGATCTTTCAACAGTTCTTGGTGTCCAAAAAAAGGAATCCTCCCATTCTGAATGTTCCGAACTTTCATAAATATATGGCATAATACGTGATAAAATTCTAAAGCAGTTGAGCAAGTGCTGTGTTGAATGTTGTGTTGAAGGAAAAGTAGGTGCATTGATAATAGTATTTATACGCTCAATAACCTATAGGTATATGAATATAAAATATATAAAATAAGGTTTTATTATTTGTTGTCTTATATATATTTATATCATATTATTAGAATTAATATTATTTTACTTTATCGATAAGAGTTTCAAGGTTTTCAATAGCTACATCGCGTGTTTTACGAATATCATTAGCACCTACAAGTGAATAGATATCATCTGCTGTTTCAGGTAAAGCCCAAAACTATAAATAAAAAATAAATCATCTATTTTAGTCAATATAGATGATTTAATTATATATTATCGCTTTTTTTTTCTTTTAATTCTTTTTACAATGAATCAACTTACACTATTCCAATATTCATCAGCACCTGAAGGGATATTCTATATATACATATATTTTATATTTATTTTAAAAAAAAAAAAAAAAAAAAAAAAAAAAAAAAAAAGAGAGAGAGAGAGAGTAAGAAAAAGAAAATAATAATAACCCCTTTTAAGATTAATTACTATTTCATTAAACTAATAATGTAATCTTTTAAAATAAATAAATAAACATATAAACTTACACGTTCTTCAAAAAGACGAAATACACCTTTTCTAAAAGCAAGTTTACTATCAGTTGCACCCATATATATTTATTATTATTAATATTATTATATATTTATTAAAAAAAATAGGTGGAAGAGAAGGGGAAAAAAGAGCGAATTTTTAAAATTGGGCTTTAGAAAAAAAAAAAAAAGCGGAGGTTCAATCCTTGTACAAAAAAGGAATCCATAAAATAAATCATATGCTACGCACATATAATACTTTTTGACATTTATAAAACAAATTATTTATCAAAAACCAAATATACTTGTTAAAATTACATATATACATATTTAAAAAAAAAAAATTAAAATATATAAATTTATATTTATGTCTCAAAAATTATAAACTAAACATTTTCCCATTAATAAAAGCCTCATGATAAAAAAAAAAATTTTTTATCTCTTTCTTTTTCTTTTATTTCATTTATTCCTTTTTCTTTTTTTTAATAATGCGTACACAATCACCACCAAATATTCAGTTAAATACAATTGCAAGACGGCGTGCAAGAATAACGCCTGAATTAAAAAGAAAATTAGAAGATGAATATCAAAAGAATTCTAATCCAAAGAAACGTGACAAGATACGCATTGCCAAAGACCTTTGCATGTCTTCTAATAGTGTTCATTTCTGGTAAATAATTGTTATTAAAAATAAAAATTAAAAGAAAGGATAAAGAAGCCAGCTTTTTATATTTATTCCTTTCGATGTGGTTTAAAAAAAAACTGCCTTATATTTTTTTTTGATATTTTGTTTTTAGGTTTCAAAATAGGCGTGCTGAAGAAAGTAGAAATAAATCACAAGGTATAGTATAAGACTAATAAATTGGCATCATTATCATTATCATTTATTTATTTATTTACATTTTTATTTCATTTCACTTTCTTTTTTGATAGCGAAATTAAATCATCCAATGCTATCCAACGATCGTGAATATGGTCATGATCAATCAACAACTAGTGAACATAGTACTCTGCAACGACTGCAACAAGAGCAAAACCAACATCTTCATCAGCAGCAGCAGCAACAAATAATTTCCAAAAAAACCCAATGTCAGCTTCCACCTATTACAGCAATACTATCCAACCATGACCCCAATATACCTATTACCACTCTCGAAACACACCCTTTAGTTCAATATGAAAGTTTTTTCGACACTAACCATCCTAATTCTTCTATTTCTAGTGAGACTTCAATAATTGACTTTTATTTTCATCATAATTATTATGGCATCGAATCTTGCTTTGAAAAATGGCAAGATCATCATCAATCTCTTTAAAATTCTTTTTTTTTTTTTTTTCAATATATATATATATATATATATCACTGTCAATATTGTTATTATTAATATTACTTTACAACTAATAACATCATTAATATATCATTACTATCACTATTAATCTTTTTTACAAAAAAAAAAAAATTAATTAAAATAAAAAGGAAACTAATATAATATAATCATATTATTATCAATCATCTATAGATAAAGGTATATTGGCTATAATAATGTTAAAATGTAAAATGAATTAGCATAAATTATTCTCATCCAATAATATTAGATCTTCAATTGGCTTTCAGCTCTTATAAAAAGATGATCAATCTGAGCAAACGGATTAATGGAAAAGTGGTAGAGAATAAATCATTCTTTTGATTTTATTTATTTATTTACTGCTTTTTTTCTTTCTTTTTTACATTTTTTTTTTTTCTAATTTCTATTCTATTACATGCTTGAACCTTTAATATATTTCAAATACTAATCACCAAATGAATAAATGAATCTTTTTTTTTTTTGCCTAATAAAACACCATTAAATAGAGTTATTCGTTTATCGCAAAGGTATATTATAACTTCTTGGTCAATAATATGTAGACAATGTAATCATATTATTCTATAATCTTGTTTTTACCCCACTATTAAATTCTATTCTAAACAATAAGTGAAAAGGTATATTTGAATGGCAAAGGAAAATGCTATGCTTGATGTTTATTTAATAGCAGTTGTTTTTCTCAGCTTGAGGAACTCTACCATTTTGAATATTACTAAAGTAAAGCAATAAATGAGAAATCTTTTTGAGGTAGGTTTGTTTTTTTGTCCTATAAAATTATCCATTCATTCATGCAATTTTAACTTAGCTGGCACTGCATTTTTATTTTTAACAAGTTGGCTGTTCTCCCTTTGAAGTTTATAAAATAACATTCAATCCCGTTTTTTTTTTTTTTCTTTTTTTTTTTTTTTCCCCATCGTTCAGTCAACGGTTGTTTATAAGTTTATTTTTTTGAAGGGGGTAGGGGAGAATTGGAGTGGAATTAAGTTTGCACCCCATAAATATTTTGGCTTAGCACTTTTAATACTATTCTTTTTTTTGGCGTTTTCTCCATTTAATTTTCTATAAATTGGCAGAAATATTATTTTATTTTCTATTTTACTCTTTCTTTCATCTATTTCTTGGTAACGTATTTTTCATATATTCTTTTTTGCTAAAGCATTTTTACTATAATAATATATATTAATATATATTACAACTATTAATTCTACATATATATATACCTTTTACTTCTTAACAGTAGGATCTTTATTAAACAACAAGTTTTTGTTATAAACGTATATTCTGTTGTGTGTAGTTTGCTTTATTTTTGTTTAAATTATTATTTTTTCTGCATCTTTTTGGCTTGTACGCAGGGGAAAAAAACCAATTTACTTATTTACCTATTTGAATTTGTTTTCAACACCGTTGACTTAACTCTTTCTCTCTCTTTTTGCTCTTACTAAACCAAGTTAATTAAACTAACTAGAATAACAACAATGATGAACTGGAAAGTATGCATTACTGTTTTACTATTAACTATTTTAGTTAATATGTCTCATGCTGGCAAGTTTGAATGCTGCGATGAAAACAATATTGCATGTTGCGGAAAGTGTAATGGAAATCAGTGTAGAACCAGTAGAACTCGTGATAGACATTGTGTTGGAGGTATGAGCGGTGAGTCGGTTTGCCGAGAAGAAGATGGCTGTGATCAAATTTGTGATAATGCAGATTATGGAGGTTGTCAGTTTGGATGGAAGTGTTAATTATAAATTACACATCTCCCAAACGTTAATGAAAAAAGAATAAATATTAAAATAAGAATTTGAAATAAAGATAAATTTATAAAGCTATAAAATTATAAATGACTGGCAGTTATATAGATGTATAATTTTTATTGTGACAAGTACACTTTTTGGTAAATAATAATATTTTTAATGAATAATTCAAAAAGATGGGTTAATGATTACAAACGTGTTTTTATTTTCTATATTTCATTTTTATTTTTTTTTACTTTTCTATTTTTACAATTGTTATATTCTTTTTAGTTTATTGATCTTCATTAGTTGATAAAGTATTAACTTTATTAGAACATCGACATCTCAATCTATTTTATGGTGATTAACTAACATATACATATATACTATATTTCTTAATTGTAGGCTTTATTTATTAATTACAGGTTTCTTTTGTGTAAATTAAGTTTACTTATTCTTCTGTACATTTTGGACTTGTGAAAATATTATTTGTTAATCTATACATCTGTTGGCTTGTAGGTAGAAAACAAAGTTTAATTTGTTTGTTAGAATTTTGGCAAACCCCCCAGTGTAACCATTTTCATTCTCTTTCTCTTTCTATTATATATATCAAAAATAAGAATACTCGTTAAAATTACTTTTTTTATTATTATTGAATGCTGGATTCATATTTTATCAATATAGCTCACTTGGTTATAAAAGTAAAGGTGCTTTGAATTATACTTTAATAGAAGAATATACGCGTAACAAATGTATTAAAATTGATCAGGCGGAATCAATAATCAATAATATTGGTAATACTGTCTTAACTTGCGATGATAATAAATGTGAAAATAAAATGTCTTATTTAGCTACTACTGGTCATTTAAATCCATAATGAACTATGTTTGCTAACTCTATCAAATTTATTCCATAAAAATATATACACAAATATATATATATATATATATATATATATTTATAAAGTTTCCATTTATTTTATGTAGCATTGTAACAAAAAGAGGTTGGTGCTGTGTTGGGTTTGAAAAATACAAAAAAACCAAAAAGTTATTTTTTATGTTCAACCATTTTCCAAATTCAGCTCATATATAAAAATCTTCATAAATTTTAACTCTAATAAAAAAACGGGCTCTTTCGAATATACAATTTTTCTAACATTTTGAACATATTTATTAATTTTTCGATAAACGAAACTTTTTATTATTTAATCTATAATATTAATCTTTATTTTGGTTTGTTAATAAGTCAAACTATCCAGTTAATCCTTATAAATCCTCGTAATTTGGATCTTTTTAAGGATTTCAATACAATAATTTGGTGCCTTCTGCCAGAAGGTAGATTCTTGTACGCTCGTCTAATAAATCAACGATTATTACAGGATCTCCTTCTGTTTTAACCTAAACTACCCCTATAATTTACTCTATTTCATTTTGATCTTTATTACCCCCCATTTCAAAGTGTTTATAATTTTATATCCCTTTCATATAAAATTTTTATCCTATTTATTTTACTAGTTTTATTTTATTTTATTTTATTTTATCATATTTTTCTATTTTATTTTTATTTTATTTTATTTTATTTTCCCAATTTAACTTATTTACCTTAATTAATCCTAAGGCTAACCGATAATGTCTTCAAGTCGTAATATAAAGATCCCGCTATTCGAAAGAAAGGATAATGCTATCTTTTGGCTACAAAGCTTCAATGACGCTACAGACGTCATGGGCTTAACGCCTAAAGAAAAATTACAATGTGTACCCAGCTATTTAAAGTCTAAACAAAAAAATTGGTTCTATGCTAGTGGTTTTTCTAATTGGAATGAATTCATGGAAGAATTTGTCGAACGTTATGGTGACAAACTAGATGTTGATGATTTACAAATTAAACTACTTGACATAAAAATGAAAAAAGATGAATCTATTGATGATTATTATGATCGTGTCATGGCTTTAAGAAGTAAATACCGTATGTTAGTCAAGATTACGTCAAAAAAACCACAGAGCCTTAATAATACTAATGAGTCTAAAGATGAAGACAAAGATGATGGCTATGAAGGATTGTATAATGATAATGACCTTGAAGACAAACTATTAAAACGATTTATTAAAGGACTACGCCCCGCAACACTAAGACATACAATTAAAAGTGCCAAACCAAGTAGTTTAAAGGGTGTAAGAAGATTAGTGAAGGAAATTCTTGATGACAGTGATTCAGATGAGTCATCCAATAGTGATTATGATTCCGATGATGATAAGTCCGTCGAGAGATCTAAAAGTAAAAAGCAATTTAAAGAGACTGGTGCTGATCCCATCGAATCATTGACTAAAGGTATCGAAAGGTTGACGTTATTGGTGCAAGGTCAAACAAACCAGCCGGTGACACAAGCGTTTGTAAAAAGGTGTTACAATTGTCAAACTGTGGGTCACTTCGCGGAACTTTGTGATAAGCCCTGTAAATTGTGTAATGAAAACCATCCATATTTCCGGTGCAGGTTGTATAGGTCAAAAAAATCGAATGCATCTAATTCACCAGTGCTGTCTAATAGTAATAATGCTTCGTCGACTTTATTAGTTACTGAGTGTTATGCCACTAAACGTACACGACGTACTAGAGGTTCTGATGATAACAGTAAATCAGATACCAATAACCAAAAATCTATTAAACGTCCCAATACAAGACATGCTGACTCTTTACCTGTTAATAATGACGGTGGTGACGAAGTAGTAGAAGACGAAGGTCATAATAAACATAAAAAGAAAGCAGTTGCTACCTGGTCTGACAAGGTTGTTGATAAATTAATGGATCATGCTTCTATTAACATATCATTAAACGAATTGGCTACTCTTTCTCCAACCTTTAGGACTCTAGCGAAACGTAAGTTGACTAAAAATCACAAAAATAAAAATAAAAACAATACGTCGCTGTTAGCACAAATTGATGATAGTGAAAGTGATGGTGATTCAAGTTTTGGTGCACCTAGTACTGAGGTGGTGTTAAACAAGTATTGCAAAGTTGGTGCTATTTTGGATGGTGGTTCTGGTATTAATATCATAAGTAAGAAGTTGATTAAGTTTATGGATCTAAAAAACAGAATGAGAAGTGGTGGACGAACAATCAAAGTTGCTGATGGTAGAGCTGTCATACCTTTAGGACAAGTTACTATTAATGTGGACTTTCATGGTGTTTATTCTACTATTGAGGCTGAAGTTTTAGATGGAATCGACTTTGATCTTTTATTAGGAAGACCGCTTCTGCATAAGTTAGGTGTGATAACTGATTATGATAAATATCAATGGATTATTAGGACTGGTCACGTTGAACGAGAATTTACTGTTAAATACCATTCACGTTTAAAACCGACTTTAATTGAAGAGTCAACTTCTTATTCAGACTCATATAGTCCTTCAAGTGATAATGATAGTACGGATGATGATTCTGCTGCTCTTAGCTATTTGATAATGTCAGACTATTCAAATGACTGTGGTATAGTTGACAATGATGCTTCTGGTTGTGATGATTTATGTAGTAATACCAATATTGATGACCTATCTGCTGCTATTTCTTCTAGTGTTGATCGAGCTGGATTAATCAAAGAATTAAGTGACGATTTAAAGAAGATATTAATAGAAAATCGTGAAGCTTTTGGAATTAATTATGCTGATATTAAGACTACAAATTTGGTTGAGTTGAATATTGATACTGGTGATCATTCGCCCATTGCATTAAGACCAAATTATCATATGCCCTACTCTGAACAAACGTTGCTGAAAGCTGAAATCACAGAAATGGTGAATAATGGTATTTTAGAGCCTTCCATGTATAATAACGGTAATAGTGGTTGGGGTTTTCCTGCCCTATATGTTAAGAAGAAAGACGGTGATAAAAGACTGTGTATCCAATTCCAAAAATTAAATGATATTACTCGGAAAGACACATGGCCATTACCTCGGATTCAAGATTTATTGGACAGTTTTGCTGATGCTAAATTCTTCTCTGCTATTGATCTGTTGAAAGGTTTTAACCAGATTAGAGTAAACCAAGAATCTATTCCAAAGTTGACAGTCGCTACGCCTTGGGGTAATTTTTCTTATCGTGTAATGCCATTTGGTATTAAAAATGGTCCTAGTACTTTTTCAAGAGCTATCTATTTTGCTATGCAACCCTTCTTGGGCGATTTTGTAACCACTTATATTGATGATATAACAATCCATTCTGAAGATGAAGGTGATCATTTGAATCATATTGATCAAGTATTGAAACGAATTATTGAGACTAATATGAAGATAAAACCGTCAAAGTGCCAATGGTATCAAAGTCAAATTAATGTGTTAGGATTTATTGTGTCTGACTCTGGTGTTAAAGTTGATAGATCAAAAATTAATAAGATAAATGCATTCCCTATTCCCAAGAATACTACCGATGTTCGTGCCTTTTTAAATCTTTGTGGATTTTGCCGACGTCATGTACAAGGTTTTGCAGATATTGCTGCTCCATTAAGCAAACTGACTTCCAGTAAAATTAAATTTAGTTGGTCTGGTGTTGAACAAAAATCATTTGATAATTTAAAAACTGCACTTTACAATTCTGCTGAGCTAGCCTTTCCCAATGAAAATGGAGTCTATAAGATTTATACTGATGCTTCTAACGTAGGATTGGGCGCTACATTAACTATTACAAGTGATGGTTTTGGCGAACGTCCAGTCTGCTTCCTATCCCGTAAATTACAAGGTGCTGAAATCCGCTATCCTACTGTTGAACTTGAATTATTGGCCGTAGTGTATGCGTTTTCTAAACTTAGAAAGTATATTTTAGATAAACATATCCATTTGTACACCGATAATTCTGCCGTAAGGTATTTACTACACCGATCAGATCCCAGTAGTAGATTACAACGATGGTTGGTGTTGCTCCAAGAATTTGATTTCGAAGTACATCATATCCAAGGTAAAAATAATGTTATCGCTGATGTTATGTCACGATATCCAGTCAATATTGAAGAAATTGAATCTAATGATGAAGATAATTTATGGTGTATGAATGTGGTAAAGGAAGAACAAATCTATGAAGATTATCTCTATGAAGTTTACTTATATTTGGATGGTAATATTAATGGTGCTTCCGCCAAAGTAAGAAATTTATCCAAATACTATATTATTAAAGAAGACCACCTGTACAGAAAGGTTGGTGACGCACTTTCTAAAGTCCCTTTTATTCAAGAAAGACATAAAGTACTTGAAGAAGTTCATGAAGGTATGGGACACTTTGGAAGAAAAGCTACATGGAGTCGCTTATGTCATTATTATTGGTGGCCAAGTTGTTTTAAAGATGTAGACCAGCATATCAGCTCTTGTCACGAATGTCAACTGTTTGATAAAAAGAAAATCAAAATAACAAATTATAATAAAATTAATACTTATTATGTATTTGAAAGATTTGGCATAGATTTTGTTGGACCCTTACATCAAACACGGGCTGGAAACAAGTATATCTTGGTGGCAGTTGAATATTTCACCAATTGGGCTATCGCCAAACCTTGTGCTGTTGCTACTGCCAACGTGGTTATGAACTTCCTCTATTTTGACGTGTTTTCCATCTTTGGACCCCCTGCTGAACTTATTTCTGACAATGGTCAACAATTCATTAGTGAAGGTATTGCTAACTTTATCAGCCTTGTCAATGTTAACCACAAGTTCTCCACTCCGTATAACCCAAGAACAAATGGTAAGGTTGAACATTTGAATGGTGTCTTGGTGACTTCCATGAAGAAAGTAGTGTTAAATAGACCTGATGATTGGGATAGTGCTTTGTATGCTGTATTATACGCACATAGGACCAAAGTTAATGATAAGCTAGGTGTTTCACCTTACGAGGCTCTTTTTGGTGTTCCACCTCGTCCCTATGACGAAGACCAGTTGCGCAAGCTAGGTGCCCACTATGTCGAGGGTATTAGACAAACCGCTAGTACTGATAAGCAACTAACTGGCAAGGACCAATCTATCTTACAACAGAAAGAGTGGAAGTTAGTATACGAGTTAGACGGTTTTAAAATTGGTGATATGGTTATGAAAAGATATCAAAACCATAAACATAAATTAGAACCAGCCTATAAAGACCATCTTTTCCGTATACTTACTATATACGATAACGGTACTGCTAAACTTTGGGATTGTGTTCGTATGAAGGAAGCAAAACGTTTAGTCAACCTAAGGCAATTAAAAAAATATTATGAAAGGAAATGAAAAAAAAAAATATAATACTTTTATTTTTTTTTATTTTTATGATGGTGCTGGGATTATGTGTTGGGTTTGAAAAATACAAAAAAACCAAAAAGTTATTTTTTATGTTCAACCATTTTCCAAATTCAGCTCATATATAAAAATCTTCATAAATTTTAACTCTAATAAAAAAACGGGCTCTTTCGAATATACAATTTTTCTAACATTTTGAACATATTTATTAATTTTTCGATAAACGAAACTTTTTATTATTTAATCTATAATATTAATCTTTATTTTGGTTTGTTAATAAGTCAAACTATCCAGTTAATCCTTATAAATCCTCGTAATTTGGATCTTTTTAAGGATTTCAATACAGTGCGCCAAAAAAAATGCGGAGGCTGAAATTCCTTGTTCAATTTATTTATTAAAAAAATCACTCGCGCCCTTTTTTTAACTTTCTTTTGTTCTTCATTTTTTTTTAAAAAATACAAGGATACCATCTTTTTTTCAATACATATAACAAAAAGAAAGCATAATAATTAATTTTGCATTCTTTCTTTTATATTATTTAAAAAAGGAATAATCATTTTTTTATACTATTCTATTTATACACTTTTTTTTTTTTTAGAAAAAAAATATTAACAATAATAATACTTTTTCTTTTATACATTTAATCTATAATATAATGTCATTATTACCGACAGCCAATCCACTTGGAAGACCAATGTCCTTTGATTCAAATAGACGCCAACGTCGTTCATCTCGTTCTATTCCAGTTATTTTACGACGACTATTTAGATTTCCACAAATGGATTTTGAAGTAATAATAAATAATAAATAGTGAAGACTATATAGAATTAGATTGATATATATTCATCAATCTTTAATCTTTTTAAAACATAGCATGCTATATGGCAAATGGGTTATTTACTAATAGCACCTTCTAGAGTGTAAGTATTTTATTTTTTTACTGTATATATATTAATAAACAATACTATTATCTTATTATGATATTTATTAATCATTTTATTCTTTTCTTCTTTTTTATTTCCTATTTAATATCTAGTTATAGAAATATTTATTATCATAAACGTAAGTTTTTTTTATATATTCCCCTTTGTTTTTTTTTTTTTTTCCTCCTGGAAAATAGATAGATAAAACTATATCATAATTATCTTATTATTATTACAACTATTTATTATATAATAGAAACAAAAAATCAATGGGCAAGAGACGATCCAGCATTTTTAGTTTTATTAGCCGTTTTATTATGTGGTAATATATATAGTAACGTGCTTTATTGTATATGATTAAAAAAGCAGAAAAAGGAAAGAATAAATAGATAAGGGTTAGTGATTAATATTATCATTATAATTATTTTATCTTTTATAATAGGATCGGCTATAGCATGGGGATTAGTCTATGGACTTGGATTTATTGGAATATTACGAGCTATTCTCTTTATGATATGTGTAGATTTTTTACTGGTTGGTTCATTTATAGCTACATTATGTTGGTAAGTAACATATATATATATATATATATAATGGATAGGGTAGAAAATGATGAATTATTGACATATATATATATATTTGATCTCATAAGGTTTATCACGAACCGATTTCTTGTTCACAATACCATGACACATGCCATATCACAACAAGTAGAATGGGCCTATGCATTTGATGTACATTGTAATTCTTTCTTTCCAGTCTTTCTTATTTTATACGTAGTTCAATTCTTTTTCATGCCTTTATTACAACGTTCAAGTTGGATTTCTTTATTAATCGGGAATTTAATGTATTTCATTTCTTCTATATGGTACATTTATGGCACTTTTCTTGGATATAATGGTAAAAAATAAATAATGATAATATAAAGGAAGGATAAAAGTCATGTGGTCCATTTATTAAAAAAAATATACATATACTTTTTTTTTTTTAATAGCACTTCCTTTCTTAGTACATACTGAATTATTTTTATATCCTGCTGGTATAAGTTTGGTATTCTTCTTTATATCATTATTTGGATTTAATATTAGTCAATATGTTTTATCTGTATATTTCAATTAGTAAATAAAAACAAAGATTAAAAAAAAAAGAGAGATTAAGGTAATTTTTATTATATTGTAATTATAATTATTACGTATTAAAAAAAGAAAAAAAAGGCTATTATAAAGAGGGAGGAAAAATAAATAATGAAAAGATGAATAAAACTACAAAAGGAGGAAGAAAGTAAAAAAGATAATTACAAAATGAATATATATATTTATATATATATAAAAGTAAAAGAATTATTATTAGTATATTGCTGTTATTGTTATTATTTTTTAAAATAAAAAAAGCATTATAATAAAGTTATATAGAAAAATTAAATAATAAAATATGAGAGAGAAAGAAAGAGATCATTTACACTTGGATATAGATTAAAGCATACCAGAATCACGTAATGCATTTTGAAGTAAAGTTTGTCGTACAGCAGCAAATACAAATCGTATCTATTGATGATAAAATAAAAAAAGATTAAAATATTAAAATGGATAAATTATAATACTATCATTACTATTATTATTATTCGTTTTACATTGCTAGTGTCTGTTGCTTGGGTTAAACTATTTAAAAAGGAAAAAAAAAAGGATGATTTAGAAAGGGAAAAAAAAAAAAGGATCTTATAATTATATTTGGGACTTACTGGGGATAAATAGTTAATTTTGCACGATTTGTTTGTAAAAAACGCCATAAAACATATTTAGCAGCTTTATTAGGATCAGCCCCTCCTCCATAATCAGGGAAATAATTTTGCATTGGGCACCTTGCTACCTTTTCTTTAAATATATCCACTTTATTTAAAAATAATAGAACCGATGTTTGTAAAAACCATCGGCTATTAATGATGGATTCAAATAATATTAAACTTTCCAATAATCTATTCTATATTAATAAAAAAATCAAAATCAAAAAATAAGATTATTATGTTTTTAAAAAAAAAAAAAAACGTTAATATAAACTATATTGTTATCATTTTACTTGATTGGATTCTTCTAGTAAAACTTGATCGTATTCGCTTAGAGCCACACAAAAAATAATAGAAGATACTGATTCAAAACAATGAATCCATTTTTTTCGTTCAGAACGCTGTCCACCTACATCAAACATACTATAAAAAAAATAATGAATACTCGATGGTTTTTTTTTAAATAAAAAGACTTACTGAATATTTAAATCATTTAATTGAAATTTTAACTCGGTGATCCCTGTTGATTTTAATCTTGCACGTAATACGTCTTGTTCAGTGGGAATATAATTAGATTGGCCAATTCGTTGAAGTTCCTTAAAAAAACTAATCATATATAATGATATATATAAAAAAAAAAAGATTCATGATTATCATCATTATTAATATTAAGGAGGAAAAACTTTTTTAAAAAAAAAAAAAAAGAGAAAGAAGAGAAAAAAAAAAAAAGTAAAGGGAGTGAGAAAAAAAAAACTTACTAAGAAGCAGAATCAGGTAAATAGAATTGATGACCATGTTCGCTAATACATTTTGATACAATGGGGTCATTCCACACATTATCAAATAAATCAACCAATTCAACATCTAAATTAAATTTAGGATCGTTCGGGATTTCATAAGCTAATATTTTTTGAGAGTATTCCTGGGGGAGAATAAAAAGAAATAGATCAGATTAATATTAAATATACATTTTTATATAAAAGACTTGTATTTTTTTTTTTATTTTACTTTATTTTGTTCAATAGTGAATTGCATATCGAATTTATGAATAGCTCTTATAATAGATTGAATACTTTCTATAATATTTTTATAGACAATCACTCTCCATGTAAATAATTCTTCTTTTGTATATCCATTTTTATTAATAATTTTCATTTGCTTTAATATAGTTGATTTTCCCGATTCCCCACTTCCTATTATAAAATAAAATAATAATGAATGATAACGAATAATATTTTTAAGATTGATCATCTTTTTTTTTTTTTACCTAGTAATAATATTTTATATTCTTTATCTTTTCTACCACGATCTTTTTCTATCTGTTTATCAATTTGTATACTTTTTTGTATTTTTTTATTTTCTTCGCCAGAATGACATATACCCATACTAAATATATAAAAAGTGAGAATGGGGTAAATATTAAAGAATAATAAATCATCATATACTTTATTTTTTTACCTTGGAAAACGAAATATTGGATTTAAATAAGTTTGTATTGACCAAGTTTTTGATAAAGACATTTAAGCATTATACTTAAAAGAAAGAAAGAAAAAGAAGAAGAGGAGCGAGGAAAAAGGAAAAATAAAGAGGAAAAAGGGTAAAAGGAAAGGAAAAGTGAAAGGAGGAGGTTATAAGAGTTTCCCCAAAAATATAAAAAAAGAGCGTGGTGATATATTTTTTTTCTCACTCTTGATTTACTCTTCCACTCTTTAACTTTCTCCTTGTTATTTGATTCACTTATGAAAAATTATATGAACTTGTCATTTATATTATCATGTCATTTAAATAAAATAATATAAAAAAAAGGGTTTTTTTTTTTACCAAAGAAAGCATGAATCTGCGTTTTAAATAAGGAGAAAAGTGAAAAACTTCGGATCACCACTTTATTATATTACAATATGGAACTCATTATATCACTTATCATAATTATTATTACAGCCCTTATATTATAATCATTATAATAGTAACATATTTCATTGCCCTTTACTAATTTTATTTTATTATAAAAAGAGTGGATTTTTCCTCTTGCTTTTGTATTCTCTTTCTTTTTAATTGGCTAAAAAGCAAAGCTATTTTTTATAAAAATTCAAACTCCACCCATGTAATTTTTTTTGCAAGCCATGTTTTGATTTTTTTTTTTCTCTTTTTTTCCTTCTTCTTTACCCACCTTTTTTAATTAAAAATGCCTGCTATTGCTTCAACTGGAATTACTCGTACCATTTATAACACCGTTTTCAAGAAAAACTCTGTTTTCGTTACATCTATTTTCGTTTCAGCTATTGCTTTCGAAGTTGCATATGATTCCACCACTTCAAAGATTTGGGATAATTTGAACAAGGGCGTAAGTTGAATTAAAAAAATAATAAATAAATAAAACAATTTATACATATATATATATATATATCTTTTACTTATATCCTTTATGCAAATATATATTTATATATAGAAACAATGGAAGGATATTAAACATAAATACGAATAAAAAATAAAAATAATAACCCTCTATACTCTCACTGTCACTCTTATTACGTCACCACACCATAACTTTTATTTATTCATATACATTTATATAGTAATAAACAACCAAAAAATAATGTCTTAGAAAAAAAAAAAGGATGATTTTATACATGTTTTAAATTTTAGTTTTTTTTTTTTTATTATTATTATAAAACTAAGGAAAAAAGGATCATAATTAATAAAATCATCTATATGGATATATACATATATATATATAAATATATATAAATATAAATGTATGACATTTAAAAAAACGATTATTTAATTTTTACACTCCACTCTGCCCGCTAAATAATAATAATAAAAATAAGAATTAATATATTATATTCATTAATATATATAAAAAAAATGAATATTTAATTTAATTAGAGAGTGGATTCATATAAAACATTATGTTATTACATCATAAATGAAATTATCTAGAAGCTCTTCGGATAGTTTTTTTTTTTAATTTTTCTTTTTGATATTCCATTTTTGGTAGCGTGCGGTATTTTGACCAAATTGTAGGAATATTCTTTTACTAAATCAAGTCATCAATTCTTCTTTTTTTTTCCTTCTTTTTCCACTTTAGTTACTTTTATTTTTTTTTTTAGAAAAAAAATAAAAACAACTCTTACTCACTCCCACCAATTAAACTTTTTTTTTTTTTTTCGTTTTTCTTTCTTTTAAATAATATATAAATATAAAAAATGAAAGAGTCAACGCTAACAGTATCAAACGATAAACGGTTACCTGCTTTTATTAAAAAACTATGGATGTAAACAATATTTGTATTATTATTTTTATTATTATTATTTTTATTATTACTATCCTTGTTTATTTATATTTTTCCTAATGGTATTATTTTTGTTTTTTTTAACATCTCTTTTTTTTTTTTTCCTTTCCTTTTATTTAGTATAGTAAACGATGAAAAACTGGATCATATAATTTATTGGTCTAATGATAATAACGCTATTTGCATATCTGATTCAACAGTATTTTCTGAAGTGATTTTACCAAAATATTTTAAACATAACAATTGGCACAGTTTTGTTCGACAATTAAATTGTAAATACATATATACATTAGAAAGAAAAAAAAAAAAAAAGATAAAAATAAAATGGAACTAATATGTATATTTATATTTATATATTTATATTTATGTATTTATATTTATACCTATATTTATATTCTTATATTCTTATGTTTTTATATTCTTATATCCTTACATTCTTACATATGTGTATAAATACTTGGTAGTATATGGGTTTAGAAAAGTATACTATTTTAACGTTGCAGTAGACTACGCTAACGGTAGACAAGAAACAGTATGGCAGTTTAAACATCCTTATTTTAAAAAAAAGAATACTTTAAATGATTTATTATTAATACGACGTAAAACATCAAAATTAAATCCAACCGCAACAACCGTCACTTCTACCTCCTCTGCTTCTTCTTCTACCTCTCCTTCCTCCTTACCATCATCCTCGTTATCTATATCAACAAATAAAAATGTAAAAGGAAAAGAAGAAGAAAGTATAGCCATGGACCCTTCTTCCTCCTCACCTTCTTCTTCATCACCTCATTCAATGACTTCTGGGAATAATAATAATAATAATAACAATTCGGAATATCATGAAAAAATAATATCCAAAATTGAAAAACAATTAGAAGAAACTCAACGTCAATATGAAGTAATTAAAATTGAAACTCAATGGTTAAAAGATCAGCAAGTTCAACATCAAAAAGTAAAAATTAAATTAAAAAATTAAAAAAAAAAAAAAAAAATCCCATTAACCGTTCGTTTGTTTTAATATTAATATTAATAATAATAATAACTCCCTTTATACTGTTATTTGTATTCTAATCTTAATATGGACATAATAGTTAATACAACAATTGTTACAATATGTATCAATGAAAGAAGGAGAATTACGGGCTTTAAATCAAAATAGTAAATCAATAGAATGAAAAAAGAAGAAAAAAAGAAAAAAGGGAAAAGGAAAAAATGGATTATCATCACCAACTTTTTATTCATTTATTATTTTATTTATATATATTATAGGCCCATTAAACAATAATAACAATAACAATAACAATAATAAGCCATCATCTTCCAACTCACTACCCCCCATCGCCAGTATTATTTCGTTCGCAACAAGAGAATAAAAAAAGTATAGTTAATTATAATTTAAACACCCGAAAATTTAGCTCTAATTTTTTTTTAAAGAAAATTATTTCCAGTTACTTTTTTTTTTTTTTTCTATTTCTTCCTCTTCTTTTTACTTTCATCTTTCAGCCATTTATTGATACCCTTTTTTTTTTATTATTATTTATATATATATATATAAATATATTAAAAAATAAAATAATAAAACTACTATTCTTCATTTATTTATAAACTTTTATTGAATAAAAATAATAATATTTATATATGTTTATTATTTCATAACAACTACAAGATAATTTTATAATAGAGATGGATACCACCACGGCTTCTTCCTATTTACCAGGTACTTATCGACCTATTGTACTGATTTGTATAGGTTTGTGTGGATGGGGACTTGATTTATTATTATTATGTCGTCAACGTATTGATCCGGCTCATTTACTTCAAATCCATTCCAACGATTCAAAACCTATATATCATTCCATCTTTATCTTGGCCAGTGTTTTATCCATCATGGTTTTTTTAAATTTGTGGTTTTATCTTCAATGTTATCAAAAAAGTGAGGCTTCTTGGTTACCTTTTATTGCCTATTTCTCTGCTTTTCTCTTTTTATTTTGGCCTGGGCAATCATTTTATAAAAAAGAACGCAAACGTTTTATTAGGCAAGTATATAAAATAGAATATAAAAATTATAAATAGAATATATGGAAATGATAATGAAAACCTTATTGATTTGTTATTTCCTTTTAATAGACTTGTCAAAAGAATATGCTCCTTCAACCTTTTCTCTACTGTATATTTTGTAGATATCATATTTGCAGATTTTTTGACTAGTTTTTCAAATGTATTTGGTGATTTCTTTTTAACACTATGTATTATTTTAAATGGGAAATCAAGTGATGATTTTGATTTATTGGAAGCAAATAAAGATAATGCTTATTATAGAGATATTATGGTTCCTTTGGTTATTAGGTATAATAATAATCAATATAAATATAAAGAGAGAAGTATATATATATATATATGTCTGTGTGTGTCTGTGTGTGTGTGTGTGTGTGTGTCTGTGCAAATGAAGAGTAAACAACAATAAAAATTCTAGATGATGATGATGATAATTTATATATCTATTTTTTTTATTTTATTTTATTTTGTATTGATTTTAGTTTACCTTATATTATTCGATTAAGACAATGTATGTCAGAGTATATTGAATCCCGTGGTGAAACAAAACGTCATTTATTTAATGCTCTAAAATATGCTTCTGCTTTTCCTGCTATTATTTTATCTGCTCTGCAAAAAAAGGTAGCTTTTCATATCATGGAATCCGGCTCTGTACCTACAACTTGGTGGATCAATGAATCAAATATATTTCGATTATGGTAATATTAAAGTTTTATAATAATAAAATAATATAAAGAACTACATACATACATGAATCTGTATATTAATGAATATCCTATTTTGTTTTATTCTGTTTATAAAAACTTAGGATGATGGCCGTCTTTATTAATTCCATGTATTCATTTTGGTGGGATATCTCAATGGATTGGAATTTATTGCAAATAACGTATGATAAGTCATCGGCGGCTACAACAACAACAATAAAACATAAATCAGCCATCATGGATCATCACCACCATACAACTTCTACTTTACCTATGATTCGATTTCGTCGTCATTTACACTTTTCTTCAACCACCATTTATTTTTTAGCCATGATACTGGATTTTATTTTACGAATTACTTGGAGTATGAAACTTAGTTCCCATATTTATATTCAACATATTGAAGGTAGTGTCTTTTTAGTAGAATTATTAGAAGTCTTTCGTAGATGGGTATGGGTTCTTTTCCGAATGGAAAGCGAATGGGTAAAAAGATCAAGTTTACCAACATCTTCGAATGATAATAATACTTCAATTCGTATGGATTTAATGGATAGGCCAAAAATGACTTTATTAACACCTATTAGAGAAGAAGATAATCCTTTGGAATAACACATATAGATATATATATATATATAGATATAAAAAAAAAGCAATACATACGCGTTGTATAAATATATATATATATATATATATATTTATAAATTTATAGATTACTTTTAATATTATTACTATTTATTTATTCATTTATTATTTTATATTTTACAGCTTTATTTTAATACAAAATCTTTTTTTTTATTATTATTATTTTTTTTAATTTCTTAATGAACAGTTCATATGATAATATCATTATTATCACTATATATTCAATATATATACAAATAATAATCTATTTATATAATTTTATTTTTAATCACTTCAAAGTCTTAAATTAAATTAATGAATATTCTTTTCTTTTACTATATAAAGAAATAGATACTAATTTTAATATCATTATTTTATTATTTTATTTTTTTAAAAATAACTTATATAACCTAACAATATTTTAAATAAAAAAAAGACCTCATTAATAAATCAGGCTATGCCTTTTTAATTACCATAAAAGATAGATAGTATTTAAATCGAGAGAACCAATTTTTTTCTTTTTATTCTTTTCATTCTTTTTTATTATTTTTACAAAAAAAAGTAATGGAGTTTATTGATAGATATGGAAATAAAATAATAAAACCAAATAACATTAATGTAACATTTCGACATTCAGTATATGGAGTATATGTTAAAAACAATACTATTCTTATGGCAAAGTCTGCTATTGATAATTGCTGGGAGCTGCCTGGAGGTGCAATAGACAAAAATGAAACAGAAATACAAGCTTTGTGTAGAGAATTTAAAGAAGAAACTTCAAAAGAAATAGTTAGCTTAGATTCTCTATCATCGCCATTTTTATCTCAGGAAAGAAATTATTATTCAAATGATATGGATAAATATTTTTATTCAAAATTATCATTTTACTGGGTAAAAGAAATAAAAAATACTAACTATATAATTGATGGAAATGAAATTAGTCAAGTTAAAATGATTGATCGTGTTGAATTAACTACTTTAAATAGTAAAGATTTTTTCCTTGACGCAATAGATAAAATTTTAATGAAAAATAAAGAATAACATTTATTTATTTATTTATTTTAAAAAAAAAGGAAACTCTTATAGAGTGAACATATCTAAAATTTTTATTATTTTTCATTTTTGTTTTTAATAAACTTTTTGTCATCTTTCCCTCTCCATTGCAGTACAAATGTTATGAAGTGAGTTCATTTGGACTGCTTCAAAACCAACGCTTAAATTACTCTGATTTATACTTATTAACGCTATTACCAGTTTTATTTTTATTGTTTAAAATTATTATTATCATTTTATAATTCCAGTTTTCCTCTAAAAGATGGAAAGGTTTATTTTATAATATAACCTTCCTAAGTATCTCCAATCTGCGTTTGAATTCTGGTCATTTTAATATAATAAAGAACGGATTTTTTTATTTTTGAAATATATATATATATATATATATATATATATATTTACTTCAAGTTATTTTCTTATTAAAACTCTAGCATTCATTTTTTTTTATATAATCATATTCTTTCTTTTCCTTAATATTGTTGATTTTTATTTAATATTATTTTATTTTATATAATAATCTTCACTCTGACTTTAAAATCATTTGCATTATTATGTTCTAGCTAAATCTTCCTTATTTAGGCAAAACACAGATATAATTTTTATCTCATAAATATATATATATAGGCATATATATACACATAGATGCATATACATTTATCAACATTTATATTTAATCTTATTATACTTTATCTTTGTATATATATTTACTCTCTTATATATATATATATATATATATATATATGATTGAATCTACATATCTTTGATTGATATTTTAAATTCAATTCATTTTAGTATAAAAAGGAATAAACTTTTTTATTTTGAAATATCAGTTAATTTTGAATAAAAAAATTTATATACTGAACTAGTCTATTACCTCATCTTTTTAACTAAAATTATTTTATTTTATTATAATATTGTTGATCTTTATCCGATATTATACTTAATTTTATTTTATATTAGTCATATAATTGTTGACCTTTATTCAATTATATAACTTATTTTATTTTATTAATCTAAACTAAGTTGTATCTACTAATAAAATAAGATATTGGTGCTTACTGAAAATTAAAACATACGATCAAACTATCTACTGTCGACAGTGATGATACTAGTGGCGTTTTTTAAATTAATTGCTGCTTTTTGGAACCGCTGTTCCTGAAACCGTCATTTCATATGATAATCGCTTTCATCTCCCTTCCCTACCCTCAATATACTTTAAATATTTTTTTTTTTTTTTTTTTTTTTTTAAAATTTTTTTTCAAATATAAATAGAACCAATTTTTTCCTCTTTCTTTCTCTTAAATTGTCAAATTTTTATAATAAATTATGATCTACTAAATAATTATTAAACTTGTCCACTTTAAAAAATAAACTTTATAATTTTAATTTTTTTTATTTTAACTTACTATAACATATTCAATTATTGAATCTATCTATTTTATATAACAAATTACTTTATTTTTATTTTATTTTTACTTAATAATATTTTATATTATTATATACTATTTTATTTTATAATATTTATTCACTTAAATATTTTATACTACTGATCTAAATCATTTAAACTCTTTACTACTATTTTATTCGGCGGTCATTAAACTTTTGCTTTAATCCTGCTTATATTTTACTTATAATCTTTATTTTATTTCTTTTATTTTTTTTAATTTTATTTTATTTTTTTAATTTTTTTTTATTCCTTTATATTAAGTCGTTCTACTTATAAAACAGGAACTGGTGCTCACTGGAAACTTATTATATACTCCAAATATAACTTATAATACTCATTCCTCATTTCAAAAAATAAATCTTAACCAAAAACCCACATAACATTTATTTTTTTAATTTTTTTTTCCTTTATATTAAGTCGTTCTACTTATAAAACAGGAACTGGTGCTCACTGGAAACTTATTATATACTCCAAATATAACTTATAATACTCATTCCTCATTTCAAAAAAATAAATCTTAAACAAAAACCTACTATACTTTCTAAACAACTACAAATAATCATAATACACTCAATAGTGTTGCGCGATGGATTCGCTTGGATCATTTCGAAGACCGCTCATGGAATCTGATTGGTTAAAATATTTCATCATTTTTGGTAACAATTTTATTAACACTTTTTATATCATTTTCGATAACAAATTTGTTAACACTTTTGGTGACAAATTTGATAACAAAATCAGTAACACTTTTTATGTCGAATCTGACATAAAATTTAAAACCTTATTTTTATTTTTTTTATATAAATACTCGACAATTTTTATTTTATTTTTGAAAAAACAGTTAATTTTAAATAAAAGAACTTATATTATAACCAATAAGTCTATTAACTCATCTTTTTAGCTAAAGATTATATTTATTTTACATTAATATTGTTGATTACTATCCAATATTACTTTATATTATTTTATTATAATAATCGTTGATCTTTATCCGATATTATATTTATTTTATTTTATTTTTACTTTGTCTATATAATTGTTGATCTTTATCCAATTATATAATTTTATTTTATTTTATTATTTTATTTTTATTTTAAACTATCAATCTAAACTAAGTTGTATCTACTTATAAAACAAGATACTGGTGCTCACTGACAACTAAACTAAACTACAAAACTATCTACTGTCGTCCAAGCGGATGATGTTGGCGGTGATTAAATTATTTTTTTTTTTTCACAACCAAAGTTCTACAACCAAAGTTCTACAACCAAAGTTCTACAACCAAAGTTCTACAACCTAATTCCTACAACCAAATTCCTACAACTTAATTCCTACAACCAAAGTTTTACAACCAAATTCCTACAACCTTTTTTCTCTTTTTCTCTCAAAAAAAATTTATTTTTTTGTTTTAATATAAATAGGAAAGAATATTTCTCTTTCTCTTTTGTTTTTTTTCTTTGTCAAATATAAACATAATATTTTTAAATAATATTTTATATAATAAATATTTTATTTGTCCAAACCAATTTTTATTTTATTTTAACTTTATATTAATTTCTTAATTGAAATCATTTTTATTA
The DNA here is from genome assembly GCA_017871115.1 of Cunninghamella blakesleeana. NCBI lineage: Eukaryota > Fungi > Mucoromycota > Mucoromycetes > Mucorales > Cunninghamellaceae > Cunninghamella > Cunninghamella blakesleeana. Next base: position 1,125,280 of record JAFCIZ010000008.1, read on the forward strand.
CTATAACAAATATATTTTATTTCTTAAGTGAAATCTCTTTTTATTTATATACAACATATATAAACTTTTATATTTTATTTTTAATTTTATTATTACTTTATTTGATTATTACTCTTTTTATATAATAATCTACTCTCTGACTTTTAAATTCATTTGCATATACTTTTGAATTTTTTTGAATATTTTTATTTTTGTCGACAATGGTGATACCAATGGCGCTCTTTGAAATTGGTCACTGCTTTTTTGAACCGTTGTTCACTGAACCATTGTTCACTGAACCAATGTTCACTGAACCAATGTTCACTGCACCGTTGTTTAATATGAAAGTCACTTCCATATCTTTTCCCTACTCTCAATATACTTTAAATAATTTTTTTAATTTTTTTTAAATATAAATAGAACCAATTTTTTTCTCTTTCTTTCTCTTAAATTGTCAAATTTTTATAATAAATTATTATCTACTAAATAATTATTGAACTTGTCCACTTTATAAAACAAACTTTATAATTTTAAATTTTTTTATTTTAACTTACTATAACATATTCAATTATTGAACTTATCTATTTTTTATTTAACAAATTATTTTATTTTTATTTTATTTTTACTTTATAATATTTTATATTATTATATACTATCTTATTTTATAATATTTATTCACTTAAATATTCTATACTACTGATCTAAATCATTTAAACTCTTTACTACTTATTTTACTCGGCGGTCATTAAACTTTTGCTTTAATCCTGCTTATATTTTACTTATAATCTTTATTTTATTTTCTTTTATTTTTTTTATTTTATTTTATTTTTTTAATTTTCTATTCCTTTATATTAAGTCGTTCTACTTATAAAACAGGAACTGGTGCTCACTGGAAACTTATTATATACTCCAAATATAACTTATAATACTCATTCCTCATTTCAAAAATAAATCTTAACCAAAAACCCACATAACATTTTATATTATCTTTTTACCTTTTTACTTTTACATTATATTAAGTCGTTCTACTTGTAAAACAAGAACTGGTGCTCACTGTAATTATCTTATTTATAATTAATATAAATACAAACTCTCTTATTTTATTTTAACAAAAATAACTCTTACCAAAAACACACACAACACTACTTTCCAAAACTATAAAAGGAAATTCTACTTTTACAACAACCAAAAATTTACACAACAATAGTAAAAAAGGTTAAACTATTTGGCAATATATTTAACCGAAAAAGAAGACCAAAAATAAGAAGCTCGCCCTATGAGGGGCTCGAACCCTCGACCTTAGGATTAAAAGTCCCACGCTCTACCGACTGAGCTAACAGGGCTTCTTGTTGAGACGGTGACTTTGTAAATTTATATGAATTTGATATAAAAATATTTAATTTTTCTAATTAAAAATTTATGGTTTTTTATGTTTTTAGTGTATTTTTTTTATTTGAATTGTTAGTTAGATTAAATCAATCGCAGAAAAAAAATTATTTTATCTTAAATTTCTTGTAGAAAAGCAAAACGTTGCATTTTTTTTTATAATTATCTTTTATTATATAAAGTACAAAAAAAGTTATATAATCGAATTCTTTATAACTGAAAGTTTTCTACTCTTGTTTTAGAAAAGATAACTCTATAATAAAAATATATAGTAAAAATAAAAATATCTGCCGTAGACTACACTTTTTTTTAAAAAACTTCGGAGACTCTCACTTTTTTATTTTTTTTAGTCGCAGATACCCTTTTTTTATTATTATTTATAATATAAACAAAGGTAATTATGCATTATAATATTATAATACACCAATGTATCAAATACTGTAAACAAAATATAAAGAGTGTTATATATATATATTATTATTATTATTATTATTGTTTATCTTTTATTTTATAATACAAACAAATCCAGAACCTGTATTTCCACATGATGCAACGTTCATAGGTTCATTCAAAAAATCTTCACAATGAATTTCATCTTTGCACTCCAATTTGAACATTACCATAATACCTGTTGGATTAACTTCACATATTTCCGATCCGAAATTACTTAATAATTCGTAGCACTTACTGGATTGTACACTGTTACAATGTTTAACTTAAGATTCAGAAGAAATATATTGACTAATAAGATTAAAGAAATTTTAAATAATTATAGTATAGAGTAAAAGAAAGATAAAGAGCACAATTATTTTTTTTAAAAGCTTTTTCTAATTTTTAATTTAACTTTATTTAAAAAACATATTGACCCGCGTTATATTAAGATGCGGAGCTAGAATTAAAATACGCTCAAATAAAATCAAGGTACCTATGAATAATATTTTCCAACTCAGCTGGGTAATAACCTGAATATCTCCATTGACGTATACCGATTAGTTCATTATTCTTCAAAACAAAACTTTCGTAGTTCAATCTCATATGGCAAAATACATTTTCCCCAAAAAGATGATTTTTTTCAGCATTTCTGAGATCTAATAAGATACGTCTACCAAGATCAGTTCCTTTCAAACTCTTTGGTATTATAATAAACTTTTCTGCCACCTGATTAACTGCCTCTTCGAAATAGTTAATATATTCTTCAATGGTAGAAGGTCCAAAGAGAACAAGCATGATGGGCGTGTCTATATGTCCCGTACTACCTAATTCGGGTCCAATTTTGCTTGGCCAATACCATTTAGATGCCGACATTTTATGAAGAAATTCCTTGAACATAATGGCATCTTTCATGATTTCATACTTATATGGATTATTATTCCATTCTTCTAATGAATGAATAACATCTCCCATTATATATTCACCAGCTAATAATTTGTTATATTTACCCCAATGCTCAATATAATATTTGGCACCATCCAAATATCTAACACTATCAGCTTTTGTACACGATTTCATTTTTTTTAAAAAAATAAATAGAGTGTATAGTATAATAATTCAAGTAGGAAGGTTGTTGAGCTTGATTAAAATAAAATGAAATGGATGTTTATATGTGAATATGCTATAAGGGGAATTTAATTAATATTTTAATTAGGAATATAGTATTGTTTACTTATCTATTTTTGTGTATTAATTAGAATGTAGTATAATATGATTATTATTTAAATAAATGATATCTATAATAAATATTTGTTGTTGTTGGCAGATTAAATATATGCTGTTGAGTTTATAACGTATTGATATTATATTGGTATTTTTTAAGTATGTATTTTAATATGGCAAATACAATAATAACAATTCAGCAAAATAATACAACAAAATAAAGGGTCAGTTAAATTCGCTTACCTTATCTTATTTTATTCACATTCATTTATATTATTTCTAAAATTTGGTCGCCTATATTGCATCTGACATATTAACAATCTGTACTTTTTTATTTAGTTTAATTTTAGTTATTATTTTTTTATTTACATTCTTGAGCCTAACCACCTCAGGACGAAGCACCACACGCATCATGAAGGAGTGACTTTGGAAGCACCTATGAGTTTAGTAGTATAAAAAATAAAAGTTTTTTTTTAAAAAAAAGAAAAAGAGTAATGATTTATGTTTTATGCATCTTTTAGTCTAGATCAATGTATTTCATTTTTATTTGAATTACAAGTTAGGTTAAATCAATTGTAGAAAAAAATATTATTTATTATATTTTAAATTTTTTTGTAAAAAACAAAGCATTTTATTTTTTTTATTTATTTTTATTATATAAAGTACAAAAAAGTTATATAATCGAATTCTTTTTAATCGTAAGTTCTCTGCTATGGTTTTTGAATAAATAGCCTCATAATAAAAATATATAAAAAAAAGTGAGAATATCAGTAGTAGTTTGTATTTGTCTTTTTTTATATTTTTAAAGCTTCAGAGACATTTTATTTTTTATTTTTTTGTCGTTGGAACTTTTATTTATTATTATTATTTATAATATAAATAAAAGTAAACATGTATTATAGTATTATAATACACTTGTATATCAAATATTTTAAACCAAATAGAAAAGGTGTTATTGTTTTTTATAGGTCCCAGCTTTTTTTTAATTAATGCGTTTGTATAAAACAGCATAACGTAAAATATTATGTGATTATTTAAATATTTATTAAATCAATTAAAAAATTATTATATATTGTATTGAGTAGTAAAGTTTTTTTTCAAAAAAAAAAAAAAAAAAAAAGAATAAAGAATAAAAAAGAAAAGAATATATATACATTATGAACCTTGTTCATTTTCTGTTGTTTGTTCATTGTTAGTCGATTTTTGTGATAGAGCAATATCCTTTTGCTGTTGTTGATCAAGCTGAACATCAACAGCACGAGCATTTTCAAAAACCCAACGTCCTACTCCACCCGGATTTTTATTATTATTATTTACTTGTTGTGTAGGACCATCTAAAGGAAGACTTTTTTCGTTATTATTTTTCATATTATTATTATCCATCAATAATTGATCATCCTGTTGTAATTGTTGTTGGTTATTACTGTTGTTATTATTATTGTAATAATTGATTCCGTGATGATATATTATTGTAGCCATTGTATCATCATCATCTATATATTCTTCATCTCCATTGATTTTTAATAAATAAGCACGTGTGGAAGCCCAAAACGAAGTTAACCAATTAGCATCACTACAGGCTTCTTGAAATTTCCGTCTTAAATAATCAGGATGTTGTAACTGAGAAGCAGAAGGATCGCGGCGACGATTAACCAGTTGAGGGGTATGATTTGTATATAAACGATTGTTTACCCAATAAAATCCTTTCCCATGTTGTCTAATTTGAACAAAGGCTACACCAGTTCGATGAATATATTGATCGTATTTATAAGGGCATTTTAAATAAGGATAATTCACTTCGACACCATCGTTCTTTTTAGCATGATCAAAATGAGTATCCGCTTCCACATCCAATACAAATCCAAGATGTCTTACAAGAGCTATTTCATAAAATTGTTCAGGAATATCATAATTAATATTTAAATCGGAGACAGGAGGGGGTGGGATGATTAAAGGAATAGGGACAGGACATTGGAAAGGGTTATTATTTTCTGAATCATCATACGCTTGTTCCATGGATCCTTCAACTACTTTTAATCCACATCGATCAGCTTGTAAACTCCAGGTACGTAATAATTCTTGTACTAATTGTGCTGTACATCCAAGCCAGTTCAATTGGAAATGGTAACAATTATTAGGGTTGTGAATGGTATCATAATAAAGAATAGCAGTTTCACGCCTATCACTCTTTTTATATGGATCTACATCAATAATCATGGATCGTGCCATTTCAAATTCAATAATTGGTTTTTTAGGAGAGGAATCCATTCGAGTTATAGTTGGTGTAGTATTAGTAGCAGTATTTGAGTTATTATTATTATTATTATTATTATTAGAGGCTGACATTGTAGTATTACTGGCATCATTAGATTGTTCATCTTTCTTATTGTTATTTTGTTGGACTGCTGTTGACGATGATGATTGATGATGTTTTCTATTTGATGTTGTCGTTAAAAACCATGAACGTAAATTACTAGGAACAAATTCTTCATGAAATTGATAAAAATAATGCCCATCCAAAAAGCCATGCCGGTTGGTAGAGGATACAAATAAAGGAGGATTTCTTTTCATTAAAGAGTTACCAAAATTGACAGCTTCTTCTCTTGAATTAATATCATCCATGCGTTCAATAAACCATTCTACGCATTGGCTACCAATAAAAGCACCACGAAAGACTTTAAAATGCCATCTGCGATCCATTAATTTAATACCTGTCTTTGGATCTCTCATTGCAGCTACAATATCTTTTGATTTTGAATCTTTAGTAATTGTTGTTGATCCAGTTAGATTCCCAATAGATGAAAATAATGTATTACCACTATTCCCATTCCCATTATTACTATTATTATTATTGTTATTTCCATGTGGTTGTTGCTGTTGTTGTTGTTGTGATTGTAATTGTTGTAGTTGTTGCTGTTGCTGTTGTTGGTATTGTTGCTGTTGTTGGTATTGCTGTTGTGCAGATTTAGAAACTTCAATAGATAAATAAGCAGAAGGGTCCATTGTTGTGACTTTAATACCTAAATCCGTACCAATTTCTTTCTTTTTACGTCGTTGCATTTCATCCTTTTCACTTGGTGATAGCCATTTTGCTTTACGGAAGTTTTGAATCCAAGTATCAAATAAAGCCAATCTCTTTTCTTCTTCATTTAAATTTTCTTGGTTATTGGATCCACCAATATGCATGACGTTGGAAGGTAACTGTTCTCTAGGGATGACAATGAACCGAGCACGCCAAAATCTTAAATTATCTGTTAATTCTTCTTGATAACCAGCTACAAGGTGGTCCAAATAATTCCAGGAATAATGTGGATTGGGAAATTTAAAGTTGACTGTTTTATCACGGTATCCAACTACATTTTTTGGCCATATCACGCATTTATAACTAATACCTTCTTCATTTTTAAACGTGGATGCTCTTACATAACGTCTTACTTCTACATTTTGCCCTGATGAGTCAAATGTTAATTGGTGAACTTGATGTCCCATAGATAGCCACCAGACCATATGTTTCCATTTCATTTTATCATTATCATCTTGATTATTATTAACGCCTCCAGAAGTAGTCATAGTAGTAGGGCCATTTAGAGTAGAGTGCATATTATTCATATTTTGTCCAAAAGTAGAATTAATCATAGAAGAAGACATAGGTGCTGTTGTTGTATTACTTGCTGTTCCTTTATTAATGTTATTAATATTATTAGAATGAATAACGCTAGGTTGTTTTTTATGAATGATTGATGTTTTATTATTATTATGTGACATAAAAGATGAATGTTGTTGTTTTTGAATGACGCCAGCTTTTGAAAATGCATGGCTGATTCCACTTGGAGCTTTCACATTGCTTTTATGATTATTATTCATACCAGAGGAAAGAATACCGTTATTTGAATTATTATTATAATCACCACTACTACCCATGGATACAGGATTCATCACTTTACCTGCAACAGGAGCTGCAGTTGTCATTGCCTTTTGATAATAAGAGCTACCAGTAATATCCACAATAATTTGAAAACCTTGCGCCAAACGTTGACTGATCATTTCTGTTAATAGAATTTCCGTCTTTTTCAGTTCAGATAAATTACGATCACCTGCTTGATATAAATTAACATCTTCACTTGCTGATACTGTATACATATAGTGAGTATATAATTGTTTCAATTCTTCATTTGAAGGGAAATAATCTGTAGTTAAAGGTAAACATGCTGGAGTGACTAAAGATTTCCAATATACAACAGGGCCATCATAAATAGCTTGTTTTGGTAATGCATGTTGCCAACGTCGTAAATGAGATGTAAAAAGTAAAGATTGATCAGTAGGATTACAAGGATTAATAATAATATGTTTTGTTAATGCACGGTTGTTCCAATTATGTGAAGGAGAAGATCGATTTCCACCTTGGGGTCCACTAGTACCACCACCGCCGCCACCAGTGCCACCAAAACTAGTTCGCATACCATCACTATTATTTGATTGTTTGTTTATAGAAGGTAAACTACTCATACCTGTATTTTGTTGAGGAGAATGGTTACTTGATTTTCTTCCATCTGTTGTTCTATTTGTACCAAATCCACTTTTATTGTTATTATTATTAATGGGCATCGGATCCACTGTACTAGAACTAATCAAAACCGATTCATCGTCATCACCAGTAGAGTTGTTGTTAGTTGGATTATTAGTATTTTGATGATAGTCATTATTATTATTGGTGTTCGCAGTAGCGGCTTGTGTTATTAATTTCATTTCATTGCTATTCATTGTATTTCTTCTTGATACACGATATCTTGAATCATCACTTACACCGCCTCCACTACTACTATTGGTTATACCATAACGGGGATGAGTTGGTGAACTTCTAAATAAATCAGATATTTTTGTTGTGCTATTATCATCTTTACGGACATTATCATCAAAAGTAATTTTATTATTTAGTAGTTGAGATTGAGACATAATGGATGTTATACGTCTATGATCATTGTGGTGCCAGGTCTACAAATAAATAATAAGCACGTGCATACATGGATGTTTTTATGGTTAGCTGTCTTTCTTTTTTTATTTTATTTTTTTATTTTATTTTATTTTAATTTACCATAGTTGATTGTTTGATATTAGCCGTTCTTGAAGCATTTTCGTTACTTTCCAAAGAATTTTTTGATAAACCACTTTTAATATTACCACCACCACCAGAAAGTTTCGCATTTTGAGTAGCCACAATCACACGCTTATTAAATCTAGGTTCCAGTGTATCTTTAAAAATAAAATTATCATACTGTTCGGTATCTATGGGTGAGCTGCTATTGTTATTGATGATTTGAGATTGATCACCATCGCTATCATCATATTCTTCTGTTTTACTTTTAACAGACTGAATTTGTTGTTCCAAAGTATGTCCAAAATAAGAAGAACGTCTTGTAATGGCAAAATTAGCAGATCTTGATAAATAAGAATCACCGTTACCAAGAGAATTATGATGAGGACCTAACGTTACCACACCATCGTCCGTTTTTAATGAGGATTTGTCATTCAAACTGCTACTACTCTTTTGAGATCTTAAACTTTTATTTCCAAGTAAAATTGATGAAGAAGATGGATGGTTATTATATTGTTGTTGTAAGTAATGTTGGTATTCTTTGTTGGATAAAAATGGTATATGAACACTAGCAATATCACTTTCCATGATCCCCATCATTTGAATTTCATACATTTTACATCTTGCCATGAATTTATCTTGTTTTAAAAATTTTCCAGTTTCGTGATGATAAAAACTACAATCAATCCAATGAGGAACTGAAAAATACCAACTGGTTGGCATGCCAGGTTTGTCATCATAATAAAAAGGGTCTTGGTAGCCAGCTGTTATTAAATTATTGGAGGGACCATGGCTGTTTTTCCAATCGGGCGAATTATTGTTATAATTAATGGTTTGTTTACTATATCTATTTGACGTGATAGGGTTATTATTACTATTATTATTGACGTTATCATACGATTCTTCGTGTTGGGGAGGTGGACTGGATTTATAACGTAATAAAGGTGTAATGTGTAAAGGTAAAGGTGAAAGGCAAACTAAATCCATAGCAATCCCATTATCAGACATACGCTCATTGGTAAGTCGTAATAATTTTTTTTCTACTGTAAATTTTCCAGCACCAGGAGTGACAAGGATGATCGATAAACCAGTTCGCATGAGATCACGATCTACATAATGCCTATCAAATGGGTTTAAAGCCAAATTCACTGCTTCTAAAATGTTTCCTTCAAAAGCCATGGCAATTTGTCCATTCACGGAAAAGACCCCATTATCTACTCTTGTCAGTATACGTTGTTGAAACTGCAACTGTTCTTCTTTCAAAGGTCCAATAATGGATGTCCAATCATCAGTTGTTTCCCAGTCGGCCAATACTTTATAAAAATCTTTATAATATCTTCCGTCTTCATGCTGACAAATACTTTCATCATTTTTAAATCCATCAATTAAATTATAAAATACTCTAGCAAATAGTACTATAGATACAACATGATTGGTTCCTTCCTCATTCCATCGATTAAAAAGCTGAGGTAAAAAATTATTCACTACTTTTTCATAATAAAGTTCCCCGTCTTCATCAAACTCCCACATTTCTCGAGACATTTGAATAAAAACAAAATATTTTGCTGATCCTGATCTGAATATCATACGCGTTGTGTCGCTAATATAACCCGAAGTTACCTATAAATGAATATATCCATATAAAATTGGATAAAATAAAATTAGTACTAATAGCAAGCATAAATCATTTTGATATATATATTATATAGTACATACTTCTTTTTCACCTGACCACATTTTTTTGACAGTAGTTTTAATAGCACCAGCAAATAAAATTTTCTTTTCCAAGTAAGCACAAGTACCAGCTAAACTCTGTTGGAGTCTCCACATATCACTTCTACCCAAGTATTGCTCTTTAAATCCAAGTTCAACATGATCCAAAGTTACGTGAGGAGTATGAGGATCAATCTAATCATATTAATAAAAAATAAAAGAAAAAGGAATAAAAGTCATTGTTATTATTGTTATCATTTTAAAAATATAAAGAAAAGGGATTGTTCACTTTACAAGCTCAATATAAATTTCAGGTCGAAAACGTAGTTTCAATCTTTCAGCGATATCTTTTGAAATAGAAATCTAATAATTTTTTTAAAAAAAGAGAAAAGGAAATACATTAGTTTTGTTAATCTTAGAATTTTTTTCAATAAAATAATTCAGTAATATGTGAGCTTATATAAATAACTAACTTGTAAGTGATGCAGTCTTCCTATCGATTCGCGATCAGCACAAGTTGCTTTGACGATAAGAGGTTCTAATTCTACTGTTGTATTATTATTATTATTGTTGTTGTTGTTGTTATTGTTATTATTATTATTATTATTATTATTATTATTATTGTTGTTGTTGTTATTCAAAAAATGTAAACGCAAAAGTTGACCGTCAGTAATAGTTGGAAAGGCTTCAGGGTTAATAACGGCATCTTGACTAAAAGAAGATATTGGGTCATGAATCCATAATATAGTAGGTTTTGTAGTTAGTAATGGTCCTGGAATAGGGTTATCAGATTTATTCAATGTGGGCATCCCATCCGTTTTGACTTTTTTTATATTCTATAGTGGATTTTAATTATTGTTATTATTATTACTACAATAATAAAAAGTAATAATAAAAATAATATTTATATAAAACAATAATAAAAGTGAGAAAGAAGTGCGAGAAAAAAAAAATTCCAAAAATATTTTTTATAAAAAAATGCGGGCTTTAAACCACTATCTTTTGATCTGAGAATGAAATAATTCTTATTCACTATTTTATCAATTTGCCCATAGCGATTTATTATAACTCTCATTATTTTTTTGGTTCATAACTTTAATGATATTTTGTGTATCTTAAAAAAATGTATAAATTCAATTTTAATTCCAATTCAATAAAGACCAGGCTTTTTCTTGTTTTAAAAACTTTTGTCATAACTTTTATTTTATTTTGATAATATCGCTAAACTACATATTCCTATTTATTGGAACTCTAACCCTCTTATCTGACTTTAATTTTATTATTTTTTTGCTATAAATCACTTTTTTTTTTTTTTAATTGAGAATCTCCATTATTATACTTTTTATTATATTTTTATTTTATTGAGTGTGTATAAATTATATTAGAATAAAATCATTTCTTTTTTTTTTTTGTTGTAGATATATACATATATATACATATATATAAGTACCTATTATTCCACCTCAAAAAAAAAAAAAATAAGGTCAAGATTCTTGCCTTACTCTTACACTTAATAAAAGGTATAATATCAAATTGATAGGTAATTCTATTATTAATTTACTAATAGCCAGCATTAATCTAATACGTTCACGAACATCGAATATGCCTAAATGTTTCATTTCCTGTTGAAGGTTATATATTTTCAGTATTTCTAATTGGCAAGTTTTATAATAATGATGTGTAGCTATTATATAATAAATAAATAAATATTTTTTTTTAGTATGACAAGTTAATATATAAATATGTGTATTTAAAAATAAACAAACAAACAAAAAAAACTTACTATTGATGACACTTTTTAATTTTTGAAAAGCAGATTCAGTTTGATTGATCATATCTTCGGTTATATTTAATGAAGGGTGTGCCTCATTCATTGCACCTATTATTAGGGGGAAAATCAAATGTCAAATAAATAAATCATAATATATTGACAATCATTATCTTCCCCTTTAGTGTTTCATCTTTCTTACTTAAAATGACACGCATCGTCTGAAATTCACCATCCATAACCTCTGAATATAACTAAAAAATTAAAAAAACCGCCATAATATAAAAGGAAATTTAGGTTTTTTTTTTTATAGTTTGCTGCATATTTTTTTATATATATATTTATTTATAGGAAGGGAAAGATCCCATGAAAAATGATTCGGATACCTGTAGTACTACTTTTTCAAATATATCTTGTGCAGTATTTTTATCAATATAGTTTGTCATATATTTCGATTTATCTTCATCTAAATCATATTTCATACGAGTTGATGGGTTTATAAGTGTTTCATGTGCAATAACTAATCCTATATACAATAAATATGTATCAAATAATAATAATAGGATTTAATATTAACCTTTTTTTTATTTCTATTTTTAAATATATAAATTACTTTGAAAACATTCTGTAGCTTGTGGATGATCTGGTATTTTATCTGGATGGCATAATCGACTTCTCTATTATAATACGTAAGGCATGGATAATAAAATGAATGAATAAAAAATAAATCCAAAAATGTATATATGTAGATCTTTATTATTATTATTACTTGAATATAAGCTTTTCGAATATCTTCGGTGGATGCATTTTTATCTACGCCCAAGACTTGATAATAATTGGGAGCTAATAAAATATCCTCAACAATGGTATATTGAACTTCTTGGTGAGTTTCTATTTTTTTTATATCAGTAGCTATCGACATTTAAAAGATGAATTTATGTATATAGTATAGATAATTATATTAAAACAAAGTAAACAAATAATAAAAAAAAAAAAAAGGAGAATGAGGGGGTATAAGTGAGATAAAAGTGAAAGAGAAGAAGAAAAAATGAAAATAGAAAATTAATTTCAGATAAAAAAAGCAAAAGAATAATCTAATTCATACCAAATTTAGTTATAATTTTCAACATATAGTTTGACTATATGATAACACTATAAAATCGGATTTATGATGTTTAATGATCCCTTTTTGTCCAATGAAAATAAAAGCGTCGTGTTTTTAAGAAAATGAAATAAATAAATAAATAAATAAACCCTCACTTAATAAATAACAAATATAATTCATTTGTTTTATCATTTTTTAATTTATATATATATATATAAGTATAAATAATAAATAAATAGATATCTTTTGTTTTTATATATGTATATGTCCATTTGAATATCGTTTTTCATATGCATCTGCCTTACAAAATAAACAAAAAAAATTGGATTTTTTTTATATATTTTATTTAGAAACATATTGGATGTAGAGTTGTTTTTTCCCTTTTTAGAAAGACACAGATATAGTTGACATGATTAAAAAAATAGGTGATGAGAGTAATTATAATACTGAAAAATGATGTGTATTTGTATTTATATAAAACAAAAGAATAAAGATAATAATAATAACAATAAAAAAAAAAGATAATTTAAATCTTTTGCATAGCAGCAATATCAACGGATTGAACGTAATCTTCTAAAGCTTCGATTTGATCAGTTAAGTCATCCATAGTAACCTTATCATCTTCAACAACACAGTTGATTTGAAGTTTCTTGATACCGAAACCAATAGCAACTAATTGATGACCACCCCATAATAAACCGTCCATAGTAATAGCCTTGACACCAGCAGTTAATTCGTCCATGTTGGTTTCATCATCCCAAGGCTTAACTTCAAGAGTAACGGTAGTCTTAGCAACTGGCTTGGGCTTGGCAGCTTTCTTAGCATTGTATTCAGCAATACGTTGAGCCTTGATTTTTTCAGCTTCTTCATCAACTTCTTCATCATCAGAACCAAAGAAATCAACATCGTCATCATCTTCTTCAGCGGCAGCGGCAGGAGCAGCGGCAGGAGCAGCAGCAGCCCTATTTTATAATAAAAATAAATAAAGAAATAAATAAATTTATATATGAAATAAGAATGAGTAAATAAATGACTATTCCTCTTTCGCACTTGCCATCACCCTTAAACGTTTTTTATTTTTATTATTTATATAAAACTTACTTGGCGGTTAAACCTTGGACAGCAGCAATGTGCTTGTACCATCTAGCTAAATGAGGATAAGCAGTGGCATCAGGACCTTCAGGGAGAGCTTCAAAGACAGCTTTGTCAGCATCAGAGGCGTCGCTACTATTTACGCGTTAAATAAAATAAAAATAATATTTTTTTTGTTGAGTATATAATATAAATACAAATATAAAAAAAAGCTTATCGTATTTTAAACCAACTGTTCATTTCTTCATTTTTAAATAAATAAATTAATAAATTAATATATAAATTACCCCTTGACATAAGAGACGTTTTCAAAGAAACCATTAAGGATCTTGTTAGCTAAACCGGATTCAAGAGAGAAGGACATGATATATTATTTACTATGAAGTTGAGAGAAAAGAAAAAAAAAAAAGAGGAAGGGAGGGAAAAAAAAGAAAATTATTTTTTTTATAAAAAATACTCGAAAAAAATTTTCAAAATTTTTTTTGAGTTCCGCATTAAAAAAATAATAGCAGTTTATGGATTAAGTTTCTTTCGATCAAGATATATATATGGTTTTTGAGATTTTCTTTTTTTTTTTATGGTTATTATTTTAAATAGTAATATATCTATATATATATATATGCATATATATATGTATATAATGTTTTTACTTTTACTTTTTATTTATATGGTGTACGTATATTATTAAAGTCTACTTAAATAGGTATTTACTTTATTTTATAATTTTTTATCATTGCAAATACTAAGTGGCTTAGTTTCAATTTTTATAAAAAAAATATATTGCTTTTTTTTCTCTTTCTTTCTTTCTTTTTCCTTTTGCCTTTTTTAACTATAGCCTATTTTTATATTTTTATTATATTTGACAGCATATATCATGGGAAGAAGCGCAAAATTTTATAAACGACCTAATAAAAAAGAAAAAGAAGCACTTAATATAAAAAAAGTAGAACAAGCTATCAACAAAAAATCACAGGAAGAAAAAAAGAAACAAACAACTGTACAAAAAGCAGCTACAGCTATATCAAATTTAATGGATATTGATACTAATGGAAAAAGTAGTATTAATAAGAAGCAAAGTAATGATAATGAAGCACCTGATTATGTAGACTTATTAACTAAAAAGAAAACCTATAAACGCATCCCAAAACGTAAATAGTCTTTATTTTATTTTTTATGCATCCTTTTTTATAATAATCATCTGTATTTATATAATTTTTTTCATCCTATAATAATAATAATAATAATATATACGTATATAATATATATTAATAAATTTGATTATTATTTATATATATACCCATTTATTTACATAACAATTATATTTTGAGTGGATTATAAACTTTAAAATTTTGTTAGATATGCATAGCGGATTTTAAAATATATGCAGCAGCTGTTTGATTTTTTTAAAAGCTTAATTTAAACTTCTTTCTCTTTTCTTTCTTGAATCTACTTTAGATGAACATATAGCATTATAAAGTGATGTCGTAAAAATAAAATGTTTATGGCAAAAAAAAAAAAAAAAAATACCATAGGATACCTTCCAATTTTGTTTTTTTTTAAAATTTCCAAGGTATTCTACCTATTTTATTTTCGTTCTATTTTCACATCTATTTGCCATAAAAATATGCATTTTAAGATGAATAATATATTCAATGGTTATAAAAGAAAGAATATCATTATTTTTCATATTCATTCATCGATTAAAGACACTTTTAATTTTTTTTTTTTTTCATAATAAATATCAAAAAAAAAACCTAGACTATTTTAAAAATAGAAAATTAAAAACCTTCAATGTGAAAATCATCTTTTTCTCAGATGAATACATATATACTAAGATTTCAATAATAAAAAAGTAATTTTACATTATTATTTTTTATGGTATTTTTAGAAAGAGATATTTCATTTTATTTTTTATATTAAAAAAAATAATTCATAGTACGAATATGTGTGAAGGTATGTTTACATAAAGTACATAACCTTTTGAAGCTCAGGCTTGACAACAGCAAAGCTAGCTAATTGAGCTTCACTATCCAAGGATTCACTAGTAGCATCGGTATCAGACCAATTTTCACCACGACGATGGAAGCGAGCGCGGGCAGCTACTAAATCAGCATAGTAAGCAGGGGGTACGATTGAAACAGAGCGAGTGGCACGACCATAAATGTAACATAAACGGTAAGTTAATTCTTGTAAAGAATCAGGAGTGAACTTGTTATCATCGTAAAGAACATGGTAATGGGTTGGACGAGATGTACCTTGGAGACCAGCATGAGATTGAAGGTCTAAATAAAATAAAATAAATAAATAAATAAATAATGTCTATCGATATATTAGTATTGTTATTAATATACTTACAGAAATCAAATTCAAATGGATGAACGATATCAGTATCAACAACGGTACCAGGTAAACAATTGCCAGTTCTATCAGCATCACGTTGTTCAACAGGGAAGAAACGAGCATGGTGACGTTTTTGTACAACAACAAAAGTCAACTTGGGTTTGTAATCCTTATCCAGAGAAGTACAGGCAGCACGGATGGCAGCGATTTCACCATTCAATACTTGTTCAAATTGACCTTCAGAGACACCATCACGATAGAAGAGAATACGTGCAGGTTTTTGGCCACAGGATTGATAGAAATTCTTTAATAATTCACGAACCATGTTGGCAAGATCAGCAATAATTTCAGTACGATTAGCTTGGACACGAATAGCGGAACCATAACGAGAAGCAAATGCATCCATACTAGCAGTAAGAGCAGCTACGGAGGGTCTGTTCATATCACCAGGAGCAGGATGTGTGACATCAGCACCAAAGACGATGGTTGGGATTTCTGAAATGAATGGAATTTGAGTACGTTCCAAGATTAAATTGATACCACCAAGTTTCATGTTGACTTTAAGACAGACATTAGCACAGTATTGTTTCTTGGCATCGGCAATATGTCTACTTTGTACACATTGAGTAGGGACACCAATGATAGTATCAGAGACACGTTTAATTTCAGCATAAAGACCAACACCAGTGTTAGGTAAAATACAAAAGACCAATTGAGGTTGAGCCTTAGCAGCATTACCAGCCTTTAACCATGCTTCCTTTAACGTACGTTCAATATTACCTTGAGGGTCAGCATGGGTGATAGGTGGTTGGCGGTTTACGACGTCCATACCGGTATCAACAAAGGTTTGACAAAGTTCACGAATGAAACGATGAATGGAACCATCGTTCAAATTGGGAGTGAAATTAACAACAGACCATGAGCCAAGGCGAGCACCTTTAGAAACTTTTTTACCACGTAAATTCCAAGCACCATCACGAGGAGCAAAAGTAGGTTCTTGTGAGCTGGGAGCATAAGAGATCTTGGGAGTACTCAAGACGCGAGCATTAATCATGGCCATTTCAGGCTTAATAGTGACACCAAATTGTTGGAGGTAAGGGTTGGATTTGTATTGTAACAAATTGATACCTTGAGTGATCTTGTTAGCACGAACGTTAGGTTTTTGACAAGTGAATTTGATCATTTCAGCGGTTTGTTTTTCGTTGAGCTTCTTCATATGACGTTGTCCGGCAACTACTTCACAGACTTCCATAGGTAAGAAGATATCTTTCTTGACAACAACACAAGGTAAGAAGGGATAAGCTAAGCGTTTGTTATAGTGTTTGCCAAAGTATTGAGCAACTGATTGTTCATTGCCATTTTCATCCTTGAAAATAGTCTTTTCAGCAGAGCTAGGAGTTAACTTGTTGATCTTGTATTTCAAACGTTTTTCAGCACCACGATGAACAACAACAATCTTCAAGTTCTTGAGGACTTTTTCTAATTTTTGGTGATCACGATCAGGAATACCACGACGTAAGTCATCAATGGAGCGACGACCAAGAATCTTGGCAACAATTTCAGGAAGAGGTCCAGATTCATAGAAAGCAGTAGCGCTTACATCAACATTGATCATCATCTTACCTATTTATATAAATCATAAAAATGTAAAATAAAAATAATCATGATTAATATATGTTATCACGATGGTATTTGTGCTTTTATTATATATTTTTTTTACCTTGAGTAGGACGAGCAGATTGATAATAACCTTGCCATACTTCAGCACCATTAGGAAGGGGACGAGAATCTTGATTAATGAAGAATGAGCGACCAACAGTAGAATAAAGCATACTAGGCATATGGCGAATCAAAACATCCAAAACCATAATGGCTAGAATTACAATAATAATAATAATAATAATAATAATATAGAAAGGTATGTATTAATATGTATAGTTTAAATTAGTATTATTTTAATTATGAGTATGAGTATATTGATTGCAATGGTTATTATTTTATTACCAGATAAACAGTTAGCAGTGACGCCAATTTGGCTATCCAAGAAGCGTTGTAATTCAGCCATGTTAATAATACCAACAGGTTTAATGTTGATCTTAAATTGTCCACCAGAACGTTTGCCTTCTTGTAAACTGATCTATAAAACACGTGAAAATAAGCATAAGCATAAACGTAAACATAAAAATAAGTAAATAAAAGCCAGAGTGTTATAAAATGAAATATATGTAGATCAATCGATCAATGAAAAACAAGTATATAAAATATATAAGGGGAGAATGAATAAATAAATAAATGGTTATGAAATAATGATAAAATTAATAGCAAAAAGTATTAAATTGATTTCAATACTGATAAGGATAAAGCAGTCAAAAATAATAAAAAAAGCTTAGATAGGGGGAGTGCATACATTTTTCTAATAAGCCCAAAAAAATCAAAACAAAACAAAAAAGATGTATACCGTATTATATATACTAGTTTTAAATCATCTTACTTCAAAAGAAATACCAGCATCATTATCACCACACTTTAAAGGTTTGGGAGAGAAAAGATTATGGCGACCATCAAAAATAGCTTTAGTACCATTAAGGAAGGTTTGGCCTGTGGTTTCTTCAAAAGCTTGCCATACTTTACGATAAACAGCTGGTGGAGCGCCATCAGGTTGAAAAGTTACATGAAGATGTTGAATATTTTGTGTGGGAAGAGTAATGACTTCAAAAAAATTACTACGAACCCGTACAATTTTACCACTTTTACCTGGCCCAGGTCTTAATACAAATTGTGTAAGTTCACGAGACATATTAAAAAAGAATTATAAAATATAACCGTGAAATATAAAAAAAATAAAAAAAGGAAAAGGATGGGAAAAATAAATATCAAACGAATTTATTTATAAACAAAGAAAAAAACGGCTGAGTATGAAATTTTTATTTTTTTAAAGATAATGGTTGGTTTATATTAAAATCATAAATGAAATAAAATAGCTTAACCTAAAATACGTGAAGTATACCCAATAGATTCGTCGTCTTCTTCACCACCAAAGTAATTATTTGTTGAAGAAGATAAAGAGCCACGATTGGAATTTTGTAATAAAGCTATAGAAGGAGTTACATAGGATGAATACTTGAATGTATTTGGAATAAATATATCGTCTGGTAATATACGAATAAACATCCCAAAAGGAATAGAAAAAAATCCAAGTATAATACTTAAAAACCATTTTGATTTATCCAAAGGAGTTGTTTGGAATGCTGTACCACCATATTCAACAATTAAAATTTGTCCAATGATACATATACTGATTATAACAATGAAAAATCTATTTTTTGTTATACCTTTTACTATATTAAACCCATTATCAATTCTTCTACAGCTATAATTAATATGAAAGATAGAGTAAAAATAAAAATAGAATAAAGTTAGTATTTACATAAATAGATAATATATATATGTATATATATATATGTGTGTGTGTGTGTGTATATGTGTGTATGTATGCATGTAAATATGTACAATGAAAAAAATAAAAAAAGTAGTAATGAAGAAAATAAATGCGATTATATATTTATGGATAAATGTTCATTGACTTACTTGACTTCATTAAATAATTGGCAAAATACAAATGTGGTGAATACAACAGTTTGTAAAGTAATAGGATCTTGGATCTGTAAAACATTGGTATATAATAACGAGGTCATGATAGCAATTTGATAAATGGTTTGACCAATAATCATTTTCCACATACAAGGAGTTATCAAAGGTGACGATCTAGGTTCGGGGACTCGTTGTAGTAAAGTAGGTGTAGGAGGATCTGTTGCAAGAGCCAAAGCAGCAAATGTATCCATGATTAAATTAACCCATAATAATTGTACAGCAGTTAAAATTGATTTTTGTTCATGACTTGTAATAGCGGAAACAATAGTTAATAAAACAGCAGTAATATTGACAGTTAACTGAAATTGGAGAAATTTTTTAACAGAATCATTAACACATCTTCCCCAAGATATAGCGTTCACAATACTTGAAAAATTATCGTTCATTAAAATAATACTGGAGGCCTCTTTTGCTACTTCTGTACCAGAAAGACCCATACTAAATCCAACATCAGCTACTTTTAATGCAGGTGCATCGTTGGTCCCATCACCTGTTACTGCTACAATATCACCTTGCGTTTTTAATGCTTGAACTAAAAGACGTTTATCTTCAGGGCTAGATCGAGCCAAGACACGTAAATGGGGTAAAAGACTTTTCCGTAATTCGGGGCTTAATTTTCTGAACGTTGGACCATCCATTGCTAAATCACCATAACCATAAATACCACATTTTCTTGCTATGCTTTTAGCTGTAATCATATTATCGCCAGTTACCATTCGGACACATACACCTGCTTGTTGACAGTCCAATACAGCTTGTTTGACGCCAGCTCTTAAAGGGTCTTCAATCCCAACAATACCTAGCATAGTAAATCCACCTTGATAAATAGCATCTTGTAAGGACCAATCGGATGGCCAAGTGTCGTAGTCACGATAGCACATAGCTATGGTTCTTAAGCATCTACTCCCATAAGTTTGAATAATTTTGGTTAATCGGATATGGTTATGTTCTGTCATGGCTCTTGATTTAATATGATATCGATCAGTTTCACTATCGGCATTAAATGAAGGATTGTTATTATAAGAAGGATCATGCATGGATAAAATAGAAGAGCATTTGGATAACAACACTTCGGTAGCGCCTTTGATATGTAATCGGTACACGTAACGTTCTTTCTTTTCATTATTGGTATTATTGGATTTATCTTTTACTAATACACGGATGACAGTTCCCATAGCCTTTGTTGTTGAATCAAAGGGATAAACTTGTTCTACAGGCCAGCAAGCACGTAAACATTCGAATGGTTCAGAATCTAAACAATGTCTTGAAAAATGAAGAATAGCTGTTTCAGTTTTATTTCCAACTAAAGTGGTATCACCTTTATCTGCTGTAGAAAGTCTAAAAGCGGTTGAATTCACGGCAATAGCTTGATTGATAAAACATCTTACAGGAAGTGGAATTCGGCGCCGAATATCGGGTAAATCAGTTAAATCTGTACGATAAACAGGTGGGTCTTTCATAAAACGAAAAGAAGAGCCAAATGTACCAGCCACTACAGTCATCTTGTTTTGTGTTAAAGTACCCGTTTTATCAGAACATATAGTTGTTGCATTGCCCATAGTTTCACAAGCTTGAAGAATTCTTACTAGATTGTTTTCTTTAAGCATACGTTGCGTAGCATAGGCCAAAGCTATATATATATATATATATATAAAAGAAAACAAAATAATGGTCAGTTTTAAATTTTTATTTTATATCATCATCATGATTATTATTATTTATTATTAATCTATATTTACCTAAAGTAACAGCTAAAGGGAGACCTTCGGGAACAGCCACAACCACAACAGTAATAGTTGTAATAAGGATTTGGGTTAATTGAGAAATGATTTCAGTAGGATCAATTGAAGGCGATTGTTGCAAGTAACCAAAAATGGATCGAATGGTTAAAATCATGAATAAAAACCCAGCAGCACAAAGTCCTAACTTTGCAATATTTTCGGCCAATGTATTTAATTTTTCTTGTAAAGGTGTAATTTCAGATTTAACACGAAGTGCCATTAATGTCCTACCATGAAAAGAATGAGGTCCAACGGCTGTCACCATATAAGTACAGATACCTTCCAATACTTTACTACCAGAGACTAAGAAAGGGTCAGGAAGTTGTTTTTGTTCATTTTGTTGTTGTATCATTGATTGATTGTAATGCATCGCATTAGTAGGATGATGATGATCGTCAATAGCAATTAAAGGTTTTTGTTGTTCCAAAGTAGCAGTAGTATTAGTGTAATGATGATGAATGTTGTTTTTTGATTCTAAAAAAATGTTTTGTTTTAATTCTATACATTGCTGCCAAGTTGCTTTTCTAACTGCATCTGATTCACCAGTAGAAGCTGATTCATCGCATTTTAAATTATGACCTTGAATAAAAACACCATCTGCAGGGATAATATCACCAGGTTCTAAAGATAAAACGTCACCCACTTGAATATCATGGATAGGAATAGAGCATTGTTGACCAGATCGTACAGCCTATGAATAGTTAAAAAGGTGTTTATATGATTGATTAGTAATTTTTTATTATTAGCTCTTAAATATATATATCACTTACATAAACATATCTTTCTTCTTTTTTTGCATTTAATTTTCTAAATTGCTTTTCTTTTTGATAATCATTAACACTTCCAACGACAACTACTAATACAACGGCCACGATGATAGCCACACCTTCGACCCATTTTACTCCAGGGATTTTATTTCCATTTGCATCTAATTCTACAATTGTTATATCTTCGTAAATACCAACGCTAAAAGAAATAATGGCTGATATTGTTAATAAAATCTATTAGAAAGAAAGGGAGAGAGAGAGGTATGGGATCAATTAATATTTTTTCATCCTGTTGTAGTTTTATTTTATTTATTTATTTATTTTTACCAAAGTTTTATCTTGGAAAGCATTCCACATTAATTGTAAAAGCGAATTACTATTTATATCGGGTAAAATGTTTGAACCATATACGTATTTACGTTGTACAAAACGCGGAGAGCATAGAGGTGAAGTTGCTGTTGATGCTACATTTGTGAATATAGGGGTGGTTGTATCAGAATTAAAATCGTTATCTATTTCATCATTATTATTTTCATCTTTTTCGTCTTTTTCTTTTTCTTGCTGTTTTTGTTGTTGTTCTATTTGATCTATATTAATAGAAGGTAAATCCAATTCGTTTTCTTGAATACCGAGTGATAAATGGGAATGTAAACCACGAGCTAACCCTTCTACACCAAATAACTGCTGTAAAAATTCTAAATCTTTACGATCTACAAGTGAAGTTAATTGCTGTATAGTAAATGCAAAAGGGTTTTTAATATCATGATGAGGTAAACGTATCATATCTATCATGGTTGAAGGTGAGGTGGAAGATTGTTCAATAGGTTCATATTTATATTCATTGGTCATTACTGATAAATAATAAAAAATTGATAATAATATAATAGTTTAAAGGAAAGAAGTATTATATTATATAAAAATAAAGAAAGGAATGGGTTGGGTAAAGAAAGAAAGTAAGAAAGAAAGGAATGGGTTAAAAAATAATAATAATAATAAGAATAAAAAAAAAAAAAACGATGTATACGTTCTATTAATTAATAAAGAGTGAAGAAAAAGAAAAAGAAAGAGAGTAAGTGAAAAAAAAAAAAAGGTTGTCAATTTTTTTTTAAGGAGTAGTTTAAAGCATATGAGTCTGCGGAGTTAACTTTCTGCAATCAATTAAATATAAAAGAGGGGGAAAAAAGAAGAGAATATAATATATAATGATATTATTAAACAATATATATAAATTAGATGTATAGGTTTATTTTATTTTATTATTGATATATAAAAAATGTTTATATATATAAATATATATAAATTATACTAAAAAAGTTCAATCTATTTACAAATAATAAAAAGTTTAAAATCATTTTAAATTAAAATTTTATATAAATAATAATAATAATAATAATTGTAATAATAATTTTTTGGGTATAATCATCATGGTCCTTCTTCTTTTAAGATGTTTCTGCTGTTTCAAGACTAACTTCAAATCTTCCTTTTTTAATAACACAGCAAGATTGCTGTTTTCTTAATGGGTTATTTTCTGATTTTTTTAAACAGTCATTTGATGTGGTATTCATTTTTCTTAATTCATATAATACATTAGGTATATCCTCTTTATGTTCGTTATCTTCTTCTTCATGGTTTTGTTTTTGTTCTGTTGATGGTAAATGTTGTTGTTTTAATTTACAAGGAGTGGCGGTGGTGGCAGTGGTGGTTGGATCTTTCCAAAATTCAAAATCCCAAATATGAGGTAAATGTCTTTTAGAATGTCGGTGACTGTAAATAGAGGACGAAGAAGTAATCATAGATAATTTATCATGGTCATCTAAAATGGAATGGTGTTTAGATGATATATGGGAATGATTAAATAGCCATTCATTATTATTATTATTATTTTTATTATTATTGTCATCATCATCATTATCAAAATAATGATCATTATCTTCTTCATTGTCTTCATCTTCATCATTATCAGATATAATTTTAATTCCAGCTATATCAGCAAATTCTTTAGCAGAAAGATCACCAGAGCATGTGGTCATATTAGATGAAGAATGAATAGTAAGATAATGTTGTTGTAACTGATGGTCAATATCTTGTTCATTTAATGACAAAGTTGATGTATTTCTTTTTTTTTCTTTTTCTTCAGCATCGATATCATCATTTTCCTCTTTTTCTTCGTGATGAGGTTGCACCAGTGTCGTAGTAGCGACTGATTTCATATCGGATAGGGAAGAAGGTCTTCTGATCAAGATGCTTGGTAATCCATTTTTTGATGTATGTACAGTTGATAGATAACGTGGATCATATTCTAATTTTTCTTTTTTTGAAAAAACAATATCGCTTTGCTGACTTAGGCGTTGTTGTTTTCTTTGTTGTTTATCCTGCTCAATAAAATGAAGTTGAGGTATTTTATTGTTATTTGTTTCAGTTTCATTTTTAAAAATAACATTTAGTTTTTTAATAGAAACTTTTCTAATAGGCGGTGTTGTTTGTTGTTGTTGTTGTTTATGATTTAATAGTGAGCTTGTAAATTTATTAAAAAGGCGTGATAGTTTATTAACTGGTTCATGGCTATTTTCATATAATTTTGAAGAGCTACTTCTATTACGTTTTAATGAAAACACAGCTAGTGCCATGAATCAAAAATACTTTATTTTTGTAAATGGAATGATTAAATATGTATAAATTGATACAGTAAAAATAATAATAGTATATATAAAAAAGTGAGGAGAAGAGAAAAAAAGGGAAAAAGGAAAAAAAAAAAAAAAGAATGAGAAAAAGGCAAAAGGTTTATAAAACATTTTAATTTTTTTTGGTGTTACCTGCGCAATGCAGAGGCATCCGACGGAATTTTAATTTTTTTTGGTTTCCTAAGAAAAAACGTAAGCCATGCGGTACAACTATTATTACGTTTCTTTTTTTTTTTATTTTTATTTTTTACATTATTAATATAATATGACTACAAACGTACTGGATCCTTCTTCTATTCTACACAATATAAGTCAGCTTATACCTAATACTTTACAATCACCTTATGATGGTTTAATGGCAGCTAGTCATGTAGCTATGATTAGTGTTGGGTTTAAATATGCTGGGCTTGGCGACGATGCTAGGCAAGGCAAGTAAAAAATAAAATAGCAAGTATTCTTGTTTGTTATTATTATTTGCTAAGTACCTTTTTTTTTTTTTACTAAAATAAATAATAATAATAAATATAATATAATATAAAAAATGATGTTTTTTAAAAAAGGAAATTAAAAATATGCATAAAAACAATCATCTTTGTATTCTAGACTGAATATGTTATCACTATCGGGAGAAAAAATAAGACTAACTTTAAAAAAATCTTTTTTTAATTTTATTTATTATTATTATTATAGAAGGAGATGGTAGCCAAAGTAAATTACCTGAAGAATGGAATCAACAAGGTCCTCACGTTTATTCGATACGATATAGCCATCCTCAATCTTGTCTTACCTTTGTTATAAAAAGCATTAAACTTGGTGATAAATTTATTATACATGGCATGGGCATTGGTGTAAGAATAATAATAATGTCGAAATAAAAATAGATAAAAGTTTTTGATCTACTTCAAAGACTACTAACGTGATCATATTTTTTATTTTTTTTTTCTTTAAAAAACATGAAAAGGATAACAAAGTAGCCAGTTTAGAAATTTCACCTGCAGATTATACTTCATCATCTTTTTATCCATATGCATCATCTTCATCTGATCAACCTTTAGTCAATGGGTTTATCTCTTCTACTCGTTTTAATGATTTCTTATTACTTTATAAAATTAATATTATTCAACGTTTAATACCTGGGTTAACCAAACCTGGTTACACAGAAGAACCTTCCACGTAAATAAGTTTAACATATTTTTTTTTGTTTCTATTAGTACATTTTGATAATATTGCATTAAATTTATTATGTCTGTATAATTTTATTTATTTACTAATTTATTGATATTAGAAATACAACAACTACAACCACAACTCAACCTTCATCTGCTCAACCTCAATCGACACAACCTTCATCAACAACTTCACCTCCAAGACCGCCTATTTTTGACCCTTCCACTTCTCCCGATGATCCTATTTCTAGGTAATAACTAAATAAGCACATGTATCAATTGAATATTCATTATACTAATTTTATTTATTATTATTATCATTGCTGTTTTTATAATTAGAAACCCATTAAGTGTTGGCCAAGACGATCTTAACCCCTTTGGTAATTCTATTCGACTTCCTGGGTAAATAAATAAATAAATAAAAGTATCAAAATAAATTGAGCTACGATATATTTATATACATATATTAATTTTATTTTGATGTTTATTCTATTTTTAGATCACACTTTGGTAGCGGAGGTGGCGGCGGTGGCATGTTTGTTGGACCTAATCACCCAATGTTTAATAATAGAAATGATGATCCTTCAGGTTTATTTGGTGGTCCTAATCCTTTGCCTCGGTAAAAAAAGAAAAAAAAAGAAAAAAGAAAAAAATAGAATACATTTTTCTTATAGATGGCATATTGAAGGATTCTTTTTTTATTTTTATAGTGGTTCAGTTCCTCCTGGAGCTCGGTTTGATCCAATCGGACCATTTGGTAGTAACCCTTTAAGAGGTGGTAGTGGTGGTCGTGGCCGAGGTCGCGGTGGTCCATTCTCTGGAGAGCCTGATAATGACGAACTCCCTCCTCCTGTAAGTTTTTATTATATAATAATATTGATATCTTTTTAATTTAATTGACCTAATTATATTTACATATATATATTATTATTGTTATTATTTTAGGGATATGATAATATGTTTATGTAAAACAAGATTATAATCAATTTATAGTTTTTATATTATTTTAGTATTATTATTATTACATAGTCAATATATAAATATATTTATTAATAATAAAAAACTATTGAATAATGATTTATTATTACTCCTTTTTATCTTACACTTTTAAAAAACTTAGAGTGCCACGTTTATTTTTTTATTGTCCAGCGCTTAAAAAATTATCCTATTAAATTTAAAAAATTGAAAAAATTTTAAAAAAGGGATTTTTTCCCCTCTTTCCTTTTCCTCTCTCTCTCTCTTTTTTTTTTTTTTTGTTTCTATCTTTAATACATTTTATTTTATTTATTTTACAAAATGCCTAATAATATTGAAAAATCCTTTGTCGTATTTTCAGGTGGATCCGCTTGTAATTTTATATGTATGTTACAATAATATTTTGATGAACTTGAAGTTTATCAATTCATTAACATTTAAATAAAAATGCATAGCAAACACTTTCCAGTCCATTACGCCCAATGTAAGTTATGTACTAGGTATTTCTGATAATGGTGGATCAACGGTAAATAAGATAAAAACAATATATATATATTTAAAATAGTAATATAATAATGATAGTAGTAATAATAATAAATGAAATGAATTTATTGACTTATTTTTCTCTTACTTTTTCCCCCTTTTTTTTTTTACTCTACTTTATATAGAGTGAATTGCTTAGAGTATTAGGAGGGCCAAGCATTGGTGATTTAAGATCTAGATTAACTCGATTAATTACAACTGAAGGGCCTGATTCAAAGGAACGAATGGCTATTAAGGAATTATTAAGTTATCGATTGCCAACTGAAGGCCCCGCTCAAGATATTAAAGATGAGTGGGCATTAATTGTCGAAGGAAGACATAGGTAAATATCAAATGAAAAAGCAATATGATAAAAAATTAAACAATATACTTGTCATAATGGACAAGAGAGAAAAAAAAAAAACTCAGATTTAAAAACCTTATTATATATTTAATTATCTTTTCATTCCTTTCCTTTTTTTTAATTATATATTTATATATAAATAGGTTGTGGAAAGAAATATCCGTAGAGAAAAAAGAAACGATTCGTGGGTTTTTGGTTGCTTTTAATAGTGAAATCTTAAGACGTGCACATAAACATTTTAATTTTAGAAATGGGTCTATTGGTAATTTTTTTTTAACTGGTGCAAGGTAGCCTTTTATTTTCATATTTAAACTTGGACATATTTTATTTTATTTTTTAAAATATCAGATCTTAACGACCATTTTATATATTATATTATATTATATTATCAAGACTCTTTTTTGGAAATCTTCAAGCTGCAATTTTTTTATTTTCTGCCATTACTGCTATTAGAGAGCCTACTCATGTTATACCTGTGATTAATACAAATCATACTGCTGCTATTGCTGGTAAAATAAAAATAAAAATAAAATGAAAAAAAGGAAATATATGATTTTGTTATTTCTATATAAATAATCTGAGCTATATATATACTTTTTTTTTTCTTTTTAATAAATAGCTATTCTTGAAGATGGACATATATTACGTGGTCAATGTGAAATCAGTCATCCCGGTCAACATCAATCCAATCGATTCCGAGTCATGAATCCTATTGATGCTTTTTCCAAATTAGCCATTCCTAATTCGCCCATTACAGCAACTGATGAAGGCAACAATTCCAATTTAATTTTTTCGAAATGTGACGAAGAGAAATTATCAGCCGCTATTCGACGAATATATTATATGAATGAATATGGACAAGAGATTTATCCATTACCTAATCCTAAAGTGATTGAACAAATCAACGAATTAAATACATTAGTGTATTCGATTGGATCTCTTTATACTTCCATCTTACCTTGTTTGATTCTTCGTGGAATTGGGAACGCTATTGCTCGATCTAAAACATTACAGCACAAGATTTTAATATTAAATGGTACACCTGACAGAGAAACCGATGGATATACGGCTATAGATTTTATTGGCACCATCACTAATGCATTAAACGAAAGTCAATTGATTGATGCCAGGCATGATTATTATGATACACATGTGGATCAAGAACAATTTTATCATAATGGAATGTACCCTCATCATTCAAGCGATGCTTACATTCGACCTGTGGATCATGGATTTAAAAAGTGGCCACCAGAATCATCTCCCATCATTCGTCCTACCATTCATGTCAATACCATTAGTGAGCCGATTTTACAATTAAGAACCTCTTCTTCTACACCTTCTACTGGTGTTTGTACTCCTCCTTTCCCTCATGAATTGGTTCCCAATTCACCTCCTTCTGCTTATATTACTCATTTGATTTATTTGGAAGATTCACGTGAGTGAAAAAAAATATTAAATAAAATAAGTATATACATTTATATTGACTTAATTTTATGCTGATTTTTTTATAGTAATACCTGTAGATATTGAAGCCATTGAAAAACTTGGTATCAAATGCTATTCTGTTAAAAGTGATCCAACTGCATCAAAACCTCAATACGGATCTGATACATTACAAGACGTTTTAGAATCAATTTTGAACACTCCCAATTAGATATTTTTTTTTTTACAGTATTTAAATTTATCTCTGCAAGTTTTATATATTTATTATTTTTGATACTATATCAATGACTAATTTATTTATAATCAAATAAAATTATATTTTATTGCTCTATAATAAAATTATTGTTTATTACTGTAAATACATATATGTATACGCTCAAAAGGCGAGTAAAAAAATAAGGAAAAGTAAGATAAAGTAAAAAAAATACAGCTTAAAAAATAACTGTAATTTATCATTTTATTTCAAAAATTGATTTTAAATAATTGTTTCATAGAACTATCACTAATATACATGTATATACGTATGCGTATCATTTTCTAGCTATTATCTGCAAGCTACATTGGCAGACAGGTATATGCGATTCCTGAACATTTTCCTTTTCCGAAAGGGAGTTTACATGGAGCACCCTTTTCATCAGCTATAATTTTAGGAAGATGAAATTTCTTTGTACATACGGTAGCACACAAGTATCTACGACTAGTATATCCTTCAGGACACACGGAAACTGCTGGTTCAGGCAGTGGCTCAGTGTCTTCTTGACATTTTACTAAAATTAAACATAATAAAAGTAAAATAATTATGTTTCTTATATTCATTTTTTTTATTGTAAAAAAGAGTTATATATTTCATTTTGTTTTTTAAAAATTGATTTTTATATGATTTTTTTATTCTCCTGACCCCTTCTTCTCCATTTCAGTAAACAATCCTTTTCAAAAAAAAATATAGGTACATTTTTCCACTTTATCTCGCTTATTTCCTTTTGTTT
Source organism: Cunninghamella blakesleeana (assembly GCA_017871115.1). Lineage (NCBI taxonomy): Eukaryota > Fungi > Mucoromycota > Mucoromycetes > Mucorales > Cunninghamellaceae > Cunninghamella > Cunninghamella blakesleeana. The sequence continues at coordinate 1,155,744 of JAFCIZ010000008.1, forward strand.
AAAATAGTATTCTGAAGTAAGGTTTAATAAAACAGTATTCTTTTTATTTTTTATTTTATTTTATATTTATATTCATTGCTTTACATCTATATTCATTATTTTTTATTTTTTATTTTTTTAGAGATAAAATAAATACAAAACTTACACATTAGAAACTTGGCGTAACCAAATCTGACGTTTTCATGCATCATCAAGTATCATGTGCATAATCAAACGCCGTCGGAAGTAAAAAAAAAGGGTTTTTGATGTTCAAGGATGATCGTAAAAATACACTAGATTCCGTTTACCAACAATGTTTGTTTAACGTTCACAAACGTAAAACGAAAAAAATTAATAGTTAGAAATATAGATAAAAATTATATTATATTATATTATATTTTGATAATTTTTGTTAATTATCTATTTTGATTTAAATGGTCTTTTTTAAAATGCACGAGATGACGCCATCAAAATACATCCTACACCATCTTTATAAGTATACAAACTTTTACTACATTTATTACAATTATTTGAAGGAAATTAAACAACTTCAGTGAGAAAAGAGAATGTTTGATCATTACGACCTGTAATTTGAACTGGGTTCTTTTGAACATTTAGATACTTGGGTTATATTAATTAAATATACAATCGTCATTGTACCTGAATATATCATCTTATAAATTTTTATATGGGCCTTGATGCCACTAATAAATATAGGATGAGTTGCATTATGCGAGAGTTATGTAAAGACTTTAATTCATACACATCAAGTACTTTAAAAATAAATAAATGCCAACACTTTACAAAATAAGGACTGTCAACAATTTGAGTAAAATAAAAATGAAAAAATAAAATATTGTAGCATTAAAAAGTCAAGAAAATATTTAAACTAACTAATGTTAAAGTTAAGTCGCCACGTACCTCAGCTTATTTTCTTTGAATCATTACATGAACGCAGATGTACTTACTCATGCATCCTCTTTTTTATATTTTTATATTTTAATTTTTTTGAATCATTAAAGTATGAATATTTTTATATACTAAATTACACAGGCAATATTCAGGATCATTTTATGAAAGTTTATCTACATATATAATATGATTATTTCCCTGATATAATAAAATTTAAAGCCAATTGGTTTATTATCCATAGAAAAAAAAAGGACATTTAACTTGGAGTATTACTCTTTTTGATAAATAATGCCTTAATTTATGTCCTCATATCTATTGACTATTTTTATTTTTTTCATTTTTTTCTCTTTTAAAAATATATAGTTAGATATAAATAAAATAAATAAGATTTTTTTAAATCAACATATATTCAATATATTGTATTTTAAAAAGGCAGAGATATAGCAATTTTTTTTTGAGTAACAAAAGAAAAAAAGCGGAATTTTAATTAACTTTGTATAAATTTTTACTCCTGGAGAGCTTTTTTTATTATTTCCTTTTTTCTTCATCCATCTAATCTTATATTTATATAAATATATATTTACTTTCTTCCTTTTCAATTTATATATACTTTTTATTTATATAGTTTTGCTCATGGCGAAACAAGGATCATTGTTTATAAAATTTCGTCAGTTTGATGCCTATGCAAAAACTTTGGATGATTTTCGTGTTAAGACAACAACTGGTGCAACAGGTAGATTAATGATAAAATTATTATTATATAAAGTATAATGTATAATATAAAACACCAAGTATTATATCAATTTTTATTTATTTTTAATAAGTAAAGTATCAAGTTTATTAATATAATACATATATTTACTTTTATTTTTTATTTCACCTTAGTAACTATTATTAGTACCTTATTGATTATATATCTTGTCTTTTCTGAATTGCTGGCATACTCAACCTCTACTTGGAGACCAAGTCTTGTTGTTGATCAAGGACGAAAAGAACAAATCACCATTAATTTTAATGTTACTTTCCCACATATGCCCTGTCATAGTAAGTTATAGAAACACATACATATTTTTATATATTGTATTGTTTTTGCTAAAAAAAGAAAAAATAGAATAAAATGAATAGTTAGCTAATAATCGCGCACCTTTTTTTTTTTTTTTTTGGTATGGCAATATATAGTGTTAAGTGTAGATATGATGGATGATTCTGGAAAACATATGTCAGGACTTACACATAATGTATATAAAGTAAGATTAGATACAATGGGCCAAGTGATTGATACAGAGAAGGAATATAGTATGTATCGTCTTTATTTTTTTTCTTTTCTTTTATTTATTTATTTTTTCCAAATATACGTGTATAAAAGATTCATTACTCATTTTATTTTATTGTAGAACTTGGAGATAAAAGTCATGTATTAAAGGCGGCATTGGAAAATAAAGATGAATGCGGAAGTTGTTATTCTGCTCCACCTGTTAGAGAAGATGGCTGTTGTCCAACCTGTGCAGATGTTCGTGAAGCTTATGTTAAAAATGGATGGGCACTTGCCGAACCTGATTTAATAGAACAGTGTGTAAAAGAAAACTATAAAGAATTATTCGAAAAACACTCAAATGAAGGATGCAATTTAAATGGCCATTTGTCAATCAATAAAGTCCGCGGTAATTTCCATATTGCCCCAGGTCAAGCTTTTGCAACAAATAACATGCATCTTCATGATGTCCAAACCTTCTTAAGTGGTGGTCCTGATGGTCATGCCTTTGATTTATCTCATACCATTCACTTACTGAAATTTGGTCCTTTGGATACTGATCATATTCCTGAAGATGCTTTAACTCTTACAACACCATTAAGCGGAACTACCAAACTAGCTAAGCAAAGTAAAAAAAAAGGAATGATATATATGTAAACGATGGCCATTTTCTTATTTCTAACTCCTTTTTTTTTTTTTTAAAAAAAAATATTTAGCTAAAATGAATTATCAATACTTTTTGAAAATTGTATCTACCGAATTAGTCCCATTAAAAGGAAACCCGGTATATACTAATCAATATTCTTACACAAGTCAAGACCAAATAATTTCTGATCAATCTAATGAACTTCCTGGTAATAATAAAATATAATACTATATTTATATTATTATTATCATTAACATTATCAAACTATATTCTGGGATCTATTGTTTTATTTTTATTTTTATTTTTCTTAAAAAAATATAGGTGTATTCTTTTTATTGGACATCTCACCTATGCAAATCATTTATCGTGAAACAAGACCTTCGTTAACAAGTTTAATCACTGGTATCATTGGTATTGCAGGAGGTATTTATACCATTGGAGGATTATTTGATCGCGTAATGTATCGCGCTGAACGTTCATTTAAAAGAAAAGTGGAATTAGGAAAAGCTTTATAATGAATTTTTTTATATGTTTTTTTTTTATTTAATCATCATTCATTGAAATTATTATAATTATTTCTACTATTTTTACTATAAATCAATAAATATGCATGTTAGTAAACATTATTTTTCCTTATTTAAATAGATTAACTCTAAATTACATATTAACACAAAAAAAAAAAAGATATTATATTTAATTAATCCTACATAATATATAATACGTATATCATATAAAGATATGTTTATCCTACAAGTTAACAAAATTTAATTTGTTTAAACATCTTTAGTGTCTATTTTTGTCTATGTATTTACATACTTAAAAAACAACTAAGGGAAGTTAAAGAATAGAATTTTAATGAGCATACTATACGTAATGAGTTTCAGAATTTTTAATACAATGGCTAGAACAAAAAAAAAATTATAAATATATTTTAAGTTAAATTCTAAAAAAAAAATAGAAATACTTTATTCATCATATAAAAAAACATCAATAGAATGAATACATTTTTAATATAAATAGTCATGGGCCAAAGACTCTGATCTCTAGCATAATATAAATTTATACTGACTTTTAATAAATAATAAAACAATAAATATATATTTTAAATGAAAGTGAATATTATTTATTATTAATATTATTATAATTACTTTTATCTATATTTTATAAAGGATGATTATTTAAATAGTTTGGTAAAACAGAAATATAAACAAAAAGTGAAGGAATGTATAGAATTTTTTTTTTTTCTTTTTTTTTGGAATCTTAAAATAAAATCATTTGTATTATAATTTTTCATTTTTTAATTTTATAATCTATTTTTCACCCATCCTTCTAAACCATTATCTAACCAAATTTCTTGTACACTCTTTCCAAGAGCACCAACTTTATATAATTTTTGAGATCCATCTGATTTCTTTACATTAACTTTACCATCAGCAACGTGAATTTCTACTTGCCAACCAGTGCGTTTTGTGAGTGATTTTGTACCCATATCCGATTTTAAATCATTAACCAATTCAGGAGATTCAATTAAAAGTAAAGCATTATTAATGGAATTACGTTTAAAGATATCAGAATAAGAACCAGCTACCATGATGGTAATACCACGGGATTTAATGGCTGTAGCAGCTTGTTCTCGAGAAGAACCTGTACCAAAATTAAATCCACCAACCAAAACATCACCTTCTTGAACCACATTGACAAAATCAGGATCATAATTTTCCATTACTACTTTACGCATATCTTCCAAAGTCATATCATCGTTATAAGTATATTTACCGGGATAGATACCATCAGTATTCAAATTATCAGCGGGGCAGAATAATAATTCACCTTTAATAACAGATGGAAAATTGGGTAAGACTTCAGCACTTGAAGAACTGCTAGCATCATCGTCATCTACTTTGGTTGTATGTGTTTCAATGGAATAACTTGGCTTATTACTGGTTAAAACATCTTTGCTGATGGATGAGGGTGAGGTGATTTTACCGGCAACAGCAGAGGCAGCAACAACAGCTATATATGAAAGAGGAAGAAAAAAGAAAAAAAATAGAAATTGAGTATTTTTCTTCTTTTCTCTCTCATTTATTATGTTTTCTTTTTCTCTGTCTATTTTGCTTTTAAACTTACCAGGAGAAGCAAGATAAGCTAATGCTGAAGGTGATCCCATACGCCCTTTAAAGTTACGATTTGTAGCGGAAATACCAACTTCTCCATCTTTTAATAATCCAGTACCCAAACCTATTTATAATAAAATTGTATATATTAAAAAACAAGAAGGAAATGAGATCATCATCATCATATATATATTAAATCTTTTTTATTATATCATCATGATTATTATTTATTTATTTATTTTACCAACACAAGGACCACAACCAGCAGGTAATACTTTAGCACCAGCATTGATTAAAATATCCCAATCTCCAGCTTCTTGGGCCTCCTTTTGTACTTCAGAACTAGCAGCGGCAACATAAAACTCTACACCTTCCTTAACTTTATTCCCTTTCATAACTTGAGCGGCTTGTTTTAAGTCACCAGTACGTGAATTCACACAGGAGACTAAATAAGCTTTATTAATTTGAATATTCTGTTGTTCCAATTCATTTAAAGGTGTAGCCACTTTTACAGAGTTTGGACCGGAAACGTGAGGAGATAAAGTAGATAAATCCAATGTTAATGTTTTAGCATAAGTAGCATTAGGAGAGGGTTGAAGAGGGTGCTGAATTAAGGCTTGGATAGTGGATTCATTAATACGAGGGTGAATAAAAGGTTCGCCTTTAGCAGGAAGGGGTAAATTTTTATTTTCAAAATGAGTCAATTGTAAACGATTCATTCTTTTACGTAAATAATCAATGGTCAAATCATCTACAGGAAAGACACCGGCTAAAGCCCCCCATTCGGTTGTCATATTGGCAATGGCTAAACGGTCTTCAATAGATAAACCTTTTAAAGCGTCACCTTCCCCATGAAATTCAATGGCTGTGTTCAAAACTTGATCATTATTAAATACCCCACATAAAGTAACAATTACGTCTTTTCCTGTAACACCAGCTGGTAACTGCCCCTTTAATAATACTTTAACAACAGGAGGAATTTGCCACCAAGTTTGACCTGTTGCCCAAATTGCAGCTGCATCGGTACGTACAATAGGTGTTCCTAAAGCACCGATTCCACCATACATGTTGGAATGAGAATCAGAAGCTACGGTTAATGTATTAGGGAAAGCATAACCTTCTTCAATCATGACTTGATGACCAATACCACGTCCAGCAGGGTAAAAATCAACGCCGTGTTCCTTTGCAAAGCTTTCAATTTTGGTATATTTACTGAGGTTTTTTTCGGATTTATTTTGAACATCGTGATCCAAAGCATAGACAGGTTGTCTAGGATTGTAAATCTTGGTAGCCCCAATGGATTTAAACCTATTTATTAATAGAAAAAGAAAAAATAAGAAGAGGAAAAATTATATATATGCATACAAATATCAATTTCCTCGAAACATAAGCACACATACATATTCTCACTTATCTATTCCTTTATTTTTTTTTAATAAATAAATAAAATAATCATAATAGTGATAAAACTTACTTTGGTATAACAGGACCAGTATTATCATGAGTTAAGACATGATGAGGACGAATAGATACATAATCACCACTTTTTACAAGAGTGCCTTCAGGTAAATCCAAAGCATATTTTTGAACAATTTTTTCAATAAGATTTTGAGTGTCAGAAGCATTAGAAGCATAAAAACGACGATAGGAAACCGTGTTTCTTAAGGTGGTTGAGCGTAGTATATTTGTTTTAGATAGTGTAAATAACATTATTGTAAAAAATAAAATAAAAAGAAAGACAAAAAAGAAAAGAAAAGAAATAAGAGTGGGGAGTAAAAAAGAAAAGAGATAAAGTAAATAAAGGAAAAGAAGAATGAAAAAAATAAAAAAAAATAGATAGATTATATATAAAAAAGGTATTGATAATCTTTTTGATGTCTGCTGTGTTTAAAATTATTACCCCAATTGATTAGCCAATCAAAACTGTTTAATTTTGATCTATTATTCTTTACCTTTTTTAAAAAACAAATTAACTATGTATCATCGTTACTATTTATTTATAAATTTATTTTTGTAGTGATTATATAGTTATCTCTTAATTATTATTATATTATATATATAAATATATATTTGTGTGTGTATAACAATTGGTCTTATTCTGGTTTTTTTTATTAATATAAATTTAATAAAATAATCTGCATGTTTTCTTTTTTTTTGCCAGAGTGACTATTGGCGGAATTTCAATTTAACTTTTTAATAAAAGTATTTTTTTTTCACACCCAAAATTTCTTTTCTTTTCCTTTTTTTCAACACTTTTTTTTTTTTTTGCCATATATATTAATAATATATTTTAGTTTTAACTTTTTAATATCATCATGTCAACTAATTCCAATTATACCCCTATGGCTACTCGACGTGCTCAAAACATCTCAGAAGCTAAATTAAAACGACTATTGGAATATAATCAACGTTTACGAGAACAACTTGATGTTAATAGAATTACCGTTTCCGAAGCATCTACTGGGTAAACAATAAATGAAATGTGGATATATAGTTATCATTTATTAATATATATATATATATATATATTTATTTATTAGATTAATCGACTTTTGTAAATCAACTAAAGACCCAATGCTACCATCAGTATGGGGTCCTATTGATAAGAAAGACGATCCTTTTGCACCTACTAACTCAAGCGGATGTTGTATTGTTCAATAATATACATATATTTTATTTTTATTCATAAAGTCTTTATTCCTTGATAGATTCAAGCTAATTCTTTACTAACATTCTTTTATTCTATTTTCTTTTTGGCATACTATATTCTTTTTTTACTTTTACTTTTTTATTTGTATTATTCCCTTTTGTAATGTCAATGTAAGCTTTTTTTTTTTTTTTTTTTTTCTCGAATCCTTTAGTATTTTAAAAGAAAAAAAGAAAAATCTATAATATACATATATTTATTATTTTATTTGATTTTACTTGATTTTTTATTTAATTTTTTCTTTGCCTATTACATTTTACTCTAACTTATTATTATTATTATTATCATACTCTCGTTTATAGATAACATTATTATTTTTTTAAAATAACCATTCTAATATAATAAATAGTTTTATTTTTCTATTTTTAAAATAAACAGTTCAATAAACTGACTTTTAATTATAATGGCCATTCCTCTTCTAGTTGCCGTTCCACAAAACGTATCAATAGCAATAATAAAAAAGTTTTTTATTTAATAAAATTAATCAACTATAATGTAAATGGTTTCTTCAAATTTTTTTTATATTTATTATTATAAATAATTTTGTTATATTCTTATCCTCACTATAATTCATTAAACTTGGATATTTTTCGAACCTTATCGAAGAAAGTGAAAGTTAATAGATCTGAGTTTAAAACAACTATCCCTTATATTTTTGTCACAATTCCTAAAAAATCATTGTCAAAATATGATTACAAAAAAGAGAAAGAAAGAAAGGAAGAGAAAATGAGCGAAAGAAAAATAAAGAATGTATTCATTTTTTTTGGTCGATCCTATTAAAAAAAAGTAACTATAATCATTTATATAAGTGACCAAGCAAAAGATATTTTTTTAGTATTATATCGGCTATTAACCATATTAAAATGAGTATTAATATACATTTATTAAGATACATTATTAATTTTAAAAATAGAAAGGTCAAAGCACATTGCATGAAAACAAGTTATTTTATATTTTTTAATAAGATGTATCTATTGCTAATATACAATAACACATGATACAAAAATTGGGAGAAAATCATTTTTTCATTATTTTAATAATTAAAATATTTTATTGTTTTCTTTTATATATATTTAAAATGCTGAAAAAAAATCACTTCTCCTATTTTATATATATATATATATATTATATTAGATCATTATTATATTATCATTTCTATTATTATTGCAATTATTATTTTTTGTTCATATATTCGTAGATCAATTTTGAGGTGGTAAGCACCTGATTTTTCATATTTTTAATTTTTTCCAACTCCACTAGTTTTTTTTTAAAATAAAAAAATTTATTTGTACCCTTTTTTTTTTCGCTCTCTTTTTTTCCCTTTTCCTTTTCATACTTATTATCACTTATTACATACTATCTCTTTATATATATTGTATATATTATATATATATATGTATATATATAATATAATCAATATATACTGTGTACTACTTTATAATACTTATACACATATATGACTTTACTTTTAACAAGAACGTGTCAGCATGCATTATTGGTAGCTATTGAAGAAGGTAAAAACAACAACAATTAGTTTACCTGATAAAGATGATATATATATTTAAATACGTATGGATTTATAAATATATTATACTTATATATCACTATTATTATTATTATTTAGGTTCAGGTTTTCCATCTTTTGGTGATCGTGATGTATTTGTTCATAGTAAATTAGATCTCAAGTTTCCACCACCAGTAGAGGATCTTATACCACCTAAAACACTTATCACCACTTTACCAACCACATTAGTTCCTAATCCACAATGGAGAACTACTTTGGCTTATTTCATATCCACCAAATTATTAAGACAGTTGACTAGAAATCATGCACAAGTATCATTGCAAATAGAAACCGTATCAGTAGAAGGGGAAAGTGAAATGATTGGCAGTATTCAATTGGATGTAGTGAAAGCAAGAGCTATTTATATGAAACATGGAAATAAACCTTTTAATGTGATTAAAGATTATGTTGTGGATAAAGGGAATTGGAAACCGTTTGGAAAAGAAGGGCGATTTAAATTGAAAGCTGGGTTATTTATTGTCGATATGCCACCACCTGCTGATCAACGTCACAAGGCTGTTGCTACACCTTTAAGACAGCCTCTAGATGAAGAGTTAGGTCTTGAATTAGGTTCAGCTGATATGAGTCAATTTTTAACTAGCTCTTCCTCACAAGATAATGATGAAGAGGATGAAATGGATGAAATGGATCACTTAATGACGTCGTCATCATCAGCAACAACGACAACAACTAGTCATCCTTCTACCTTTCATTCTTCGTCTTCCTATAATCATCAACATCACCAGCCTACTACAACAAATCATTCTTATCCTCATAGAAATTATAGGTCAATATCTGCATCAACACCTTCCTCATCCACTACTACCTCAACTACCACTGGTACCTCCATAACTACCTTCTCACACCCATCCATTACCAAGACCAATAAAAACAATACCACATTTTTACAAATAGGGAATGGTGATGCACAGTATACATTTGTATTAAGAATCGTCGAAGCAAGATCCTTATTATCTTTATTACCTGATATACGATCCACCTCTACACGATCTTATATTCATTATTCTTTTGCAGATTGGAAAATTGAACATAATATTATTTATAAAGATCATACATGGCAAGTGATTGATCCACCAATGTGCTTATTATTATGTGGGCATTTGCAGGATATTCAACAATGGTTAAGCAATATAGGACAAGTGGAAGTTTGTTTAGTTATTAAAGATTTACAAAGAGAACAAGAACAAACTGTTGGAAAAGCAATGATTAAATTAAAAGGATGGCGACCTATAGGGATAGAGCAATCTTCTTTTCCTGTTCACGATCGAACAAATCGTTTACGTATTGATCAACCTTATCAATTTGCAAGAGTCACTGTTCAACTTGGTTTAACCGAAGGTTGGGAAAAAGAAAATAAACAGTATGTAAGACCTTCTCATAATATAGGTTAACAAGCAAAAAAAAAAAAAAACAACAAAAAAAAATAACGTTCTGTATTATTGTTTCTTTATATATATTTATATATTATAATCCTATCATTATTATGATACTTTATTTTATTTTATTTTTTATATCATTTTCCTTTTTCTTTTTACAATTTTATTATTATACTTTATTATTATTTATTATTTATTAGAATTCATGTTTTTTTTTTTAAAAAAAAAAAAATGAAGTATTCGTTTTTTAGGTATGATCACATTTTAAACCTATTTTATACATATTTCCCATCCTTTCCTTTCTTTTTTTTATATAAATATATATATATATATAGTTTTTTCTCTTTTTTAGTATAATTATTATTATTATTATTATTACCGTATATTCATTATCATTCTTTATTATTTCTCTTTCTCTCTTTTTTTCTCTTATTATCATATAAATTCATTGATCTAATGTATTGTATAAATAAATAAATAAATAAACAAATCAATATATATATATACACATATAAAATTCTCAATTATATATAGAGTTCTTTATATTAATTGGAAAAAAAGTTAAGCCATGAAAAATATGAAAAAGAAAAAAAAAAGTTTCGGTAAAACAATTTTGTTAAAGAATTTTGCTATACTAAGTGGCTTTATATTTGATCATCATCCTTCTTTTTTAAAAAAAAAGATAATAACATTTTATTATACTTGTTTTAATTTCAACTTGTATATTAGAAAACCAAACTAATGGATCTTCTTTTTTTGGTCGAAATTAGAAAAATAGAAAAATAGTTGTAGGAGATAAATATTTATTTACAAGTTTAAATGAAGCCAATCATATGATTTGAAAAAAGTTTTTCTTATCTTTATTTTTTGGGTTCCACACAAATTTTTTTTTTCTCTTTCTCTCTCTTTTTTTTTCACTCACTTTTGTACACACATACAAAAAAAGAATACAACGTTACACGTTTTTACTACTTTTTATATATATTCATTATTTGCATAACAATAATAGAAATTCAATTATATAGATAGACAATATATATTTATTTATACACAAATACACATACATACGTATATATACGTGTATATATATAATTTATAAAAAATGGCACATTCCAATAATAGTGCTAACAGTAGCAGGACTAGTAGCCCACCTCACACACCACTTAGTCGATCAAGATCAAATAGTATATTGAAAGGAATTATGGATTCACCTGCTTTACATCATTTGCAACAACAGCAAAGTATGCGAAGAGCTGCTACAAGTGATAATATTTTATCTCGTTTACCTAGTTTACATCATGACGAATCAAACTTTCACCAACTCTCCGAAATTCACTTTTCAAACAAACCTGAAGACTATACTTTAAAAGAACCGATTGGTAATACAATAGCTTTTTTACTCTTTTTTTATACATATATACATACATATGTATATATTAATATATATTAATATATAATATGCAATAGATAGGCTGAATTGATTTATTTATTTATATTTTTTATTGTTATTACTATTATTATTGAATAGGGTATGGATCATCAGCTGTAGTGTATGAGGGTATTTATAAACCAACCAATACCAAAGTTGCCATTAAAGTCATAGATTTAGATATGTTTGAAAGGAATCAAATTGATGAATTAAGGGTAAATATATATATTAATGTTATTAATAGATGAAAATAATATATATATATATATTATTCAAGGAAAGATGAACTAATATATATATACTTTTTTTTTTTATCTATTTTTTATTTTTTATTTTATCTAGAGGGAAACGGCATTAATGGCATTATCTAAGCATCCTAATGTCTTAAGAGTATATGGATCCTACGTAATTGGTAGTAAATTACATATTATAACACCTTATCTTTCTGGAGGATCATGCCTTGACATTATAAAAACGGCTTATCCCGATGGATTTGATGAAATAAGTATTGCTACCATTTTAAAACAAGCCTTGGAAGGATTACTTTATATACATAAGAATGGTCATATTCATAGAGATGTCAAGGCTGGGAATTTATTAATGGATGAATATGGTGGTGTTCAATTGGCTGATTTTGGTGTGTCAAGTTCTTTAACTGAAAATAATGAAGTTCGAAAAACCTTTGTTGGCACTGTAATATTAATTAAAATAGTATAATAATAGTAATTGAAAATAATAATAATAATGAATATTTATTTCTTTCTTATTTCATACATATATATATATATATATTAAATAGCCTTGTTGGATGGCACCCGAAGTAATGGAACAAAATGGCTATGATTATAAAGCTGATATATGGAGTTTCGGGATTACAACAATTGAACTTGCTACTGGCCATGCTCCTTTTGCAAAATACCCGCCTATGAAAGTTTTAATGATGACTTTATCACATGATCCTCCTACTCTAAATCGGGAAACTGCCAAACATAAATTTTCTAAATTAATCAAAGATATGGTTGATTGCTGTTTACAAAAAGATCCAAAGAAAAGGTAGATTTTATTCATTATTTTGATATATACATATATATTCCTTATATGTTTATGTAATTGTACCCTTATTCAACTTATATGCTTTGTTTTTTATTATCTGTATTTTTTTATATAGACCTACAGCAGATAAATTATTACAACATCCATTTTTTAAACAAGCCAAGAAAAAAGAATTCCTAGTTAAGAATATATTATCACATGTACCCAACTTAGACAATCGAACTCATAAAAAAATTCCACATAAACATATTACCTTTGAATCAACCGATCAATGGGATTTTGATGATACCTCTAATAATAATAATAAAAGCAGCAACAATAGTAATGAAGATGATAAACAACAAAAATTACAATCTACCTTACCAACCGCAGTTGTAACTAATAACAATGGAAATAGTACGCCACCTACAGTAAAAAAGCATATATCTTTTGGTGATGTCGTGATTAAAAATACCAATATATCTACACCTAAAACTATCAGTAATAGACCTTCTTTAAATATTGAAATTTCTTCTCCATCAAAACCAACGTCTCCCGATATTATGTTACCTACACCCCAACAGCAGCAGCCAAAAAAATCTAGATTTGTTGTCAGTGATAATCAAGGTGATCAACTGAGTACCACTCATTCTCAACGTTCCATTTCTTCTCTACATGATTTACATACCCCTCAGCTATCAGATGATTTGTTTCATGCTACCACACCTATTTCAGCATCATCAGAAAAAGAACTACCTAGCGGTCTTGGTGTTGGTTTAGGTATCTCTAATCATGGTACACCATCCTCATCAATACCAACATCTCCTGCTATTTTTTCATGTCAAGAGGTGAAAAAAGGTCGGTTTAGCGTCAATCAAACACCTTTACGTACTGTTTCAAATGGGACACCTACTTTAGATAATACCCATAATGTCGATGCAACTTATCTTGGTATTACTTTGGCTCCTGAATTACAAGATTATAAATCTACACCTGTTAGTCGAATAGGCAGTAATGATAGCTTAAGAAAGTCTAGATTTGCTATTCAGCATTCACCTATGCTTCCTTCTCCTCTTCCTCCTACTTCCAATCCTACTTTAGAAAAATCAATGGAAAGTACTTCTATGCATTCTTCTTCAACCCCAAATGGTGGTAATAGCCTTTCAAGGAATAATTCTCTTTATAATAAACCTAGTAGATTTTCTGTTGAAAAAGAAGAAAATGTTTCTACACCAATAACATCTTCATCAAAAAACAATCAACAAAATTATCATACACATGAAATACCTATGTCAAGAGAATCAAGCGTTTTCTCTCAAGATTCGCCCTATATTCCAGTTAATAGTAGTAGTGTATCGGTGGATGGTGGGGGCGGAGGGCGTAAAAAGGGAAGATTTCAAGTTTCGTCGAATTTAAATGAAATAAAGATTGGAAAAGAATATAATAATAATACGAATGGATCTTATTATGAATCACCACCACAATCTTCGATTGCCTCTTCTACTTATTCACCCAATTCATCTTTTTCAAGAGGTCAAGCTACCAAATTATTTGATCCCTCGTTAATTTATGCTCAAGTGGAAACATTATATAAACAAATGGAATCTCAAAGGATTATATTAAATGAATTAATGGCTTCTTTATCGCCTTTACATCAAGCCCAACAGCATACTCAGCCACCTTGTTTACATACATCGACCTCTACTCCTTCTAGATTAAATCATATTGATATGAAAATGAATAGCAATGATATTTATGCTAGATCAAGATCTTGTTCACTCAATTCTGAATTTGCTTCTGCTTTGGTAATAACAATAAAATATAAATATAAAAGGAATATGATATAAAAATTAGTAAGAAAATACAATTGAACAGCGTTTTTTTATATTTCACTTATTTTTACTTACTATTATTATTAATTTATTCTATTTATAAATGTAGGATCATCTTCAACATTTACTTTATATATCAACACGTGAAAAAGAAAAGGTGCAAAGAGAAAATGAGTTATTAAGATATGAAATTGAAAAATTAAGAAAAACAGTACTTGTCAACCAGCAAACTACTGCTTCTACTCATGAGCCTTTGCCATTGAAATCAACAACAATAGGAGGTGAAGAGGATAATGAATTATCACCTAATGTAGTAGATCCATTACCACCTTCTGAAGTAATCTGTACAACATGTATCAATAATAATAATAATAACAATAACAACAACAACAACAACAATAATAATAATAATAATAATAATAATAATAATAATAATAATAATAATAATGAAATAAATATAGATTTAGCGGCATCTCCAATTAATATACTTTCTCAGGAAAATATCATTCCTATGAAATTAATTCATATACAGCAACAACAGCAAGAAGAACCTACTTCGACCACAACGCAATCCATTAATCCTATCACCACGAGTAATGATACTAACAATAATGATCACTATAATACTTATACATCACTACCATCATCTTCATCTTCTATATTACCTACTCCATCTAATTCTAACACATGCTCAAAAATATTTGATGCTCAGGAAGCATCCGTCGATCATCAACGTTCTAGCAATGATGTGAATCATTAAATCATACTATATATATATATATATATATTGCTCTTTTTTCTTACAATAATAATGATAATAATAATAATAGTAATGATAGTAATGTTCCTACACTGTAAATAATATAAATTAATATATATATACATATATATTATAATTATCGTTTAAAAAAAAACATTCATTTGTAATTTATAAATATGCAATAAAAATAATATATGAAAATGATGATACTAATTTTAATTCTATTGTTTTATTAATTTTTATAAGTTTAATTTTTTTTTAATAATATCAATAAAAATATCTTGGAAGTTGGGCACATTTTTAAAACCTATAGAGTTAAAATAAAAAAATAAAATAAATAGCAAAAATAATAAAAAAAAATTAATATTAATTGTCCACTACGTATATTATAAGGGAAAGAAATGACTTACTTGGAAAATAATTTACATCCACAATAAAATAGGTGTTTGTGTTTGATTCTATAAGTACATCAAATCCAAAAAAGGTCAATCCCTAATAATAATTTTTTTTTTTAAAAAAGGATAGATATATATAAGTATGTATTTAAATTAAAATGTAATTTCATAAGATAATGATGATGCATTACCAATTTTTGTTGTAACAAATTGGCTATTTCTTGTAATCTATGATGATCTAATTGAGACTCTTTTTTTTCTTGAACTTGTCGATTTTCAAATGATGAAGGGGATATTAATTTATTTAAATGAGGGTCTATTATTTTATCGTGATTGAATTGTTTTGGTAAATTCTGACTATCAAAATGAACAGCATCTATAATAAAATAAAATAAAATAAATAAAATATTTTGATAAAAGGGAGATTTGTTGATAAATGAAGTAATAGTAATGGTACGTAAATATTATTATTATTATTATTATTACTTACATCCATCTTGGTTCATATTCATAAAAGAAGGTCTTATAGAGGTATAAATTTGATGGTCCGCAACATAAACTTTAATAATGATCCCATCATGTTGAATAAATTCTTGTAATAATAAAGGCTCATAGTCTTCATAATGTGTCATCCATTCTAATTGATTAATGGAAGGAATCAATGTCATTTCATGTGATTTTGTTGAAGAACAAGCTGTTTGGCGTTTGCATATAATCTAAACAAAGAATGATAAAAAAAATAAAAATAAGAATAGTGTGATAACACTGATAATTAGAAATAAATTAATATCATCATAATAAAAGTAAAGTATATATAACTTACTGGGTAAGTTAATTGATGAGAAATATCAGGATATTCTTTAATAGACTGAATAATCTTGTTTTTAGGAAGACTAAATAAAGGATTGGAAGGATTAATACAAGATGATAAATAGTCCACCATAGTCAAACGATCTAGTACTTTTTCAACATTGGCCCATTCATCTAGTAATATCATTTTTGGATTTAATTGACAGTATTCCTATGTATGATAACAATAGCAAATAGATAAATATAAAAAATAAAAAGCATTGGTTATGGTAATCGTCCTTCCTTTTAATAGATAAATATGCATATATATAATATTAAACTTACATGCATATATACATATATACATATACAAAAACACATTCTACTTTACCACAAAATTATCATATTCTAGTTTTGCTTCCATATCACCTTGTTTCATTTTTCCTACTACATCGGTTAATTTATGTACAATAATATCAACGGGGATCTGATCTTTAAACGATTGGCTAGGATCCATATGGATTATTTGTAAACCTTGTTGCCTATTTTTATTAATAGTAATATATATATATATATATATTGGTTACAACTGACTTTTTTATTTTTGTGTTGAAAATAATAATAATAATTGTTGTATGTAGGCTAATGGACTTACAAAGCACATTCTTCAATGCCAATAAATCCAGAACGTTCTATTTTTTTCTTTTTAAATACTAATCCAACTGTTTTCATGAAAAATATGATTCTATTATTTTCTTTTATTTTTAAAAGGTATAGGAGGAGAGACAAAAAAAAAAAAGAAAAGGAGTTTTAAAAAGCTCTATCGCCAAGGCCAACATCCATAAGTAAAATCCTGTGTGATATTTCCATTTAAATTAAGATAAAAAGAAAAATTGCACAAAATTTGACGTTTTTTAACGAAAAATTGTTTAAAAGATTTGAAAATATTATAATATTTTGTCATTGTACATCACAGTGTACTTATTTTTTGTTTAAAACTCGATGTAACTTGTTTACTATTTTTTTTTCTATATATATAAATATATATATATATATATATTTTAAAAATAGTGAATATTATTGGTAGGGGACAAGCATCAGTATGTTTATAGTGAAGAATATAATGAATAAAACGCCACTAGAGTAATAAAATTGATAGATAAATCAAATATAGATATTTGTTATACTGAAAACCTAGTAGAGTGATTTTAAACTCTATTAAATCTATAACTATATCCTTCAAAAAAACCATAAATATCCTATCATTCTCAGAGAAAAGAATGAAAATGAAAGTACTCTCAAGATTAAAAATGATGAAAACAAACATTATACATGTAAAAATTTATTTATTTACTTATCTTTTAATAGTAAGCATATTTAATATTGATATTAATCTTTCTATTATCAAATAATTCAAGTACCTTAGGCTTCACAAATTAGTAATTTTCAGACATAAATTTTATTCAATCAAAAAATAGAATAAAATAGATTTACCATTAAATTTTTCAAAATAACCTTACATGATATTTAGTATTTTATGGACATATTTAGATTTAGTTTCATACGTTAGTTCACCGTTTAGATCAATAAATAAAAATACTATATTTAAAATTTGAAGAAGTTATGTTTGATTCGATGTTGAAAAAAAAAGGAACTAGTTGAATACATTAATTTTTTAAAAATTTAGATATTATCCCTTACCTAATAATATTTTATCTGCTTCTATTATAACTTAGTAGTGCTATGTAGATTTTCAGTTGACATAATTTTTTTGAATTGAACAGCGAGCAATTAAAGTTATTTTTGGAATAAGCATGAGGGTTTCAGTGAGTACCAATTCTTGTTTTACAAGTAAAACGACTTAATATACAGAGTAGAAATAAATAAAATATAATAGAATAAAAAGCGATTACAAAGTAGATAAGTTTAATAATTATTTTATAGTTAATATTTGTTAAAAAATTTTGACAATTTAGAAGAAAGAAAAAAATGAAAATAGCTCTTTAATTTTTTAAAAAATTATAAGAATGAAATGAGAAATATATACCTTAGTGTCATCACACTAGCATTATAGCGTCGGTGTCATGGCGCCAGTAAAACTACACTAGCCCCCCCCCCCCCACACACACACAAAAAAAAGAGGCAAATGGCATCATTGCTGACAGCAGTTTAAAAATTAACTTTTACTGATATACTTATGGCATCTATATGGATTTTGATCTGTTTAGTTTTCTAAATATTGCTTCAATGAGATGTATCTGTTTTTGCATTTAATTGAACTATACTATTTGATAGCTTAGTAGATTTTTTTTCACTATAAACTTCTTCATAAAACACACAGATAACTTGTTCTCCACTAGATTCATTCATTATCTTATAAAAGGAAAATAAAGAATTGAATATAAAACAAATGCACACTAAAGGTATAATAGCAAAAAACGATGCTTATTCTATTTTTATTTTTTATTTTTTATTTTTTATTGCTTTAATCTTATTAAAATGAATTATTGTCTAAAAAAAATTCAAGTTATTCAAATATATATAAACTAAAAAATAAAAAAGAAGTAAAAAAAAATGATTGATTAAATAAAACTTAGTTGATTATATGAATTTATGTGTAAATTTTTTCGTTTTGTCTAAATTTAAGTAGAAATATTTTATTTATTATAAAAAGAATAAGAATAGTATAAAAATCTAGTACTTTTATTTATTTTACATAATAATAATAACGTATACCCTAAGGTAACCATAATTGCCATCCATGAATAGTAGAACGGACTTGTTCATCTCCAGAATCTTCTTCAAACATAACCTTCATTTTTCGTATTAAGAAATGATCAGTTTTAAATCCATAACCATAAGTATCACGGTCATCAGGGTCCATATTAGGTAAAACAGGTCGTTGAGCAATATCAAAAAATTCTAAATCTCGATGAGCTAAATGAGGTCGATGATGTGTATAAAAGACATAAACTCTACCGGTGACTGGGGTTAATAATTCATAGCATGTTCTTAATAATGCATGATGTTGTGAATGATTAAATACTAAATCGCTAAGAATAATTACATCGTATGTTGTATGTCCCTTTGGTAATAGTGCTTTTAATGGATCTGTATTAGTTCCCCATATATATCCCTTTTTTTAAAATAAAAATATAATTTATGCATGAACATTTAAATGATTATTTCTTATTCTTATTAATTTATATATACATCTTATTATTATTTTACTTGTACTGTAACCAAATCGGTTGGTAATTTATTTCCTAAATTTTGATCCACGTTGTATTGAATATTATCGATTAATTCATTGTCAGGATAATCGGTGATGACTACTTTGACAGGTTGATGTGTAGCTGCTACTAAAGATGGTAAAGCACCTCCAGCGCCTAACTCCAGTACGGTTTTATCTTTTACTAATTCTGGATATTCATCAAATAACGAAGCAAATATTTTAGAAGCGTTCCATAAATGGTGTGCCCATAAAGGATGTGATCCAACCAGTCGTATGTTTAATTTTTTCAAGTCTACATAATACAAAATAAAAAAGAATACACATATATAGAGTTAAAATAATAATAATAATATATGTCTCTATAATAATAACAAAAAGAATTACCACTATCTTTTATTAATTGACTATCACGTTCATAGGTTTCAAAAGTATTAGGAACTTGAGTTATAGTTTCTTCTTCTTCCTAAAATATCAAAGAATAAAAAAGGAAAGCTTTTTATTTTATTGTATTTGAATAAAGTCTTTTTTTATTGTTATTAGCTTTTATTTATCATTTCTTGCTATTTTACCCCGAACAAATCACCAGCAAAACCTTCTTCTTCGTCTGAGGACATTATTTATATATAGAGCTATGTTTATTAAAATAAAGCAGAAAAAAAATATTGGGAATGAAGGAGGAAAAGAAAAGCAAAAAGATGAGTTTAATTTTTTTAAATAAAAAAAATCCGCTTGCCATCTTTGGTGGCTAAGTTCCATTTTCCCCCCTTCATTTTTTTTAAAAAAAATTACTTTTCCCGCTCTTTGTCTTTCCTTTACTCTAAACTTTTTTTTTTTGTTGACATTTTATATAAAAAATATGTATCGTTCTTTATTACGGTTAAATAATACAAAAGCTTGTTTATTAAAACCTTTAACACAACAATATATTAGACCAAGTATGTACTATATTTTATCATAGCGATTCAAATATATGACTATAAAAGTATTCGTACATATATATATATATATATATATATATAGACATAATAAAAATGAGATAGATCTAATCCATTCAATATTATCTTTTTTATTTCTTATTATTATTACTTAAACAAGTAACTAGATATTCTTCTACAGTTAGTGAAAAAACAAAAACTTCTCAACCTATAAAAGAATTCATTCGTTTAAGTCACCCAACAACACGTGTTACAGCTTATAATGAACGATTAGCTATTGCTTTACGTAAACGACAACCTTTCAAAGCTTTAGAAGAAGTCCAATCCATTATCAAGGAAATCAAACAAGAAAATATCAAATTTGATTCTCTTACTTATAATGCTTTATTAGTTGCTTATACCCGTGCCAAAAAATCAGAGGATGCTCTTTCTACTTTGAAAGATATGATTCAAGAAGGGTACCAACCAACCATCGAAAGTTTTAACGTTGTATTAGATGTAAGTTGAGCAAAAAAAAAAAAAAAAAATGAAATAAATAAAAAATCTCATTTTTTTTTTCTCAGGCATTTGCTGTACGAGGAGGGATTCCATCACAAAATGAAATTATAGAATTAATGAAAGAACAAAAAGTACCATCTACAACCATTACCTATGAACACATTATCAAAGGATTAATTAGAAATGATAAATTAAAACCAGCATTAAAGACTTTGGAAGAAATGAAAAAGGAAAAGTTACAACCTACTTTGATGACTTATGGCATGCTTATTCATTCTTGTGTATTTGATCAAGAAGCTACTATTGCGTTTGACTTATTAAAAGAAGTAGAAGAAGCTAATTTACCTGTAGAAACCAATCCCCGATTATTGATGGATGTGTTACGTGTTAGTGCTATCGATGATAAGGTAAGTTTAATATATATAAAAGGAGAAGATGGATAAATGATTTTTATTTATATTTATATTTATCAAATGTGGACCATTCATACTAACATTTGTATTCTTACCATTTTATTATAATTAAATAGGTGGAGCAAACACGGTATTGCTGGGAAAAGATAGTAAATGAGCTTGGAATGAGACCTGATGAAGGAACTTATCTTCAAGTATTACGCATAGCTGGGATGACAGGTGATACAAAGTTAGCAAGTGAAGTAATCCGACAACTCAGTAATAACGGTTATCCTTACAAAGAACATTATTTTGTGCCTTTAATGGAAGCATTTTTAGTCAAAGATGATATTAAAAATGTATTTAATGTTTTGGACATCATGCGCGCTTCTGGCATTGAACCCTCCATGAAATCCACCATCTCCATTAGTAATAAGATTAGTAAAACTGTAGAAAGTATTGATAAAGCTTACTATATATTAGAAGATTTGAAAAAGGAAGGAAAGCCAGTAGATATCACAGCATTTAATATTTTGGTTGCAGCTTGTGGATTAGCTAAAGATATTGGAAGAACCGTGGCTACATATAGAGAAGCTAAAAATTTAGGAGTGACACCAGATATTGATACATTTAATGCAGTATTAGATGCATGTATTCAAACGGATATGAAAGGAATGGGAAAGGTGGTGATTGATGAATTAAAGAAAGCAGGTGTGACACCTAATGTAGATACTTTTACCAAAATGATTACTTTATCTTGTCAGCAAGCCGATTATGAAGATGCTTTTGTTTATTTAGAAGAAATGAAATCTTATGGTGTCATTCCTCCTGAATATTGTTATGTGGTCATTGCAAGAAAATTGGCCAAAGAAAGAGATCCTCGATTCCATATTGCTCTGGAAGAAATGGAAACTTATGGTTACTCAAGATCCACCTATTTGAAATCTTTATGGCAATAATAATTTTTGACAGTTCAAGGATTTACTATATATATATATATATATATGTATATATATAAATAGATATGTATACAAAGACAATAGCAATAATAATAATAAATAATAATTGGTATAGAGTTATATATAAAGTAATCGTCATAATAATAGTAATAATAATAATCAAGTAAAAGTAAAAGAAAACCTTTTAGTTTCCCCAAAATACTGCCTCTTCCTTTTTTTTTTTTTTTTTTTTTTTACCCCTCTTCCTTCTTCCCTTAGATTCACAGTTTTTTTATATTGTATTTTTTTTTTAACATTGTTGTATAAATGATATTATTTTTAGACTTCAATTTTTCTTATTCTTTATTTTGAACATAAAATATCAAAAGTAGGTATATGTAATTTTATTTTACTTTTAAATTATTATCTTGTTTTATAATAGTTTAGATAATAGTGATGATTTTAATAAAACTATTTTTTATATGATGATTTTCATTACTACTTCCCGAGAAATAATGTTAATTTCTTCAGACCAAATGGGTTCAAAACCTCCTAAACTTATTATTATAAAGATCTCCCTTTTTTTTTTTAAAAAAAAAAAAAGTAAATCATCATCTACTGTCATATAAACAGTACAAAGAAGCGAGGAGAAAACTCTATATCAAGAAAGTAAGAAAGTAAAAAGGGGAAGAGTCTATTTTTTTTTCAAACTCAAACACTTTCCTTTTTTATAAAAAGTTCAAACCCAATTTTGATCTATTTCCTCCTCTTTTTCTTTTTTTTTTTTCAACCCACTTCATTTTTCTTTCCTTCTTTCTTTTTCTTCATTACTTTTTTATTGTTATTCTCCCTTTATATATTAATACATTTACTTATAAATACATATATATATCAATATATGTATATAGATAAATAATAGTTATACATTGCTTTTTAGTTAGTTTACTTTGAATCCTCCTTAGAAATTTACTATCTAAATATATATTATAAATATATATCCCCTTTGACATAAGGATATCTACTTTCTCTTTCTCTTTCTCTCTCTTTCTCTTTATATCTCTACATACATTATTATCTTTACTATTATATAAATATACAAATATATAAATATATAAATATATTATAAAGTATATTTATTCTTATTTATTCTTATCTATACCCCTTCTTTCTTTCTTTCTTTTTTTTCATTTTTTTCATTTTTTTCATTTTATTCATTTCATTCATTTGTATATATAACACAGTATGAACAAATTACTACTAGATTCATCTATTGATATATATTCGCAATATAATAATAACAATAGCAATACCAATACTAATAATAACAACATCAGTAATAATACTAATATTAAAATAGAAGAGTCTAATAATGTTATGTACTCAGGTAATAAAAATAATATATCTTATTATTAATATTAAAAATATCTATTTTTAAAAATAAATAATAATAAAGTGAACTAATATATATATTCTTTTTTTCTTTCTTTCTATTTTATTTTTTTCTCTTCTTTTCTTTTTTTTTTTTTAGACCCATCATTTTATTCCACAACATCTAATTTTCAATTACCAAATAGCCCAGACTCCTTTGCATCTAACAAAAATTCAATGTCATTATCACCATCCACAGCATTATGTACCATGGAATCACCAATGTTATTAGCATCTTCATCTACAACAACCACTTCCTCTACTACTTCCACTACTTCAGATCTTCTTCACGATATGATTAAATCAAACGATCCTCACTCTTCTTTATTTTATTCTGATTTTTACTCTTCATCAACCACTACACAAGAAGACCATGATAGTGAACCTCAAAGAAAAAAACAACGTTGTCAAACTACTACCACATCACCTCATCATTTCATGACTTCCAACCATCTAACCTCTATACCTCTTCATTCGAATGAATTAATGAAACGTCAAATATCTTCATCCTCTTCATCCATAAAATATACTCTTGAACATAATGATCATCATCAGTTAAATATATCTATTCAATCTCCTTCTACATCAACTTTACCTACTCCTACAACACCAACTAATATTAAAATAGAAAATAAAGATACTTCTCTTTCTAGTGTTACCGCTACTGCGGCTACTACTGCTACTACTGCTAATGGTGCTACTGCTAATGGTGCTACTGCTAATTCCCCTACTACAAATAAAAATAATAATAATAAAAAGAACAATAATAATAATGATACCTCGACTTCTACAAATAACAGTAATAACAACTTGAATAATACAGAACTTCGACGTCAAATTCATATACAAAGTGAGCAAAAAAGAAGAGCTCAAATCAAATGTGGGTTTGAAGAATTAAGGAATGAATTGCCTACTTGTTTAAATAAAAAAATGAGTAAAGTAGCATTATTACATCGAAGTAAGTAATAGCTATAATATATAAGTAAAAAAAGTATATGATATTCATTTTTGTCTTTTTTTTTTTTTTTTTTTTTAGCTGTACAACATATTCAACATCTTAAATCATCTCAAATGACCATTTTAGCTGAATTAGAAAGATTAGTACAAGAAAATGAACAATTAAAATTATTTCAACAATCTATTCTTCAAAAACAAGCAATGGATAGTATGTATTCTATGCAATAGATCTTTCTCCTCCAATTTACTATTTTTATATAATGACACATTTCTCCCTTTCTAATTATTTATTTTAATTTTTTCTTCTTTTTTATAATTAACATTAATATCTTTTTCTTTTTTCATTTCATTTCATTGCTTTTTTTTTTTAATTCTTTTATATATACATTTATACATCATTCATTATTTCTTTTTCTTCTTTTTTATTCTTTCTGTGTGCGTAATATGTTTTTTGTTTGTTTTTGTGCATTCGATCAAGATCGTACTTTTTTTTTTTATATTAGTTTTACTTTGTGTTCTATAACAATAATAAAGACTTTTTTTTTCTTTCCCCAGAATTTCCCTTTTTCTCCTTATTATTGATTTTCTCATCTAACCCCCCAATGATCTCCCCATTCATAATAGGACCCTTCTTTCTTATTATCACTATTATTATTATAATCATCTCTTTTATTTTTGATAATTATATTGAAAATGTCTAAGCTTTTATTTATTTTCACTTTAAAATATTAATACTAGTTATTTTTTTTTTATTTATACTATTGCTATTATTTTTATAATCTCGATAAATAATATTTTTATAAAGTGAATGTTCCAATAATATTTTATTTTTACTTTTGACATGTATAAAAATAAAAAATACATATACTTTTCTATGTTGTGTAACCATGTTGCATATATTCTACATTTATTCATCAATCATTTACAATTTGTTAATCCAGAAAAGGCTATATAATATCACACCAATTTATTACGCTAATAAAAGATTGTTCACCGAAGGAAAAAAAGAAAAAAAAAAAGGAATGAAATACTATGTCTGGAATAAATTCACATAATATACTTTCCTTTTTCTTCTTCTTTATATATAATTATTCATTTATTAATAAAAAAGAAAAAAAGAAAAAAATACCTTTTTAAAATGTTGAAAAAAAAAATCATTGTTTTTCAAAATTTTCATAATATAACTTGAAAAAACCCAATTTTTTTTTTTTCTTTTTTTTTTTTTTCGAATTTTATGGTACTTTTAAATAGCGAACTATTATTTAAATAAATTTTACACTTATATCTACTCCTAAAACATATATACATTCTGTTAAAAGTTTTATTATATAAAATAATATGGTTAGGATTTGCGGAAATTTAAAAATTTTAAAAATCAAGAGATATTCTACTACTTGTGTTTATACTTTATTTTTTTTAATCTTTTAAAACATGGATAAAATCTTTTGATTATTAAGAATTGAATAATATCATTTTTAATGTAAATTAATTAATGAAAAAGTTGGCAATTTTTATTTTATTTTTTAATAAAGTCGAAAATTTATTTATTTATTTATATTTTAAAACTAAAAAAACTGACTTTTCATAAAATTAATATATATAATCATCATTTAATTCAATAAACGGTATACTTAAACATATTATACTATAAAAGTAGAGTCCTTGGAAAGAAAAAATGATGTTATTTTTTTATGTTCATTTATTAATAGAAAAAAATTATAAATAAATTTAATGGCTTAATCTAAATATAGTATGATCAAAGAGTGAAGAAAAAAAAAGTGTAGCCTTGGCAAAAAAATTAATCAACTCAATCCAATATTAGGATTGCAATTTATAATGAATCAATTTAATGCTTATACAATATATATGGCCAATAATGAAAAGACCAAGAAAGAGATGTCACCCAATTAACCTTGATAAACCATATAATTTATGTACCTTTTATATATATATATATATAAATTTATCAAAACATTTAAGCATATTAAAATTCTTTATGCATTAATAATAATAAACAAATTTCCTCATTTGGTTTTTTTAGTTTTACTTACGTAGTTTTTGTTTATAAATAAAAAACAAAAACAAACCATAATAGTAATAGTAATACTTGAATTTTCTAGTTTATTTTTCTTTTTGTTTTTATTTCACTATTTTTTTTTTTTATTTATTATAGCAATAGTTTTATAATAGTTGAGGAGAAAAAGAAAAATAAATAGAATATATACTAAAAGTTAATCGAGTAAAAGTTAGTTGAGGAAAAAATAATAATAATAATAAAAGTAATAATAGTAGTTAAAAATAAAGTGAGTGAGTGGGTAGTGAGTGAGAGTGTCGAGATAAAATAAAAATACTAGTAAATAATAATAAAGAATAATAATAATAATAATGGTAAGTTAATAATGGAATCTAAAAAATAAAAAAATAGATATGAATTAAAGAATAACACAACAGGAATCTTTATCAGGATTATTCATATTTTGTTGTTTTAATTTTCTATCACGGATTTGGCGCATTAACATTGTATACACTTGTTCAACGTTTTGTCTTGTTTTTGCAGATGTTTCAACATATTGACAATTCCATTCTTGAGCTAATCCATTTGCTTCACTTGCAGATACTTTGCGTAAATGTGCTAAATCTACTTTGTTTCCAACAAGAATGAATGGTACCTATTTGAAATAAAATAAAAAATGAGAATTCTCGATCATAGAAAAAGAAAATATTTTATTATTATTTATACATTACCGTTTCATCATCTAAAACTCTTAAAATTTGATCTCTAAATTCTTGAGTATGTTCCAAAGATTCTTGTTCACAAACAGAAAAAACACATAAAAATCCTTCACCAGATCGATAATAATTATCACGAATCTATATATAAATAATAATAATGATAATAACAAAAGTTTAATAACAGTGATATATATACATATATACATACATGTACTTTAAGAAGGGGCAGGGTAATAATAATAAAGATGTTCACTCTTAAAAAAATAAAATAAGGGGGAGGAGGAGGATAAGAATAGTCATCAAGTTGGTAATCATGAATATGAAATATAAAATAGAGTGTATAAATATATAAAGTTGTAATAAAAAGGAGAAGAAAAAGAAAAAGAGAGAAAGGGAATATAGAAAGATATGTCATATAAAATAACTTACGGCCGCATATTCTTCTTGACCTGCTGTATCTAAAATATCAATTTGGCATTCTTGACCATCCAATACTACTTTCTTACGATAAGCTAATAATAAAAATAATAAATAAATAGTAAAGTTCATTTATTCAGTTTACATATATATAATATTTATCTTTTTTTTTATTGTTATTTTCTTGTTGCACTTTCTATTCTTATTATTATCATAATAATAATAATAATAATAAAATAATCTTTTTCCATATCTACTCTGCTTTTCTTTTTGGCGTAATATTATTTATTTATCACACCCTATTATTATTTAGTATTATTATTATTATTATTATTTTATGAATACTTACAATCAGCCTTAGTAGGATCATATTCTTCTACAAAATCGCCGTACATATATTGTAAAGTAAGAGCTGATTTACCTACACCACCAGAGCCGACCATAATAATTTTATGTAAAGGCAATGTTTGTTTAGCTTTATTTTTTCCCATATTGTCTTTTGTTTGATTGAAACAATAAAATAATCTATAAATATAGAAAAATAATAAAATCAATACATTAAATGATGAATAAATATGATGATCTTTTAATTTTATTTTATGTTTATTTTTATTTCTCTTCTTCTTTTTTAAGATTACTAACATTAATAAAAAAGGATATCGATAAATGGAGTTAAAAATGGAAAGAAGGAAAAAATAGAAGGAAAGAAGTGAGAGAAAGAGAGAAAAGAAAGTAAAAATGAATAGAAGAAAAGGAAAAAAAAAAAAAAAAAAAAAAAGAGCGAGATGAAATAAAAGCGGTATTTAAAATGGACTCATACATTTCCTTTCCATATATGATTTTTTTGTGCTCAACATCTTTCTTTATTAAGAAAAAATAGTATGTTATATATTATAATACAAATATTCAATATATTATTATTACGTTTTGTTATTACATATAGTATTTATTATTGAAAATAATAAAAATAACAATGCGTATACATAAATACTATTCACTTTTGAATAATAATAAAAAAAAATAAAAATAAAAAAAAACGGAGAGTTGCCATCATATAAATGTGTTTATATTTTATTTAAACAATATATATATAAATATATATTTTAAAGACATACGTATAATAAAAAAAAGTATTAATTAGACAAAGAAAGGAAAGACAAAGAAATAAAATTATTAATAATAAAGGAATGAAATAAAATAAAATAAAATATTAAAAAGCACAATAAATAATGTTAATAAATTAGATGGTAGTAATAATTATAATAGTAATAACAATAATAAAATAAAATTTTAACAAAAAAAATAAAATAAACGAGTGATATTTTTTTTTTTAAAAAAAAGAAGAAATTAAACAAATATAAATACGTACGTATATATTTTAAATCATTATTTTTTTTTTCAAGTAATAATGCAATGATCATCATTAATACCTTTCATTTTATGAGAAGAACCATTGTTACGCAATAACATGGATTCTTCAAGAGCCATTGTATGAGATAATAAGGCCGGATTATCTAATAAGGCTTGTTGTTCTTGTTTTGTTAACCCTAAAGCTTTAGAGTATTTTAATATATTTTCTGCTTGAGGGTGATCATGTAAAGCTTTGGCCATAAAGTGTTGTTGCTGTTGTTGCTGTTGTCGAACTCTTGTTGTGCTTGCTCTTCTTATACCGAAATTAGCTGGTAATTCTGACCTTGATTGAGTTTTGGTTTCTCGATTACTATTACGGTTATATATTTTAGCTGAAAATACCCACTATAAAATAAAGCAATAATAATACGTTAATGGACATATTTGAATAACAAATAAATAATTTAGTATTAAACTTACATCATAAGATGGTTGTTGTTCATTTACTTTGGGTGGGCAAGAAAAGGCTAATTTCTTACATTCTTCGTGGCAAATTAATGAACATGTTTCACAAAAGATTGCCTGTTCGTGTAAAAGATCACTACATACTTTACATTCAACAGCTAATAAAAATATTAATATAAATAAATAAATAAATTAATGATTTTTTTTTTTTTAAAAAAAAAGGTAAATAATACATATGATTTACTATTATTATTACTTTTTCCGAAAGAAGTCTGAATAAATCGATGAGAATTATGTTCTTCAGACATAATATGCAAAGGTTGCAAAGGCTTTATAGAGGAAGTTTGATGTATGGAATCCATTGTAGATGAATAAGGAAGAGTATCTTGCGAATTAGGTACAATCGACATTTTAGAATGAATAGATCTCATACTATTACTATGTTGATGATTATTATTTGCTTGTGGATATAATTTTAACCAAGGGTGTTCTTTTAATTCTTTAGCAGTGGGTCGTTCGTTAGGATTTTTTTGGAAACAGCATAATAAGAAATCTTGCATTTCCTAATATAAAAAAATTATATAATAACAAAAACAAATCAATATCGTTTAGAATAAATTCATTATCATAAGTATTATTATTACCTTGGTTATGTTATCGGGTAATGGAGGGTAATCATCTTCAACTATTCTAAACATAGCAGACATAGATATTAAATCAGCGTAAGGTGGTTTACCGGTGACTAGCTCAATTAAAGTACAACCTAAGGACCATATATCTGACTTGGTAGAAGCTCCTTCTAATTCAATTACTTCCGGCGCCACTATAAATATCAAAATAAATAAATAAAAAAAAATGGGATGATGTTTTAATATTTATATTCATTATTATTATTATTATTATTATTATATAAAAACTCACTCCAGTTAGGTGTTCCAGAAACAGTTTCATCATCAGCTTTTTTAATTTTAAGATTAAGAGAAACACCAAAATCAGTTAATTTCACATTTCCTGTTTTTGTTGTTAAAATATTAGCAGCTTTCAAATCACAATGAACTACATCGTTTTCATGTAAATAATCTAAACCATTCAATATTTTAATACAAAAGGATGCTACTAATTTCTCAGGGAAGGCACCAAATGACTTTAAGGTAGACATTAAAGATCCATTTTCAGCATATTCTAAAATAATATTAAGATGATTTCGATTTCGAATAAAACCAAGATACTTGATAACATTGTAATGGTTCATGGTTTTTAGTAATGCTATTTCTTTCTATTATTCCAAAATAATAAAAAATAAAGTAAGTTAGAAGCTATTATTATTATTATTATTATTATTGTTATCGAAAAAATAAAATAAAACCAGTATATATTATATTACCATCATTTCTTCATCTTGTTCACCATCTTCTAATTTAATTCTTTTTATAGCTACAATTTCACCGGTACTTAAATCCAAAGCCCTGTATACCGATGCAAATTGACCTTTACCAATACAATTTCCTAATTGCTAATAATGGTAATAATAATAAAATAAAATATAAGTACATATCTAAATCGATTTACTTGTTTTAAAAAATAATATATAAAAGAATTTCTTTTTTTATTTACATATTGGGCGGTAGCTCCATCTTTTCCTTGAAGGTATAGTCTAACTTTATCTTCATCTTGATGATGATGATTTGATTTTTGTTGTTGTTTCTTTTTATGTGAAGATTGGCGACTATGGTTTGAACAGGTGGATATATTGGAGTCTGTATGAATGGGATCCATGAATTCGTGATGGTGATCCAAAGGGGTATTGGGTGATTCAGGCGATGAGGAAGAATAATTGGATAATAAAGAAACCAGAGATGAGCAAGAAGAAGAAGGTGATAAAGAAGTATTCATGGTTTTCGATGATTGTTTTGATTGTTTTTTAGATTTACATCTTAAAGAAGCTCTTAAAGGTGATTTAGGTGGTCGAACTAACAAGTTGGTGGTAGTGTTGGGAATATTAGTTGTATTAGTTGTTGTATTAGAATGATCATACCAATCTAAACCATTTGTGTAACTTAAATCTGTAGTTATATCCTTTTTTGTATCTTGAAAGCAAGTAAAAATATCTCTTACATCACGATATTTAATAGGTTCACCTATCTGTTGTTGATCATTATCATCGTCAATATTATCATCATGAGGTGAAGTAGTAGAATGGGTAGAGGTAGTAGAAAATGTAGAATCAGTGTTGATAGATTTATCCAAATCCGTATCCTGCGGAGTTGGTTGATTTTGGTTATTTTGGTTATTTTTTTTCTTTTCCCCTAGTTGTAAAATGGATGAGGATGTTGATTTGCCTAGGTTGGAGTGAAAAGTCGTTGAAGTAGGTAAAAATCCTCCTTTTGTTTGAATCCAGGAGTATTTGTCGGGGTCATGCTTGATGAACAATTGTGATAATGTCAAAATGGTATGGATTACCTAATATAGCCAAAGGTCGAATAAAAATAAAAAAGAATAAGATTCAAAATATATATAAAGAAGGGGTCAATTTTTTTTCTTCTATGAATATTTATTTCCATTTTTTTATTTTACCCGTGGCATATCCTTGGCTTCAAATAAATCAATGGTATCAAATAAATGATGTTCTTCTAAACCAACCTATTTATATAAATATAATATTTTGTTAAATAAATGAATAGATTAAAATTGGGTTTTTTTTCTCTTTCTTTAATAAATATTCTCTCAAGTACCTGGCGTGCTCCTTGTAAAAATCGAGTTATATTATCCATCTATGTATATAAATATAAAAGTAAGAATGATACATAATAATTAGTCTTTTATTTGTATATAATGTATATATTATTATTCATATTATTGTTCCAAAAGGATTAATAAATGAAGCTTACTTTTATAAAAGATAAATCTTTTTGTCCAACGGTTTTAATTGTGCCAGGTTTAAGTTGATTTACAAGACTATTTTTTTTTAAAAATAAAAAGTTATGATATAAATAAAAAAGAGTACGAGCGATAATATATATTTATATATATTCTTATAAATAAACTTGCCTACATAAAATCACACCATCTTTTAATTCTTGATGTAAACTACCTTGATTTATAGTAATTTCTAAAGCTACTTCGATAAATTCAATTGCTAATTTTTCAGCATTTTCATATTGATCTTGTTTCATTTTATCATGAGAGTTGTCAGGGCCAACTTTACTTCTACCTATCAAACGAGATGGATAGGCAAGTGATGAGGCAGCCATGATTTTTTTTTTTTTTCAAGCGTACGTATATAAAAACTAAAAATTAAAAAATTAAAATAAATAAAAAATTATATGTAAAGTAAAAAATAAAAAGACTACGAAAAAAAAAAAAAAAAAAAAGAAAAGAAAAAGAAAAGTGAATAATAGTAAAAAAGAGCTTGATCTATTTTTGTTTCATTCATTTTTAATTTTAAATGGAAATAAAAATTAACCTTACCTTTACTTTTTTAGTGTTGATTTTTAAGAAAAGGGGACGCTTAACTCAAACCAAGAACAAGCATCATTTCCCTTTCTAATGAAATAAAATATATATATATATATATATATATATATATATATAAAGTTAAATCCTCCTGAATATCCTCCCTTTAGTGAGTTTGAAAATACTAATAATAATAATAAAAAAGATAGTGTTTAGTATATTGATTTATAACATGACTATTACGTATAAAAAAATATACTTTTTTTTTAAAAAAAAAAAAAAGAAAAAAAGAAAAAGAGAGTTATATTATGCATGCATTAAGTAATCCATAGTGACCAAATAAGGAAGTACGTATAGAATCGAATTTATTTTATATTATGCTTGAAAAATAATAATAGGCTGCTAGACTTGAAAATAGATATAATATGTTTAAGGTCAAAGTTATATTATTATTAGATAAACAACACTGGACTTAACTTTAAAAAATAAAAGTAAATATATATATATGTATATATTTTAGTTTTATATTCATCATTGTACTATTCTTATTCCAGGATATAAAAAGGGATAGTAATATATTAGGGGAGTATAAAAGAAGAGAGAGTAATAGGGATAAGCTACTATCATCACTTACTAACATATATTTATCATCAAGTTAGCTTTCTATATATATTTACATACATGGTCTGTGGGTTACATAAAGTATTATTTATAACTTGTAAATAACGACGATCACCCATTAATTTTGTATTATATAAATAGCTGTCTATATCATTTCTCTTATATAGATAGATAGTGAAGGTGGTGGTAGCACTCTTATTAGATTTTTTATATTTTTTATTAACATTGTTTGTTTTTTAATTTATACATACATTAATGTTCTTTATATAAGATGGTCTTATAGTTGTATAATTGTAATGAAGTTGTCAAATAGACTAATAATAATAGCAATAATAAAATAATAATAAAGATCCATACTCCTTGTATCAATATAGTTGAGGAGAATCATTTCAAGCTGTTCATATAATATAGTGTTGATAAGTAAAGATTAATAAAGACTAATATAATCATTTAAAAATAAAAACAGGTTTTTGATATGAGTTGATCCACTATTATACATTGTTTTTTTTTTAATACTAAGGAGAAACATTCTTTTTTTGTTTTTATATAATGAAATACTTATATAATCATGAGTACTTTCGAATGTATCAATGCTATTTTTTGGATACTGGCACTAACTATTGAAATGTTTGTGAAATTGGAACGTCTATAATTTTGTCTTGTTCTATAATAATAATAATAATAATAGCAATATATAGGAGAAAGAATGAAGAAAATTGATAATAAAATAAGCTATAAAAATTACCTTTCATTTTATATTTTATTAATGATACAAATAAACTAATTCCTGCCCTATGTACCATTTTTTTCTTCCCTCTCTTAATCCTTTCATTCTTTATTATTGTTTTTTATTAATCCTTGTGTATTCTCTTTTCCGATATTGTTTATTAATGTAAACTATCTTGGTGTTTTTTCATTTTAATCACTTTCATTTAAACTTCAAGCGCATAGGATAATCAACATGGTGATGATGATGGTGATGATGGTTAATACGTTAAGGGAGAGGAGTTGTTGGAAAAAGATATTTGTTTAAAAAATAAAGTTGTGTGGCATTGGATAGGTATTACCCATCGCCTGTTGAAGATAAAAGTATGAATAGTGTATATCAAAGAATATTTAAACATCAACCTTTGTTAAATAAAAGCCTATTTTTCAATTGGTGACGGTGATCTTGTCCATCATATATTTTAATCAATATACTTCCAATTATTTCTTAACATAAGAGCTGTCTCTGGGTTCTGAAAAAGATCCATGAAAAATATATTGCGCTATCACGTAAAATACTTTCCTTACTTTTTAAAGAAATAATTAAACTTCTTATAATACCATGCTTTACAAATAGATTGTCCGTTAAGTAACCATCATGATAAATATATATGTAAAATAACATCCTACTTCGGATTATAAATGGATTGTAAAGTCGTGTTTTTATTATTATTATCTTCCCTTAAAAGATTTTAATTGGAAAGTTATTAACTATTTAATTGATTTTCAATGGTTGGTATTATAGTTAATAATAAAGTTATTATTTAATAATAATTATAATAAAAAAAGTCGCTAAAAAGAATAAATGGTAAAATAATAAAATACAAAATATGAGTAGAAAGGTTGATTTTTCTACCCCTAATTTTTTTAATTAAAAAATGAGTGCCCAAAAGTTCGGCTGAAATTTTAAAAGCCGTTTTTTGAAAGAATGTCACAATAAGGTTTAAAAAATCTCAAATTTTTTTTTCATTCATTTTTCTTTCGCTTTAATTAAATTTATATAAACATAATAATGGTAAAAAAAAGAGCTATATATTCATATTTTTATACAAGTTAAAAAAAAAATATTATTATTATAAAAAGAAAAAGAAAAAAATATTTGACTGATTATCATTTTTTACTTTTGATTTACTTTTTTTATAGATTCGAAGAAACACACGTTTACGACGAGAATATTTATATAAAAAATCGTTAGAATCTAAAGAAAGAACCATTTATGATCGAAAACAACGAATCAAAGAAGCTATTGAAAGTACGTTTTATTTTGTATCTATATAACCATATATCTGTATACACTTTTATAAAAATTGTTATTCATATATTAATTTATCCATATTATTCTTATTATTAGAGGGTCAACCTATACCAACCGAATTAAGAAATGCTGGCGATGAAATGAGATCAGATCTTCCTTATGATTTGGCTCAATCTGGTAAGTTTAATAAGCCTTGTTCATATATATATATATATATATATATATATAGTGTTGGAACAAAATAAAATAAAATAAAAACGGCTAGACAAAATAGAATACTAATCGATTTTTTTTTCATATATACATTTATCTCAATTTAGAACCTACTACTCATGCTGATGATGAATATGCTCGTGCTGGTATATTTGATCCAAAAGTTCTTATTACTACATCTCGTGACCCTAGTAGTAGATTACAGCAATTTTCAAAGGTATTGTATTTTTATAATTTAAGAGTGGTAATGGTCACGATGAATAGGGTATATATTAATCATTCATACATATATAGGAAGTACGACTTATATTTCCCAATTCTCAACGTATCAATCGTGGTAATCATGTTATGAAGGATATTGTAGAAACTTGTCGGGCAAATGAAGTAACAGATCTTATTATTTTACATGAACATCGTGGCAAGCCAGGTAAAATAATAATTATAATTATAATAATAATAATAGAGAGTAAGAAAAAATCTGGATATTTTATATAGACAAAGGTATTAATCAGATATATATATATTATTGGATAAATAGATGGTATGGTTGTTTGTCACTTTCCTTATGGTCCTACAGCATATTTCTCATTACATAACGTTGTTTTACGACATGACATCAAAGATCAAGGTACTGTCTCTGAAGCATTTCCTCATTTAATATTTAATAACTTTAACTCCAAGTTAGGACAAAGGGTAATATATATAAATATACATTACTTTATTTTATTTTTTTTAAAAAAGGATGAAAGATATATATACATAATAATGGTATGATTATAATATTGATTTATATTTATATTGTCCTATTCCTACTTTTACTTTTATTAGGTGACAAATATATTAAAATACTTATTCCCAGTACCAAAAGAAGATAGCAAACGTGTAATGACTTTTGCAAATGACAATGATTATATATCCTTTAGGTAATTATAGTTGTAGTGTATAAAAATATATAAATAGTTAGTGGTGTACTAATTTAAAACTATATATATATATATTTGTAGACATCACGTATTTGTCAAGTCTGGAAAGGAGGTTGAATTAGCAGAAGTTGGGCCAAGATTTGAATTACGTGCATATGAAATTAGATTAGGAACTGTTGATTTAACGGATGCTGATGTAGAATGGCAATTATCGTCCTTCACTCGTACTGCTGGTAAACGTATTGAACTTTAAAAATTTTGAACATCTCTATTATTTTGTTATCATTTTATTATTATTATCTTGTATACATAGATTAATCTTCATTACATTTTTTTTTCTTTCTATTCATATTTTTATTAAATTTAAATTTATTCATTTTAAAAAAAAAATACTTTTCATATCATTTTTTTATTTATATATTTGCTTATACAAATAAAACAAACTCTTTTTTACAATTTATTTATTTCATAATATAAACAAAATCCATTTTTATTTATTTTAAAAATAATCATCCAAGATGAATCGAGTAATAATATGTACATGATAAACTTCATTGTTTAAAGTAATAGGTATAGCTGTCCATGGTGGCCAAATAGCAAGATATTCCGCATTTAATAGTTTAGTCTGAGAAGATTTAGAATGAAATAAATCATAAACAAAGGAAAACATGCATAAATAGGGTTGTCGATTGTCTCCATTAGGTTCATATGTTGGCAAAGGAATCATAGGTTGAGAATTGATTTCTGAAATAGTATCCTTCATCCTCGCCATCATTGACTTTGGTGTTGTATTATCGTTGTCGAATAGGTCATTACCATGGTTTTGATCATAGGAGTTTGTTAATAATTCTTCTTCTTCTTTATTCATATCTACACACCATCCTAAAATCGTTCCATTTTCATTCCATACATTAATTAATCTACAAAGGCGAGTATCTTTCCATTGTTTCCATATTTTTACTACGGAACCATGCTTTGCCACTAATTATAAAAATAACAATAAATGGTAATTAGATAAGTTCGGCTTTTTCTTGTTTATTATTATTATTATTATTATTATTATTATTATTATTATTATTATTATTATTATTATTATTAGCCTTTATTACTTGCTATTTTTACTGACTGTTGCCATTTTTGAAATTCATTTGTTTCGCTTTTAATATAACCCAATGCTGCGCTAGCTAAACCATCTCTAATGAATATTAATAATAAATATAACAACAATGGATATACAATCAGAATAACATTTAAAACATTGTATATGTATATATCTTTTTAATATCTACTTTTTAAAGGAATAGTCATCTGTGAGATTCTTTAATTCAATCAAAGTGTCGCTTTCATTACTACTAACTAAGGAAAAAGTTGGTTGATTATATACATTCGTTTGCTGCTGTGATTGTTGTTGTATTGAAACCGTTGTTTGTTTCTTTAGCGACTGACGAAGAGGATGCTTGTGTTTTTCTATGAATGTTGAAATTTGAATATTTTCATTATTGTTATTATCATTATTATTATTATTATTGCTGTTATCGCTATTATATTTGGGATTTGTTGATGGAGTATCTTCGTCATCGAAAGTTATTTGACTATCACTTATAATATCACTTAGACATTGGCTATTATTCATATTTAAAATATTTCTTGATTGTTCGCGTCGTTGGGTATCATTAGCATTAGTTGTACTTTTTATAAAATTATTATTCATAGCATTAGAATTAATTATATTGTTGTTATTATTATTGTTATTACTATTATTACTATTATTATTATTGTTGTTGCTGTTGTCATTGGAGCTTATATTATTCTTGTTATTGCTGTATTTGTCATTATTGATATTTATATTATCTATATCTTCATCATCGCTTAATATTATATCCATCCAACTATTAGATTTTTTTACATTATTATCACTCTTTTCATCTTGAATTGTTTGTTTATGTATACCGTCTTCCATATCATCATCATCATCATCATCATCATCATCCAACCTAGATTGATCAGCTCTCCAATTCTTTAATCCTTCTAAAGCATGAAAATTAGCTAGATTTATTCTTTGAATAGGTTGCTGCTGTTGCTGTTGCTGATTAAAGAAAATATTATCATCTATCCCATCCAATTCTTCATCATCTGAAAAACCTTCAATTGGACTACTTATTGCCATCTTATTACTATCATTGGGCTGGATTTTTTTTGTTGATAAATCATTATTTATTGGCTTGTCGAGAGAATTATTATTAATCGCTTTTTCTTGTTGAAAATCATCTTCGTCATCAAAATCTTCTATATCACTTTGATTATCAATAATCTAATACATGTACGCGTATATTATTTAGTTGAATAAGAAATAAAAACCAAAATAAATAGGCAGGCTAATAAAATCGTTAAAAAAAAGAGGTGCTATATAGTTTGAGACTTACAGAGTATTGAGAAGGTGCTATTGAATTACTTTGTGTAGATTCAGGTGTTTGTGATATAACTATCTAGAATGATAAAATAGAATAATATAAATTACTGACAGACTATAAAAATAATAAAAAAAAGCATTATATTATTTCTCTTACTTTTGTTTTTTTTTTCATTATATTAAAAAAAGAAAAAAAAGGTAAGAAAAGAACTAGAAAAAAAGAATAAAGGTTTTTTAAATAAATAATTTTTAGACTCCTATTTTTTTTCTGTTCCAAAAATCCAGAAAATAAAAAAAAGGTATCTAGGAAAACTTGGATAAAATTTTTAAAAGAAAAAATAAAATCATCTTAATGATTATAATTATAACAAAGTCAATTATATATATATTAAAAATGATGATAGAAATAAAAAAATACTTAAAAGAAATTTTTTTATACGTGTGCCTTACTTTTTTTTTTTCTCAAATTTAAAAAAATTATAATTATACATTTTTATATTTTTTAGGTATGCATGAATTATTTTTTATAAAAAAAATTATAAAAAAAATCATGTATAAAATATACAAAAAACAACATTATAATATCATAAAATAATAATATGAAGTAATTTTATATATTTTTATTAATGAAAGAAAAAAAGAAAATCAAATACAAGTTATATAAACAAAATTAAAATAATTGAAAATAGTATACAAGTTAAATATTAATCGAATACAAAAAGAGCTATGCTCAATTGGTGGTGATTCTGGGTTTAAAATTGAAAATTTGTGACAATTTTTTAACAAGATCGACTAGAGGGTGAAATAATAAAAAATAAAAAACAACCTCATTTTTTTTTTCTTGTACTCATTACTTACATTATTTAAACATGGGTGGACTTAAAGCTGATCCTGCTATTGAACGATGGGCAACTCTTCGTGAAAATACTCATTTATATTTTGCTTGGAATAAGCGTAATACTAGACGTTCCCTTTTCTGGGGTGTTGTTATCCCAATTGGTTTAACAGCTTTAGCCTATTCTACTGATGTAATGATGATAATAATAAAAATAATAATAATACGGAATACAGTATTTTTTTAATATAAAATTCATATCAATTTCTATGTACGTTATTAATATTTATTTATTTTTTTACTTTTTTTTTTGTCTAGCGTAAATGGAATTTCTCTGCTGCACAAACCAAAGAAGATCTTTATTATAAAAAAAATAGTGAAAGCAATTAGAATAAACTATCGATATCACATCATTTCACCTACAACCCATTTTTTGTTTTTTAATATATAAAAGGATTACATCAATTTTTATATTTATATCGTTTTAAATATATAAATATTTCTCTTCAGTATAGATTATTTTTGGAAGCGATACAACCATTTATTTTGCCTTTATTTTTCTTTTTCACCATATCACATTTATAATTTATACTCATAAACATTATTATTTATTAAGAATAAATATATAAAAATGAAATGATATAATCAACAGAATTCACCATTATATATACACGATTGATTATATTTTACATATTTAGTTTAATCTTATTAATGCATGTAGGATTTAAAAAATTATCAAGGGGATATCAAATTATATTAGTACTATAAGCTTTCATTGATATACTTTTATTCATTTCTTTTTATTATTATTATTATTATTATTATTATTATTATCATTATTATTATTTGACTATGAAATTCAGTTTAAAGCATCAAATGATATATAGTATTTTCAATTAAATATAATAATATAAAAGCAATCGCTGGAATGTATTGAAAACTCGATAAAATGTTTTTTTGGTTATTGCCGTAGTTTTTTAAATTCCGCCATTTTTAAGTATAAATAATTCAAATTTTTGATTTCTTTACGTTCCTTTCTCTCTCTCTTTCTTTTTTTTTTAATTTTAAAAATATATACATTTAAAACTATTCCAAAATATTATGCGTATATGTTATTACGATTTACTAAGCATCGAAAGAAATGCTACTGGCGATGAAATTAAAAAAGCTTACCGTAAGCAAGCATTAATATG
Source organism: Cunninghamella blakesleeana (assembly GCA_017871115.1). Lineage (NCBI taxonomy): Eukaryota > Fungi > Mucoromycota > Mucoromycetes > Mucorales > Cunninghamellaceae > Cunninghamella > Cunninghamella blakesleeana. Next base: position 1,197,568 of record JAFCIZ010000008.1, read on the forward strand.
GCATCCAGGTAAATCTACTTTTCTCTTTTGTTATTTTTACTATTTTTCTCTGTAAAGTGTATTTTTTTTATTTTTGATTGCATATATTTACAAATAAAAGATGTATATTATTTTTATATAATATATTAGATAAAAATGCTGATCGGGTACAAGAAAGTACGGAAAGATTTGCACTGATTCAAGAAGCTTATGAAGTATTGTCAGATCCTCAAGAACGATCTTGGTAAACTAAATAAAAATTTAAATATAATAAAATATAATTCTCTCCCTCTCTTTTTTTCCAAACCTATTATTTACATGTATTTTTTTTTTTTATTATTCTTCTTTTTACAGGTATGATGGTCATCGAGACGCTATATTACGTGGAGATAATCATAATAATACGGGACAAAGGGATAGTAGTGCAGGAACAACCTCTGATGATTTGTTAAGATACTTTAGTGTGTCTGAATTCAAAGGATTTAACGATAAAGATCAAGGATTTTATACTGTTTATAGAAAACTATTCCAAAAACTTGCTGAAGAAGAAGAAGAAGCTTTTAGGAATAACCCAACTCAGTATGATAATGATGATATGGACGATATTGATGAAAAGGATATTTATATGTCATTACCTTCTTTTGGAAATACGAAAACACCTTTTGCAGATAATAGTAAGGATGGTCAGTCCAATTTAGGATTTGGTGCTTATGTAAGGGATTTCTATAGTGCTTGGTCAAATTTTTCAACAAGAAAAACATTTCAATGGCTGGATAAATGGCGATTATCAGATGCTCCTAATAGAATTGTAAGACGTGCCATGGAAAAAGAAAACAAAAAAGCAAGGGATGTTGGAAGAAAAGAATATAACGATACTATTAGAGTAAGTAATAAATAGATACATACGTAAATAGGTATAAATAATTGATTTATGTATTACATAACATAATTATAATAATGATATACATTTATACATATATATATATATAGAGCTTGGCTACTTTTCTTAAAAAACGTGACCCTAGGGTGAAAGCTTATCAAGAAGAAGAACAAAAAAGAAGAGAAGAAGCTGCAGCACAACAAAAAGCAAAAATACAGCGTGAAAAGCAGGAATTGCAAGAACGCTTAGCCAATTATCAAGAACAAGAATGGGAAAAAGTAGATGAAAAAAAATATTTTGATGATTATTATTTACCAAAAAAGAACAATAATGGATCCGAAAAAAAGAAAAAAAAGGATGGTGACAACGATGACGACAATGATGATGAAGATGAAGATGATGAAAGCGAAGTAGAAGAAAGCGATTATTACTGTGTAGTTTGTGATAAATTTTATAAAAGTGAACAACAGCTATCAAGTCATGAGTCAAGTCGAAAACATGCAAAATTAGCTTATAAAATGAAAAAGCAAATGATGGCGGATGAAATAGATTTTGGATTTACTCAAGAAAATCAACAAGGAGAAAATGATAATAATGCAACTAGTTTTATATATTCAAACAAATCAAAAAAGAAGAAGAATAAGCAAAAAAAGAAAATGACACCAGATTGGGGATTTGAAACACCAGATATAGATTTCACAAACAATGGTATTGATGATAAGGACGATATCGAGCAAATTTCTGCATTAGCTGCTTCTTTAGAATTAGAACAATCCTCTAGACGACGAAAACGTGGAGGAAATAAAATTTTAGAAGGTATTTATTTATTTTCATTTAAAAAAAAATGGAAAATATGATTGTGAATATAAACTTTATCTCTAATATTTTTTTTTCACCTTCTTAGAATTAATAACAGATACTATCTCAGAGCAAGATCAATCATCACCATCGACAATAAGTGAAGAAAAAGAAAATATAGTACCAAAAGAATCTGCAAAAGCCAAAAGAGAAAAACGAAAAGAAAAGAAAAAACAAAAAGAAGAAGCTGAAAATAAGGTAAATAATATATAAAATGAATAATATACTATATAAAAACGATAATAACTTGTCTTTTTCTAACGTATATATATATTATTTTATTATAGCTTATTTGTAATGTTTGTGGAGAACCTTTCGAAACTCGAAATAAATTATTCTCTCATGTTAATGCAACTGGCCATGCTTTAGCAATTCCTGGCGATTATAAATCGAAAGGTGGAAAATCAAAAAGACGATGATGATAATGATGATGATGATGATACCAATATATATTTATATATTTATATAGTTTAGAATTTTTTATTATTTTTTGTTTTATTAATTTTTATTTGTAAATATATGTATTGTAAAATTATTATTTAAAAGAAAAAGAATATATATATATATTTAGACTATAATAAATAAATAAAAAATGATATTAAATATTTTTTTTTATTATAAAATAGTAAATCATGCAGTTGGAAGGTAAATCTTAAAAGGCACATTAAAAAAAATCTAGTTTTATTGTTAGAATTGGGTAAATTAATAAAGAGCGG